>CM036759.1:19913812-21113812 GCA_020796225.1 Arion vulgaris | reverse complement strand
CATCATACCTGCTTGAGGTCATTACCAGGTTTTATAGAACATTCGTGCCCCACCTTCACATCATACCTGCTTGAGGTGGTTACCAGGTTTTGTAGAAAGTTACAGTTATAAATGTTATTTATCATTTTCTTATTTATAATGTCTGAAGAAAATAGGGGCACATTGTTTTCCCGTCATACACAATCGCACCCTAGCCTTGTTTTATTTTCTGCTAGTTTTTGGGGAAAGTAGCATAAGAAAGCATATACACACAACTACATTAAATTAACATTGTATCAGTGGCGGCTCGTCATTAAGGGCTAGTGGGGCCGGGCCCACCAAAAATAATGTGTACCGTGTATTTATTATTTTATAAACTAAAATATAACCTAACCTAAAACCATTATTTTTCCGAAAATTTGTGTCTAGCCCCACCAACATAAATGTGCACCAGCCGCCACTGCATTGTATTAAAGCTTATGTGAAATGAATTGGGTTAATGAAGTAGATTTCTTAAAGAAGAGCAATTGTATTGATGTATTTATTGATGTATTTATTGCTGAAATATTCATCTACTTGTTTTTATGTGGGTACTTGCAACATCCTGGTGTTGGATCTTAAGAATGCTTTTTTAACGAATTGTCCAAGCCCTGTTTCCATTATTTCCTGTTTTTCTATTGCATCTTAAAATATTTAAGTACTATGTTTCTCTCATATATAAATTAATTAAAGAATACCAGCACACACATATATATATATATATATATATATATATATATATATATATATATATATATATATAAGGGTGTGTTTGTGTGTGTGTGTGTGTAACAAAGTAAACACATGATGCGTTAGTCGAAAAAAGTTAAACGAAACATCATTAATCGAAATGCTTAGGGTTTTCTTAAATGCGTTCGTATAAAGAAGTAGTATTGTCTTGTATCGAAATGGATTTGACATAAATGTCATTTTGCATGCTCCAAGTCGGTATCTTTCTTTCCCCACGATTAAACCATACGTACTCTGAAGCCTGCATGCTGCACATAAAGTGGCCATCTGTCAGTGACATGTTCCACTTAGGTATAACTGTATACTGGTCCGTTTCCCAGACAGCCAGATAGGACAAGTAGAAGCTAACCACTCCAAAAAGACCCACATGGGACGAGCTGAAAAAAACAATGAACACTTATCATATCGGCGCAAGCTCTCACGCCGTGTATCTAATAAATGCCAACATTTTTGTTGTATGTTGCGGTTTACCCAAGGTTCCACTCACGACGCGCGATCTAGGCAAGTGAATAGAACGCACCGGGATACGAAATGGGAAGGGGAGAGGAATAGACAAAGAAGCTTACTACCTGAACATTTCTATAACTCTCTTTTAATTATTCTTTCTCTCTGGCACTCTCTCTCTCTCTCTCTTTTTCTCTCTCTTGCTCTCTCTTTCTCTCTCTCTTTCTCAATACATTTTTCGCTCTCTCCTTCTATCATTCCCACTATAACATAGACTGGGTTATCTTATGTTTGATTGTCTCGTATGCTATATATCAAACATAATTTATGTAGCTTACCGAATTACATTACTTAGCTAATAGACATCTTGTCAGATTAAAGAGCTGACTTTATAGACATCTTGACAAACAAATGAGCTGACTACATAGACATTTCGACAGATTAATGAGCTGACTACATAGATATCGTGACAGACTAACGAGCTGACTACATAGATATCTCGACAGACTAATGAGCTGACTACATAGATATCTCGACAGACTAACGAGCTGAATACATAGACATATTGACAGACTAACAAACTGACGGCATAGACATCGTGACAGACTAACAAACGGACGTCATAGACAAGGAACTGACGTCATATACATCGTGACAGACTAACAAACTTACTTCGTAGACATCTTGTATAACTATTCAACTGGCGTCTATTCTTAACCTGGACAATGTACTCAAGTGAATACACCTGTTCAATAATGAATGACATCAGCTTGACCCTTCCAATATGTTCCTCCTTTTGAGTCTGCTGTCCTTTTCTCTTCTGATTTTTCTGTACGGTGTATGTTGTGTGTTGCCCTTGATTGGGAGGTAGATCCGTGCTCGACAAATCCTTGTTCTACGATCATGTCCTTCTTAGCCGTCGGCACCACACAGTCTATGTATTTGGTAAAAGCAAAAAGACTTCGATGCAATTGCAGCATTAGATATTCCATTGTTTGAGACTACTCCATCAGCTCTGAAGACAATCGCATTTGGTTTTGGAGTAATTACATAATATTGGCGGTTTTGCTCAGAAAGAACCACTTCATCGCTATCTTCTTCCGCCCGAGTGGTTACCGGGGCCCAAATTTGGGGTGTAAAGAATAGAACCACTGTTACCTGCCACGCATGTCGTAAGAGGCGACTAAGGAGGTTTGGCTGAAATCGGATGCATGTGTCCTAAGCGTTTAGCAGTCTATGCGTTTAGGGGCCTACCAAACCAATGTGCAACGTATACGCGTTCTTGGCAAAGATCAAACATATCACAAAGAGTGATTAAAATTGGTTGTAAAGAACAAACGCAAAGAATAAGAAGAATCGCTATCTTCGTTGGCTCAATAGTGGCCCTTCATTAGCGCATCATATATTTATGAGGTCGAGTTATTATTGAAGTTCTTCGCCCAACTTGATCCCGATCCTGATCAAAACCTTCCTATGACAAATACCGGCAGTTTGCTAAATGTATATTCTCTTGATGCATTCCTTCAAATTGTATCTTTGTCTTCGCATTGTTCTCTTGTCCCCACTGTCAACCCTGATGTTGCATCAACAATTTGTCATGATCTTTAATGTGATCAAAAACCTTTTTTTTTTTTAAATTAAACTTTCTTTTCTTTTGAGTTATTTTTTTTCACTTCGAATTGTTGCAATGATGACAATCATATCAATCAATCAATCAATCTGTCGGTGTTCAGTTTCACACCTCATATAACAATACAGAGATGGATATACATAGATGAGAATAGAATAAAATATATGTACCCCATATGAGTATATATATATATAAATATGTATATATATACCAGTTTATGGTTCTAAGTTTGCACATGTTTGTTATGTGCTTGCAGGTTGGTTCCTTTGTTTGTTTGTTACATAGGGGAGTTAAGTCCCTTCAAGTCAAGTCCCGCAACTTTTAACATAAAAACCAGTAGTTTTTGTGTGTTGTTATTTCAGAGTTCGTTGACTAACAAACATAAAAATAAACGAATGAACGTCTTGTATGAAGAGCTCAAGTAATCTTGGGACGTCTCACGCTATTGTATATATATATACTATATAGAATATATATATATATATATATATATATATATATTATATAATATAAAAACGAAATCTACCTTTCGCTAAATAAAAAGAAAACACAATCGCAGCCATAATACCGGCGTGTCAATAATTATTGTAACGCTCCAGACAAAACGACTCCAGCACTCAGGCAATTTTCCTGTTTATCTCCCTTCTTCTTGAGCTTCCAGGTTTAAGGAAAACAATTAGAAATATACAGGTAGATTTGCTATATTTTTACTGTTTAACAACTGTCCTTTCGATCTCTCTGTCTTTGCATACACTCGTACAGTTTTATTGCTTTTGTTTCCTTTTGACAAACCTACTTATGTTTTTGTTTCGTGCCTCCCTGTCTGTGTTACTCTGTCACTTTTTAATTTATTCATTTCTCAACAGCTGTAACTATCATTCTCATTTAAAATGTGAAACATGTTTGAAATGTAGAAAATGAAACAGAATATAAAATCAGATCTATGATCGATTGATTGATCTATTGATTGATAGGACCATCATCATTGCACTTCGATTTGTAATCATATGGGCTCCGATCTATTTCTTACTCATGAACTTCTCAGCCGCACCCCAGAGCTCTGTAGCACCGGTGAGGTTCCCTGCAGTAATTTAGATGGGAAAATATTTAGTAGGAATTTTATTTTTCTAATGAATGTTGATCTTTCCAGTCTGCTCTTCTTGAACTGTCAATGGCTCTTTTACGTGTTCAACATCAGCACCGGACCTTCATTTTATCTTCCGTCTCCGACAAAACTAGGAACTCGATCTCACATAATCTGAGATCACATTTCCCGATGACTCCACGAGGGATCGAACCGAGTACACGTGGAACGAAAGGCGAGCACTTAAGTTATTCGCCACAAAGACATATTCGCCACAAAGACATATTCGCCACAAAGACATATTCGCCACAAAGACATATTCGCCACAAAGACATATTCGCCACAAAGATATATTCGCCACAAAGACATTCGCCACAAAGACATATTCGCCACAAAGACATATTCGCCACAAAGACATATCTTCCCCCTCCTCCTCTTCCACAAAATCCAGATTTAGATAGCGTGGAAACAAACTGCCAATTATCTTGATTGCTTCAATAATTAATTGTGCCGTTTTGTTTAGGAGCACCTGTTTCTGTTGTTGAGATGGCTTACTGTAAAATCATGTTAATATCTTATCTTTATTTATTTTTTGTCTGTTTACAAAAGAGAGTCATTTGTGCAGACATTCAATATTGACACTGGGTGTATCTTGCTAACGTTTATCTATATGTATCCCCTCTCGCTTCGTGCTTTAAATCCTACCTCATTTATGTAGTTTACTTAACATGTCACTTTTTTAGTTTTTTTCTTGTTCGTTAACTTTTAAGAGACCTCGCTGTGGGAGATAACCCATTTTTCTGACACAAGGGCGACCATCGGTGTCGGAATGATGGGCTAAGATGGCCAGGGCTGATGGTGAATCTTCAAACTATATTTAACGAAGCCAGCGGAAAGCTTTTAAAGGCGTGGTGTTAGCCAGTAACGAAATTTTCATGACAAACTGGCCTGATTTGGGAGTCATTTGACTTCATTTTGTCCTTCTCTGAAACCCTGGGCCATTGTTTCTAGTTTGTAATGTGTTAGATTGAATTTACCTCATAGGGCTTCGTGACGTCTCAGAACGTCTTTAACGGGCTATGTTGTAGAGCAGAGAACGCAACTTCACAGCAGACGCCCCCGTATGGTTGTTATTAGCGTGACGACAGTTGCATATATTCTTCAATTATCATTTGTCTGTCTACAAAATGGCGTGTCATGCGTCGATTTTATGTTTATATTTGATGTCCACACTTGACCGCCACAGCAGTGATCATGTTGTTATTATAACAAATAAATATTTTAAAATCTATATTTGAGGAGACAGTGTAGCATACAGAGAGTGTGCCCCCATGCGGTATTATGTTTATGTTTGATGTCCACACTTGACTGTCACAGCAGTGAGATTTTTATATTGTAACAAAATAGATATATAGATATATATATATATTTAAGTTACAGTGTGGGCGCCTGTAACTTAAGCAGTCGTGAGCTCAATCACATCCCAGGCGTATCTGGACAGGCAGGCAGTTTGAAAGCAAATTCGTTTCCGTGGGATTTTTGCGAAAGGTAAAAATATACCTCACCGTTCAGAAAACAATGTCAAACTACTGAGCGTATAAGTGGTGCCTAGAAAATAAGCGACTCACATACTGTGGTTGATGGCTACGTCATGTAAAGATGTGCCACGATTTTCGATTGTTCAATATTTAAGTAGTCATTTATATCACGAACAACAGGCAACCATTAAAATGGGAGGTAAAATAGCTGGATGGTTCGAGATTCAAAAAGGAGTACGACAGGGATGTATTTTGTCACCATACTTATTCAACATTTATGCGTAGAACATCATGAGAATGTAAAAGACTATGCCAACTATGTGAATTACGACCCTCTCACTATAGGCTGAAAATGCATACCAGAGCTTAGATATGCAGACGATACAGTATTATTATCCACCAACAAAGAAGGTTTGGAAAACCTAATCATGACGACCAAGAAACATAGTGAAGACCAACATCTATATTTGAATACACAAAAACAAAAATCATGTCAACTGACAAAGCAAAAGGCTCACCTAACATCCAAGTAAACAATGAAGAACTCCAATGTGTAGAGAACTACGGATATCTGGGCTCAATAATTAACAATAACGGTGACTGCTCCAAAGAGATCTCAAGACGATTGGCAATAGCAATCAAGAAGTTAAACACAATGAAGACCATGTGACAAAGCACCAGCAAAATACTAAAATTAAAAATATTGAGAGCATGCATTTTCCCAGTGGCTACTTATGGTTGTGAATCATGGACTATTACACAAAAATTAAGAACGCAAATCCTGTCCTTCGAAACTAAATGCTACAGAAAGATCCTACGAATACCACGGACAGAAGAAAGAAAGAACACTGATGTCCTGAAAGAACTAAATGTTAAAGATAATTGGCTGATAAACAAAATACTATACAGACAAATTACATACTTTGGTCACATCAAGCGTCACGATGGCCTGGAAAGAACACTACTAGAGGGCAGGGTCCCAGGACGCAGAGGCAGAGGCAGACCAAGAAGAAGATGGCTACAAGATATTAAAGAAACCATGAATATAACCATCGACGAAGTAGGTGAACTGGCTAGAGACAGAGTGAATTGCAGGGATGTGCTGCAAAGAAAGCAACGTCCTATAAAGGATACGCACCTTGATGATGAAGTAGTCATTGTAAAATAACTAGTGTGCATATTTTAATCCCGACGTATATGATTGAATTTCATGTACGGTCAATTCCCTGGTACACTCATTCGATAAATGGTACACTGGTTATTTAATTCAAAAACATCTTCTCAATTGTTACCAGAACTAACTGAAAAAGAATGAGTTTCCCTGGAGACCTCGACATCATCGATTCAAATTTTTCATTGGTTTTTTTTTGTTTTTCGTTATCAAATATTACTATGCAGTAAATATAATTATCATGGCATCATGTGCATCTCCTGAGACAATGTATCTATCGCTCATTTGTGGACACTAAAGCGTTAGTCTCATTGCTAGGCGGTAGGTGTCGATTAGGAATAAGGGTCATGGTTCAATTTCTGTGTGTGGCATTTGTTTGTTTCCCGAGAGCCTAATATACCTGCGTATTATTAAGTTAGTTTGTCTGACTGCTTATCATTTTTTGTTTGCTGGTCTTGACGTTTCCCATTGGGATCATAGATAATTTTTATTTTTTATTTTCCTGAACAATTGAGAACACCATTCAATATAAATTGTTGCCACTTTTTTTATATTTCTAGATAATAACAATGTGTTGAGTGATTTTTATTTGTGTAATAAATTGTGTGACTGTAGAAGTTGCTGAATCAAAGTGAAAACGACTTTCTAATTGCGATATAAACAGGAGAAAGTTAGCGAGATAAATGTAGTAGTGTCCCTTGTAAGTTGAGATATAAACAGGAGAAAGTTAGCGAGATAAATATAATAGTGTCCCTTATAAGCTGTGATATAAATAGGAGAAAGTTAGCGAGATCAATGTAATAGTGTCCCTTGTAAGTTCAGATATAAACAGGAGAAAGTTAGCGAGATAAATATAATAGTGTCCCTTGTAAGTTGTGATATAAACAGGAGAATGTTAGCGAGATAAATATAATAGTGTTCCTTGTAAGTTCAGATATAAATAGGAGAAAGTTAGTGAGATAAATGTAATAGTGTCCCTTGTAAGTTCAGATATAAACAGGAGAAAGTTAGCGAGATAAATATAATAGTGTCCCTTGTAAGTTGAGATATAAACAGGAGAAAGTTAGTGAGATAAATATAATAGTGTCCCTTGTAAGTTGAGATATAAACAGGAGAAAGTTAGCGAGATAAATGTAATAGTGTCCCTTGTAAGTTGAGATATAAACAGGAGAAAGTTAGCGAGATAAATATAATAGTGTCCCTTGTAAGTTGAGATATAAACAGGAGAAAGTTAGTGAGATAAATATAATAGTGTCCCTTGTAAGTTCAGATATAATAGGAGTAGAGAAAGTATATGCCTTTGAGATAAAAATGAAATAATAGTGTCCCTTGTAAGTTGAGATATAAACAGGAGAAAGTTAGTGAGATAAATATAATAGTGTCCCTTGTAAGTTGAGATATAAACAGGAGAAAGTTAGCGAGATAAATATAATAGTGTCCCTTGTAAGTTGAGATATAAACAGGAGAAAGTTAGTGAGATAAATATAATAGTGTCCCTTGTAAGTTGAGATATAAACAGGAGAAAGTTAGCGAGATAAATATAATAGTATCCCTTGTAAGTTGAGATATAAACAGGAGAAAGTTAGCGAGATAAATATAATAGTGTCCCTTGTAAGTTGAGATATAAACAGGAGAAAGTTAGCGAGATAAATATAATAGTGCCCCTTGTAAGTTGAGATATAAACAGGAGAAAGTTAGCGAGATAAATATAATAGTGTCCCTTGTAAGTTGAGATATAAACAGGAGAAAGTTAGCGAGATAAATATAATAGTGTCCCTTGTAAGTTAAGATATAAACAGGAGAAAGTTAGCGAGATAAATATAATAGTGCCCCTTGTAAGTTGAGATATAAACAGTAGACGGTTAACCAGATGTTAAAAAGTTCTATCGATATAGAAGACTGCAGTAAAACTATGTAGCAATGAGGAAACACGTAATAACAAAGTACTGTAGTTTTACAAAACACCAAAAAAAATATCAATACACAGCAAAGTTTCGACCAAACGTTCAAGTAATGCAAGTTCTCTTCACTACAGTAGAGCTCTACTTGTTCTGGAAACACATGAACTATTTTGATAATGGGAGTAGTAGGAGATTTGACGTTGGAGAATAAGTGAATGATTTTAGATGAATAATAACGACATGAGAGATTGAGAAATAAACAATGCAATGTTGCAAAGAAGCCTGTAATGGAATGGTATGCTAACAGAATCAATTTAGCTAGTTTGCAAAATGGTACTTGCAAATGAACTTTTAATGGTGGGACAAGAATAAGCGTTTGTGGCTTGCTAGAGTGTTCGTTTTGTTCATGTCAAAAGTGATCAACTTTAAGGTTGAGAATATGTGACTATTAGAGAGTTCTTATTTTTTGTTACATGAAGAAGTCTAAGTCATGAATTTGTTCAAAAGTAACGTTCGGGAACCAGAAAAAATCAAACAGAACATGTGGAATAACTGAGTGACAACTCACTACTCTTGGAGTCGTTGAAAGCTGAATAGAAAGTTGTTAGAACTGGTTAGGGGTAGAGTGTGACTCTATCCACTGAGACCATGGCTGCACGAGGAATCTTCTCGGATTTGGTGGATGTGTCTAAATGAGACCATTTAAATTCACCCGGGCCCATTGATTTTTGCGTGACGTCCTAATGACAGATGACGCATTTCCGGCTTGTTCGGGGCCCAAGTGCCGTTCTGAGTCCAAGATCATGTTTTTTTTGTTTTCTTTGTTTTGTTTATTAGTTTGTATTTTAAAAAAAAAAAAACCTTTCTAAAGTTTTCAGTATAATATACACAGACATTAATAATAGCACTATGTGGTCACGTGATGGTTACTAAAATTGGCACGGGCTTTATATTATCAAATAAGTATTTAAATTGTTTGCAATAATTCTGTTCTTAATATTTCTTTTCTAATCTTTTTTCTGTCTTTACATTTCATATTGATACTTTTTTCTTCTGCGTCTACAACATGATATAACAAAATATGCCTAGCAAATCCTGACTTGTTACTGCTAATTGTCTATCAAATCTATATGCTAATTTGTATCTGAAGAATTGACCGTAGCTTCATCCACATGCGTTCTCAATTAACTTTAGGGCTGAGGTAGAGACTACCAAAGTTTCTGCAAAAAAAATGGTAGTACAACATATTAAACATATATATGGAAAAATGCTCATTTGGACATGCGCATTATCTGCTATCTCAGTACTGAAATCTGAAATGAACACAGAATTTAGTGATCTCAAGACAGACGTAGCCCAGTTGTCCCATGATTCTGAGAGGATAGTAATCTAGTGGAGACCCTCACACTGCAAGCTCAATGAAATAAAGAGCTAACAGACCTGGCTAAAAATGAAGAAAGAATGTCTCAAGATGATAACCTGGTCAACTATGAAGAAAAAATCATCGCGAGAGGGTACTGTAAGGCAAAGTGTCAGAAAGAGCACCAAAAATACAACATGGACGAATTATATTATCAACTGTTTAGAAGGAACCAGACTGCCATAGTTCGTCTGATTCAAGATAGATAACGGCCTTTGTCAGTGTGGCCCAGCAAGTATGACCACAGATCAGGTCCTACAAAACTGCCCCCAGTATGCAGACCTGAGAAGAAAGGGATGGACCACATGCTTCAACTGTATGTCTGACAACCTGAAGCAGATGGTTACCTTTATCAGAATATCCGAAATTCCAATTTAGTGAGAATACATAAGAACAGTTACCTAACAAATCATAGCTCTACGCTAATATTTGCCTAACAAATCATAGTTCTGCTCTAATATATGCCTAACAAATCGTACGGCGGTCCCGGTGGCTAAGTAGTTAGCCCCTTGCCTAACGTTCCAAAGGTCGAGGGTTCTAATCTGACCGCTCCGGCCTGTTCATGTGTATATTTTTTCAAGACATCTAGGATTGCTGCGGGAGCTGCGGAGTTCGTGCTTTGTGTAATACTCTTGGCAGATGGTGTGCCATTTCTGGGAAGAGAGACAGAGCCATATGGGGTACACCCAGAGCAATGAAGTCAATCCTTCGACTTGAGACCCTTTAGCTCTATGCTAATATTTGCTTCACAAATCATGAATGTGCTATTATTTATCCAACAAATCAACTATTCTAGAACCATCCATAAGTAAGAAGAAATGGTATTCTAATCGCGACACTTCTTGTTAAGTTCACAAGTGAAGGAAACAGTGTTTGCATAAATCTTTTTTATATATATAGTCTTACATTTTCTCTATGCTCTTACAGTACCAAAAATTGCTCTTAGTTAAACATGTGGCAGGAAAGTTTTCAGTCAAGTACCAGAAATTGGGTAATCATGGTCTCGTCTGCTAAACGGCACTGTGACCTTTTCTACTTTCCACCACAAACCAGTTAATAAGGTGAGCCTTTGCCCTCAACTCTACGAAGTTATTCCGCCTAACCAATTTTTGCTTGATCGCAAAGTTGTGTTGTGTTAATATGATGAGAGTTTTATTCAGTTTTGCACGCAGTTAAAATTATGCGAATATAATAGAAAGTTGACTTTGCAAAATTGAGGTTGACAGTATTTGATTTAACGGTGCATACCGAATTTTCATCAGACTACTTTACATTGTCGACTCTAACAGATTGTGACGTGGAGACGAATCAGGTTTTCACACACATGTGCGCGGCGTGCATACAAGCGTTCACATCTACACACACAATATACATATATATATAGTTATCATAACGTTTTCATACCTTGTGGTATATTGGGGTATTAGGTCCGCATTTTTCTTTGACCAACAGAACATGATTGGTGAAATGACCAACATCACGCTGGCCGTCTTTAACATATAATGTTTCTCTGGTACCACAATGAGGTCTGAGATCCAATACGGTCGGAAAAATGTCACTTCTACAGTAGAATAGAACGCATATGGAGCAAATCCACTAATCCATACTACACTTTCGCAGCTCTTATTTATATATGTATCATACTCCATCATATCAAACTATGTAAATGATCAGCTTTACATATTACTGGATCTGATCTTCAGCTAGCAATACACCTAACCTCCTAAATATGGACGATTGATGTCATCATGGCCAGCACACACCCCCACAACCCCCCTGTCCCCAATCATGTAGCATAGAAACGTATTCATCTACAACATTTTCTCAACTTTCTTATATTTCAAAATCAGATTCAACAAAAACATCGTTAAAGATGACTGGACATGAACACAAGGACATACAGAAATAAAAATATATAAATTAACAAGATTTGTTCATTGCTAAAGTGAATTCCTTGTGCTGATGTATTGTGTATCCTGCGCTTAACGAAGACAATAATTTGTTTGTCACGTACACTCTTCTTGCTACAGAACTAATGTACAAGTGGTACAACTCAAGTGTTGTAGGTCGCAAGACCTACAACATAAACAATAAACTTCATGTTAAAATATAACTATAAACAACAACTCGGATACTCAATTTTTTTAATCGCTCGTTAGAAACTATGCTCTCTCATTGTGTCTCTACTGTACAACAGACTAATCCGTAATATATTCTAACTTGTCTAGGAAACAAAATTTGAAGCCATTATTCTAGCCACCCTGAGCTTGGTCCTGACATTTACCTAATCATCATTGGTCGGTATTTAAGGAAATCATCCGGCTAATGCCGAGGAAGTACCTATACTGATAACACAGACCTCTCGTGGCGTGCCTCGACTTAAATATGTGTCCCTACCCCGGAAACGGTCAATTTTTGTTTATCTTTTCCGTGCGGGATTGATATGCAAAATGTGCCATTTTGTCGATAAATTGTCCATTTTTGTTCAGTAACTCTCGCAGCTTTTCCCGAAAATTGTTCTCAACTTGGTGGCCTCTAGCGGGGGTTTTCCGTAATAGTCCCGCAATCATGGGTCATATTTAGAGGATAGATATCCGCACATTTCCCACCCTGCTTGTCAAAACCTGTCTCCCGCAAACCCGCATTATCAGGAGTCTAGTCTGACACGAGAGTGCGCGGTCCCACCACGGTCGTTGTCACTTCAGCCTTATCCGGTGTCATCCATAGTGAGTAGCTGGTGTAGTTAGAGAGGCAAGAGGCACACGGTGCTGGGTGAGTTTATGAACGCATGGAGGGACTTAAATATCGCCAGTACTGTATTGGGTGTGGCACGTGCCGACGATTTTCAGATTTATTACCAAAAATACACAGAATTATTGTTGTTACAAAAGTATAAGGTGATTTCCGAGTGATGGACAACATGCACTTGAAATAGTATGATTGTTGAGAAGTGTTTAAGTATGATGGATGTTGAAATGAGATTGGAGTAGAATAGCAGGTTGGGGTAGAGTGGTATAGCTAATAAGATGGGGTACAGTAGTATATATGTTGAAATGAGGCTGGAGTAGAGTAGCATAAATGTTGAAATGAGGCTGGAGTGAAGTAGTATATATGTTGAAATGAGGCTGGAGTAGAGTAGCATAGATGTTGAAATGAGGCTGGAGTAGAGTAGCATAGATGTTGAAATGAGGCTGGAGTAGAGTAGCATAGATGTTGAAATGAGGCTGGAGTAGAGTAACATATATGCTGAAATGAGGCTGGAGTAGAGTAGCATAAATGTTGAAATGAGGCTGGAGTGAAGTAGTATAGATGTTGAAATGAGGCTGGGGTAGAGTAGCATAGATGTTGAAATGAGGCTGGAGTAGAGTAGCATAAATATTGAAATGAGGCTGGGGTAGAGTAGCATAGATGTTGAAATGAGGCTGAAGTAGAGTAACATATATGCTGAAATGAGGCTGGAGTAGAGTAGCATAGATGTTGAAATGAGGCTGGAGTAGAGTAGCATAAATATTGAAATGAGGCTGGAGTGAAGTAGTATAGATGTTGAAATGAGGCTGGGGTAGAGTAGCATAGATGCTGAAATGAGGCTGTTGAAATCTGATTGATGTAGTATAATTGCTATGTTGAGGTTGTAGTCGTACATTAATGTAGAAATCTTGGAGTTATGTATTGAAATGAGGTTCGCTCGTATGGTGCCTGGGCCCGCATGTGAGGCAAAGAATAGTACCACTGCGGCCTACAAGGCACGCCGTAAGAGACGATCTGATTAAGTCACTCCCTCGCTCGTCTTTTCCATCAAGAAACGCTTATATCTAAACGCGTCTAGTAACGCTTATATGTATATTTATATATATATATATATATATATATATATATATATATATAATATCAGGAAATGCTTGTAGATGTAGATTTATATATATATATATATATATATATATATATATATATATATATATATATATATATATAATCAGAAGTGCTTGTAGATGTAGATATACATATATATTATACACCAGGAAACATTTTTAGATTTCTCCGGAAGCTGAAGACAAACTTGGCAGATTAATCAGATTATGTAACACACACAGAGCTGTATCACATTAACATCTGTTTTTAATTTGTCTGTGTTAGTTATATTATTTATCACAGAACATTTGATCATTTCAACATCAAATTTCCAGTGCACAGACACCACAAAACATTTAAGTGCATCAAAGGCCGCCATCTAGGATTTGTTTCCCAACTTGCGATCATTTACAAATGGGTTATTAGCATCAGCTTACATGTGGTAAAAAACGATGTCGATGTGCCTGCATTTCTGGGTGGTCACTCTAGGTGTTTTATTTTCATAATTCATTCTCACAGGCAGTTTTTAATTAATATGGTCTTGCAGGTAGGATAACTTTGTTTATTAACATACACTAACATACACACACCTTACTAAGAAGTTATACAATCTATGTGGCTAAGTGGTCAAGTCTTTCGTTCAAATCCAGACCGCGCCGTTCTGTTCACGATTGCAGTTTAGCTAGAGACTCCTAGAATTGTTGCCGGAGCTACGGAGCTCGTGGTTTGTTCAATACTCTGGGCAGGTGGCGTGCAATTTCTGCGGAGAGGGAAAGAGCTATATGGGGTAAAGCCTGGCACAATGAAGTCAACCCTTCGACTTTTGACATTTATGCAATCTTCATTTACCGTGGGCAAACATTAACCTATATCAGTTATCAGAGCACTATCATCATAGCACTTCGGGCACGTCCATATGTGCTGAGATCTCCGCCTCATCAAATCCAGCATCGACTAGCGGTCCAACATGCCAGTTCGATGTTGATTAATCAATCTCTTTGCATATTCAACCTATATGTCAATGTGTATGATAATACTGATAACTAGATGTACCAGTGCAGAACATCTGATACGGGGCTTGTATTTTTTATAGCGTTATCATTTGAATCATGGACCAGAACCTTCTTTGTAAATATATTTTTTAAAATGTATTTCTTTTACAAAGTTTTTTACAATTAAGAAAAACCATGCTTTAAACCATCATCGTCATCATCTAGTAGTTTTTCTCGTCTGGAACGTAGCTCTCATGACAACAGCCCTGAAAATCTCTATTCTGTGCAAGATGTCCCGTTTCTAACAATAATATTACGTGACTTCCAATGTTGTTCCTTCTTTAAGTTTTCTTGTATGTACACTTTGTGTGCACGGTGGAAGAGATGCATCTCTGAGAGTTTAAGAAACAGCAGCAATCAAATAAATGAACACAATTATTGATAACATTTTCTTAAATTGTATTACTTTTCCTTGTTTATTTCAGCATCCATATCCATCAGAGGAACAGAAAAAACAGCTTGCGCAGGACACAGGGCTCACTATACTACAAGTCAACAATTGGTAAGTTCATCTGTCTGTCTCTCTTTTTATCCCCTTCACTCATTCTTTCTAGTTTATGTGTCAGTTTGTCGCCCGTGTGTTGCCGGGGGACCTCAAGGGGAGTAAAGAATAGTAACACTGACTGCGACCTACATAAGACCTAGGGAAGCTTCACAGAAACGTCACATAAATCAGATGTACTGGCCTGCTTGTAGGCACATAACTGGCGCAATGTACAATCGCTCTTAGGCTCGGATCACATACAAATCACAAATAGTAGTTTACAAGTGCTCGATAATTAGCGATCAAAGAAAAAGAAAAGTCTGTGATTCACCCTAAAATGGGATCTATTTCTCAGACAATATTGACTATATTTGTGTGTGTGTTGGTACAAATTGTCAAATATCTGTGAATGTGTGTTTAATTATTTCCCTTAAATCCAACCACATTTAGCAAGATTTTCTTTACGGAATCTCACATGAAACTTAATACTATAGAATATAATCCTCATCAAATATAATTTCCTGTTTTGACTTTTTCATTTCACAACTAGAGTGTCAAGAAATATCAACGAAATGAGCATATTGTTTCGTTATAAATGCTATCCTATATTCCGTGTTTGAGAGAATTTTCTTTATCAAAATCATGGTCTAACTTTCTTCCTGTTTTCTGTCTTAAAAATCTTTGTCGTCGAAGAGTTGTAGAAATTCTTCGCTTAGCAGGGATGTGAAGCTTGGGATGGAATCGTGCTGAATTTACTTAGTATCTTCTAAACTCCATCTAAGTTATCTTGGTCAGCATCTATTATTGTATGCTACAGTTCTCGAACAGTAAGCTTGAGCTGCATTGCATCTTTGCTAGATTCTCTTCTAACCAAGTGACCAACGCATTTATTTCTGTTTTTCTGTAAAATCGTTTCACCGATATTGTCCTCATACTATTTCTTATAATTTATTTTATTATAATATTCATTCTAGATGTTTTTGTTGCCTTCTTCTTTTTCGACATCGACGCTCCATATCAACCACGTGTTAACTACTCTTTGTGATTTGTATGTGATCCAAGCCTAAAAGCAGTTGTACGTTGTGCTAGTTATGCGCCTACAAGTAGGCCAGCATATCCGATTTCTGAAACGCTTTTATTTACTAAGGTAGCTTCTCTAGGCCCTACCTCAGTTACCTCTTTCAACATGCATTGTAGGTAGCAGTGTTACCATTCTTTGCTCCCTTGCAACCCCGGCACCACGCGGGCAATTTTTAACCTTTTGAAAACACAAAATCACGCAAGTGTGATTGTTAGTTTTTAACTTTCGAGGACTATCCATGTTCGACATTCATGACAAAGAGTTGGAACAAACAGTGCTTTTAGCAGCCTTTTTTTTGCATTCTTATTTACTTTCTAGTGTATCAATATCAGTGCTATAGTTTATCAGTCGTCAACAGAGAAGCCAGTGTTGCATTCTTATTTAGTGTATCAATATCAGTGCTATAGTTTATCAGCCGTCAACAGAGAAGCCAGTGTTGCATTCTTATTTACTTTCTAGTGTATCAATATCAGTGCTATAGTTTATCAGTCGTCAACAGAGACGCCAGTGTTGCATTCTTATTTACTTTCTAGTGTATCAATATCAGTGCTATAGTTTATCAGTCGTCAACAGAGAAGCCAGTGTTGCATTCTTATTTACATTCTAGTGTATCAATATCAGTGCTATAGTTTATCAGTCGTCAACAGAGAAGCCAGTGTTACATTCTTTTTTACTTTCTAGTGTATCAATATCAGTGCTATAGTTTATCAGTCGTCAACAGAGAAGCCAGTGTTACATTCTTATTTACTTTCTAGTGTATCAATATCAGTGCTATAGTTTATCAGTCGTCAACAGAGACGCCAGTGTTACATTCTTATTTACTTTTTAGTGTATCAATATCAGTGATATAGTTTATCAGTCGTCAACAGAGAAGCCAGTGTTACATTCTTATTTACTTTTTAGTGTATCAATATCAGTGCTATAGTTTATCAGTCATCAACAGAGAAGCCAGTGTTGCATTCTTATTTACTTTCTAGTGTATCAATATCAGTGCTATAGTTTATCAGTCGTCAACAGAGAAGCCAGTGTTACATTCTTATTTACTTTTTAGTGTATCAATATCAGTGCTATAGTTTATCAGTCATCAACAGAGAAGCCAGTGTTGCATTCTTATTTACTTTCTAGTGTATCAATATCAGTGCTATAGTTTATCAGTCGTCAACAGAGAAGCCAGTGTTACATTCTTATTTACTTTCTAGTGTATCAATATCAGTGCTATAGTTTATCAGTCGTCAACAGAGAAGCCAGTGTTGCATTCTTATTTACTTTCTAGTGTATCAATATCAGTGCTATAGTTTATCAGTCGTCAACAGAGAAGCCAGTGTTACATTCTTATTTACTTTCTAGTGTATCAATATCAGTGCTATAGTTTATCAGTCGTCAACAGAGAAGCCAGTGTTACATTCTTATTTACTTTCTAGTGTATCAATATCAGTGCTATAGTTTATCAGTCGTCAACAGAGAAGCCAGTGTTGCATTCTTATTTACTTTCTAGTGTATCAATATCAGTGCTATAGTTTATCAGTCGTCAACAGAGAAGCCAGTGTTGCATTTTCTATGCCGTAACGACAACATACGACGTGTTATTATATACAAATATCGATATCAGGGAAGACTGCAGTAAAACTATGTAGCAGTGGCGAAACACGTTTAAAATACCCAAGTACTGTAGTTTTACAAAGTACTAAAACAATACATAGCAACGTTTTGATCAAAAGTCTTTATCAAGCGAAGGATAGAATAGAAGGGAAGAAATGTATTCAGGATATATTGTATGATTGTATGTGTCATGTCTGCCGTAAAAAAAAAGTAAATTTATTCACTTCTTTTGTATCCTATACTTAATAAAGGCCTTTTGGTCGAAACGTAGCTGCGTTTTGTTTTTGTACTTTGTAAAACTATAGAATAGTTTTTTTTACTTGTTTCGGCATTTATATCTTCTTCTTCTTTGTGTTCGTTCTTTACGACCAATGTTAATCACTCTTTGTGATATGTTTGATCTTTGCCAAGAACGCACATTGGTTTGGTAGGCCCCTAAACGCATAAGCCTTTCTACACGTTTAGGACACATGCATCCGATTTCAGCCAAACCTCCTTAGTCGCCTCTTACGACATGCATGGCAGGTAACAGTGGTTCTATTCTTTACACCCAAAATTTGGGCCCCGGTAACCACTCGGGCGACAGGCATTTATATAAATATACACATATAATGTCAACCTACATGTGCGATATAAAGCAGATTGGATTGAGATAATTAACTGAATTCTTGTTGACAGAAAGAAGCAAATTGTGAACCTTATGCACATGTTTAAAGGTCTTGATTTATTGCACTTTCAATTCTGAAAACTTGAATTTAGTGAATATAGCATTTTTTTTATTCGTCATCTTATACATTCTTATTTTTTATTTTTCTCCTAGCAAATCTTCATCCATGTCGAAGCTTTAATTTCACTTTTCTCTATCGCCATCACTTCGTTCATTTATATTTTCATTTCTTTTTTTCCTATCCTTTCTTTAGTTCCATTCCTTCCTTTATTAAATGCAGCCCATTAGCGAATAAGATTGGCAGCCCTGCTTCCTCGCGCCTCCGCTCTCAAGTTAATCTAAGAGGCTCGTGAGCTCTCTTCCGCACTTTTCAATTTGGGCTCTGAAGATTCTCCTCTCTTGAAGCATTTCTTTCTTTCTTCTTAATTTCATCTTGCCTTTCATTTTTATTCTGTTCTTATCCTTTTTTTTCATTTTTCTTCCATACCGTTCTATTTGTTCACATTTTTTGCTCATCTATCTTGCTTTCGCTCATACTTTTCATTTACATGATTCATTCCTTGCTTACTCAGTATTTCTCTTATCCTTTTATTTGTTTTATTTTCATTGAAGTTGTAAAGCTACTGCATTTCCTGTAAATTTGTTAGGGAGATATTATATCACAATTATTCTTAATTCTCTCAGAATCAAGTAAATATAAGAGTACGTTTTTGTTACCCATTCTTAGTAATGCAGTACAAGTATGATTACTGAAGATGAAAATCACATTTCTCTTGCATTTTATAACCGAATTATCAAAGATGTCTCTACTGTTATCCCAACATCAGGATTTACATTTTTTTTTTTTTTTTTGACACCCGAGTCGTTACTGGGGCCCAAATTTGGGGTGTAAAGAATAGAACCACTGTTAACCTGCCATGCATGTCGTAAGAGGCGACCAAGGAGGTTTGGCTGAAATCGGATGCATGTGTCCTAAGCGTGTAGAAGTCTATTCGATTAGGGGCCTACCAAACCAATGTGCAACGTATACACGTTCTTAGTAAAGATCAAACATATCACAAAGAGTGATTAATATTGGTCGTAAAGAACGAACGCAAAGAAGAAGAGACATTTTTTTAAAACTTGGAACCAAACTATCACAAATATCTCTACTGTTGTCTCAATGACAGGACAGGATCATATTTGTCTTGATACTTGAAGCCAAACTATCACAAATATCTCTACTGTTATTTCAACCACACAATGACACGTGTCTTAAAACTCGCCCATGTGGTACAGGGACCCGCAGGGGAATCACAGAATAGTACCACTGCAACCTACAATGCATGTCGTAAGATGCAACTGATGTAGGCCGTAGGGATACTACCCTAGTAACAAAAAAGCAGCGCAGAAATCGGATGTGCTGGCCTACTTGAAGGCGCATAACTGGCACAACGTACAATCGCTCTTAGACTCAGATCACATACAAATCACACAGAGTGGTTGACATGTGGTTGATATGGAGCATGTGAAGAAGAAGAAGAAGTCTTAAAGCTTGCAACCAAACTATGGAAATGTCTAAACATTTATCTCAAAGACAAGATGCCATTTTTTTCTTGTGTTTTTGAGCTTAACTAACAAGTATATCAGTTTACTTATTTAATCAACGGAATCCAATTTCCTTGCCATAAAAGATGTGGTCAGCTTCCGATTTGTATATACTGTTTGTTTTAAAGAGCTAAAGAATAAATATCATGACAAAAGAGCTTTTACAGAAATGTATCTTATTTATTGTTAACTTTACATCAACCACTTCTTAAACCACTCTGTGTGTTTTGTATGGGATTTGTGCATTATAACTGGAATTTGTTGTGTCAATTACATACCCGTCGACCATCACACTCAGTTCCTTTTATTCGGGTTTGTCTCCCTAAGTAGAACCCAACACCCCAGAATTATAGGAGTCCATCCTCTTTGAGCAGAGTCCCGTTATCCTTGATCTCAATGTCCCAGTCTACACCGCAGAAGGTGTGGTTTGTTTGTGTGTTCTGTGCATGAGCAGTCTACACCGCTAGAAGGGGGTTTGTTTGTGTTCTGTGGTCATGAGCAGGTTAACGCTAGAAGGTGGTTTGTTTGTGTGTTCTGTGGTCAGAGCAGTCACGCTAGAAGGTGGTTTGTTTGTGTTCTTTGGGCATGAGCAGTCTACACGCAGAAGTGGGTTTGTTGTGTGTTCTGTGGTCATGAGCAGGCTACACCGCTAGAAGGTGTGGTTTGTTTGTGTGTTCTGTGGTCATGAGCAGGTTACACCGCTAGAAGGTGTGGTTTGTTTGTGTGTTCTGTGGTCATGAGCAGTCTACACCGCTAGAAGGTGTGGTTTGTTTGTGTGTTCTGTGGTCATGAGCAGGCTACTAATTTTCTCTTTTCGAATCTTCTTAGAGAATGTGCTGAGTAAGGTTAGGACAATGATGCTGGGTGAAGTAAACATGGGGGTTGAGTAGTGAGGCCCTCGGCGCTTAGGGCAGCATCAAATTTACGAAATTCTTCTCGGTTCTTGGCCTGTGTTCATCTGCATTGTGTTTCAAATCTTCTTCTTCTTTGCGTTCGTTCTTTATGACCAATTTTAATCACTGTTTGTGATATGTTTGATCTTTGCCAAGAACTTGTATACGTTGAACATTGGTTTGGTAGGCCCTAAACGCATAGACTTCTACATGTTTAGAACACGTGCATCCGATTTCAGCCAAACCTCCTTAGGCACCTCTTACGACATGCATGTCAGTTAACAGTGGTTCTATTCTTTACACCACAAATTTGGGCGCCGGTAACCACTCGGGCGGTGTTCCAAACGTGATTCATTTCTTTCAGTTCCTGTTTTTCTGCTCTATATCAGATCTATTGTATTGTCCATTTGAAACTCTCGTGTACCGTCTAGTATCATTATCTGTTCTCGAGTTAAGTCTCAATGCGTATTACATGTCCGATCCATCTCCAAGGTCTCTTTTAAATGATAGTGTTGATGTTCTCTTGTAAGCAGCTCTTGGCTAGAGATCATTCTTGGCTAGAATATGCGTAAGAATATATGTGTAGAATATCCGACAAATATTCATTAAAAAAAGAAACAAGAGACAACAAATAGAGAAGATAGTGGACAATTACATTTCTCAATATAAAATAAGTTAATTATATTTATAGCACTAGAGATACCAAGTAATAAAAGTTGATGTGAAATACAAATATAGAATAGAGAAATTGATTAGTTACTTTGAAAAGATAGTATAGTAGTCATCATCATCATCATCAAGTAGCTTGTCTCTTCCGGAACTTGGATCTCATGACAGCAGTACTGAAAAACTCTCTATTCTGTACAAGTTGACCTGCGTCAGCAGCAGTCATTCTCAGATCATCAATAACATCTTGCACCCTTCGTCTTCTAGGTCTTCCTCTCGTTCTTCTTCCAGGCATCATTCCTTCCTAAATTATTTTCTCTAGGCTATCATGTCGTTTGATGTGTCCGAAATATTTAATTTTCCTTGTTATTATGTTCTTTAATCGCCATAACAATAGTATAGTAGTATAGTGGCGGTATAGTAAAATAGCATAAATCGTAGAAATATTGTGTGTAGTCGTCACAGAATTAATTTGTTGTGACGGGTGATATTGTAATTCGAAGTAAGGATATTGCAGATGTTGGAAAGAAAATACTCATTGAAAATATTTTATTAATGACGTTTGAAAACTAGAAATAGAAATCCAAAGTGTACTCTTTTTTTTTTAACTTTTCCTTTTCTCAACTTGAAATTCTCGGAACTCTTATCCCGACATGTCCTTGAGGCCTGGAAGTCATTAACGTCGTTTTGCCGGACTGTTTCTTTGGCATTTACGTGCTTTCATGATGTCATTAAGGTCTCTTCATGATGTCACACAGACGACTATTGATGATGTCATTAAAAGTCAACGGCGACGTCGAGCAGTTCCGGGTCACGTGACCGAAAATTCAGCCATTACTGTCAAGTCCGCTTATCTGGTCCAGCTTGAGAGGTTGTATTTGAAGCAGTTTTACATTCATCTGGTCTGTGTTATCATTCACTTTCTCCCGTCTCTCTCTATCACTTTTGATATTTTCTTCATTCTTGCTTTTCTATTCAATTCTCACTTTCTCATTCGATCTATCTCTTTCCTTCTTATAAATATACACACATATAATTTCATTTTCTCTGCTTCTCTCTCTCTCTCTCTCTCATTCCAGTAGTAGCATGTCCCCTGTGGAACGTTGCTTTCTTCACAGTCCCAACTGAAGAACTCTCTCATTGCCTTTTACTTTTCTTTCAGGGTTTTAAACGTCGAAGGATTTACTTCATTGAACCGGGTTTTACTCAATATTGTAGGGTCCCTCTTCTCAGAAATAACACGCCACCTGCCGAGAATATTGCACTAAACACGAACTGCGTAGCTCCGGCAACAATCCTAATTGTCTCTGTAAAAAATGCACCCGTGAACAGGACTACGTAGTCCGAATTCGAACCCACTACCTTCGATTCGCAAGGCAAGGATATAACCACTTAACCTGCTATATCATACTCTCTTGATTCTCAAGGCAAGGATATAACCACTTAGCCTGCTATATCATACTCTCTTGCTTCTCAAGGCAAGGATATAACCACTTAGCCTGCTATATCATACTCCTTCCTTGATTCTCAAGGCAAGGATATAACCACTTAGCCTGCTATATCATACTCTCTTGATTCTCAAGGCAAGGATATAACCACTTAGCCTGCTATATCATACTCTCTTGATTCGCAAGGCAAGGATATAACCACTTAGCCTGCTATATCATACTCTCTTGCTTCTCATATTTATTCTAGTGTTCTACTCTCATTATATTTTTTCTGCAAATGAAACTTGTTTTCTTGTCAGTTTGGTCCATCTACCTTTGATTCTCGTGTACTGTCCAACTCAACTCTTCCACATAGTATTTTGGTTTCTGTTAAGATCTAATGTAGTAGTTAATGTTATACTTGTTTCTTGGCGTCTTCTATACTTCTCTTTCTTCACTTGCAGACTTGATATTACTTATATTTTTTCTTCATATATTTTCGCTAAACATAAATACGTAATAAAATTGGACGAACTATGAAGTGATGAAATCAGGGAAATGTCCACTATTAACAAATAGAAGATAGAGTTATGTTGGGCACACTCTAAGAAGTGATGAAATCAGAGAAATGTCCACTATTAACAATTAGAAGATAGAGTTATGTTGGGCACACTATATGAAGTGATGAAATCAGAGAAATATCCACTATTAACAAATAGAAGATAGAGTTATGTTGGGCACACTCTATGAAGTGATGAAATCAGAGAAATGTCCACTATTAACAATTAGAAGATAGAGTTATGTTGGGCACACTCTAAGAAGAAGTGATCAAAGAATTAAAAAAAACACTTATTGAAGTGGAAGGCAAATTGTTCAAGAAAGAAAAGACGCCTTATGGAAACACTGAAATGAACTGCACTGATAGAGGCGAGAAATATCGGACGCATTTCCATAGAAGAGATTGAATGATCTGCCCACGATAGAGCGGTATGGAGTAATTGCTTGTGAACCATGTATATATATATATAAAGCCAAGACGAGTATGTACTTTTAGTTATCGCAGTCGTCCGTGTATTACAATGGCTCACATGGGAAGCAAAGAATAGTAACACTGTGACCTACAAGGCATGTCGTAAGAGTCGACTGAGGTAAGAACCTAGGGAAGATACTCTAGTAAATAAAAAACCGTCGCAGAAAACGTGCTGGCCTACTTGTAGGCGCATAACTGGCTTAACGTCAATCGCTCCTAGGTTCAGATCACATACAAATCACAAAGAAGGTTTAACAAGTGGTCGATAGGGAGCGTTAGACGAAGAGAAAGTATTAGTAATCACAGTACGCATTGGCTGACAAATGGACATTTCGACAACAACAAAATCTGCTTCTAATGGAGAATACAAGTCCATTATGATTAGAATTCACTGACTGCACATATTCTGGTACTTATATATATTAGACTTTATGTTCATACATCAAGAATCATCACACTATTGTTCTAACTTTTGATATCAAAGAGCTAGTATTCTTTGCTTACTTGTTTGTTTTATGGGAGGAATAAAGCTAGTTTAAGCCCAGGTATGCCATTTCACCCTAAGGACTAGTCTTTTGGGGGGTTTATTTTAAACCGTTTAGGGAAAACATTTAAAAAATTTAAATTAAACAATTAATTTTTTTTTTTTTGTGTGTGTGGAAAATCCAAGTTTTATAAGAATTGTTAAACCCTCTTTAAGCCAAGTCAATACTTTTCACCATAAGAGCGAGTTGTTTTTTGGTATTAATTGTTATATCAAAGCGGTTAGACAAATACACTAAACAATAGGGATTAAATTCTTGCGGAGAATCCTGATTCCTAGCATTTTTTATTTCAGCGTCCCTTTATATAAATGCCACCCAAGATCATGCTAACTCAATCTTATGTTGTAAATGAATATGCTTGTTAGTTTTCGTTCTTTCAAGATAATTTGTCAAATTCTCTCCCTTGACATTAGCATACGGTGTTCTCTGATCTATTCAGTCTCACTAAGATGTCAAAAGCTCTTCTATAGCTTCGTGCTGCCACCTTGTGCACATGTATTTTATTGCTAGTTCATTACATACGTACTCATAAAATCCTACACTTCTTTTTTCTCTTTTTTTTTCACTCTCAAATACACCACACACAGATATGCATATATATATATATAATGTAAAATAAAAGAACCATTTTTCATGCAATGATATGTATTGGGAAATATAGTGTTAGCCCCGTATTTTTTTAACCGCCAGCACACGATAAGGGATGTGGTCAACGCAATTACTTCCAGGTGATTTACCTCCTACACATTTGAGGCTGGGTTGACGTAAGAGCCGGAACTGTAGGTAAATATTCCCCGCCTACTGTGGGATTGAACTTTGACCACACGCCTAAGAAACAGTTGACTATTTAACCTTACGCATAGGAAGCACGTTCACTAACAACTACGCTACTGCGGTGTGCCACATTCATAGCAACGATCGTACACACTAACAAATCACAAACAAGTGAACAGAATATCATGCACACACTAACATTTACTCACGTGAACAGAATATCATACACACACTAACATGTACCCACGTGAACAGAATATCATACACACACTAACATTTACTCACTTGAACAGAATATCATACACACTAACATTTACTCACTTGAACAGAATATCATTCACACACTAACATTTACTCACTTGAACAGAATATCATTCACACACTAACATTTACTCACTTGAACAGAATATCATTCACACACTAACATTTACTCACTTGAACAGAATATCATTCACACACTAACATTTACTCACTTGAACAGAATATCATTCACACACTAACATTTACTCACTTGAACATTATAGCACGCATACACTATACTCACATTTACAGATATAAAATATCAATAAACAAACATACCAACAGTCACTGTAGAACTAGTACACCCACAGACCGACACACTAGTAATAAAACAATCTAAAACACTCGCACGAATACAATGTCAACTACCATACACAAACCTTTTAAAAACATTGAACATGACGCCGGAGGAGACGGGAGAACTTGCTAGAATCAGAATATTTTTCATGCATGTTGTACTAAAAGTGACGTTCTGCAAGGGACATGCTACTGCAAGGGACATGCTACTTGACACACCACATACAAACATCAACAAACTAATGTACACATATACACCCATCAACACACAAACCAGCATTCACAAACTAAGCTTTATTCAATCACACATACACACACATAGGGACAAGCTACAGCACATTCGCACAAACCAACACTTCCCTTGCATAGACATTCACCAAAACAAACATATACACACACACACACACAAACACACCCTATCTCCTCACCCAACTTTCTACCCAAGCTTTGCACACAGACACACACCTACACCGATAACCAACTTAACAGCGCACTTCTAATCCTATTTAATTAAGTTGCGGAACCCACAACACAAAACAATTACAACGCCAGAAGTTCCCATGTAGTAATCGCATTTTTCCGAACGAATGTCGGGTGCATGTTCTCTCCTTTCAATTTTGTTAACTTATTTTAGTGGAAGAGAAGAAGTAAATATGTGTGAGCGTATACTCTGATTGTATGCCATTGAGGATTTCAAAAGAGGCTGTGGGAGATTGAAGTCACGTGAGAATGTGTGTGTGTTTGACGTGAGGTGAGGAGGAGGGAGGGAGGTCTCTGTGCTAAGTGGTTAACTTGTTGTCTTTCGTTCCGAAAGTCGCAGGTTCGAATCTTGCTACTGCTCCTTTCTTTTCCCGAGTTCACTTTTTCCCAGAGATACCTAGAATAGTTGTGAATATACGGAGCTAGTGCTTTGTTGAATACTCTCAGCAGGTTTCGTGTCATTTAGGCGGAGAGTGACCGAACTATATTGGGTAAACCCAGTGCAATGAAGTTTATCCTTCGTCTGTAGAACTCTTGAAAGTAAGGTGTTATTAGTGTGACATAAGAAAGCTGACAAGGTTGTACATACGACAACAGGCAGGCATGCAGATATATAACAAGGCATATAGAAAGAAAGCTGACAAGGTTGTACATACGACAACAGGCAGGCATGCAGATATATAACAAGGCATACAGAATTAATGATAGATATATTGTTAGATCACTTTAGAGATGTTTCGGTAGTTTCAGTGGCGGCTCGTCATTAAGGGCCAGTAGGGTCAGGCCCCACAAAAATAATGTATAACGTGTATTTATTATTTTATAAATTAAAATATAATCTAACCCAAAACCATGATTTTTCGAACATTTTGTCTGGCCCCACCAACAAAAATGAGCACAGCCGCCCCTGGGTAGATTGATAGATAGACATAAGGATGGATGGGGTTGAATGCAAGTATCTTTCAATAGATGGAAATGTGGATATTCAGATGCAAGAGATTGAACTAATCTAATATATAGATGTACGAAAGGAATATATATATATTTAAAGTAAAGGAACCATTTTTATATCATGTGGTATATAAGCTAAAATTGTGTTAGGCCTGTATGCTTCATTGACCGTTGGCACACGATGAGCGATGTGGTCAACATCACGCCGGATATATATATATATAATTTGTTTGCTTGTCACTTTATTGTACCTTTCTCTCTTCTTTAAATCCCACCTCCCCCAATCCCTGAATTTTTATATGTATTGTGGCACTCATACATTCGTATTTTCCTATACCCTCTTAATTTTTATATTTTCACACATGTCCTTTGCACAGCATACACACATATATATATATATATATATATATATATATATATATATATATATATATATATATATACATATATAATATATATATATATATATATTTGTGCATTTGATGAATATATGCACTGTAAAGCTATATTGTTGCCCACCTACAGTTGTCTGTCCCATTACCACTTGCTTTTGATAATGTCAAGGACTTTTGACACTTTAAAAACTAACAGGATACCTGACCCAGTCAGTGGCTTATTCTTAAGGCTTTCAGCCCTGCTCTCGCTAGCATCTCAGCAGAACTAGGCACTCCAAAACAAGGTGTAGCCGAAACTTATTTCTCTGAAGATTCTTGTTATCAGGCATTTCAAGTACTCTACCCGTTTCTAAATGTGACACGTTTATCTCCACTTTCCTAGTGAAGAAAGACTCGTCATCACCAACTGATTGTTTTAGATGTCACGATGGTTAAAAAATAGAAGAGAATAAAAAAGATTCCACAATCAAAATAATCTGGGGTTTTCTGCAATATCTAGAAGATCTTCACGTTATAACATTGTCTCTTATCCTAGTAGATTACCATTGAGTAGGTCTTTTATTTAGTTTTTGTTCACTTTAAGATTCGCTTTTGTGGCACTGGCAAAATAAAGAACGCTTAAGAAATGTATACAATACCCGGAACAAATAGAGGATGTGTATAGACACATTATAAGGCCTAAATACAGAGGAACATTGGCTCATAAACGAATATCATTTGTCAGATATATAGACACAATACAGGATCTCTCTGTAGCGTAGAGATTATCTGCTTGCCTCTTGTGCCAAAGGTACCCGGTTTGCTCCCTCCTAAAGTCATCTGGATATTTTTCAAGAGATCGTTGATCTCAGTGAAGTTGAGATTGAATTCCTATTCCTATCGGAGACGAACGATAAAACGTAGGTCCCGTGTCTAATTTGAGCACGTTAAAATAAATACTTGGATGTTCAAATTCGAAAAATTATGCTGGAAAACTGCTGCCTGGGCAAAATTCATAAGAAATTTTTTGTTTTTAAATTCCTACAAAATCTCTTCACCATCTTCAAAATTTCATCGGGGACCGTAGTTGTTGCTACGGAGTTAGTGCACTGCAGCTGAGATCTTCCTGTGCAAAAAAAAGAGATCGGAGCGCACATGGTAATTCACCAAAGTGCAATGATGATGGTTTAATCAATCAACTACAGGATCTAAACTCAGGAGGAACATTGACTCATTAACAATATCAACGAAGCTCAGAAACTCATTAAATGACCCAGTCATTTAGAAAAAGCTATACTGAAGGGTTTTAGAGGGTTATACTTTTAGTGGAATGTGAGAACCAGAATGGCGTAGTTGTAAGGTTACTTGCTATATAGGTGAAGGATCCTAGGATCAGACCAGAGCTTTGCCACACTAACAGTTTTCTTTTTATTTCTCATATGCTAGATGGTCTCTGCAGTTGTTATGCTCAAATCAAGCATTACATCCTGAATTCAACTTTTCTATGGTCCTCCTTATCTCCTTATTGTTGGGGTGCTTCATTCCATGATGGTCTTCTCAAACCCCTCGTGTCTCTCTATCTGTTCAAAATACTTCAATTTTCTCATACTTATTTGTACCAACAGCCAGATTTCTTTGATTTTGAGCTATTTCTGGATATATCTATTTCTTCTCTTCTCTGTTCATGATATACATAGGGCTATTCTGTAACAGTTACATTCAAAGCACACATGTCTTTCCACTGCCTTGTTAGATGTCCATGCTTATCACCCATACGTTGACACTGGGAATATGCATGCACTTAATATTCTGATAGTTATTGTCCTAACAGTTCCATTCCATACTGTTTTATTGTTTTATTTAAATGCGATCAATATTTAATACACATCAATATTTAATTTTCTTATCTTGTTTTTTTATAACTTAATTTTTTTTTTTAAACAGATCAAATTACTTTTACAATTCTTCAACATATTCTACAATTTAAAAGTTATATTCGAAATAACAAATATCGAAATAGCTATCGTCGTTGCATGAATCATACATCCTCAAAATGTTTAATCTCTTTCTACCACTTAATGATAAGAAACAATTGTATTTTTTCCCAAGTGCCAAGTACTATTTTAGTTTTTTACTGTTTCCTGTTCCAAATTCTATGCGTCGAAACTTACGTGCTGCAATCACAAGTGCTGTGTTGTTAAGACGTTCGATATGATTTTGCATTTTTTTATCACTAGAGAAAAGAGTTCTCTATCAAACACTTAATGATAAACCGAAAAAGTCCTGGTCTAAAATAGCTAAATGGGTGAAAATTAGGACATGATAACGGCAGTTCACATATAATGTGTAGGAATTTAAGATTTTCAGAATTAAGATTTTCTATTTAAGATTTTAACAGTATAAAAACCTGGAGAAAAAAACCCAAAATATGTGGACAGTGTGTCTTGAACTCCCTTGCTACGTGTAAATATGCACGTATCAAGTTTGCTTTCTTAAGACGTGGCTGATAACACACAAATATCAAATGTAACTGACTTGAGAGTATAGCGATGACATTTTTACATTACTAAACTATTTATGAATGCCACAACAACATGCGTTGCAACAAAAGCATGTTTTGTATTTATTTATTAGATGTGCAAAGACTTGTGTTTTGAAATATTTAGTTAGTGTTTGTTATGATGACGCATTTGCTGTGTTTTTGTGTGATGTGGATAACACGTGATCATCTTTATGGTTTCTCTTTATCGTCTTCTTCGAACGCTCCATATCGACCACTTGTTAACCACTTTGTATGATTTGTATGTGATCTGAGCACAAGAGTGATTGTACGTTGTGCCAGTTATGCGCCTACAAGCACATCCGATTTCTGTTATGCTTTTTGTTTACTAGGGTGGCTTCCCTATATCTTACTCCAGTCGTCTCTTACGATATGTCTTGTAAGTCACAATGTTATTATTCTTTGCTCCCCTTGCGGATGCCGGTAACACATTGGCGATATCTATGTCTAAAAGGGTCTAAAGAGGAGATGAAGATGAATACGGGGATGTTCTTCGGCTTCCTCACGACTGCCTGTTGGACGAAGACACTAAAATAGTTATTGAATCGATATAACGATTTAATGAGTTTGGAGCTACCCGTTGTACCAATAGAACTGGATGCATGAGAGGCAGAATGAGGAGTGTGTTTAACCAGCAAGCCACGGGAACCATCATCAGTATGCAAACTTTTATGCGATATCTGTTGCGAGAGACTGAGCACCGATGGGTTTGCCTGGAGTGTAATGACGTCAGCTTAGTAACCAATAACCAATAAAATAGCCTAAAGATGAAGGAATGACTTCAATGCACCGGGTTTTCTAATATGCCTCCGTCCCTATCTGCAGAAATAGCATGCAGCCTGTCTTGAGTGTTGCACAAAGCCCGAACCCCGTAACTCTAGCATCAATCCTAGGGATCTCATAAAAAAATAACATATTTGACTCGGTCCGGATTCAAACCCTCAACCTTCAGAACCACAGGCAAACATTTTAACCACCTTGTCATAGAGAAATCCCCACTCCTTCCCCCAAATTTAAGTAAAGTCTACGTCTTTATACTTTGTAGTCTATATATTATTTTACTATAACAGTACTGTAAGTTTCCATTGTAAATGTGTGTGAGTCGGAACTAAGAGCGTTAACGAAATCATTTGTACTTTGAATAGACAAGTTAATATTTATGCTACGTAAAATCGATTTTTGGATCGAACTGAAACTGAACGTGAAATTGTTCATATTTCTTCTCCTGGTACATTTTGTTTTCTCCCTCGATCTCTGGATCGTGCCAGACTTGTATCTGTATTTCACGGAATAGAAACATGAGAATCCACTTCCAAGAGAAGCCCCCAATACAATAGACCATTTGTCGAAATCTGGTCTGTTTAGCGAACAACTTATCCAGCCATGAGATAAGCCGATGTAATTTTGATCTTCTAACGGAAACCGGTTTATATATGTGATTTATTCTTTTAATAAATACCATAAGTCTAATGTGTCGGGGGTTTTATCGTCCGCCTGCTATAATTCATACGTAGTCATGATTAATATGGAGCTTCTGACTGATTGTTGGGTCTAGGCTTGCTTTTTTTACCACTAGCATCTCACGTCATTCAGACTCACCTTACTCTAACGTCTGAGATATTTCTAATTTAGATCAAGTAAATAGGAAGTTAGGGGCTCTCTGTGGCCAAGTGGTTACACCTTGACTTACGTTACGAAGGTCGGTGGTTCGAATCCTGACCACGCCATTCTGTTCACGGGTGCACTTTTCCAGAGACCCCTAGGATTGTTGCCGGAGCTACGGAGTTCGTACTTTTTGTGCCGAGCGATATGGGGGTAAAACCGGGTGCAATAAAGTCAGTCCTTCAGCTTTAGATCTTTATGATTCCTGTAGTTCAACAGCGTACAGTGGGCACACATACAAGTTTTGGCTCAAGCTGGCATCAAACCACGGAATTTCCACAATACGTTGTCACTAGCGCAGCGCGTTATCAACTTCCCTATCGGGGACGTCAATTTGTTTATAAAGTATGATACTAATATACATATAATAGACATATAACGCGTAAGATAAAAACATAAACTAAAAGACAGAGAGAATGTGGGAGTAAGAAAGATATAAACTAATAGACAGAGAGACTGCGTGAGTAAGAAACATATAAACTAATAGACAGAGAGACTGCGTGAGTAAGAAACATATAAACTAATAGACAGAGAGAATGAGTGAGTAAGAAAGATATAAACTAATAGACAGAGAGAATGCGTGAGTAAGAAACATATAAACTAATAGACAGAGAGAATGAGTGAGTAGAAGATATAAATAATGTCGAGAATGCTGAGTAAGAAACATATAAACTAATAGACAGAGAATGTGTAGTAAAACATTATAACTAATAGACAGAGAATGTGTAGAGGATTAGAATCATGTTTCTTTTATTGATTCTGTGAAAATATTTTGTGTATGAATTTCTCATTATGAAAGCATTTTGTGTATGCATTTCTCATTATGAAAGCATTTTGTGTATGAATTTCTCATTATGAAGCATTTGTGTATGAATTTCATCATTATGAAAGCATTTTGTGTATGAATTTCATCATTATGAAAGCATTTTGTGTATGAATTTCTCATTATGAAAGCATTATGTGTATGAATTTCTCATTATGAAAGCATTTTGTGTATGAATTTGATCATTATGAAAGCATTTTGTGTACGAATTTCTCATTATGAAAGCATTATGTGTATGAATTTCTCATTATGAAAGCATTTTGTGTATGCATTTCTCATTATGAAAGCATTTTGTGTATGAATTTCATCATTATGAAAGCATTTTGTGTATGAATTTCTCATTATGAAAGCATTTTGTGTATGAATTTCTCATTATGAAAGCATTTTGTGTATGCATTTCTCATTATGAAAGCATTTTGTGTATGAATTTCATCATTATGAAAGCATTTTGTGTATGAATTTCTCATTATGAAAGCATTTTGTGTATGAATTTCTCATTATGAAAGCATTTTGTGTATGAATTTCTCATTATGAAAGCATTTTGTGTATGAATTTCCTCATTATGAAAGCATTATGTGTATGGATTTCTCATTATGAAAGGGTTTAGGATGGTATTTGATTCGACACTGATATAATTATTTCTTATAGGTCAAGAAGTACGTCTCCGCGGCCTGTGTACGATTGTGTTATACTATCAGAATAGTATATTAAGCCAGCTCTTAAAACAAGAACAGACATTGGATCTTAGCATCGTTCTTGTCATGTCTGGCTGTTACACTATTTGAAAAATAGTTCTTTTTCCAATTTGTCTTTTTGAGAATTCGAAGTTTAGTTTACTTAGCTCTCAGGGGCCTATGTGGTTAAGTTTACTTAGCTCTCAGGAGCCTATGTGGTTAAGTGGTTAACCAGTTTGTCTTGCATTATGAATGTTGTGGGTTCAAATATGAACCGTGCCTTTCTCTTCACAATTGCATTTTTTTGTGTGGAGATCACTAGGAGAGTTGTCAGAGATACGGAATTCCTGCTGTTTTGCAATACTTTCAGCATGCATTATTTCATTTCTACTGAGCGATTTGGAAAATCTATTGCAGCGAAGTCTATGCTACGTCTTCAGACCAATTACGGAGCTCTGTTTGCAATTTTAAGGTAGTCAACTCTTCCCCCAAACCCCCTATACATTAGCTATTTTAAAGTAGTCACCCCCTCCCCCATGTCCAGCAGTCACTCTAGAGCAGCATGTCGAATTCGAAGTATTGAAAATATGTACTGTCCGTCATTGAACTTGTGGTTTGAAAATGAAGTAACAATATCATATTTATTACACATTTTTCGATTTTTCAGTTCGGTCACCATGCCTTTATCCACAGGGTATGCACACAAGTACAAACTCAGTCCGGTAATGTCTTTACAATTATTAATAGCTTTTCTTCATGCAACAAACGACTTCTAACAATGTGTGTCTCTATGTGTGTGTGTGTGTGTAGTTCAAGCCACAGAAATCATCAACAGAGAATACACGTATTCGGATACACTTGTTACGTTCCTAAGCACTTGACATAACATTTTGAGTGCATAATACGTTCCCTGTAGTGCTTGGCTGTTTCCTTCTTTTACCCTCATTGAGGCATTTTGTGCTGCACACTGATGACAAATGGGAGGAGGTCTCGAGAAGTCCACGCTAGATTATCATAAAAGAAGCTTTATCCTGCTGCTGTTCTCCATTGTTGATGTGCACCAACCCCTGTAGAAATCTATGAAGGAAACATCCAAGTGGAACGTCTTCATTGTCAGGCTATAATGAAGAAAATAAACTTACATCGACGTTATATTACTCAACTCTAAGTACAAATAATGGAAGGGGTGGCGTGTCAAGAGGCAAAATAAAACCAAATATTTCAAAGTAATGAATTCTTAACGATATTGCCTTCTTAAGGCAGCGACCCACAACCCTTTGTACTAAACGGGTGATGTTTTTTTTCTTATCATTTATTTTGACATTTAAAATAGTTCTCCTGGGGTAATTTTACGTAGTTGTTTAAATAGAGTTATTCGGTGGTATTTAGTCAAGATAACGCTCGTGTGTTGCCGGAGCTGGAAGGGAGCAAAGAGTAGTAACACTGCTACCTACGAGACATGTCGTACGAGGAGAATGAGGTAAGGGGCCAGGGAAGCTACCCTAGTAAATAAAAAGCATCGCAGATATCTGATGTGCTAATCTACTTGTAAGTGCATAAATGGAACAACGTACAACCGTCCTTAGGCTCGGATCACATACATTTCACAAAAAGTGTTTAACAAGTGATCGATATGGTGCTTTCGAAGAAGAAGAAGAAGAAGTCCAGATGAAAAGCTTACATGCTTTCATGAGCACATTGACACATGAGCACATTGACACATGAGCACATTGACACATGAGCACATTGACACATGAGCACATTGACACATGAGCACATTGACACATGAGCACATTGACACATGAGCACATTGACACATGAGCACATTGACACATGAGCACATTGACACATGAGCACATTGACACATGAGCACATTGACACATGAGCACATTGACACATGAGCACATTGACACATGAGCACATTGACACATGAGCACATTGACACATGAGCACATTGACACATGAGCACATTGACACATGAGCACATTGACACATGAGCACATTGACACATGAGCACATTGACACATGAGCACATTGACACATGAGCACATTGACACATGAGCACATTGACACATGAGCACATTGACACATGAGCACATTGACACATGAGCACATTGACACATGAGCACATTGACACATGAGCACATTGACACATGAGCACATTGACACATGAGCACATTGACACATGAGCACATTGACACATGAGCACATTGACACATGAAAGCACATATGAGACACATGAGCACATTGACACATGAGCACATTGACACATGAGCACATTGACACATGAGCACATTGACACATGAGCACATTGACACATGAGCACATTGACACATGAGCACATTGACACATGAGCACATTGACACATGAGCACATTGACACATGAGCACATTGACACATGAGCACATTGACACATGAGCACATTGACACATGAGCACATTGACACATGAGCATTGACATGACACATTGAAGCACATGAGCACATTGACACATGAGCACATTGACACATGAGCACATTGACACATGAGCACATTGACACATGAGCACATTGACACATGAGCACATTGACACATGAGCACATTGACACATGAGCACATTGACACATGAGCACATTGACACATGAGCACATTGACATGTACTCGTAAAAGATTCATAAGAAAAATAATTTCCAGAACACAGACTTGGTAAACATTTTTGTTATCCAAGTTGATGAGAATAACATCAAGACATCTATAGGGTTTTGTTAGCACAAATATGTTGTGTCCACTTTCTCTTTAACTTTTCTGTGTGATGTAGCTTTCGCTCAGGTCTGATTGATTGATATGACCATCATCATTGCACTTCGATGAGTAACCATATGTACTCGAATCTCTTTCTTACAAAATAAGATATTAGCGGCAATACACGAACATCGTAGTACCGGCGAAGTTCCGATGTAATTTAGAAGATGGTGAAGATAGTTTGTAGGATTTTATTTTGAAACTTTTTCTAATGAATTTTGCCCGGGCAGCGGCTTTCCAGCCAGCTCTTCACGATGTTAAACTTCTTAGGGTTTTTTAGTGCTCAAATTGAACACGGGACCTACGTTTCATAGTCCGTCTTCGATTAGACTAGGAGCTCGATCTCACCTACAAATAGACAGATCTGGAGAATTCGATGGCTCACGAGGACGAACCGAGTACTTTGGACAGAGGCGAGCACCTAACCTCTACACCATAGAGACGCCTGAGCTCAGGTTTTCTGTTACTTAGGGTGTCCAGAGTCAGGTTCTGTTACTAAGGTGTCCCTTAGCTCAGGTTCTTTACTTAAGAGTGTCAGGAATACATGGTCTGTAAAAAGCCGCAATTTAGAAACACACTCAAATACATTTACAATATACGACAGAGTTCGCATTCCCCGACATAACAAAGTCCGTATTCTCAAATATACCATATAGCTCCTATTCCCCAATGTACCACAGTTATATTCCCCAATATACCACAGTTGTATTCCCCAATATACCCCAGTTATATTCCCCAATATACCACAGTTATATTCCCCAATATACCACAGTTATATTCCCAATATACCATAGTTATATTCCCCAATACACCACAGTTATATTCCCAATACACCAAGTTATATTCCCCAATATACCACAGTATTTCCCAATATACCACAGTTATATTCCCCAATATACCACAGTTATATTCCTTCAATATACCACAGTTATATTCCCCAAATACCCCAGTTTGTACTCCCAATCTACCATGGATTTGTATTCCCCAATATACCACATACGTATTCCCAGTATACCACAGACACCGTATTCCCAGTATACCACAGTTCTATTCCCCAATACACCACAGTTATATTCCCCAATATACCACAGTTATATTTCCCAATATACCACAGTTATATTCCCAATATACACAGCTATATTTCCAATATACCACAGTTATATTCCCCAATATACTCCAGATTTGTATTCCCCAATATACCACATACACGTATTCCCAGTATACCACAGTTCTATTCCCCAATACACCACAGTTATATTCCCCAATATACCCCAGATGTGTATTCCCCAATATACCACAGACATCGCATTCCCTGTATACCCAGATACCACATGTATTCCCATGTACCACAGACACCGTATTCCCAGTGTGTACCACAGACACCGTATTCCCCAGTGTACCACAGACACCGTATTCCCCAGTGGTGTACCACAGACACGTATTCCCAGTTACCACAGACACCGTATTCCCCAGTATACCACAGACACCGTATTCCCCAGTATAACACAGACATCGTATTCCGCAGTATACCACAGACACCGTATTCCCCAATATTACACCGCGTAGGAAATTATATTATGTACTTCGTTTATCTTACTTGAGCCTCCTTCCAGACGCTTCATTCACAGCACCCCTTCCACCTCACACACATACACACTCCACACACAATTTGCGTAGATGAATTACTCCCCATTCTATAGAACTGCATTCTCGAGTGCAAGTTGTTGTCCTCTATAAAGTCTCCTCTCTTTGCCTGCATAAATAGACATCTTCAGAAATGTACGGTGTGTATTGCAAGGTAGGGGGTCCATTACTAGAAATTCAACTCTGGAAAATGGTAACTAGCCAACTGGAAAAAGAAGTCAAAAATAAAGACTGCGACAGAACGAGGCGCCCCACTGTCGCTCTTGAGCCAGATAATGCAACGGCCATGTTAGGTTTGCATCAAGATTTTGTTGAGGAATTTTTTAAACCATTTTATTTTATTTTGGAAGAATGAAAGGCGGATGAAAATGGTTTTTCTTTTTTTCTTACGTTCTGTATCATTGCGACACACATAGACATACTCTCATACATACACACACAGTCTCTCAATTCGTTCTCTCATATACATAAGAACTATCTGGTTGTGTTAATAAAGACGCTTGTCTGTAGAGCTATACAATGGATGCAGTAAGAAATGAAAGTTTGTGGTTCGAATCCTGTGTTAGGTCATTTGTTTTTCAGGAAGCTCCTAATACCTGTTTACTATCTATTTATTGATCATGCTCATTAGTCCCAGTGCTCCCACTTGGGTTTTTAAAACTTCTTATTTACTCATACATATATGCATGTATAATATATGAGAAATATTGTCACTATACTCATGGCGCATACATATGGACTCAGTACATTTCAGTTTGCTGTAAGTGCTAGTGATAGAAAACTGTTGAACAATATATCAGGAGATGATTCCGAGTTGCTTTTTAACTTTGGTCGGGTACCCATTTGTAGCAGTACGAACTGAAGAATCGATATAATCGGAATTTGATCACCAGTACGTCTAGTGTACTAACATCTTCTCTGCGTCCACCGTTAACATACACACGTATCTATACACATAATAATAATAATAATAATTCCTCTCGTACCGTTATACGTTACATAGGACCTGCAAGTAATTTCTCCATACCGCTCTATCCTGGACAACTCGCTCAATCTCCTCCATGGAACTGAGATCGATATTTCCTGCCTCTCTCAGCAAAGTTCGCTTCAGGTTCTCCTTAGCTCGACCTCTCTTTCTTCAACCCTTTGCATCCCACTTCAATGCCTGCTTTGATATTCGTTGATCATTTCTCCGCAAGGTGTGTCCAACATATCTCTATCTTCTCTTTCTTATAACAGTTGTCACTAGTGGTTGACCAGACATGTCTCTGATTTCATCACTTCTCCTGAATTCGTTCCATTTTATATTCATTATTTTTCGCAGACATCTATTTTCAAATGCATTCAACTTGCTTTCTATATCTTTAGTCATTTTCCAACTCTCGCTGGCATATGTTAGGATTGATACAACATTTGAATACACATACATACATATATATATATATGCACCCAAACATACATACATACATCTTTTCCCCTCTAGGAATTCAGACGTTGTCAGGACGTTTAATACAGCATTTCTGACTAAATTTTTGCGTGAAGGTTTCCTTATCATCAGTGTCCAACTCCAACTTCTGATAAATTTTTAATTTAGATGCTCAAGTATTGGATCAGGAAGTATGTAATTCAATCTTGTAACGTGTACATACAGAAATGTGTTTGGGTCCAAGTTAGCCACAAACCCCCGGAATTACCACTGCAAGTGATGACTAGGAAGCGTGTTATCCACTTCACTATCGGATCCTCAATTTATAGGTTGATATTGTGATCTTCTTCTTAAACATCCCATGTCCAGTCTTTACATCGCAGGTTGACTAGAATGAGTTTTCGCTGAATGAGAATGAGCAAATTATGTTCGCTGTCCTCAAGGTATACACTGACGGGCTACTGTCTGCCAGCCTACTTCTTGGTGTTTTCTTCCTATTTATATGTCTTTCCCTTGCTATATTGTTTTCACCGAGCTCTTTCAATATATCCTTCAACAAGCTGTTATGTTTTTAATAAGACCAAAATTATGTATTTGTTCAACTTTTATTTCTTTGAACAATTCCTACTCCTAGTTGTTGCGGCACTTCTTTATTAGTTTCCATTTTCTTCCATGTCATTCGTCGTATTACTTTGTCTAACCACTTTTCTTCCATGTCATTCTTCGTATTACTTTATCTAACCACTTTTCTTCCATGTCATTCGTCGTATTTATCAACCATTTCTTCCATGTCATTTGTCGTATTACTTGTCTAACCACTTTTTCCATGTCATTCGTCGTATTACTTTGTCTAACCACTTTTCTTCCATGTCATTCGTCGTATTACTTTGTCTAACCACTTTTCTTCCATGTGATTCGTCGTATTACTTTGTCTAACCACTTTTCTTCCATGTCATTCGTCGTATTACTTTGTCTAACCACTTTTCTTCCATGTCATTCGTCGTATTACTTTGTCTAACCACTTTTCTTCCATGTCATTCGTCGTATTACTTTGTCTAACCATTTTTCTTCCATGTCATTCGTCGTATTACTTTGTCTAACCAATTTTTTCCATGTCATTCGTCGTATTACTTTGTCTAACCACTTTTCTTCCATGTCATTCGTCGTATTACTTTGTCTAACCACTTTTCTTCCATGTCATTCGTCGTATTACTTTGTCTAACCACTTTTCTTCCATGTCATTCGTCGTATTACTTTGTCTAACCACTTTTCTTCTTCTTCAAACGCTCTACATCGACCACTTGCCAACCACTCTGTTTGATTTGTATGTGATCTGAGCCTAAGAGCAATTGTACGTTGTGCCAGTTATGCGCCCACAAGTAGGCCAGCACATCCAATTTCTGCGCTGCTTTTTTATTTACTAGGGTAGCATCCTAGGGCCTACATCAGTCGCCTCTTACGACTTGCGTTGTAGGTTGCAGTGGTACTATTCTTTGCTTCCCTTGCGGGCCCCAGTACCACACGGGTGTAACCACTTTTCTAAAACCTTGATTTTTTCTCAGCGTTCACATTTTCGCCACATAGCGTAAATCCAAATCATATAATTGTCATTTCAAAGAACTAAACTGTTGTTTAATCACAGTTTATATTGTCACAATCTAACACTTTCTCAACACAAATCTTAGTTACAACGTTTCAAATTGACGTTTACAACTGTATGTTAGTTTGTTGATATATTATTTTTTAAGACCTCGAAAGATATTAAGTTAAGCCGTACTTACTCTTCCTATAAGTTCTAGCCAACACTAATTCAAAAATAAGCAGATTATTAACAAGACAGAACAACGCACCAGTGAAATAGAGGGAAATGTTAACCGTGCCGCTTTTATCTTAAGGTGGTTGGTTTGTACGTTTAGGATCTAGAATTTCAAATCCCCCCATATCGTCAGACACTGTCAGCTCTAACCTATCGAGCTGTATCCAGGAATTTACACTCCTGGTCGAGTAACATGACACCCTGGTTCTTGCAGAGAATAAGTCTCATATTGTGGCAGTGAACAACGAACAACTTGAGTGAGAGATCCCCTGCTTGTTTCTATTTGGTTCTGGAGTTTCGAACTCAAATGACTACTAATGATGCTTGAGAGCAGCCGTCACGCAAAGTCTTACATTATATGCATGACATTTTTAAAGAGTTACATTTTTTTGAAGAATTAAATTTGAAATAGCCAAAACTAAAAATGAATGGGAGAGAGTGTCGCATACGCGCTGTCGATACAGGATGTTTCTATTGCTGAAACTTAATATCACCTATTTAGATTAAGCTCATCTCGTTTAACACTGTTCTCAAACGTACCTCGTTTTAATAACAGTAACAATCATATAAGCTGCTACTGATTATCTGAGTTGTTACTCTTCTGTGATCTGTTTATGGGGACAGTTATACCAAATATCCTGCCCGTCTGCCCAGCGTGTTCGTAGCGCGTTGGACTATGGGTGACTATCCTTCTGTGTGTGCGGGCTCAATTCCTCGAGATGGCAGAAAAAAACAAATTCCCCAGATTTACGGTGTTCGTGGCATCGAACCGAAGGGTTACGATGTCCATGGCACCGAGCCGAAGAGCTGAAAAGCTCAAGTGCTTCTGGATTGGGAAAAAAAAATATACCAAATATCCTGAACAAATATGGATTCAGTTTAAGACTTCACTTCCTCAGTACTGTCACCTTTACTATTATTCCATCTGTATATTACATGGATTTCCACCTATTCTAGTAACTTTTTCGAGAAATTTTCCTAAATCTTGTACGTTAATGATTTGTTTCTTTAAATCGTTATCATTTCCCGTTCCTCCCGATTTAAGTTTTCATCGTCTGGCCGAATGTATTAGAGCGTGGTTCCCATGCTGGAGACACGGGGTAAATTCACGGTACGCCAGGGAGTTTAGTTTCGGTCGGGGACATCCTAATTTGAGCAGTTTCGCGACGACTGCACTAGCCATACGACCATTACATTTTTATGTACATGTATCCTATCGTACACCGCCCTAAAAGGCAGTGTTTGAGTTATCAGGTTTATGAGGACTATCACCATAGCACTCCGACACGTCCATGTGTGCTCCGATTTCCGCCTCAACAAATCCATCAGCGTTCAATGTCCCAACACACCACGTCGTTGTTGATTAATCAATCTCTTTGAATATTTTGTATGACATTCTATTCGGGCTGCACCAATATCGACACCCATTTCTCTCAATCTGTTCAGCGAGTGGGTGTTATATGCAGTAACGAGTCTTTTTGTTTTATAATTTTTAGTTTACTTTCTAGAAACTACATCAATATCGTTTTGTTTATGTTTGAGCTGTAATGTTTTCATAATGCATGTCAATATCCTATGTGCGTGTTCTGTTAAGGCAATAGTTATTGACCGTGACGGTGTTTTGCCCCTGATAACAAGATTCAAACAATACTTAACAAATTGTCTGATTTCTTTGTGTCTTCATACCCCCGCCTGTCATCTCTTTGTGTCTTTCTAATACACCTCTCGCCCGCCTGCCCATCGTGTTCGTAGCGCGTAGGACGACGTGTGACAAGCCCTCTGTGAGTGCAGTTCAATTCCGCAGGCCGGCAGAAAAGCCATATCTTCTCCAAATTTACGACGTTCGAACCGAAGGGTTACGATGTCCATGTCACCGAGCCGAAGAGCTGAAAAGCTCAAGTTCTGGATCGGGTGGGAGGGGGCGGATTTGCACTCTCTGTCTTATGCACACACACACAAACACTGAATCAGACATAAGACATAAACAAACACATCAGTGTCTAATCAAGAACTCATGTTTGTATATGTTTGTTTGTCACTTGTTTTGTATTATTTCACGCTGCGTCACATTTCAACAACGTATTTCACTTAACCAAGTACATTCATCTTGATTGTGTTATTTTCTTGATTGTTTTCATTTTCTAACCTACATTCTGTATGATATCTTCTCATAACTTGCTCGGAGAACGTACTAATATTATCTTTGTCTGTATTCATTAACTAGATTCTGTGTTCGTAATTGTATGCTCTTTGATTCGAGTCTTTAAATGAAGACTTTTTTTTTGTTTCTCCATTTCACATTCTAGCACTGCATGCCTCCACAACATAATGTTTACATTTTATGTTTTCTTTGGTGTATATTATCAGTTTAAATTTATAAAAAATAAAGCTTCATTGCATAAGAATTGACATCAGTGCACTCCGGGCAAATCTAATGTGCTCTGCAGATAGGTACAACTGTTTACGTCGCACTTTTGGTACACATAGGTCTAAACACGTGTCTTCCATCGTTTATGTATTGGTGCGCATGTGAATAATGACGAGGCGCTTGTGTCATGTGGCAATTGCAATAACTAGCCATAATGGTAATAAGGGGCTTCTGTGGCTTAGGAGATAGTGATTCGGTCTATTAACCTCGACGTTCTGAGCTCGAATCACGCTGCGAACAATTTGGTTGCAAATTGTTTAGCGTGGATTTTTACAAAGGACGATGGCACCACCCGTTCAAAAGCAATGGCAAACTACTGAACGTAATAATGCCTAGAAAAATCCCAAACAGCGTTAAAAAGCTGTGGTTGATTCGCAAAGTCCTGTTAAGGATATGCAATTAACTTTTAATGGTAATAAAGTTATATTAATAGTTACGTCAGCAAAAATAATAACATATTAAAACTGAATCAGAACTAGACGCTTGAAATAAAATACAACATTTTGCTTACGAAAAAAACTAAAATATACCTTTATTCATAAAAAAATTTTCTTGAGTTCATGAATGCTGAGTAAAATAGGGCGTAAAATTGTATACCACACATACGCCGCGTTAACTATTGCTGCTTTAAACCGCCAAATCTTGCAATTTTCCTTGCTTATCCCACTCACGATTCAATTCTCATCATTGCTGATTCATATATTGCAGGGTCTTCTTCCAAAATTCGATTATTTATTGTCAGCAGTCAATATTTTTAAGAAAGCTGATTAAGTATCAGCTGATTAACAGCAGTTTTCTATTACTAATGAGAGGTATTAGTAACAGATATAAGTTTAAACTGTCTTTTCCGGTAACAATCCGGTTGAATCTTTATAAAGATATCAACATAATTGAATATGTCATTGCTTTAAAATAACACACCAATGTACCAAAGTGTGTACATCAGAAGAAGAAATGCACATCGAAATAGTAAATAATAAATATATATATACATGCAAGTTTTCTAAAATAACGTTATGTATTACTCACTCTGATAACCATTTTGACTGTAAGAATCAAACTTTCAATTATCTGTGTGTGTTTGTGTGCAGCACGTGCTGTTCTTATGGCGACAACAGGGCTAAGAGGTTGGTATGCAGCTGTGATATTGATTACATGTGTAATCTCTAGTGTTCAGTGTATTGTGTGTGCTGTTGTGTTTAGTGTACTGTGCGTGCTATCGTGTTGAGTACACTGTGAATGTTTTTCAAGGTTAGACGTTAGATATTCCTTTATTTTTTAACTGCTGCGGCTTACTTTTTTAATCGACTTATTACGTTTATATAAGCTGCCATTTTTTACTACATTATTAGCATATACTGAATGAGAAACATTTTCCAAAAATATATGATTATAAAATTGTTAAATGAATTTGGCATAAGTCAGCTATGACGGGTCGCCTGAGTGGTTACCGGGGTCAAATTTGGGGTGTAAAGAATAGAACCACTGTTACCTGCCACGCATCTCGTAAGAGGCGACTAAGGAGGTTTGGCTGAAATCGGATGCACATGTCCTAAACGTGTAGAAGTCTATGCGTTTAGGGGCCTACCAAACCAATGTGCGACGTATACAAGTTCTTGGCAAAGATCAAATCATATCACAAAGTGATTAAAATTGGTCGTAAAGAACGAACGCAAAGAAGAAGAAGAAGCTATGACAGGTTTACCTATGACCTATCTGATCTGATCCTATGCTACAGTATAACTTCAAATGTAGTACTTTAAAGTGGATTTTTCTGGTTATAAAATCTTACTGGAAGCCAAGGCATTCAATGACCACGACAGTGGTGGCAATAGAGCATTAATGATACGTTGAATACAATTTGCTCACATCACATTCCTTCTGCTTTGCTTCTAACACATTGATAGACGACGACACTGCAGAGTCCTTACTTTCAGTTGAACATTATAGACACATCAGAGTGTTACACATCTGTCCTTACTTCAAGTTGAACATTATAGACACATCAGAGTGTTACACATCTGTCCTTACTTCAGTTGAACATTATAGACACATCAGAGTGTTACATATATGTCCTTACTTCAAGTTGAATATTATAGACAATCAGAGTGTTACACATATGTCCTTACTTCAGTTGAACATTATAGACACATCAGAGTGTTACATATCTGTCCTTACTTCAAGTTGGACATTATAGACACATCAGAATGTTACACATATGTCCTTACTTCAAGTTGAACATTATAGACACATCAGAGTGTAACACATCTGTCCTTACTTCAGTTGAACATTATAGACACATCAGAGTGTTACACATCTGTCCTTACTTCAAGTTGAATATTATAGACACATCAGAGTGTTACACATATGTTCTTACTTCAAGTTGAACATTGTCGTTTATGAACATAACTAATGACTATAAATAGACAACACTTCAAAATTAGAATGAAGGAAGCACCAGTTGCTGCTACAATGATCTTCTTTTTCTTATTCTTTCATTAGCTTACATTTTAGCTTTTCCATGTTCACATAGCTTCCACTTTCACTTTCACGGAGCTTAGCAAAGGTAAGATTGTTTAGCAGAATGATTTTAATTTTGTTTCACTGATGATATATGTTATTGCTTGGCTTATCCTCCAACTTTGTTAGTTACAGCGCCATTCTTCCGTGCGGTTCATGTTTCTTATTTCCGGTCAGAAATAAATGCCCATTAATAAGCAATTATAAACGTATGTCTTCTCTATTATTTTGTTTACGTTTCCACTACTGTTTCTTCTTCTATGTTGTCATGAGAAGTGACACTAGAGAACTGTTATAACTCAACATTATTGTTAGTGTGACATTTATGTTCTCAACTGTAAACGACATCGTTCGGAACTAATTTTGAGGATCCATTAATGGAGTTACAAGTAAGATTCTGATGAATGTTGTAACATCAACAAAGTAGCTTGCAGGAGTATGCTGTTAACCATTTTCACAAAACATTTAGTTCGTTTCTGTCATTCTCTTCTTCAGTGATCTCTGGTCATGTGCTTAATTTACTGTCAACCACAAACTGGGCAGGCAGCTTCAGGTCTGTCAGGTTTCCCCAAAGCTTAGTTTTCTGGTCAACTGCTTATGTCCACATGTTGCTGCTTCTCTACTCACCCAGGAGAGGACAGTTTTGCAGGACATGCTCCGGTGTCTGTTTCGCCTTCTGACACTGGTAGAGAGCTATTTAACTTATTCCTAGTCTATGTAAGTGACTGCTGAGTCTGCAGTGTTCAGTACATAAACGACATATATTAACATAAGTTGGTTCTGCTTATGTCTTTGAAGAAGTATTTTCCATAATCATATCCAGTGTTTGTCTTCCAGTCTACTGCAAATTTTTTTATGTATGTGTTTTGACATCTTGAAAAGACAGGGCCGGATATTGGATGCTTTCAGCCATTGCCTTCCTTAGCCAAGGCATCGGCACTCTCATTGCCTGCAATGTCACAGTGAGATGGTACCCATTGCAAGTAAATTATGTCTTCCTGACAGCTGTGCAAGTTTTCTTTATAGGTTCTATAGTTTATTCATTTGGTAGACTTCATGTCTTTCTATTCCCATCCCCTTTAATCCCCCACTATCAAACACTCATCATCCCAAACCTCCCTCTCTCTCTCTTCCGTGTTTTCTCCGTTTTTCAACTCTGTCTCTAGGGACGCTGGCTATCTTCAAGATGGCTCCCTAAAAGCTCGATACTTTCTAAATGATTAGCGAGTAGCGTGCTAAATCCTAGCACCTCGTCGCACATGAAATGTTCTATTGTGAATTAACCAACCATGAACGCTATTTGAATCTTTTTCCTTTTATCTTTTTACTATTCACGTGCTTTACCAGCTGGTACAATCAATAAGAACTTGAGATATGCTCCCTCTCTCTCTCTCTATCCCTCCATCAATCTCTCTCCCTCTCTATCTCTCTCATGCTATCTTTGACGACCATGTATCTTTACAGTTCACTGTTCAGTACTCTTGACCAGTTGTGTTGACTTTCTTCCATTCCATGATAATAATAATTTCAGTTTCCTCTCCTTCACTCTCTCTTTCCCTCTGTCTCTCTTTTGTCCTGTCTCCTTTTCCATTACTTTGCGATGTAGTAGTCTGTTTTTCCCTCCTCGTCTCATTAAATAGCACCCTCAACAACGACTTCATTTCGTGATCTGCACTTTGACCTATCTAAGAATATCTGCATATATCTTAGATATGTACGATATTCTGTGTACGAAGACTACAGCTAACCTTCGATGGAGATACTTTACTAGATTCTAATTGAGATTTTGTGATTTCTTTTTTTTTGGTATAAGATCCAGAAGAACTTGAGCTTTCAGCTCTTCAGCTCGGTGCCCTGGACATCAAAACCCTTCGGTTCGGTGCCACGAACACCGTAAATCTTGGGAACCTGTGGCTTTTCTGCCAGCCCGCGGAATTGAACCGCACTCATAGGGGGCTTACAGAGAATTTATGATAACTAAGTAGTATTCGTGAATCTGTATAAACTAATATCGTAATATCTCAACGATAGCTTTGGTTTTCGACGTATTCAACATGTCCAACGTCTCGACGAGTTCAACTTAGCACTAAATGTTTGTCAAGCAGACTTATTACATTTTGGGAGATGGTGACGCAATGTTTGACTTCATTAAACGCTTCTAGAGTCACATAAACTACCCTCACCCTTCGCAAACTCGAATATTATAAAATATTAAAGTTTTCATCAGCTAATAATGAATTTCGGAACAAAATAAATTTGATTCTTTTGCTAGAGTAAGTCATATGATGGTTTCTATAGTGCATTACAGCAACAGAATCAGAAAAGTCATATCAAATACAGCTGTAAGCATTAGGGAGAAAGCTAGTACCAACTATTGTATCCACAAAGTCAAAAGGATCGTAACGCAGCCTCCGTAAACTTTAGCATGTTGTGCCATTTGGTCGGTATAGACAGCGGTCGTCTGACAAAGCTGCAGGCCGCGTTAACCGTCTGAATGTATCCTAGTGACATGTATTGTGAGCGGTATCGCCGCCTGGACGCGCTATTGTTGGCGCTCTCCAAACCATCCAGTCGTCTTTGTGGCACGTCTTCCCCCGGGAAAAGACCTATCAATAGCATCCTGGCCGCCCAGGAGAAAAGAGAAATTTCCCTTTTCTCTTTCTCTCTATCCATAATGGTTACAAAACGAGAATTTTTCCGCCTTTTACCACAGTGACTGGTGCTTGGGAAATGGCTGGTCTTTTAACTTTTTCTCATCTCGATTTCTCTTTTCTTTTAAATTTACCTTTTCGAACAGAAATGGAGGAAGACACAGGAGAAGATTGAGATGGGGAGAGATATGTTGAAGACAAAAAAGTAGTAAGAGAATAACTTTGTGACCGTGTCGATCCTCAGACACAGCAATGCAAATTTAATCTGGATAATGAAAGAAACTGGTGAAATCTAGAACAAAGAGAAAATCCGAGATGAGAATTCGACAAAAGTTTAAATCGAGCGTGACGCATTTTAGCATTCTTGGTATTGTGAATGGTGTCTCAGTGCTGACGTGATCAGCCACGTGTCACGTTGTAATACCATCCTTTCGACATTGCATGGTATTTAGATGATTGTTTGGTATTCAGAAGAATATTAACTTTCTATTCAAGAGAATATTGCTTGGTATTTTTAGTATATCTTGGACAGAGAAGAGAATAAATAGATTTATCCAGAAAGAAATCAAATAAAACTGGCTGATGCTACAAATAAGAAAATAGAAAATTGAGATATTTTGGACATATAAAAAGACTTGAAGTGCTGGAGAAGACCACTATGGAAGGAGGCATACCGACAAAGAGAAGAGGAAGGCCACGGAGACGATGGATTCATGATGTATCTGATGGTTTGAGCATGACGGCTGCAGAGGCAGGACATCTGGCTTATGAGAGAGAAATTCCGGAGGACTGTTGGGGTGGCAAAGTTCTGCTCAGGACAAGATTTTTGATGATGATGATTCTGGGTGGTACTGCATTGGTGGTACTCAGTATCCATACGGATATTTCTTGGTATTCATATGGGTATTACTTGATATTCAGAAGGATATTGAATTGGGTAATTCTTGGTATTTCTACTGGTATTGCTTGATTAAAAAATATTGATGGGTTTTCAGCTATTTGTTATTCGATTATGTTGGAGGATTGACTGTATAGTCACCTCCGCACAGACCAGAGAGGTGCAGCAACACACGTCTGAGACTGTTGTCATCATCGCTTGCGATGGACGGCTACTATTGTTATTATTATTCAACAATAATCACATTATTTATGTCTAATCAACGCATTGTGGCTTAGCATTCAAAATAGCTAACAAAGAGCAGTTAAAGCGAGCCGCAGTAGCGTAGTTGTTAGTGAACTCGCTTCCTAGGCTAGTGGTCCGCGTTCAATCCCACAGTAGGCGTGCAGTACCTTTTAGACCGTGACGGCTCTCAAGTCGACCCAGCCTCAATTGGTACCAGGAAAAGTACTGTGAAGTAAAGACGGCTGGCATGTTGTTAACCACATCATCCATCGTGTGCCGATGGTCAATGAAAAATACGGGCCTAATACCATATTACCCAATATACCTCAAGGTATGAGAAATGGTTCCTTTCCTTAAAATACATGGACGACTGTTCAAACATTGGGACAGAGCCATGCATGAAAATATTAGAGAAAGACAATGAAGACATCACTACAATAAGCCATTCGCAAAGTATGCATACATAACTACAATAAGCCATTCGCAAAGTATGCATACATAACTACAATAAGCCATTCGCAAAGTATAAGCCATTCGCAAAGTATAAGCCATTCGCAAAGTATGCATACATAACTACAATAAGCCATTCGCAAAGTATGCATACATAACTACAATAAGCCATTCGCAAAGTATGCATACATAACTACAATAAGCCATTCGCAAAGTATGTATACATAACTACAATAAGCCATTCGCAAAGTATAAGCCATTCGCAAAGTATAAGCCATTCGCAAAGTATGCATACATAACTACAATAAGCCATTCGCAAAGTATGCATACATAACTACAATAAGCCATTCGCAAAGTATAAGCCATTCGCAAAGTATAAGCCATTCGCAAAGTATGTATACATAACTACAATAAGCCATTCGCAAAGTGCTACCAGAAATGGACGCAACAATATGATCAAAAAGCTAAAATGCAAGTCCTGATCGATTGAGAATGCGAACAACAGACGTGAATTATACAACAAATTGCGGAAAAACCGGAAAGAAAGAAACAAATGAAGCCGTCTTGCTAATAAGAACAGTAATGCCGTGTATTTCCTTCCTTCCGTATTCTTTTCTTTCCGTCTCGCATACTTGTCATGACATGTCATTCTAGTCTGTTTGTTACTGGCAAGCAAAATAATATAATTATTAACAACCATGATTCTATGCTTTCTACGACATTTCTCTTGTTTGGTTTCTTAAGAAAAGAAAAGCATTTTCTATAGTTCTTTAATCTGAAGAATTTCAGTTTTGTTTAGCACTATGTTTCCGTTAGTATATTCGTCTTTTTTCATTCCTTGTCTTCATTACTGTCAATTTAATTTTATTGTCAATCTTATATCTGTGCTCAGCTATCACTCGTTTGAGAGCTTTATATTATTCCAGTATGATAATACAGATTTGATGGATTCGTTTCTAATACTACCGACTCAACAAATACTACTGAATCGATGTTTTAGTTTCTAATACAGCAGTTTCGATGCTTTAGTTTCTAATACTACCGTTAGATGCTTTAGTTTCTAATACTACCGTTAGATGCTTTAGTTTCTAATACTACCGAATCGATGCTTTAGTTTCTAATACTAGCGTTAGATGCTTTAGTTTCTAATACTACCGAATCGATGCTTTAGTTTCTAATACTACCGAATCGATGCGTTAGTTTCTAATACTACCGATTCGATGCTTTAGTTTCTAATACTATCGAATCGATGCTTTAGTTTCTAATACTACCGATTCGATGCTTTAGTTTCTAATACTACCGAATCGATGCTTTAGTTTCTAATACTACCGATTCGATGCTTTAGTTTCTAATACTACCGAATTGATGCTTTAGTTTCTAATACTACCGATTCGATGCTTTAGTTTCTAATACTACCGTTTCGATGCTTTAGTTTCTAATACTACCGAATCGATGCTTTAGTTTCTAATACTACCGATTCGATTATTTAGGTTCTGTTACTACCGTTAGATGTTTTACTTTCTAACATTGCCGATTCGATTCTTTAGGTTCTAATTCTACCGATTATATTATTTTGTTTCTAATACGACCGATTCGATGCTTTAGTTTCTAATACTACCGACTCGTTTCTTTCGGTTCTGGTATTGCCTATTCTATGCTTTCGATTCTAATACTACCGGTTCGTCTTCAATTCTAATACTACCGTTTCGATACCTTCGATACCTACGTTTCTAATACTACCGTTTCGATACCTACGTTTCTAATACTACCGATTCGATACCTACGTTTCTAATACTACCGTTTCGATACCTACGTTTCTAATACTACCGTTTCGATACCTACGTTTCTAATACTACCGTTTCGATACCTACGTTTCTAATACTACCGATTCGATACCTACGTTTCTAATACTACCGTTTCGATACCTACGTTTCTAATACTACCGATTCGATACCTACGTTTCTAATACTACCGTTTCGATACCTACGTTTCTAATGCTACCGATTCGATACCTACGTTTCTAATACTACCGTTTCGATACCTACGTTTCTAATGCTACCGATTCGATACCTACGTTTCTAATGCTACCGATTCGATACCTACGTTTCTAATGCTACCGATTCGATACCTACGTTTCTAATACTACCGTTTCGATACCTACGTTTCTAATACTACCGATTCGATACCTTCTCTTCAAAGTATTGTTCATTTGTTGTTTGTATTTTGTCTTATTTTTATTGATACTTAATAATTCCTGGGTTTAAAATGTAGATTGGGGTCACTGGTAGAAAAGTTGAGAATGGCAAAAATGTAACGGTGTTCATACGGTACGCGGTGGGACTATGGGAGATCTTCTTTATCCTTTACTTGGGGGATATAAATTACAAGTACCCCAGAATTCAAAGTAAGGCGCGCCCGAATGTCGACAGACAGTGGTGATGAGGAAAGCAAGCTTATATGCAAAAACAGTCATATTAGGTGTCATGAATACTCTTGAATTCATAGGCGGCGAGCGAAAACAAATTGTAAACTGATAAATGTGCACTTTTTTAACGTAAATTTTCCAGCGATGGTGTATTTACTTCTGATAATATTGAAGTATGTTGCATGGAATACTTCTGTCATGTTCCGAAATATCGGTATAATTGGTTAGTGTCGACGTTCCTATACTCATGGCGTCGTCAGAAGTGCTGAGTCCCGTTCATTTAACATTTATTCCATATTGGATGAGTATATGGTATCTGGGTCTATTCTATATATTCACTTGTTATAATTTCTTTTAGTTTTGCTTTATAGTTGTCCTGTCGAGCGTAAAACGAGACATATAACAATGGGAGCTATATTAGCATCGTTAATTCGTTTATCATGTTCCAGAATCCAAGGTTTCACTTAGATCTATACACAAGACAGAAGATTGACTTCACCGGGTTACCACGTATGACTCGATCGTTCTCAGTAGAAATATCATGACATCTGATCTATACACAAGACAGAAGATTGACTTCACCGGGTTTCCACGTATGACTCGGTCGTTCTCAGTAGAAATATCATGACATCTGATCTATACACAAGACAGAAGATTGACTTCACCGGGTTACCACGTATGACTCGGTTCGTTCTCGTAGAAATATCATGACATCTGATCTATACACAAGACAGAAGATTGACTTCACCGGGTTTCCACGTATGACTCGGTCGTTCTCAGTAGAAATATCATGACATCTGACTAGAATGGTGCACAAAGCACGAACTCCGTACATTCGTTAACAATCTTAGAGATCTCCGAGAGAGAAAAAAACCGCTCTTCTAAACAGATCGATGAGGTCTGGATTCGAACCAACACCTTTTGGGATGCATTGCTAATGGCTTAACCACTTAGTAACATATAGATCCCCCCTTCTTTTCCACTCTTTATGTGTTGTGATTCACTATACACCCCTATTGTTTGGTTTTTCCCAAACATTCACACATACACACACACTTCTATCTCTCTCTCCCTCCCTCCTATTTAAACCCCAAACCCTGCTTGTTAGTTCTCCCCCAACTCTGAATATAAATAAAACTCCCATTCTGTCGTTTTGTTTTGACCAAGGCAACTTTCAAGGGAGGCAAGACAAGGTAAATCAGGACATTTCTCTCGAGTAACTCCCTTCCCATTTAGCCCCCTATGGTCGCCGTATTGGAATCTAATGAACCACAAAATGAATTTACTAATTATGTTTGCACCGAAAATGATTTATGGTGAAAGAAAGGACAACTAGGAGAAAAAAAAACAAGATAGCCGGCTTATCCCTAGAGCACAGCTCGATGAGCTTTCTACTTGAAGGCCCATGCCTGGTTAGAAATAAACGCATTATATCCTGGAAATGAGGAACATGACCTTCTTTTCAGAGGTCCCCAAAATGTTGTTATCTTGAAGATGTGGTTATAACTTCCCCAAAAAATAGATGAAAACAAAGGAAGGGCAAATAGGGGGAAAATGTGATATCTGAGAGACGGGATAGTGAGAAAAATAATGGTTCACATAAAGGTGAAAATTGAAAGGAATTTGGTGACAATTTGTCAATATCTGGAACAAATCGAAAGTGTGATTTCTTGCATGGGAGTGTCTATTCTTCTATATGACTTCTTTCTATTACTGGTTGGTCTTTTATTCGTTAGATCTGCCATCTTCTCTACTAGTTATGTTATATATTGAGAATAACAATTCAGTTGAGATTTGAAAGATTCATAACTAAATGGCTAATAGGTCTGTACTTCTTCTTCTTTGGACGCTCCATATCGACCACCTGTTAAACCACTCTTTGTCATCTGTATCCACGCTACATCCAGCCTGTTCCAAAACTACATGTATCCTACGTCACAGCTTCACATAGGTATTCATTCGTCAAAGCTTGCTCCAAACGGCATTTACTCTACGCCGCAACGTCGTGGATTTGTTCGTTCGTTAAGCCTGCATCAAGATGGCAATTATCCTTCGCTGTAGCTTCAGGATTTGTAAAACAAATCATGTTATCAGGAAATCACAATCATCTGTTTTCATTTTATATTTTTTTATTTCACGTTTTCCATATCATATCGGTTTCTTGTGTGCGTGCGTTTAAGCATGCGTTTGTATGATGTGTTCCAATATCCAACCTTTCTTTACCGATGCATCATCATTGTTCAACATTGTTTTCCTTGTCATTTTCGTCGGAATATTTCCTCCTTTTTATCTGATTCCTTGGTTTTTCTGTAGCCCGTGTCGTTCTCCAAATAATGCAAGAGTATTAATGTTAAAAGCTTGCGATAAGGTACAATGTTCTTGTTATACATTATGCATAAAGAACTGGCAGTTTCACAGCAATGAAGAAGCCAGTCTCACATCTCTGTTCTTAATGATAGTGTAAATATGGAGACAGCCAGCGACAACTTCTTGGAACTTGGCAGAGCTTAAGCATAAAAAATACAGAAAAATCAGTCTGCAATGGACAGCTAGTCGCGGTTCTCTCCTCAAATGAAGATTTAATGCCTCGTCTATAAGAATGGAACATCATGCAATAATAATTCATTAAACTATGCTGGCCTTGGCAAGAGTGATCCACAGAAGAATCCCTAATATTAAAACAAGAAGCATTTATATTTGGGAATCGCGATACAAGAACGGAAGGTTAGATCAGTTGTGTTTGAGAAGAAAGACGATGCAGGAATCTATGCATTGTAGATGAAATCACATGCAGATTTCGATGACTGGAACGCTGGGATAATTGTGCTAAATGCGGGAAGCAACCACGTTATTCTAATGAACTGCAGAGAAAGGAAGAATAATTGAATTATTCGTTGGCGTTATTTTATTGATAATGTGTAGAAAGTATAATTAATTTATACTTATAATGATTGATTAGTAATTTTACATTATTATTACGGGAATAACTGAAAGTTCCCAGCGAAGTTATCTCTCATTTTTAACTTGGTTTTTAGCGTGCACAGAAACGCCGGCTTTCATTTATTTTTGTCTAGTCGCTTGGTCTTTGAAATCTACACAAGCCAACATTATAACAGATAGAATGTTAATTAAATACATATAAGCTGGCAAAGACAATTTAGATTATAGTTCACTGACATTGTCATCATCATTATCAGGTGCCAAGCAGTCTGGCGCAGGCGATCATGGATCTCCACAAATCTCTGTCTCTTCTGTTTACTATCATCTCAGATGTTGTCGCACTTCCGCGCCACGACCTCAGGCTATCCAAAATTTTCTCTCTCTGTCTTCCTCTAGCTCGTCTCCCGTCGATTTTATCAGTTGTTACAATGTGTTCTAAACCTCCCTTTCTCATCACATGCCAGAAAAATAATGACTGCCTCTTTCTTATATTGATGATAAGCTTTCTCTGTATCTTGATCTCAATTGTCTTCAGCACCTCCACATTCAATCAGGTTCTTCAGCACCTCCACATTACTTATTTTAGCAGTCCATGGGATTCTCACCATTCTTCTCTAAGACCATATCTCTGTGGCCCTCAGAGATTTTTCGATCTGTGTGTTCATTGTTCATGACTTGCATCTGTATGTCAGTATTGGTTCTATGTATGACTCTCATTCTGATATCAATTGCCAATAACTTGTTGCATATAATGCTTCTCATTTTCTGGAACTCTGCTTTGGCCTGCCCTACATTGTAAGAGAGAAAATCAGCATTAACGGGAAAAGATTGGTGTTGGCTCAACAAATGAAGACATTAAACTATTTCACTGCAATTGTTCAGTGACATGTCGTTCATCATCTTATGTATGACACACTTTTCATTCTGCACATCACAAAACTAAAGTCACAGAGCACGGTGCTTCTGTGTTATCGCATATAGCTTGTAATTTTTATCAATATTTAAACTACACAATCGCCATGTGGTGCCGGGACCGGCAAGGAAAGCAAAGAATAGTATCACTGCGACCTACAAGGCATGTCGTAAGAGACGAGCGAGCAATGGAAGCAAAGAATAGTATCACTGCGACCTACAAGGCATGTCGTAAGAGGCGACTGGTGTAGGACCTAGGGAAGCTACCATAGGAAAAAAAAGCTTCGCAGAAATTGGATGTGCTGGCCTACTTGTAGGTACATAACTGGCACAAGATACAATCGCTCTTAGACTCAGATTACATACAAATCACACAGAGTGGTTAACAAGTGATCGATATGGATCGATCGAAGAATAAACTACACAATAAGCTTTTATTTTATATTTTTGAAATGAAACAATTTGAAGCTAGGAAATATACAATAGTTTTAGTAATAAAATCAAATACAGTAGCTTCGATGTCAGGCAACATATAACACTTTCACAAATAAACAGTATAGAATAGTTTTCGAATAACGTGTTAGACAATGTGAAGCACCTTTGACAATTGACAAGTTTAGGAGTAACGAATTAGACAATAAATAACACTTTCGAAAATAGACAACATATAATAATTTCAACACAGTATTTCATTCTATAAGATACGAAGTCATATAATATAACTATCACATACAAGACATTCAACAATAGTACACAATAGTTTGAAGTACACACGGTCTCTGCCACTAAAACAAGACATCACATGCACAATCTAATGACTACTGAACGCTTACGTCCAACTTTATGTGCTAAAATCTACTTCACTGTAGACAGGACACGTAACAATGTGTGTGATAGGACTTAAATATTTTATATATATCCTTTCTGCCCAAACTCTACAAATTCCATAGTGGTTTGTTAATTTTTTCAGGGGTGTGTGGATAGGGAGGTGGAGATTTTGGTGTGTTTTTAAAATTTTGCTCAGGTGGTAAAATCTTTGTTATTGATACACCGTGTTTCTTTGTTGTCCAGGTGAATGTACTAAAGTACTTCTAGATACACACTTTGCTGGTCATTCTCAAGTTTGTGAGTTTGAATTCGGATGTAGATATCGTGTTCACACACAAGGAGTTCATGTCAATACACACACTGAAACGATGTCCACATACACATCAAACTCACTTACGGAGAAACTGTCCACACACACACGCACACACTTTGTATGTAAGGTCGTCGGTTCGAAATCGGACAGAGGCCTTCTGTTCACGAGTGCAGTTTTTTTCCAGAGACCCTAGGTTTGTTGCTGGAGTTACGAGTTCGTGCTTGTGCAATACTCTCGGCAGGTGGTGTGCCATTTCTCCGGAGAGGGACTGAGCCATATGGGGTAAAACCCGGTGCAATGAAGTCAATCCTTTGGCTTAAAACCCTTTAAACTTTGTATGTAAACGTACACACACACACATAGACAACGGTAACACACATAGACATTCATACGCGGAGAAATTATTTCAAAACACAGACTATTTCCACACATATAGATTATGCTGCTCCGATACAATGGGTACAAAGCAAAAGGCCGGCCACGCAAAAGATGGACCTCAGAGATAACAGAGGCGACGAAAGAGACTATCTACGAAGCGCATACTAGGGCCCGTTTTAGAAATCTCTTCCTGACCTGACGCTGTGAGGCATACAGGATTCGAGAAAGAAAGAAAAAGAAATAGATTATGTCCTCATACTTAGCGTATCCACATACATACACGCGTAGATTATGTCAACAAACAGCACGTCCACACACACATACACTATACACTGATACCAAGATACATTACAAACATATCTTACAGTCCTATCCTCCAAGTACAAACCAAAAATAATAAAACAATTGTAATCATATTTTCTCAAATACCAACTTCATACACCCTTTTTCCTACCAGACCACACACATCTATCTATGCATCTACTATGTAACCACAGCCCACAGTTAACTATCAACAAAACCCATACACCTCACCTTTACGTCAACCAATTGATTTCGTTCAGGTGGGACAAAAACTTTAAACACCGATTGATCCGATGTAATCCGCATTGGCCGTGCCCCACGCACACTAAACAAAAAATAGCAGCACGACTTTTATCAGTTGCGACGATAAGACAACAAAGGTATTTTATTTCAATAACTGTAAAATAACTCCCAGGAAACTCCACAAAAGGAATGAGTAAGCACAGAAGAAGAAACTCCAGGGAGGTATTGACATTTAAGAACGTTGATGGGGAATGGGGAGGGAAGGGGGTTATATCGAAGGTAAAATTCCGTTTAGATATCGATTCCTTTTTAATATTTTGTTTTTATTTTAAAACCAGAAAACCCTTCATGTCAATTTCTATTAAGTTGCAATCTTCTTAGCTCGTGATGTATTCAAGTTGTGTTCGCAATGAAAAGAAAGGGTTTCAGTTATTCTCCACTGTAAACACATTTCTTCCTTTCTCAAGTTAAATTGTTGAGGATTCACAGTACCTAAGCGCATATTATTATATCCTATGGTATCACGCTGGGCATGAAATAAAACATGTCTCTCCAGGTTCTAGTATTATCCAAGTGACGACCAGACAAATTATTTTGCCTTTATTTGATAAGAAATGGCGACTCGCTGTAGACTTTCCTGTGGCGCTGAATGTCGTGTGTGTTTGTATTAAGAAGGATAAGGTGGGATATTTTTTGTTACATTTAGTCTAAATTTGTTTCCGTTTTGTGAATACTTTTATTTTGTGTTTTAATAATTTAAACAGACTTATCGCTATCGTTTACATGTGTACACGGCAGCGATCACTGAGGCCTTCTTCTTCTTAGTCATCATGTGTTCGTTTCACATGTTTGTACAGCTAGATAAATGAGTTATAATATACCTCTCAAGTCTGGAGTGAGACTTACCCGAATGACGAGGGACGCTAGTGATTTTTTTTTTTTTCGATCCAGAAGCACTTGAGCTGAAAGCTCTTCGGCTTGGTGTCATGGACATCGTAACCCTTCGGCTCGGTGCCACGAACACCATAAATCTGGGGAACCTGTAGCTTTTCTGCCAGTCCGCGGAGTTGAACCCGCACTTACAGAGGACTAGTCACCCGTAGTCCAACGCGCTACGAACACGCTGGGCACACGGGGGAACGCTAGTGATAAGGAAAGCACGCCGTTACGTAAAAAGCTACCACAAGTGTCATATTAGGCTCTATGGATATGTTTGAATTCATTGCAGAGGAAATATTAGTTCTAGTGCTAAACTCGAATGGTCTTGGAAGTGCTGCTGTATTTTCATGCTTAAGCGGTTGTAAACTCGAATGATCTTGGAAGTGCTGCTGTATTTTCATGCTTAAGCGTGGTTAAACTCGATCACAATCCAAGCCTACCTGGTTCAAACTCTGCGATGTGCAAATTTGGAAGTAAATTAGTTTCCTTGGATTTTTACGAATGATACAAAAAGACCTCACAGTTCAGAAAGCAATGACAAACTACTAAACGTATAAGATATACCTATAATTTTATAGAAAATCTACGACTCGTTTACTGCTGTTGATTACTGAGTCATGTAAAGGATATTTCACAATTTTCATTTTCATATATATTTATTCTCTCATGTTGTATTGTTGAATCATTATTCGCTTGCATATACACGGAACAGTCATGTAGAGCATGCTCTGTGGTTTGATTACTTGTGCTATAAGAGAGACTGACCACACTGCGACTGAGGACATTTGTAGTTTGGGAAGTTGTTTGATCAGTCTGTTGTCAGGTCACGAGGTGAAGAAGCATGCCCTACCCCTGCAGGTGGAGAGTGTGATTACAAGTTTTTCAATTGGACTAATTCATTGAATACTTGATTGATTGATTGATTGATTGAGCCATATTCAGTACACTTTGATGAATAACCATCTTATGCTTCGATTTACATCTTACACAAGATCTCAGCGGCAGAGCACGAGCTTTGTTGCACCGGCGATGGTCCTATATGTATTTTCGAGGATGGTGTAAGATGACAATGAAATGATCATTAAACTACTCGCCACTGATATCAAACTACTCGCCACTCATATTCATCAAACTACTCGCCACTCATATTCATCAAACTACTCGCCACTCATATTCATCAAACTACTCGCCACTCATATTCATCAAACTACTCGCCACCCATATTCATCAAACTACTCGCCACTGATATTCATCAAACTACTCGCCACTCATATTCATCAAACTACTCGCCACTGATATTCATCAAACTACTCGCCACTCATATTCATCAAACTACTCGCCACTGATATTCATCAAACTACTCGCCACTCATATTCATCAAACTACTCGCCACTGATATTCATCAAACTACTCGCCACTCATATTCATCAAACTACTCGCCACTCATATTCATCAAACTACTCGCCACTCATATTCAAGAGGAATAATGGAATAAAACCTAATTTTATTTTTGGTATTGCCTTTATGAACTCTCTAGTACATAAAATCGTGTTGCAGATACAGTAAATCTGCCCCATAATAAGCTGATGTTGCTGGAAGACTGAGAGACGAACCACATTTTCTACCATGCAAGAAAGATACAAACTTATTCAGAAATATGATAGTTTTGTCGAAAGGCGCAGACATCATTACGTCCATATGTAAAATTGTAGTTTAACCTGAAATAGTTACACCCACACATGGAAGAAGCTGGATTATATTAGTGCAAACGAGAAAGGATATTTCTTTACCACACCTGTTATGTTTCATTCTTTCTGTCTTTATAGGACTAGTCTATAATTCTTAACACGATCTTACACTTCTATAGTTCTTGTCCGTTTTCTTAGCATCCTTTACACGCTGGTTTCCCATTTCTCTAGGGACATTCGGGTGACACTGATTCAAGATGACTTCTTTGATTTCATTACCAGTTCACGCATTCATCATTTTCTCCCAACCAACTTCAACGAATTCTCTTCCCAGTCTCGGCTACCTATTTTCCTGGCTAAGAGATAGCGTAGGAATTAACTGCATCGGGTGCTCAAAGAGTGGGTCTTTCAACGTTTGCAAACTTACATAGATCAAAAGATAGACATATTAAAACCTGTTGTTCACAATTTTAAAGTCACAAATATGAACAATGTTGTACATATCTTCTTTTTTGCGTTCGTTCGTTACGACCAATTTTAATCACTCTTTGTGATATGTTTGATCTTTGCCAAGAACGTGTATACGTTGCACATTGGTTTGGTAGACCCTTAAATACATAAACTTCTACACGTTTAGGACACGTGCATCCGATTTCATCCAAACCTTCTTAGTCGCCTCTTACGACATGCCTGGCAGGTAACAGTGGTTCTATTCTTGACACCCCAAATTTGGTCCCCGTTAACCACTCGGACGGGTACATAACTCAAATGACAGACATATAAAGAACGTTGTTCATATCTCAAACGATGAACACAAGATAAGACATCCAACAGTTGTTGCCTACTCAAGAATACATGAAACAGTTCCCAGTTAAACTGTATGTTATAAAGTGGTGCCTTTGTAACTAACACACAAACAATGAGACTTTTTTATTTATTTTATATAAAAATGTAACCCTTTCAGCCTTCTAAACCGATATACTGGCTTAGAGTATTTTCTAAGATGACGCAAAGCCAGTACATTGACTAATTCAGTACACATTTCAATATAAATAAAAGGGTTTAAGTTATTCTTAAATGGAAGTACAAGCCCGCCTGCCCAGCGTGCTCGTAGCGCGTTGGATGACAAGCCCATGTGAGTGTGGCTCAATTCCGCAGGCTAGCAGAAAAGCCAAAGGTTCTCAAGATTTACGGTGTTCGTGGCACCGAACCGAAGGGTTACGATGTCCATGGCGCCGAGCCGAAGAACTGAAAGCTCAAGTGCTTCTGGATCGAATTTTTTTTTTTTAAATGAAAGTACAAAATCATCTGCACAGATAGAAATCAGGACAAAGACAACCATACACTCTAATCTACAGTTCAAACAGCTTCTCTTTAGAATATATCTTAATCTTTCATCACTTTGTCCGAACACTTATGTAATATTGTATGCACATTTCACCCATGTGGTGTCGAGGCCGCAATGAGAGCAAATAATAGTACCATTGCAACCTACAAGACATGTCTAAGAGCTCAGACTGATGTAGGACCTAGGAAGCTACCTAGTAAATAAAAAGCATCGAAGAAATAGGATATGCTGGCCTACTTGTAGGCGCATAACTGGCACAACGTACACTCGCTCTTAGCCTCAGATCGCTTAACGATCACATAGGGTGGTTAACAAATGGTCGATATGAAGCGTTTGAAGCAGAAGAAGTATGTACTTCATCCTGCCACTATTCATCAAATGTGTAGTAAATTAACATGGGGTAAAGATTAGATACAGGACAGACGGTAACCTATTCAATCTTCGGAGGTTAAAATCCTCCACCAAGGTAAAAGAATCAACTATCTCAAACCTGTTGTTTGCTGATGACTGTGCCCTCGCTACCAACTCTGAGGAAGAAATGCAGACTTACATGGACAAGTTCTCAATGGCCTGTGATAGGTTTGGCCTCACCATTAACACCAAAAAACAGAGGTCATGTTCCAGCCCGCCCCTAGAGAACAGTATTACGATCCAGTCATCAACATTAAACACCAGCGTCTCCAGTCAACGGACAACTTTGCTTATCTTGGCAGCCTCCTATCCAGATCGGCAAACATAGATTCTGAGGTCCACAATAGGATATCCAAAGCCAGTGCTGCGTTCGGAAGGTTACGTGTCACTGTGTGGAAACGGAAGGGGATAAGCATAGTCACAAAGCTGAAAGTTTACCAGGCCATAGTGCTAACAACGCTGCTGTACGCAAGCGAGACATGGACAGTGTATAGCAGACACGCAAGAAAATTAAACCATTTCCACACAAGCTGTCTACGCAGAATACTAAAAATAAACTGGCAGGACAAAATTCCAGACAGCGAAGTCCTCACAAGAGCAAAGATCCCAAGCGTCAACACCCTGTTGCAGAAGGCCCAACTGAGATGGGCCGGTCACGTTGCTCGAATGCCTGATAAACGCATCCCAAAACAGTTGATGTATGGCGAGCTTGAAGGGGGCAGACGTTTAGCTGGTGGACAGAAAAACGCTTTAAAGACACTCTTAAAGTGTCTCTGAAATGCTTCGATATAGACAATACGTGCTGGGAATCCTTGCGCAAGATCGCCAAATGTGGCGCTGTAACAACAAAAGAGGAACCCGAATAGCTGAGAATCATCGTATTGTTGAGTCACAGAGAAAACGAGCAGCGCGAAAAGACAGAGCACACAACACGCACATGTCTAACCTTGATCATGTATGCCCCACCTGTGGTCGGGGATTCTGTTCTAGGATTGGACTCTACAGTCACCTCGCACACACCAGAGAGGTGCAACAGTACACGTCTGAGATTGTTGTCATCATCGCTTGCGATGGACGGCTATTACAGTAAATTAAACATTAATTTGACACACACATTCAAACACACACATATATAAAAGCAATATAGTAAGAAACTAGTTGGACAGAAAACATTGTAAAATATATTGAAAGTTTCGTAACAATCAAAAGAACAACTTGACCTACAGAAGACCGCCACTGCATTCTCCTCACTTCTCTTCACACCAGCTGCAATATTGTAAAGAAACGAATGAAGAATTATTGCCCATTCGTTACTTGCGGTCTTCGCTTGTTGTCTCCATGTCCTTAGTGGTAACACGGTTTTCTAGAGTTTCTGGCCTTCTTGACTTAATGTATTCCTTCTCTTTGTATGGCTTCCAGAGTGACGCTCTCTTATCCTCAAGCTTTGATAATAAGATTTACTCATGATCGTCCTATTCGGAGACCAGATATTATGTTGTTCTGACTTGTTCACAATATGCAACTAACAATATGACATGGTATTTCCACCAGGTTTCCTCTTAGGAAAGATAATATGTGTCCTATCTCCCTCTCTTATGTACTGTACTATACGTAGCATACGTACGTAAGTACAGACTTTCCTATATTGAAGATAACAACACGGAATACGATGAAAATCGAGAGTTAGATGAAAAGCACGAAGTTAGTTGCTTACATTTAAATGCTTACAATTAGATGCCTACACTTAGATGTCTACACTTATGCGGGTGAGAGAGAGAGAGAGAGATGCTTACATTTAAATGCTTACAATTAGATGTCTACAATTAGATGTCTACACTTATGCGGGTGAGAGAGAGAGAGAGAGATGCTTACATTTAGATGCCTACACTTAGATGTCTAAACTTAGATGCTTACACTTAAATGCTGAATACGTGATAAACAGTCAATCATCGTCATCAGGTGCCGTGCCGTCTGACGTAGGCGATCATGGATCTCTACAAATCTCTATCTCTGGTGTTTGCTATCATCTCAGAAGTTGATCCTCTTCTATGCCATGAAGTCAGGCTATCCTAAATTTTCTCTTACTGTCTTCCTCTGTCTCGTCTCCCTTCGAGTTTACTAGTTGTTCTTCTTCTTCTTTTGTCGTCACACTGCTACCGGGTTGTTGCCCAGTGTCGTGGTTTTCTGTTTTTGTCTTGCGCTGTTCTGGTGGCTTGTGTGATTGTTATCTTTGCTCTTTCACAGGATGCTGCCACGCCATCTAACCATCTTTTCCGTGGTCTTCCTCTTGCCTTCTTTCCCGATGTTCTGTTGTAGAAGACTCTGTATACTGTGGAGTTTGGATGCATTCTTATTAAGTGGCCAAACCACTTCATTCTTTGTTTATCTATATAATTCAAGCACGGTTTTGTGCCAACTTTCTTTCTTATGCTGATGTTGGTGATTCTGTCTTTTCTTGTGTTGTTGGTAATACTAGTTGTTACAATGTGTTAAGTCGATTTTAGTTTGTATTGTATACAGTATATTGTGTTTTGGGTGTATGTGTTTTATATGGAATTGTGGGTGTATGTAGGCAATGTATATAGGGTTATGTAGAATTGTATATGGGGTTGTGGATGTAAGTAGGTATTGTATACGGAGTTGTGGGTGTATGTAGGTATTTTATGTGGGTGTATGTAGGTATTGTACATGGGGTTGTGGATGTACGTGTAAGAATGGTGTGCGTGACTTCAACCACCCGCATACTAGGGTATAGATATGTGAATTGACGTGACTTCATACCCGAAGGTCCGAAAATGCTAAGGGAATTCTTTTTAATATTATATCTGAGCATAATCATTTTTCTGCTTCGAACGCTCCATATCGACCACATGTTAACCACTCTGTGTAATTTGTATGTGATCTGAGTCTAAGAGCAATTGTACGCTGTGCCAGTTATGCGACTACAAGAAGCACATCCGATTTATGCAATGCTTTTTATTTACTAGAGTAGCTTCCCAGGTTTCCCACATTACTCACCTCTTACTACATGCATTTTTGGTTGCAGTGGTACTATTCTTTGCTCGGCTCCCCACGGGCGAGCATAGTCATTAAATGTAATGATGCACAGATAGCCTATTGTTATATAGTCCGTTCAACAACTCATGCCCACAGTCCAATGCAAACTGTAGCAAAACCATATATTCCACAGTAGCGAAACTTTGCACACAATCTTAGAATTATACCGACGCAAATTTCTGATGGAAGAAATTGCTATAGAAAACCTGGATTTTGTAATATAACGGTTTCATTTGATGTTGGCGGCATATTTGGCAAGTCTGATACAGCATTTTAGTTTTTACAGTAAACGCACACATATGACATTTGATGTCAAGTCTCATTCAAAGGCGTATTATATCCCAGCTCATACATGGGGCCAATGTTGATACTGCAATGGTGTCATGAAATAAACAAGAAATGTACACATAGTTGTATTATTGTTTTTTCGTAACTAATGTCGGAAATGCGCATATAATATTAATGACACTTTTTGCATTGTAATAAATTTGCACTTCAAACTCATTATGTATGTTAAATCAATGACTGTCAACAATATAGAAGTCAACAATATTACAAAATAACTTCACACTAATTTCGATATACGCCTTTAACTAAATGTCCGTCTCGCACTAATGACGTCAATTCTTTACCAAGTTCACGCCCGAGTCGTTATCTTCTTCTTCTTTTGTCGTCACACTGCTACCGGGTTGTTGCCCAGTGTCGTGGTTTTCTGTTTTGTCTTGCGCTGTTCTGGTGGCTTGTGTGATTGTTATCTTTGCTCTTTCACAGGATGCTGCTACGCCATCTAACCATCTTTTCCGTGGTCTTCCTCTTGCCTTCTTTCCGATGTTCTGTTGTAGAAGACTCTGTATACTGTGGAGTTTGGATGCATTCTTATTAAGTGGCCAAACCACTTCATTCTTTGTTTATTTATATAATTCAAGCACGGTTTGTGCCAACTTTCTTTCTTATGCTGATGTTGGTGATTCTGTCTTTTCTTGTGTTGTTGGTAACTTTTCTCAGGCAACGCATTTCACATGTAGTTATTTTTGTGACTGCGCTTTGCTCAATGTCCATGTTTGGCTCTGGTAACACAAAGTAGGTATAAAAATGCTGTTGATCATTTGTTTCTTAGCTGCCTGTGAAATTTTGGGTGCCTTAACAATGGGGCTAGCTGGTAGGTTACAGCATTTGCTTTTGTACTCTAGCCTCTATCTCTCTCTCTAGTTTTCCGTCTTCTGTGAATATGCTTCCTAAGTATTTGAATTCTTTCACTTGGTTTATTTTAGTGACATTGACATGGATGTCTAGATTATTATGTTTTCTTCCCATATTCATTATTTCTGTTTTAGTGTTGTTGATTTTCATGTCATGTTTCACACAATTATTGTTCAAAGTGTCAATATGATGTTGTAGATCTTGTTCATTTTGATGTATCAGGCACTGATCATCTGCAAAAAGCAGTTCATTTATTTCATCATTATCTGAATTTGACTCTTGAGTTATTTTATCCATATATGCAATAAAGAGTAGTGGTGAGAGGACACAACCTTGTCTAACACCTGATGTAATGGAGAACCAGTCGGTCATTCCTTCTGTAGTTCTTACTGTACTCTGGCTATCTTGATATAAGGCCATGATGTTACCTAATAGTTGTCCTTGGACGCCATATTCTTCAAGGATCTTCCATAGTTTGCACCTGTTTACTCTATCAAATGCCTTTTCTTGGTCTATAAATATAAGCTGTTTACTTTGATTGTATTCAATTGTTTGTTCGCAGATCTGTCTTAGTGTAAATATTGCGTCTGTGCAGCTCTTACCCTCCTAAACCCAAACTGGCTATTGCTTAACTGGGGCTCTAATATATGTCTTGCTCTTCGCTCCAATATTTTTGCAAACATTTTTCCTATTTGGCTCAAAAGAGAGATACCCTGTATGTTTCACACTCTCTTTTGTCTCCTTTGTTCTTCCATATTGGGACTATAATAGCTCTCTGCCAGTCATCTGGAACCTCTTGTGCCTCCCAGGCTATGTTAAAAATGGTGCCTGAGTCGTTATGGTGCCCGAAAAATGCAAGAACTTTTAAAAACCGTGAATTTCGCCCTGAATGTTGCTATTTTTGTCATAAATGTATTAAATTGCTGTAAACATGAGTTTTCTTCAACCATGCCAACAAAGGCGTTAAATATATAGCACAAAGAAGGAAACTTATAGATGGTATGATTGTTTGAATGGCAAAAATATTTTGTAGCGTCGGGAACATGTGTAGTTCACATGCAAGTTTTCAAGTTATTTCATCAAATGGTTACAAAGATACAAATTTTTATCTGTGGGCATGACAAGTTGAACGGACTATAGCTTTATATCCCCTTGTTTATAAATATCTACGGCAAACAATAGCTTTCCGAACAAGATATTGGCTTATGCATTGTGACACTGTTTAAATTATTGAATAATGTGTGAACTAAATATTCTACATATAAATGTTTCGGAAAGATATAGAATCCGAAATGAAGGCGTTGTGGCAATTGTATAATAAACACATTGCATCAAACATATAGATCAACAAAATAATATCTTATGTAAATGAAGTCACAATTGGCTGCTATTTCATGTATAACAAATCTGGTCGGAGTTCGTGCTCTAATGGCCTCTAGGAGACCTTGTGACAGATGTAATGACAATATAACTGAAATCTTACAGCACTTGGGCTCACATTAATCATTACTACACACTTTCTTAAGTCACATCTATCCACGTTGCCAAGCGACAACAGTGACCAGGAAATGTGTGTAAGCAATGAGAGAGTATAAACAACACAATTTTGTGTTCAAATGATTATCTCATGTTAATACGTTTATCTAAATGAAATCCTCAAGTTAATAAAAACATATCCCAGTGGCTATTTAGAAGGTAGCTAACTGCAGTTTTAGTGAGAATAATATGAATAGATTCGTGGAAGGCTTTATTTAATATAGCAATTACAAATCTTTTATTTGTAACAAATATGAGGTGTCGAAGACAATGTATCCTCTGTTATAAACTAAGTATCTAAGAACTAAAGACGCTTAAAAAACCGTCTCCAATGTTTTTTCATAAATTACATGTAATAACTTACCATACCCAAATGGCGGGTTGGTCCAATTCTGCACAATACATCTGCGAATAGAAACTTTAAAACTATGGTGGTGGGGAAAGGGGAGGATGAGGCCTTATCTTAGAAAATAAAATTTAGAAATAGTAATTGATTAATATTTAATAGAAACCAGCGCTCAAAAATACTTTTAAAGGAAAATTAAATATGAAAAGTGAATCATATGAGATAGCAAGGGACTTAAGAAGTTATAAATGGTCGTCAGAGACAGAAACAGGCAAATGCTGAAGCCACCGAAGTCCAGTGAAAGCGACGTACAGAATCCTCTGTTAGTGGCGGTGTGCTTCCAGGCTGACGTCACAGTACTGCAGTCGTGAAGTGCAGCTTCAAACGGACAGATACCAGGCCTGGATGATTTATAACAGCTCTCATTAATCACTGGGGCCATCATCTCAGCTCGTCGCTATGCTCTTCTGACGGGTGACAAATAATAACAAGAATAAAGGAGCTTTTTGATTTCAGTCTCCCTACACTTCGCTAATTTTTCGCCTGACCTTGCGAACGACACAAGACACGTCAGTTGGTGAAATGGTACTCAAAGGACCCAGGAAGTGAGCATGGAAAGTAGTTGTCATCATGAGTTCACTGGTGCAGAACTAGCACAGTGGGTAATTATTGCTACTTGAGCCGTGAAACCCGCCATTTGTCGTTGGAGATATTGTTTGGAAATAATGAGAAGAAGGTTGAGGATGATATTGTCGGCATTGAGGAAGCCATCCATATTGAATTTGGCGATGAAGATGTGGAGAAGTTGGATGTGAAGAAACTAGAAATCTGGCTAATGGTCAACGTGAACACAATTTTACATAACACATCTGTTCCGTATGTGGTTACTGCTATTCAATACCCTGGATCACTTGTATCCTATCATTCATGATATCAACGAGGATATATTCAATAATTTCTTCTTCTTATTACGTTCACTAGTTTTGAATTCAGGTGTAGTTAGGGCGCTTGGTATGACACTTCTGGCTGATTTTGCGTGAAGGCCTGCTTTTCTTATTATCAGTGTCCCCTGTCATACAGACGTGCCTTGTCAGACCTCCAGATGTATTCAATCACTTGGTTGTCGTCATTTATTGCTGACATGAGTTGTAGTATTATAGGACATCAGAGTCAGTATTGTATGAGAGAGTCAGTGAAGTCTTTGGTGCATGCTTTCAGACCTGGTTTCCTGTAATGGAAAAATCAATGAAAAACATTGACTCGAAAAGTTGTAATAAGTTCTTCAATAAGTTTTTGTGATCACAAAATAAGATTCATATCAAATCTTGTCTATACAGCAAAAACTTAAACCTGTTATGCTCTTGTTTTTAATCTTCTTCCTCTTCTTGTGATCCCCCTGCTACGAAACAGGCGTAGTCAGAGCGCCTGGTTTGTCGCTTCTGGCAAATTTTTTTGCGTGGAGGCCTGCTTTCTTTATCAGTGTTCATTACTATATAGGCGTTTACCTGTTCGATATCACAATCTTTTGTCTAAAAGATGCCATGTATCATTGTTACTTGTATTTAAGTAATTCTATTTCTACTAAATTTGTGTCAGCAGTGTTTTCTCAAACCTCGTCCTCCAACCCTACCACTAATGGAATTAATATGTAATAGTTCATTTAGTGATATATTACTTTGGTATGTAGGGGGCCTGCTAGCTGTGAGACGCCTCATAGCTCGGGTTCGAACCTACTGTCCGGCATTTGTTCGAGTCCCTGGTCTTACTCAGGACGATAACGTGAGTATCTCTGAAGTCGGAGAAAATATGCCTGTATGGCGAGGGAATACTAATTGCGAGTACATTGAGAACACGGCTGCCAGTGTAAAGTAATTTACAATGTGCACGCTGCTGCCATTGTAAGAAATTGGAAAACGGATTTTCACGCAAAATCAGTTTCAGAGATGAAACTTCGTCTGAGTTGAAAGCGGACGAAAGAAAAAAAAACTGTTGGTATGTGATTATAGTGCATTATTTTTTATCGACTTTGGTACGACCTACTTTGGCATTCACAAAACTACTGTAGTCTTCAATTTAACTTGAAGTTTTGACGACAAGGCTGATGACTTGGGCATTATCATTTTACCTGCAGAATCATTCTACTTAGCTTTAGCTTTTATTGTCACTGTTTTCAAATTTGTTTCTTCTTGTTTGGAGACTTCTGTGTCCTGATCATTCGGGCATGTCTGTTCTGATGTAGTCTGTTCCCGTACCATATCTGATTAATGTACATTAACGATGATCACAGATATTGTGAGAGAATTAGTATCTTTGATCTGCATCAACGACAACCTTTTGTTCTCCCAAATATAACAACTAAACAATTTAAAGACATTAAATTATGTCATTTTTTAAATTATTCATAATGTAGTCTTAGTTACAATTGATTGATACGGCCATTATCATTGTACTTCCCTGACTAACTATTTGTGCTCCGATCTCTTTCTTACACAGGAAGATCTCATTTGGCAGTACATCGTAGCACCGGCGAGGGTTCCCAATGTAATTTAGAAAATAGTGAAAATATTTAGTAGAAATTTTTTGTTTTTATTTTTCTAATGAATTTTGCTCGGCCAAAGGCTTTCCAGCAAGCTGTTCTGGATTTCCAGTTGCCAATGGTTCTTTTAAGCGCTCAAATTGATCAAGGGACCTACGTTTTATCGTCCGTCTCCGAAAACACTAGGAACCCGATTCACCTACACTGCTATCATGGATCTCTGGGAAAATAAAAGTTACAATTACAAACGTTGAAGATGATATTTATTGTCAGCCTCATGATACTGATATACTTTCCTCTTGTGTGTGTATATATATATATATATATATATATAATCTGATGGATAGATAGGGTTTGTCTGGTAAAAATTAGAGAAGCGTCGACTAATACTCTCGACATGACCAACCTCACCTAGTCACGTTGCACAGGAAGCATATTTTGGCATGTCCTAGCAACGCTTGGACCTACTGATACCGGTAACTGAGCCCAGCAGGATGGCAACTATGTCGCCCCAGCGTTGATCTTCTCCTGGGGTGAAGGAAATTGTCCCGAGGGAATAGGGCGTAATCTTTCTAATCGAAAAAATAGAAATGAAATAAAAAACGATGGTGATACCGTTAGAATTAGAAGACGACGGGAAGATGATGGAAAGATAGATATTTCTTGATTAAGAAAATATAAAGACACATCGATGGATGTATCGAGAACAATGTTGGAGACGCTCAAACACGTTAAAACAAATGTGCCAACATATTGAAGGGAAACCTGACATACCCCAAGCTTACTGCCCAGTTTGTGGTCCACAGTAAATTAAGCGTATGACCAGAGATCTCTGAAGAAGAAGAAGAATGGATATATTTGAATTCATGCACACATCAAATAAAAGTGATGACAATGACTTTTACAAAACGTTGATTTTTTTTTGGCTTGATCCCACCTTAAATCGAGAGCTTTGGTGGCAAACTGCTTAGTCCTCTTGCTTTCTAGACGAGTAGTCTCCATTCGAAATTCCCAGTTGAAGTAGGATTTGGTTCGACTGCAAACGGTTCTCAGCTTCAATTCAGACACAGACACAGGAAAGTAAGGGCTGTTTGTAATACTATTGGTCTGTGGACCCCGGCAACATAAGGCTGACTAGCTCAGGCGCGAAATAAAAAACTTATGTTTAATGGGGCTGGTTTTTATTTGTTTGGTATAACACTGTGAGTTTTTGAAAATTTTACACAATTCTATGATTATTTATTGATGAAAGTGTTAATAATACTGATATTCCTTAGCTTTAAACTTAATTTGTAACATAACCTTACCTTGATTTAGCATGCTGTTTTTATAAAATTAATTAGTCTATATACAGCAATATTGACTTCCACGATCAGACGGTAGTTATGGTCTTTCTTACAATAGTCTATGGTAATGCCGTTAGTCAAAATAACAATAACCAGTTTCTTTTCTTGACTTTAGTTTCTATATATATATTACATCTGTAATCTACCTCGTATAGTTCCGTCCTACATTTTAAATTTGTTTTGTTTCTAGGTTGGAAACGTTTAAATCATTTAAGTATAATCACGCCTACTTTTCAATTGACGGTCATTCATTTGTAAAATAATTGGAAAGTTGGACAAAGGTTTAAGAAAGGGAGCAAGCATACACAAGGGGGCGCATCGCGAATGTGGTCACTCAAAAAGTGGCATGCAGTGGGCTGAGAGTGTTTTGACTAGCTGCCAGGTAGGTGGTCCACGTGATCATTTAAGACCAACAATAACATTGAAAAGAAGAGAGACGATGGCTAATTAAACGGAACATAACAATGCCTCGTACCTTTGAGGATTCTGACCGGGATGCCTAAAAGCGAATATAATGATTAACTATGCCCCAGGGAAACGATTAGCAATTATCGTCAACAAATAGCCTGTAATTTTATTTTCGAAACCTCAGATCGTTATCTGTCACTGATAAATTTTAGATGAACTTTGTAGAAGTTGAAGTCGTTTATTTTATATATCTTTCTCTACTTTCGATGCATGTCTAACATTTGGGGAAACAAAATAACATTAAAACTCCCACATTAAAGCTTTCGTTCACACAATTTACTGGGTACTATTTCATTGTTTCACTAGTTTCCCCCATAGGACTTCGTACCTATCGGCAGAAATAGCACACCATCTACTGCGAGTGTTGCATAAAGCACGAACTCCGTAGTACCAGCAGCATTTCTATGGATATAATGAAAAAATGCACATGTGACTGTCCGAATTCGAGCCCACAACATACAGAACCACAGGCAAGCGTCTTAACCACTTGGCCATAGAGACTCTCGCGTCTTAACCACTTGGCTATAGAGACTCTCGCGTCTTAACCACTTGGCCATAGAGACTCTCGCGTCTTAACCACTTGGCCATATAGACTCTCGCGTCTTAACCACTTGGCCATAAGACTCGCGTCTTAACCACTTGGCATAGAGACTCTCGCGTCTTAACCACTTGGCCATAGAGACTCTCGCGTCTTAACCACTTGGCCATAGAGACTCTCGCGTCTTAACCACTTGGCCATGAGACTCTCGTGTCTTAACCACTTGGCCATAGAGACTCGTCTTAACCACTTGGCCATAGAGACTCTGCGTCTTAACCACTTGGCCATAGAGACTTGTCTTAACCACTTGGCCATAGAGACCATCGTTTATTAACCACTTGGCCATAGAGACCGTCGTTTATTAACCACTTGGCCATAGAGACCATCGTTTATTAACCACTTGGCCATAGAGACCGTCGTTTATTAACCACTTGGCCATAGAGACCATCGTTTATTAACCACTTGGCCATAGAGACCGTCGTTTATTAACCACTTGGCCATAGAGACCATCGTTTATTAACCACTTGGCCATAGAGACCGTCGTGTATTAACCACTTGGCCATAGAGACCGTCGTTTATTAACCACTTGGCCATAGAGACCGTCGTTTATTAACCACTTGGCCATAGAGACCATCGTTTATTAACCACTTGGCCATAGAGACCGTCGTGTATTAACCACTTGGCCATAGAGACCGTCGTTTATTAACCACTTGGCCATAGAGACCATCGTTTATTAACCACTTGGCCATAGAGACCGTCGTTTATTAACCACTTGGCCATAGAGACCGTCGTTTATTAACCACTTGGCCATAGAGACCGTCGTTTATTAACCACTTGGCCATAGAGACCGTCGTTTATTAACCACTTGACCATAGAGACCGTCGTTTATTAACCACTTGGCCATAGAGACCGTCGTTTATTAACCACTTGGCCATAGAGACCGTCGTTTATTAACCACTTGGCCATAGAGACCGTCGTTTATTAACCACTTGGCCATAGAGACCGTCGTTTATTAACCACTTGGCCATAGAGACCGTCGTTTATTAACCACTTGGCCATAGAGACTCTCGTTTATTAAGTACTATCCATGGCATATTATAAAACCGATGCAACTACATTAATGGCAACATCCTCGACACTTAGTTTTTTCTACTACAAATTGTTTCTGGTTCTACATCAACCACTTGTTAAACCACTAGTTGCGGTCTGTATGTGATGTGGGCTTTAGATCGGGAATGCGTTGCTTTAGTTAGGCCCCCACAGACCCGTAAGCCAACACATCAGACCGCTGTATTCTTTTTATTTAGGTTTACCTTCGTAAATAGGACATAAAATACAAGCCCTGAGGAAAGGCTTCTTCTTCCAAGTCAAAATGAATGGAGCACATTAAATGGAGGAAAACAACAACCCACAAACACATGCAGATACCATAAACGACCGTCTTCCCCAAATACAAGATAAATAGTGCACATTATATGGAGCAAAGCAACAACCCACAAACACATGCAGATACCATTACCAACCGTCTTCCCTCAAATCAAGATAAATGGAGCACATTCTTTGAACCTAAGCAACAACTTGCCAACATATAGATACCACTACATGGCAATCGTCTAAAGGACAAAGCCCAATCGCCGTTGAATCATTGAAGAAGACAGTCATTCGTCTTTTGTCACCATATTCAAAGAATAAAAATCGCCCGATATTGTTAATGGTAACTTGTCCTGCATATAATATCTATAGCGCTTAGCTTGACAAGCAAAAAGATCGAGATATCTGTGATATTTGATATTAAGACCGACAGAGACATTTGTTTGCACGTTCGTCGCAACAGCGCGCTCTCACAACAAAAAATAAAGTTCAGCTTTGCTGCCGTGTTCCCCTGTAGTAGTATTAACTGATTTTAATCTTACATCATAGGTTATATCAGACCATCTTCGGTATCGGCAAGCCGGTGTCGTTGTATTCATATTTTCTTTGGGAAGTTTGTGGTTTGTCATAGATGAAGTTCATGATGACATTGTTCGCTTTCTCGTGTACAAAAGTATTCTATATAACAAGAAACTATGGTGACTGTCTACGGTTACATATCAAACAGTATGTCAATAGATGCGATCTCAAAAGAATTGAACTACGCCTCTCAATACTTTGCATTTATAATCAGCGTTGAAGATAGTTATCATGTAGCAAGCACAAAGTATACCTCTTCTTCACCGTCAGAGCTATGTTATGGGATTAGAATGCCCATTCAGCAGCTTGCTTCCCGGACTCTTTTAAGACTTCTTTAAGCTTTATTAGTAAAGGTAGATAATTTTGAATATAATTCAAGAAAATATATACCATTTTTATCAAACTGTGCACAGTTGTCGTCTTTCAAGAAAGCAATTGACATTTTTAAAAAATAGGCGAAGTTTTTTGGGGCACATAAAGAGACTTGTAGTCACACTGTAGAGAATGTTTCAGAGTAAGCATGAAAGATAAAGACATATGAATAATTTTATTGAAAATATTAGTAGAGGATCTGTCCTAGTGGTTACCGGGGCCCAAATCTGGGGTGAAAAAATAGAACCACTGTTACCTGCCACACATGTCGTAAGAGGCGACTGAGGAGGTTTGGTTAAAATCGGATGCACTGTCCTAAACATGTAGAAGTCTATGCGTTTAGGTGCCTACCAAACCAATGTGCAACGTATATACGTTCTTGTTACAGATAAAAAAAAGAGTGATTAAAATTTGTCGTAAAGAACCAACGCCAAGAAGAAGAAGTAGAGGATCAAATAATATTTAGGCAGAATTTACCAACATGGCGAAGTATATGAAGTGTTGAGAGACATTGCACAGCTTTCTTTTATGTGGATATGTCATATAAGCAATCAATTAAACAATGATTATGACGACGTTAAAATCTTTAAAATATAAGATAGATGATGAACACATTAGAATTTCATACCAGTAAGATGTATCATGAAAACTTTTAATCTTCTGTTGTGAGTTGAATGATGGACACATTAGAATTTCATACCAGTAAGATGTATCATGAAAACATTTAATCTCTCTGTGTTGTGAGTTGAATGATGAACACATTAGAATTTCATACCAGTAAGATCCATCATGAAAACTTTAAATCACTCTGTGTTGTGAGTTGAATGGTGGAGTCTCACCATTGGTTGTTTTACGCTTGTAATTGGTTATTCGTCATTTTTTCTGTAAAGCCTCATCTCAGTAACTTCCAACTATTGTATTGATTGTTTGTTTGTCCATGATTTGCTGCCAAAGAGGAGAATTGGTTCAATATAGAACTAGACTATTCATTTAAGATGTGGAAATTGTGCTGCTGCGTGTTGTTTTCGTAACAAACAAATGAGTTCAATTAAAAGTATATATATTTCAGTTATATATATATATAGATGTCTTAAATATAACGCCGACACGGTTCCTCGGCCTGCGAGGCATATAGAACAGCACGGATGGAGCAAAAACGTCAAAACAGAAAGGCAGTAAACTTCCCACAAGTGCAAGTATACCTTGCCCACAGTGTACAAGAACATTTCAAGCCCGTATCGGGCTCACTAGTCATCTACGCACACACAGACAAACATAGCGCAACTACATTCCCTTGGATGAAAATTTGTGTGGTCATCATCCGTGATGGACGAGCATCATCATATATTGTCTTACTTGATAGCAATGATAGATTTGTCAAAATCTGTAATGTGACAAACCAACTAAAAATTCTTGTTATAGCCATCATGTCTTAGATTGTATACATATTATGTAATAAATGTCTCACGTAGACTAGTAGTTTGTCGGTATCTGTCTATATCGCCCTTGGCCTTCAATTTCACCAAGACTTCCTAATTGTCTCACAACAGATGTTGTCTTCGCTTATTTAGGAAATGAACAGGATACACCCTTGGCCTGGAGATAGTGATAACAGAAATGATTGACTAGCCCTCAAGGATATAAGGTCATCTATACAACTCGTTTATTTGTTTTCAACGATATTATATCATTATATTTTTCTGTTCTTCCAAATGGAGTTATTTCTTCAAACTATTCTCTTTTTCAATGAAGTTGTGTCATGAAATGAGTTCTCTTTTCTTCAATAGAGTTTGTCATCAAATTTGTCGTTTTTCTTCAATAGAGTTTGTCATCAAATTTGTCGTTTTTCTTCAATAGAGTTGTAAAGAAACCCAACCAACATCAAATTGTAGAGAACTATGTTATGCACGATACATAACGAGGACGGTACATTAACTGTATCACAGACAAGCTTAACGTCTCTAAATAAATACAGTTGTGCCCGTATTTCCACAAGTATCTCTCCTTCCTTTAATAAATGCATGCCCGTCTGCCCAGCGTGTTCGTAGCTCGTTGGACTTACGGGTGACTATCCCTCTGTGTGTGCGGGTTCAATTCCGCGGGATGGCAGAAAGAGCCACAGATTCCCCAGATTTACGGTGTTCGTGGCACCGAACCGAAGGGTTACGATGTCCATGGCACTGAGCCGAAGAGCTGAAAAGCTCAGTGCTTCTGGATCAGAAAAAGAAATAAATGCGTAACCTTCACCTTCTTATCCCTATTATCTATCACCACCGTATCTTCAAGTATAGACCTTGCAATATGTAGATTTGTTCGTTCACAACTCACATCCAACCAGCACAACCAAATAGCAGCAAAATTCAACTGATTATTTATGATTACGTCTGGGTCCCTATCCTATTTTGTAGCAACTAATAGCACTACTTAGCCCTACCAAACATTTCCTGAAACACAATAAAATGACAATCGTGCAGACAGGCAAACATCTAGAGAAAATGTCAATATAAATTAAGTTATTTGGCGCAGACGTTCTTTAATAAGGTTACAGGTAACGAAGAGAATAACAGGAAGACTGTTAACCTCCTGTCTGTTTAGTCGTTTATCTTTATTCTGGCATGGAGATGTTTATCATTCTTTCAGTGATTCATATTTGTGAATTTACTTCTTTTAGGGATATTTAATGTCTATTGTATTATTCATCTCAACCTTCCACACTTTTTCTTCTATACATATTGTTTATTTCTTGCTGACTCCACCTTTGCATAATGGTCCCTCCTCCATCCCCTTCTTAACTGACATAAAATGGAAGCATCAAGGTAATGCATTTTGGCAGCTGGAGACCACAAGTATCAGCGAAATCTTCAAGAGTAATTCCCCCTAACTAGCACGCAAGGTCTTCGTTTCTTATTGCAAACAGATGACAAAATATCACCACTTCAGTGTCCTGACCTACTATCGTCAAATCACGTATGTGCTTGTATTGTCTGAAAAAAAGTTGTGAAACACAACAAAACAATTAACGGTGTTATAACTTTCTACTGTTGGGTTATTGATGTTATTGATGTTTCAAATATTACATACTGTCAAGATGGAACAAAATCACTAACCAGAATTCTAACTCTCCATTCTCGAACGCTCTATCGACCACTTGATAACAACTCTATATGATTGTATGGGATCTGAATCTAAGAGCGATTGTACATTGTGCAAGTTATGCGCCTACACGTAGACCAGCACATCCGTTTTCTGCTAAGCTTTTTATTTACTAGAGTAGCTACCTAGGTCCTACATCAGTCGCCTCTTACGACATGCCTCGTAAATCGCAGTTGTACTATTCTTTGCTTCCCTTACTGGTCCCGACACCACAGGGGCGAAATTTATTGAATTCTCAAAGATTAACTTATATTTCAGTAAAACTACACAATGTTGAAAGTACGTTCAACAGTTTTATGGGGAGTTTTATATATATATATATATATATGATAATAAAGTACCGTGGGCGTCTGTAGCTTAAGCAATACTGAGCTCGATCACAACACAAGTGTACCTGGTTCAAACTCTGCAGTGGGCAATTTGGAAGCAAGTTTGTTCCTGTGGATTTTTATGAACGGTTAAAAATAAACCCCACAGTTCAGAAAGCAATGGTAAACTATTGAACGTATAAGTGGTGCCTAGAAAATTGTCGACTCGTTTACTATGATTGATGGTGAAGTCATGTAATGGAAATTCCACGATTTTTATTTCAATAAAGTACCCACTATCACATATTCGTGTATCAGAAACTAGATATTCGAGTAACTATATCACATATTCGTATATCAGAAACTAGATATTCGAGTAACTATATACCATATTTGAGTATAAGACTTCCTATATTTAAGTACCAAATTTCGTTCTCAAAGTAACAGATGCAGTAGACTGGAAGATAAAAACTGGATATGATTATGGAAACGACTTTCTCAATGACCTCAGCAGAATAGGCGTAGGTAATTATATTTCGCCTGACGCAACAGACAATTACATAGACTAGGAATAAGTCAAACCAAACAACTCACTGCAAGTGTCAACAGGCGGAACAGACACTGGAGCAAGTCCGGCAAGACTGTTCTCTTCTGGGTGAGCGGAGAAGCAACATGTGGCCATACCGTATCGACCTGAAAACTAAGCTTTGGTGAAACCTTATAGACCTGAAACTCACTGCTCAGTTTGTGGTTTCATAATCAATTATATGAGGACTCTCATCATTGAGGACTCCGAACATGTCCATAGGTGCTCCGATCCCCGCTTCAATGAATCCATCAGCATCCAGCTGCTCAACACGCCCGCTTGATATTGATTAATCAATGCATATTTGGTATGTCGTTCTTTTCGAGCTATACCAAAATCGACATCCATCTTTCTCAATCTGGTCAGCTAGTGGGATTCACAGCTCTCAAACTCCTCTGTTTGGAAAGACTCTCTCAATCTTGTCAGCGAGTGGGATTCACAGCTCTGAAACTCCTCTGTTTGAAAATACTCTCTCAATCTTGTCAGCGAGTGGGATTCACAGCTCTGAAACTCCTCTGTTTGGAAAGACTCTCTCAATCTTGTCAGCGAGTGGGATTCACAGCTCTGAAACTCCTCTGTTTGGAAAGACTCTCTCAATCTTGTCAGCGAGTGGGATTCACAGCTCTGAAATTCCTCTGTTCGGAAAGACTCAATGCGTGAAGAATGTCATTTCAATCCATTGCAGCTCCCTCTGATATCGTAATCTTGTCAGAGATTGCAGATAAGGTAGAATAACTCACATCGGTTTTCTTGGAAGTCAATTGTTGGTATCGTAGTAAACATGACCAATATGAAACTAGTAATAATGAAACGAAATTAAAACTCTATATTATGCTTGTATGTATAACATAACTGTGCGGGAATTGTACAGTATTGAATGGTAAGATGATGCTGTTAAACAGCTTAAAAGATGGTTTAACATACTGTTTACTACTAATACTTTACTGGTATCTTTAAGACAAGATGTAATTGTCTTTCTACTCCTTCCATTCTAGTACAAACAATAACATTAGTTTTGAGAATATGTCTTCATAAACATTCCCCTTGTTATGTATACAATAGAGAGACACACACAATGAGGGAGAGACTCAGAGAGAGACACATATACAGAGAGAGAGAGAGAGGTAGGGAGAGAGAGGGGTGTATAAGTACGATAGTAACCTCTGTCAGAAACAAGTATAGCAATCATGGAAGTCTTCAACTATAGAATTCTTGCACATACGTGGTTTCATCACTGCCACAGAAGTGACACCGTCAAGTTTGATGTAATGTGTCAAGCGTATATCACGGGCGAGATACAAGGATAATGACCCTCTGGGGTTAGCAGTTCCCCAGTTAGGCACAAGAAACTCACTCTTAACGTCTCGCTGCGTAAATTGAGTTTTATATATATTTATTCTTCATACCTTCATCTTCATCTGTCTACTGTTAGCATCTCGTACACAACAATACCAACAGTGATGGTGAGGAAGAAACCGTCATTGTTGATACAAATGTTAGATAGGTTTATAAGAGATAGCGTTTTAACTGTACGGCTTTTAGCTTTATTAGCATTGGCGTCTAATAGATGTATAGTAATCCAGAAGATACCCTCACACTGCAAGATCAAGGGAATGAAGATGCTGACAGACTGGCTAAGGAAGAAGCAGGAATGCCCACAAGATGACAACCTGGTTAGCTACGAAGAAGCAAAAACCATCGCCAAAGAGCACTACAAGGCAAAATCGGATAAAGAACACCCAAAACACAACAAGAACGATGGATATTACCAACTGTTCAGAAAGGACCAGACAGCCATATTTCGTCTCCGGACGGGTCACAACAGAATGAGACTCCACCTGTACACTAAATTCAAAATAGGCAGCAACAACCTCCGCCCCTGTGGCTTGCAGAGTATGACAACAGAACACATCCTACAGAACTGCCCCCAGTATGCAGACCTGAGAAGAAAGAGGTGGCCCACTTACACCAGCATCCAAGACAAACTGTATGGCGTGGTTGATAATCTGAGGCAGACGGCTGCCTTTACTAGAGAATCCGAAATACCAATCTAGTGAGAACGCAGAAGAAGAAGATGTATAGACAAAACGGAACTGCAGCATTCCATTTTTTACTCGATATCATCGATAACATTGACCATGCTGAATCTTAATTGTACATTATATAATTCTCACGCTTAATGTCAGTAGCTATCCACTAGTTCATGAAAAAACTACCAAAATCCTTGTATGGAACTGTGCAGTCCACAGTTCCAGCGACGTGGTATTTTACTGTCGTGAGCATGGTACTTTATAGATATTTATCATTTCATGAAATATAAAGAAGTCATTCCTGGAATAGGAAATAGGAGACGACAAAGAAGATGGCAAGAAGACATTTTTTAAATATCTTGAACACGACGATGGCGGAGGAGAGAGTACTGATTATAGCAGAGATGGGAGTTTTTCAGACGGACTTTGATCAGATTGGCGTTTTGTAAATGACTACATAAATAGAGGTACGAGACAAATTTCATAATTTCATGGTCAACAAAAGAATTATTAGCAGCACTATAGACATGTAGTTTCGAATGCATATATTCTCCTGGATTAGCCGTTTTTGTTTTTTTGTACTTAAGAGATAGAGAGACTGTGTGTTGAAGTAACGATGAATAAAAGTGAAGACGACTTCAAAAGACAACTTTAATGAAGTATCCAAGAACAGAAATAGATGAACAAGTGATGGCAGTATATAATCTAGGCAGCTCGGAAAAGAAGATAAGATACACAAGAAAGAAGAGACGATGCTAAGAATTAATGACAAAATGTGACTTGGAAACTGACGGTGTGCAGAAATCCAGGTGGCACAGTGTGAGATAGACAAAATGAAATGATAGAAGTGATAGAAAATAAGAAGGATGGAGGAGAAAAATAGGAAAGATACTGTAAGCTGGGGTGAAGGTAGTATCACTAGCTATCTGTCAAATTCTCTCATGACACCATGATTAATGTGCGCTATATTTTTGCTCAGGGAACGTGTTCTATCGCCAGGTTCGGTCAAGACTATCTTAAATGTGGGAGTTAAGTCAAAATAAACTACGTGATACAGGAAGATAATGAAATAATAAGGTTATCGCCGTCCTCGTTCATGAATCTTCAGAAAGAATTTTGTAAATAATACGCCAGGATTGTTTTTACTTCCTTAAATCTTCCCCCTTTGTCTATGTCGCTTCTTGATTCACAGATGATTGAGGGGAACTAACTGCCTTTTTATCGAGTGCTTGATTATTCAAGTATAGAGTTGTCTTCCAATTATCTTTTTATCTGTTCTGTATTCCCCCCTCTGGTAGCATTTTCTGTGAATTCTTTATATAGCAAAATCCAGGCTACCATTTTGTGCTTGATTACTTCCTTATGCTGGAGCTAATTAGTTTAGATTTTAACAGATTTCGGATTTTGTTATTTAAAAGTTAGATGTTGGAAAGGGGGTTAATGGTCACTACAATATATGTCACTTACATTCAATCTGAATCTGTCGAAGCACGGTCGTTTTCAGCATATATTTGGTTACATTAATTATTATATATCACTGTCTCCGTTGCTACGTTTATTTTCGACATATATTTTTCTAAATTAACTAATCATAGACTTATTTACAGCTGAAGAGCTAGTTTCCGATAACGGCCTTAGTACTATGTGACCACATATCCATATTGGTGTAATAAAACAATTTACTTCCTTGACGACAAGCGCAACTTAAGTACATGTATAACGCAGGGAAAGATGACATTTCCTTTGCTACCTTGACATGCACAACTTATGTACATGTATAACGCAGGGAAAGATGACATTTCCTTTGCTACCTTGACATGCACAACTTATGTACATGTATAACGCAGGGAAAGATGACATTTCCTTTGCTACCTTGACATGCACAACTACATGTATAACGCAGGAAGATGATATTTTGCTACCTTGAATGTAACTAAATTAACAAGAAAGACATTTCGCTACCTGATGCACAACTTATCATGTATAACGAAGGATAGATGACATTCTTTGCTACCTTGACATGCCAACTTAAGTACATGTATAACGAAGGAAAGATGACATTTCCTTTGCTACCTGATATGCACAACTTATGTACATGTATAACGCAGGAAAGATGACATTTCCTTTGCTACCTTGACATGCACAACTTAAGTACATGTATAACGAAGGGAAAAGATGACATTTCCTTTGCTACCTTGACATGCACAACTTATGTACACGTATAACGAAGGGAAAAGAGGACACTCCCAAACAGTCTTAATGCAACAAGCTTTTGTTATCAAAAGAAATGTGAAAGCCTTGGGTTCGAATCCGTGCCGTTCTGTTCAAATGTGCAGGTTTATTCGAGAGGCCCCAAGGATTGTTGCCGAAGCTACGGATTTCGTGCTCTGTGAAATAACCTTCGGTAGGTAGTGTGCAATTTCTGCGGAGAAAGACCCAGTCATTTGAGGTAAAGACAAATGCATTGAAGTCAATGCTTGGACGTTACACATTGAAATGAATAAGCAGAAGATATATGGACTAAATATATATGGTCATTTTCATCTTTAGAATTCATCTTATTTTTAATTGGTGTTTTACTGTGACAACTTCTAAGTTTGTGCCTGTCTCTCTGAGTATTGCCTTCACTAAACATAATGAAAATCGTGGCATATCTTAAAGGACGTAGCCATCAACCACAGTAAACGAGTCGTTGATTTTCTAGGCACCACTTATACGTTTACTAGTTTGCCATTGCTTTATGAACGATGAGGTATATTTTTACCGGAAACTAATTTACTTCCAAAATTGCCCACCGTGGGGTTTGAACCAGGTTTGAACCAGGTACGTATGGGTTCGTGATCGAAATCACTACCGCTTGAGCTACAGACGCTCACTACTAAACATAAACACATGCCTATTCATGTGCACTGTACTCAAAGATTATTCTTCGTTATTCTTTCTCAGTAACAATCTCAGTCCAGGTCCCACTGACTTATCTGTGTATCTTTATGGGAGATTCTTTCAGTTCATTCAGCGAGTCACTGATTCCCCAGACTTTGTGTTTATATGTTTGCATACACATGGGCGCTTTACGCTTATTTTTCGCTCTTCCTGCGACGGCATTGCTAATTTTAACTTTTAGCCTGCCTAAATATTTTTAGAATCAAGGAAAACTGACGTTGATTCTCGTTATGTGTTGACTCAAACCAGGACTGGTTCGGGCAACCAGCAACAAACACTTTTGGCCTAAGTTTGGTCGTAAATCTGGAGATGTTGCTGGCAAGATCCTGCCAGACCTGACGTGGTGTGAAATTTACTGCCATGTCTGTTCCTGTTACCATTTTTTAAAACCTGATCGCTCTTTTTACTTTTTCTATTGGAGACCGAATTCTCATTTTTGAATTCTGATGTAACTTTCACATTTTTGTAAATGTTGACTTAGTTTTCACATGTTTGTAAATGTTGACTTAGTTTTCCCATGTTTGTAAATTTGGACTAAGTTCTCACCTGTTGGTAGTTTTCACCTGTTGGTAGTTTTCACCTGTTGGTAGCTTTTACATGTTGGTAATTTTCACATGTTCGTAGTTTTCACACGATGGTAGTTTTCACCTGTTGGTTACTTTCACATGTTGGTAGCTTTCACATGTTGGTAGCTTTCACATGTTGGTAGTTTTCACCTGTTGGTTACTTTCACCTGTTGGTTACTTTCACATGTTGGTAGCTTTCACATGTTGGTAGCTTTCACATGTTGGTAAACATTCTCTGAATTAATTTTCAATTGTTGGTAATCAACATCTAATGTATCGTAAGAACAAATACAGACTGTTCAGCTCCTGCAACAATTCTAGGGGTCTCTGGACAAAATATAGGGCCTACTCGTGAACAATTTAGGGTCTCTGGACAAAATGTAGGGCCTACTCGTGAACAATTCTAGGGGTCTCTGGACAAAATGTAGGGCCTACTCGTGAACAATTCTAGGGGTCTCTGGACAAAATGTAGGGCCTACTCGTGAACAATTCTAGGGGTCTCTGGACAAAATGTAGGGCCTACTCGTGAACAATTCTAGGGGTCTCTGGACAAAATGTAGGGCCTACTCGTGAACAATTCTAGGGGTCTCTGGACAAAATGTAGGGCCTACTCGTGAACGGATTCTAACCCACGACCTTCGGAAAGCAAGTCAAAGGCTTAACTAATAATGAAATACTATATACTTGTAAATTAACTAATAATGAAATACTATATACTTGTAAGTTAACTAATAATGAAATACTATATACTTGTAAGTTAACTAATAATGAAATACTATATACTTGTAAGTTAACTAATAATGAAATACTATATACTTGTAAGTTGACTAATAATGAAATACTATATACTTGTAAGTTGACTAATAATGAAATACTATATACTTGTAAGTTGACTAATAATGAAATACTATATACTTGTGTGAAGATACCTTAGTCATGCTTGTAAAAGCCAGAAGCAGCGATCAGATAGTGCAGACGTTGGTCGCTGTATCTATCCATTTAGCATTCCAGTGGGGCGCCTATCTCGCACGGTGTCAGTGAGGAAAAGAACCGTCTCTGTGCTCATGTCTGGTGAAGATCCAGGGACTTGGAAGCTGAAGATTGCCATAACAGATTAGATATTTGCAAACTGTCTATTTCTAATGCCATAGATCTTGCAGAATGTGAGTACCAAGGCTGTGTTTATGATACGTGTGCTATAGATGATGTCTATATGAGGAATGCACGTATAAATCAGGTCACATATCTTACAGTTACCAATGTTCAAACCTTTTCCGGTTTTACTATTTACTATATATTCGACTTTTAATGTCAAGAAGAAGAAGGCCATTTTGTTTACGATCAGAAACTTGCAATAGTTTAAATGGTACACTGTGATACACTTGTTAAATGCAGTAGTACAATGTGATACACTTGTTAAATGCAGTAGTACAATGTATAACTTGTTAAATATGCAGTAGTACAATGTGATACACTTGTTAAATGCAGTAATACAATGTGATACACTTGTTAAATGCAGTAATACAATGTGATACACTTGTTAAATGCAGTAATACAAGGTGATACACTTGCTAAATGCAGTAGTACAATGTGATACACTTGCTAAATGCAGTAGTACAATGTGATACACTTGCTAAATGCAGTAGTACACTGTGATACACTTGCTAAATGCAGTAATACAAAGTAATGCACTTGTATAATACAGTAAGACAAAGTAATGCACTTGTATAATACAGTAAGACAAAGTAATGTACTTTTTTAATGCAGTAATAAGCTTAATACAAGGTAATGTACTTGCATAGTGCAGTAAATCTTCTTCTCTTTCGAAAGCTTTATATCGACCACTTATTAAACCACTTTGTGAATTGTATGTGATCGGAGCCTAAGAGTGATTGTACGTTGTGCCAGTTATGTGCCTACAAGTAGGCCAGCACATCCGGTATCTGATATTTACTAGAGTAACCGCCCATGTGGTGCCCGGCTCGCAAGGGAGCAAAAATAGTACCACTGCAACCTACAAGGCATGTCGTAAGAGGCGACTGATGTAGGACCTAGTACAATCGCTCTTAAGCTCAGATCACATACAACTCACAAAGAGTAATTAACAAGTGATCGATATTTATCGTTTGAAGTAGAAGAAGAAGACTAGGTATCTTCCCCAGACCCCTACCTTCTGTCGCCTCTTATGACATGCCTTCTGGGTCACAGTATTACTATTCTTTGTTCCCATTGCGATCCCGACAACACAATAATAAAACATAATAAAACATAATAAAACATAATAAAACATAATAAAACATAATAAAATAATAAACATAATAAAACATAATAAAACATAATAATAATAAAAACATAATAACATAAAATAAGGTATTTGTTTAAACATTACAAATCTCGTGAAATATTATGCGGGTAGTACTACATGATCTGCGAGCCAACTAACATGTCACAATGCTTAACTTAAAAGTAATATTAAAAGTTCTGTTTGTTGCTATGTGTTGTTATTGTTAGTACAATACAGCAAATGCAAATTTTAAAACAGATCGTAAATTCTGCAAATTATTTGAAATAAAACTTGCGGATAAACATAATGAAGTCATCATCTTGTTCTTTCAACGTTTTCTGATATCAATTTGTATACTTTTAAAGTCATCTTCTTCTTTGCGTTCGTTCTTTACCACCAATTTTAATCACTTTGTGATATGTTTGGTCTTTGCCAAGAACGTGTATACGTTGCACATTGGTTTGGTAGGCCCCTAAACGTATGCACTTCTACACGTTTAGGACAATGCATCCGATTTCATCCAAACCTTCTTGGTCGCCTCTTACGACATGCATGGCAGGTAACAGTGGTTCTATTCTTTACACCCCAAATTTAGGCCTCGTTAACCACTCGGGCGACTTCTAAAGTAATTAGTCCTCAACTGGAGATTGTGTACATATTTATATAATTTGTCTCTCACTGACATGAGGGTTCATGAGCCTCCATAGAAATGTGTCCAAGAGGAGGACAAAATAAAGACAAAATGTTGTACTTGGATAGTATAGGCTATCAAGCAAGCTGTAAGCATGGAGAATCTACTCAAGTAAGCTGTAAGCATGGAGGATCACAAACTTAACTGAGAGCGCAGAGAATAATTCAGCTAGATTAGAAAACAATGGTCACACATCGCTTAGCTCTATTAGTAAACACAATGGTCACACATCGCTTTGAACGCTCTATTAGTAAATACAATGGTCACACATCGTCTTAGCTAATAATAGTAAAACAATGGTCACACATCGCTTAGTTCTATTAGTAAATACAATGGTCACACATCGCTTAGTTCTATTAGTAAACACAATGGTCACACATCGCTTAGTTCTATTAGTAAATACTAATGATCATACACATCGCATAGTTCTATTAGTAAACACAATGGTCACACATCGCTTAGTTCTATTAGTAAACAATACAGTAGGGATAATAGCTGGTGTACGTGCACTGCCGCTGAGATCTTCCTAAGTAAGGAGGACATCAGACCACAGATGGTTATTCACAAAAGTGCTATGATATTGATCCTAGCAATCAACCTGATCTAATTAGAATAGTGATAATGAAGGTCAGAAGATAACCTCTACTGTTTTTAAACTGTACTATTCTTATCTTCTTAACTGTGTCTTTTACCTCTTACGTATTTCAACAGTCACATGACACTAAACTAAGAAGAAAATATAACCACGGCGCCATGAGAATATAACCACAGAGCCATGAAAATATAACCACGGCGCCATGAAAAACTTGATTGAAACCTTTACCCGTTAGTGCGCAGAGTTTCTTTCAAATCTTGTGAGCGCGTGAGCAGAAAAACACGAAAAAAAAGCTTACTTTATATCCTGAAGTTTAATGAGCTGGTAAAATAAGATCGTGGAGAGAGTTTGTAGACAGTGATATCTAGATGATAATGTGGATAATTTGAAGGAAGAAAATAGAGGAACCAGGATATTAGTGCAAACTTTGGTGGATTTAAATGCAAAATGGAATTCAGTATTGTTAGAATTCTAGTGAATTCCAGCAGTAAAATCCACGTTAAAAAAGTGATTGTTGCTCATTAACCTGTTAGTTTTATGGAGACTGCACGTTGTTAGCGATTTATTTGGTGGAGTAAGGGTAGAGGAAGTGGATATTGCCCCTGTGTTGCCACTTTGATTGCCCCGCGTGAAGCTCGTTAGACTTGGTGGGGTCTTCAACGTCATAAAACGGAACTGTTGGTGTAGATTCTTCTATTCATAAAACTTTGTTAGTGTGTCTAGCGTTTTCAGGATACATCAGCCATGAGAGAGATTATCTTCAAGACGATTGCGCATTTCAAGAAGTGTTGTTTTTTTGGTTTTTTGGGGTCCTGCTGTCTTTCGTGTACGTTTTGTGATCTTTGTTAAAAATGAGTAATAACACTGAGTGCTGTACTAGCGTTAGGAAAACCAGAGCTACCGGTGTTAGGAAAATCAGAGTTATAGGCGTTAGGGAAGCCAGAGTTACTGGCATTAGACGTGGTATCTCTGGAACTGTTCCTTTTATAGGGTGTAAGTGACAGCCGCATTTCCGAAGATGTATTTCGTTACGAGAAGAGAAGTTAACATTTTAGGTGACGAGTTTTTTTGGATTAGAATCAAGATCTCCTCGTTCAGTTCACTTATAAATTTTCTTCTGAGATCCATAGGACTGCTGCTGGAGTTACGTAGTTAGTGCTGTGTGCCATACTCTCGATAGATGGCTTCAATTTCTGCCCATTGGGATGGAGCAATAATGGATAAGCCCATTACACTAAGTCAATCCTTTGCCTCTAGAAACTTGTCTATGTTTCACAGTTCTTCGGTGGATTTTCAGACTTAGATGGTAGGATAGAGTTGCAAACATAGATATGTGGATAAGAACAGAACAGAAACCCATGATGACCCAGGTTAAGAGGATAAAATGACGATGGGTTGGACATACCTTACGGAAAACAAAGTTGAGTGTCACTAGACAAACATTTGAGTGGAACCCACATGAAAAATGGAAAGAAGAACGTCCTAAATAGACTTGGAAACGAAGTCTTCTTGAGGAAATGAAGGGTGCTTGAATATGCTGTGAGACCATAAAGAAAACAGCCAGAAACTGCGAAAAGTGGCGAACAACTGTTGATGCTCTATGCTCCACGAGGAGCGTAGAGAAATAAGTCTTCAGCAAACATAGATAGAATTTAATAATATATTTCACAATGTAGACATATTTCCATTAAACGGGCAACGTCAGTTAAGATTCTTACGGCCATGAGTTACTAAGGGGAAGTAAGAGGAATAGTCCTTCGCTGGAAATTGCGCGACTTGTTTCTGACACAAAATGACTTAAGACGGTTTCTGAGCAGTAGAAAGTTAACTTCACTGTGACCTGTCCCAGTAATCTCAAACAAAATCTCTTTTAGGAGAAATTCTGAGTTCACTCTCGCCCGCTAATTCTGTCTCTTAAATTCCTTCCCAACGCCTTATCACAACAGCATTACAACTAGACACGGAATAAGGGGTGCTATACCAGAACTGGTGGCAGCCAAACTGTTTTTTATAACTTTCTAGAGAAACGAAGAAAGGAAGGCCAATGTCTCCATTAATGATCTTCTCTCGATTTCATTTACTCTGTCAATTGAAATAGATTCCGCGAGGCGTTTGTCATCCCACGGCTGTCTGCATTTTTCCAGGCCCTCGCCTGCTCCTCGATACTTATCACTGTTTCCAATTTCTCCCAGAAATTACAACACACAATTGCATGTTTTCCGTTGCATTCCACGGTTTGCACCAATTTCCTATTCATTCCGAATCGGTAAAAAAGGTTCATTCTCGAGCCTGGTTTCCAGAATGTGAATCTCCCATTCACACAAGTAAACGTATAAAAACAAGTGAAAATTCGAAAATGTATTTCATTTTGTAACATTCCTGTACATTTTATTTCGTATAAATGTTATTTTTTTCTACCCACAAGCTTGTCCTCTAACCCGGAAAACTATTGCAACACCTTCAGAATATCAACAGTACCACTAAGAAGGAAAAATACACAATACCAATACATTGAAGCAAAAAAAAAGGCAATATAATTCGAACTTTTGTTGTAGTTTCTTAATATTTCTGTAAACGTATTTAATGATGATTGATTTTGTAAGCATATTTTGTAAGATTTTGTGACGAGCAAAATGAAGAGTTTGTGGTGAGCAAAATAAAGGGTTTGTGGTGAGCAAAATAAAGGGTTTGTGCTGGGCAAAATAAAGGGTTTGTGACGAGCAAAATAAAGGGTTTGTGATGAGCAAAATAAAGGGATTGTGACGAGCAGAATAAAGGGTTTGTGGTGAGCAAAATAAAGGGTTTGTGGTGAGCAAAATAAAGGGTTTCGGGTGGACAAAATAAAAGGTTTGTGTTGGGCAAAATAAAGGGTTTGTGGTGAGCAAAATAAAGGGTTTGTTGTGGACAAAATAAAGGGTTTGTGGTGATCAAAATAAAGGGTTTATGGTGAGCATAATAAAGGGTTTGTGGTGAGCAAAATAAAGGGTTTGGGGTGAGCAAAATAAAGTTTTTGTGGTGATCAAAATAAAGGGTTTGGGGTGAGCAAAATAAAGGTTTTGTGGTGAGCAAAATAAAGGTTTTGTGGTGAGCAAAATAAAGGTTTTGTGGTGAGCAAAATAAAGGGTTTTGTGGTGAGCAAAATAAAGGGTTTGTGGTGAGCATAATAAAGGTTTTGTGGTGAGCAAAATAAAGGGTCTACGGGAAAATTATTGAATTCATAGCATTCAGTTTCCCCATATCCACATTCATGACTTAAATTGTTCAGGTTAGTATGTTTGTTTATGCCTGCGACAGAAAAGAAAACTCGATTTCCGTACCGGGGATTGAACCCAGGTCTCATGGGAGGACATGCTCTACTCCATTCAGCCAAACGCTCATGCACACTTTTAATTACATCCATCCATTTCTTCTACAGGTCATTCATTCTTTACTCGAATATTAAATTCATTCTTTATTCAAATATTAAATTTATTCTTTACTCAAATATTAAATTCATTCTTTATTCAAATATTAAATTCATTCTTTATTCAAATATTAAATTCATTCTTTATTTAAATATTAAATTCATTCTTTACTCAAATATTAAATTCATTCTTTATTCAAATATTAAATTCATTCTTTATTCAAATATTAAATTTATTCTTTACTCAAATATTTAGTTCATTCTTTACTCAAATATTAAATTCATTCTTTACTCAAATATTAAATTCATTCTTTACTCAAATATTTAGTTCATTCTTTACTCAAATATTAAATTCATTCTTTACTCAAATATTAAATTCATTCTCCACATGTCTATTCATTCTTTACTCAAATATTAAATTCATTCTTTATTCAAATATTAAATTCATTCTTTACTCAAATATTAAATTTATTCTTTATTCAAATATTAAATTCATTCTTTATTCAAATATTAAATTCATTCTTTATTCAAATATTAAATTCATTCTTTACTCAAATATTAAATTCATTCTTTATTCAAATATTAAATTCATTCTTTACTCAAATATTAAATTTATTCTTTATTCAAATATTAAATTCATTCTTTACTCAAATATTAAATTCATTCTTTATTCAAATATTAAATTTATTCTCCTTATGTTCATTCATTCTTTACTAGCATATGAAATTCATTCTCCATATGTTTATTCATGTAAAACTGTCTAAACCATATCAATTGCTGTTCACCAAACATTTCTTTTACTTCTCAAGAAACACCCCTTCTTTTAAAATAAAACAACCCATTCATGTATAAATTTGTTCTTGTTTTTATCATTCTTTCATTCTAGTCTCTCTTCAATCTATGAATTCCTTTTCCTGTTCCTTTTCATTTCCTCAAAGAATTGTATTTCATTCTTCCCACCAGTCTCGGTTTTCTCATACCTTCTCGGTAGTCCCACTTTATCGTTGCGCATTCCCAATCGTCTTCCCAACGCACAAGTGGAGGCCCAGTGTTCGCTCTAGGGCCATCAATCTTCACAATAATCCTAGAACAGAAACTGACAGGCTTGACTATCTGATGGGTCTTCAGCTGTGATGAGCTTTGCCCAACCTAGTTAAAGACGGAGTCTAGGAGAGAGAACTTGGAGAGATCGGGAGGCAGCAAAGAGAGACAATAGGGGATAAGGGGTGGAAAAGGGAAGTAATAAACTAGTAGATCTGACACACTTGTGTATGAAGTAAGTCTGTAAAGAAAGAGAGACACAAACCGTGAACCAAGAGAAAGAAAGGTGAAAGAATAAAAGGCAAAGAAATTTTGCAAGTTAAATAGAAAGACAGAATGAATGAATAAAATAATAGAAGATAGAGAGAAAGGAAAAAGGGATTTTCGTGAACATGAAAATGGCACGCAAGGGCGGACTTTTAATCACGAAGTCCTGTAACTGAGCCCTCGTGTTTCCCTCATTCTAATCGCATGCACGTTCTTGTCTCGCGCCGTATCATCTAGTCAATCCGAAATCCAGAACGAGGGTGGAGTAAGGAATTGTGTTTGGTTTTTCTTTTGTCCTTCATTTTCTTCTTTTGTTGTCCGTTTGTATTATGTTATTATTGTTATTGTTTGTGTTGATATTATGAAGGAGTTGTTAGGTTGCAAAGAAGTTGCTATGTTGTAAAGGAGTTGCTATATTGGGAAGGTGTTGCACTGTTGTAAGGTGTTGCTATGTTGTGAAGGTGTTGCTATGTTGTTACGGTGGAGCTATATTGTGAATATGTTGTGAAGGTGTTGTTATGTTGTGAAGGTGTTGCTATGTTATGAAGGTGTTGCTATGTTGTGAAGGTTTTGCTATGTTATGAAGGTGTTGCTATATTGTGAAGGTGTTGCTATGTTATGAAGGTGTTGCTATGTTGTTAAGGTGTTGCTATGTTATGAAGGTGTTGTTATGTTGTGAAGGTTTTGCTATGTTATGAAAGTGTTGCTATGTTGTGAAGGTGTTGCTATGTTATGAAGGTGTTGCTATATTGTGAAGGTGTTGCTATGTTATGCAGGTGTTGCTATGTTGTTAATGTGTTGCTATGTTGTGAAGGTGTTGCTATGTTGTGAAGTGTTCTATGTTATGAAGGTTGCTATCTTGTGAAGTGTTGCTATGTTGTGAAAGTGTTGCTATGTTGTGAAGGTGTTTGCTATGTTTAGAAGGTGTTGCTATTGTGAAGGTGTGCTATGTTATGAAGGTGTTGCTATCTTGTGAGGTTTCTATGTTCTGAAAGTGATTGCTATGTTGTATTTCTATGTTGTGAAGTGTTGCTATGTTGTGAAGTGTTGCTATTGTAGAAGGTGTTATGTTATGAAGGTTTGCTATCTGTGGTGTTGCATGTTGAAGTGTTGCTATTTTAAAGGTTGCTATGTTGAGTTTGCTATTTGTAGTTTGCTTTTATGCAGTGTTGCATTTTTATGTGCTATTTGTGAAGGTGTGTATGTTAATGTTTCTATTTGTGAGTGTTATGTTTGAAGTGTTGCTATGTTGTGAAGTTTGCTATTTATGCAGGTGTTATGTTGTATGTTGCATTTATGAGTGTTGCTATTTGTGAAGGTTTGCTAGTTATGAAGGTGTTGCATGTTGTGAAGGTGTTGCTATGTTATGAAGGTGTTCATCTTGGAAGGTGTTGCTAGTTTGAAGTTGCTATGTTGAAAGTGTTGCTATGTTGTAAGGTGTTGCTATGTTGTGAAAGTGTTGCTATGTTATGAAGGTGTTGCTATCTTGTGAAGTGTGCTATGTTAGTGCATGTTATGAAAGTGTTGCTATGTTGTGAAGGTGTTGCTATGTTGTGAGGTGTTGCTATTTGTGAATATATATATTGCTATTTGTGAATATAATGCTATGTTGAATATATTGCTATGTTGTAATGTGTTCTTAGTTCTACAACCATGGTCACTATTAGTGGTAGGAATTATTTCTGATGGCACTGTTGTAGTATTATCTTTCACCTGAATAGGATTCTATTCTTCTTTGTCGTCACCTGCTCCCGGTTTTGCCTAGTGGTTCTGTTCTTGTCTTGTGCTTTTCTTATGGTCTTGGGTGTTTGCTATTTTAGTTATTTGACTGGATATCGATGTAGTTTATAAATGTTTGCAAAGTCATCTATACGAATTGCTTCTCATGTGGTATTAATCAGGTCAGCAATAAGTATTGACTGTCTTTCTTCGACTAATGTTATATCATACATGTGGTTTGCCTTGTACTCATGCACGGCCTGGCACAAAAAGAAAGATTAAATTGGTCATTCAGAATGTACTCAATGCGACAATCTATTCCTTTCTTATAAAGACATGCTAAATTTGGTAAATTATATTGTTAACAAAATGTTATGCTAATAAGTAGGATTCTACGAAACCAGCTAATTCTTATTTTTCATGTTTGTTGACCTACACACTCTGATATAACCAAAAAAGTCTAGTCCTTAGGTTGAAGGGGCGTGTCTCGGCTTAAAGAGGATTTAATCCCATACAGAACAAACATGTTGGACTAGAGCACAGTGTGTATGAAGATTCACGTTCTATAATCTACAAGTATTGAACAAGTATTGTCTATGGACAGAAAAAAAGAAAGAACACTGATGTCCTGAAAGAACTAAATGTTAAAGAGAATTGGCTGATAAACGACATACTACACAGAAAAATTACATACTTTGGTCACATCAAGCGTCACGATGGCCTGGAAAGAACAATACTAGAGGGCAGGGTCCCAGGACGCAGAGGCAGACCAAGAAGAAGATGGCTAAAAGATTTTAAAGAAACCATGAACATGACCATCGATGAAGTGAGTGAACTGGCAAGAGACAAAGTGAATTTCAGATGTGCTGCAAAGAGAGCAACGTCCTATAAAGGATACGCACTTGATGATGATGATGAAACTACAAGTAAAAATGTATCTTCAATGCAAACCTCTACTGCTAAATTAATCATATTTAACCGCCCATTTTCTCCATGCATGAGTTTGTTGTATATTTTATGAGGATTTTTTTTTCTACATTCATTGATTCCAAAATTGTATTCGTTCTTAAAAATGTTCAGAAAAGTGGAGAGGTGTTCATATGGTTCTAATTTAGTAATCAAATCCTGTAGAAATTAAGCTTGGCTAATCTGTTCAGCCTATCTCGCTATCAAAGATAAAAACAGAACCTCCACACAGGGGTGTTATGTATTAAAGTAATAAATAGACTTAATAATATATAAATCATAAGCAAGAAGGAATAAGTGAAGAATTAAATTCATAATTAGATAAAACAAACAAGAAAATGGATAATTAAATAGTTGTTAATGTTTAATGACTAGTTTTTAAAAACTACGTAAGATAACAATTAAGATAACAACGACATTTTTTGCAGTCTCAATTTTGCATAGACTCCAATAGAAATAGACATCAATTTTAATGGGTCAAGTTTGAAGCGTATAAAGAAAACTAGAAGGCATGACACGAAGACATCGTGGTGGGATTAAAGCATTAGATTCGGCAGCCGGTTCCGGAGAGCCAGGGGTCCGGAAATGGACCCAAAAAGTGTCTGGTCGAATCAGAGTCGTGGCTTTGACATATTGGGTGCGTCCAAGCAAAGCGTTTCTCAGTTCTAGCTCTTGTGTTACCGCTGGGATATTGAGTAAAAGAGGAAGGAACGAGAGAAGAAGAAAAGAATGGAGAAAACTAAATGAAGGAAGGGGAAATCAGTGTGAAAAGCAGCAAGAGAAATATGGAAGAAATGGAAAAGACAAAGATATACATAAAAGCAAGGAAGAAATGGAAAAGACAAAGATATACATAAAAGCATGCAAGAAATGGAAAGAGAAGATATAATAATCTAAATGGAAGGAAGAAATAGCTGATGGAAAAGACAAAGAAATAAAGAAATGGAAAAGAAAAGATATACATAAAAGCATGGAAGAAATGGAAAAGAAAAGATATACATAAAAGCATGCAAGAAATGGAAAAGAGAAAGATATACATAAAAGCATGCAAGAAATGGAAAAGAGAAAGATATACATAAAAGCAAGGAAGAAATGGAAAAGACACAGATATACACAAAAGCATGGAAGAAATGGAACTCACACAAAATCATGGAAATTGATATACACAAAAGCATGGCAAAAAATGGAAAGCACACAGATATACATAAAAGCATGAAAGAAATGGAAAAGACAAAGATAAACATTAAAAATTTTTTTCGGCGGCGACGCCCAATTCTTTAATTTCATAATATTTTCGTTGTTTTCTTGCTGTATTTTGTGAGCATTTTAGTCTTCGATAACTAGTGTCACCTCACTTTATGCTCCACATTTTACTTGTACATTTCTCACCATCTTTCAGCAGACTATGCTCAACGCTGAACATAATATGACAACTTAATATTAAAAAGCCCGATTGGTTACCAGGGCCCAAATTTGGGGTGTAAGGAATAGAACCACTGTTACCTCCACGCATTTCGTATGAGGCGACTCAGGAGGTTTGGCTGAAATCGGATGCATGTGTCCTAAACGTGTAGAAGTCTATACGTTTAGGGGCCTACCAAACCAATGTGTAAAGTATACACGTTCTTGGCAAAGATGAAACATATCACAAAGATTGATTAAAATTGATCGTAAAGAACGAACGCAAAGAAGAAGAAGAGGAGAATGTGTGTTTAAAGTATGAAATATTTTAGTGAAAAGTCTTGACTTGTTTTGAAATTGTCTGAATTCTTATTATGTCTATCTATACTCTTTCTTGTCTTTAGCTGTCATTTAAAGACTTGACAAATGTATGCGATGTAGTGTAGTCTTGAACCCACGCAGAGGCGGCGGGAGAATCTGAGAAGACGCGACACACTCATCATCTGAGGGTTGCGTGCGGTTCTTATTGACAGTTCTACGGACGTTGTTTCGGAAGTGCAATATCTCTATTGGTATTGGCTAATACTGGTTCATATCAGTTAATTTCGATCACGTCTCTCTCTCTCTCTCGTCTTGTTTCTTATACAGTAATAGTACGTCGACTGAGCGACATAACAATCTGTTAATATGAAGATGCAATGGAAATAGTGAATCGAATATACAATAGAATGAGTTGTAGATAAAAACATGCAACCTCTAGATCAGTCGAAAATGACATGCAACAGAGATATTTGTAGATTGGGACGTACAACAGAGAGTTAGGTAGATTAGGATATACGACAGTGAGATTGAGATATGTAATAAACAGGTTTATAGATTGGGACATGTAAAATAGAGATTTCTAGACTGGGATATACAACAAACAGATTTATAGAGTGAATCATGCGACAGAGAAATGTATAGATTAGGGCATGCAACAGAAAGTTTTTTTAGATTGGGACATGCAACAAAGAGATTTGTACATTGGGACATTAAACAGAGAGATTTGTACATTGGGACATTAACCAGAGAGATTTGTACATTGGGACATTAAACAGAGAGATTTATACATTGGGACATTAACCAGAGAGATTTGTACATTGGGACATTAAACAGAGAGATTTGTACATTGGGACATTAACCAGAGAGATTTGTACATTGGAACATGTAACAGAGAGATTTGTACATTGGAACATGAAACGGAGAGATTTGTAAATTGCAACATGAAACAGAGAGATTTGTAGATCTCGGACATGCAACAGAAAGATTTGTAAATCTGGATCATGCAACAGATATCGTTGAATACATTAGCACCATCAGACAGTTGAATATCTCAATTTTGATTGCTACGAATTCTATAATTGAAAATGAGTGTTCAAACCTACATATTTTGTATCTACTATTTGTAAGTAAATGTTTTGCTGTGTCTATTTTCTTATTACGTATTGTTAGTAAGCGTTTGTAGCTTAAGAGGTAGTGTTCTCGAGCACAACCCAAGAGTACCTGGTTCAAACTCCGTGGCGGGCAGTTTGGAAACAAATTTGTTCCTGTGGATTTTTACGAACGATAGAAATAGATCTCAACGTCTCACCGCTCAAAAAGCAATAACAAACTACTGGACGTATAAGTGGTGCCTAGAAAATCGACGACTCGTTTACCAGACTTGATGGCTACGTCCTGTAAAGGATATGCTACAATTTTCATTCATTGTTACGAATACTCAACATAATTTTTGTTAATCTTATGGTACCTAATAAATTACAATTGAAATAATATAAATGTGTGCAGCCATCTACGAGACAGGACAAAGTTGATATTCACATAGAGAATAGTTGAAAAACATGACAACCGTGTAGCCAGTATCATTGAACTAAAGTAATAGAACTTCAAAAAAAAGAAATAAGTGAAGTCTGAGAAAATGAACTTGAAATAAATAGGTCGTCTGAGAAAATATCCATCTGAAATAATTAAAGGAGACACGGAATTGAATTTTTTTTTTTTTTTTGTTAACAGAGGATTGAAAATGAAATCATTTAGTTTTCTTTTGTTATGTCTAACTTTGTAATTAATAATTACATCTTGTTTTGTTTTTCTTCTAACGTGTAGGCATTACATTCTTTCAATAAATAAAATGGTAGTTTGTGTAGTTTAATCCTGGGTTAGGGTATCGTAATACAGTTTGCTAGTCGAGTTTATTTTAGAGCTGTGTCTCTTCCGCCAGAAAAACAACATATTGACCTTATCAGGGTTTTAACCCGTAGTCTTTTGGCTGAGATTTGATGTTCTAATCACTCTACCACCTGCTGGTAAAATCGAGGGGAGACGAGACAGGAAGACAGAGAGAGAATATTTTGGATAGCTTAGACGTCATGGCACGGAAGAGCGGCAACATCTTAGCAAACACCAGAGACATTCTGTTCACGAGTGCAGCTTTTTCCAGAGACCCATAGGATTGTTGCTGGAGCTACGGAGTTCGTGCTTTGTGCAATACTCTCGGCAGGTGGCTTGCCTTTTCTGCGGAGAGGGACCTAGCCGTATGGGGTAAAACCCGGTGCAATGAAGTCAATCCTTCGGCTTTTAAACCCTTTAAATCAGAGACTTGTGGAGATCCATGATCGACTTTGTCACCCAGCACGACACCTGATGATGATCACCACAAGCTACTAAATATTGCTAATGATGTCTTTAAAATACTCGCAATCAGTCGTCAACATTTAAAACTCTGTAGTAGTGATGGTTATATGCATAACTATTTGTGCAATATTGTATGCGTCTGTAAGTGTGACTTTAATATCAGTAGGGCGTGCACATCCTGTCTGTCTGAGTTTCTTTTCGGAGTTATATATTCCAGTATAATATTGCTTGCAGACTTTTCTACTGAACTTTCTCATGTACCTGCAGAGATCACGAGAAGATACAACTGAGAAGGTGGATGAAGGAATGGATCATTGCAATGAATGTGCGGGCATATAAACTGCACGTCTCCGACATCCTGGCTTTGCCCTTAACAAGATACTCACTTCCCATCCAGGTCGTCCTCCTTCCTCCCCTCATCAAAACGAAAAGGAAGCGACTATACGCGCCGTACAATTTTAAATCCACACTTCATTACGCGGCAGGAAACGGGATACTTCAAGCTTTGGGGAACTCAATTAAAATGCTAAAACTGGGTAAATTTGAAGTTGCAAAGTGAGCCTTCCCAGATTTCCACATCTCACCTTTCAAATTGACCCCACTTATTTATTTTGACTTTCTGCTTAAAAAAATAGATCCACAACCCTTACCCTCGATGTTATACCTCCCTAACTCTGTCTATCTAAACTTGCACATTTTATCTGCCTCCTGATTTTCTTCTACGTCTCAAATCTAATCTATAACATTTTCTTCCGATCTCTCGTTCTTTGTATAACTTCCTATTATTTGACTCAAATCGTTCACTTCTTTCCTTACCCATCCACTTTATTCCTTCCACTTGGTTTTATTCATCTGCTTTCGATTACCTTCCCCTTGCTTTATTTACCTGTAGAAGATGAGTGTAACAACATATACGGTTAATTAATTACACGCTTCCCTCCCTTTCTATTTTCCTTCGTAATTATCCCTTATCTACAAATAATCCCTTCATTTCCTTATTTCTTCTCCATTTTCTTCTTTTTTCTGTCTCATGCAATCTTACAACAGTCCCCATCGTTTTGAAGCTGGCGGGCAAGGTAATAAATGTATACGTGAACCTCTTTTGAAAGATATAAATGAAACACATCTAGTTGGTCATTACCCAGTTCAAGTCCTATTAAACATAGGTTGTCACTTAGTCCCCAGGTTTCCGTCGCTGAAACTCAAGTAAATATTTTCCCCCCACTAATTACCTTATTATAAACATACTCTTTATGTTTACTGGCGGCGGAGGCAGTCTCCCTGTCGAGCAGGTGGAAAAGCCAGAATTTTGATACGGCTAATGGTTTAAGGAGTATTATTTAAGAAAATATCTAGCTGCAGAATCCGTTCATTTTCTGATCTCAAAATTGACAGATACAATGATGCTGGTCTGAAATACAAACAAGAAAAACTTAATAGAATATATAAATGAGATATGGGTGTTTCCCTACCCGTAATCTCTGTCTAGATGTTGTGCTTCAGTGAGTTCATATAGTCATAACACAAATCGGTTGTGACGTGATGACTTCTCGATCATGGCGACAGAATACAAACCTCGTTTTGCGTTCATTGTGATGAGATTCTTCCAAAACACATCTGGTTGTCAGAGAGGGCCAGGTCGCCTGTTGAGGAAAGGAGTTCGATTCTATGTTGCTCTATACTCCCCCTTTCTGTCTGATATTTAGCGTATACAAATTGCTTGTCTACATAGTGTGTGAATGTAAAAAATATTTGTCTACATAGTATTATTATTGACACAATTTTTGCACATAATATGGGTTGTACAACACGTATCAGTTATGTTTCACAATAGGAGAAGTTACTCTCACGGCTGCTGCTGTGATTATTACTGCAACATCTTAAGTTATTCAACATCCTCTTAAGTGCCATCTTCACATGAATTAGATAAAAACACACACACATCTGAAGGGATCAACATTAATCATTGCGCACACTGAACACTTTTGGCCAAAGCTAGCCTCGAAACACAGACATTCCACGGCATGTTGTCACTAGCGCAGAGTGTTAACTTATTGTTATAATCTTCACCATCCTCCTTAGTCTTTGTACAAATCATGGCCGAAAGCAGATACTTCTCACCAAAATTTATAAGTTTCTCTCAACTATCAGCACAGCATACTTACTCTTATTAACAGAAACTAGCAAAAAATGGTCTATAGTTGGTTAATCAAGAACACAAGTACAAGAAGTGTACAAATCAAAGTAATATACATCCCATCACCTTCAAATACTATTGGTTATTGGTTACTAAACTGACGTCATTGCACTCCGGGCAGACCCATAGGTGCTCAGTCTCCCCAACATATATCGAAGAGTATGCATACTGATGGTTCCGTGGCTCGCTGATTAAACAAACCTCTCACTCTGCCTCTGAGGCATCCAGTTCGACTTGTACAACGGGTAACTCCAAACTGCTAAATCGCTTGATCGATTCAACATCGATTTTAGTGTCCTCATCCAACAGACAGTCGCGAAGAGACCGAAGATACTAATAAATACTAACACAAATACTAATACAAGTTTAAGACACTATTTTGAACTAAGAAACCATTTTGATAAGGAATATTTTTCTTACCCTCCGTCAGTCTGCGTGTGATGATAGAGTAAAGAAGTATTACTAAATTATTATCAATTGGTATGATTTAGTTATACTGACCAACATAATGATTCACTTATATTAAAGCTTTGATTTTGGATTGCATAACATACGCACAAAATATCTTGATTCTTAAGATTATTTGCATGGAGGAGGGGTAATAAACTACAACGAATGGTTGTCACAACCACCACAGTACCCAACACTCATTTCATTGTCCTTTTATTAGGGCGCGGTGAACGAAGTCGTTTGAAATTGGCTTTGATCACGCTCCTTGCTTCATTTGAGGACGCCAATATGTCCGGGACCTCTTTTAATAAGAAGCGAGGGCCCGATTTGATGGCAAAGACGCGTCAGTGTACCAGGGGAGCTGATCTCTCATAGGCCTCAGCTCGTTTATCAAGTTTGGCTTCACGCAAAAACAGACCAAGAAGACAACTAATTTTGGCATTTCAAAACGAAAAGACGTTTTTTGGTGAGACACGGCGAGGAATCCATTTCCTTCCACTGTCTGTTTTTTTCTGTTTTTATTTTTTTTTAATCTTGACTGTCTGAAATTGTTTCCAAGGCAAACTGGTACACGGTGCTGATATTGGGCTATCTTCGTTGATAACCAGTCTTTTTAAACAGGTTTTTGAAACATTGTTGAAGGAGATGTACAGAAAAAGGGACCAGATAAATGACCAGGGTGGTTACAGTTTATGAAATAATACATTCACATAATTACAATCACTATCTAGTCAGTCTATGAAGTGATGTTATTTGTGTTCATCACATTCTCCCGGTCTCTTCTAGATCTGATTTGATCACCACATATCTCTTGACTTATCTAAAGGGATTAATTAATTTTTGTGTTTCACCTGAGCGTCGATACTAATAATCAAATCTCACCTTCTATGTTTTACAAATTAAGTTATTTTGACAGTTTGTAATGAATTTATTATCCCAACTTTGATGCATCAAACAGCGACTATATGGTGTTACAGCGACTGTATGGTGTATCTCATCATCACACATGTTTCAAAACATCATCATTGTTACAATTTTACACATAATAGTATCATGCTCATATTTGTATGTATTAAAGAATGACGTGTCATTTATTAACTTTCCATTAAATTGCTTTTAATTTCAATTACTGTCAATACACTGCAATTAATTCTGAATTTAACGAAATACACTTATACACTTTTGCTACTGACCAGACATGAAAGGGTTCATCTGTCGTATCTCCAATATTAGATCTACAACCAGTAATGGACAATGTACACACATGCATTGTAACATATTTAAACATTTATTCTATTAATCTATATCATCTACGTATCCTGCTCGACACAAAGACATCCATACAAGATTTCAATTGTTGCCGTTCTATAGTCTTTCTATCAATTGTCTCCCATGTCAGGCCACAATATTTTAAAACTCCCTTTCCAAATTCTTATCCATGTTTCATTTAGACGTCCAGGCCTTCTCTCTTCCATCCGTTGTCCATCGGAGAGCTGTTCTAGTCAATGTTCCTCCTGACATACATGACCAATCCACCTCCAGCTTCATCTTTTAATTATGCTCTCAAATGATGCACAATTTGTTCGTTTTAAAAGCACTTCATTTGCTATTGTATTTGGCCAGAATATTTTCAGGATTCTTCTTAAACATTTATTTTGGAACGTCTCCAGTGTGTGTATGTTGTGCACCATTTGTTAACACTCACTATTTGTATAATAACATTACCCAGACTTCTTCAATGATTTCAAAACATTTATACAGCTTTCTTGAAACAATATTGCAGCATAAAACACAATTTTTGCTGACAATGCATAGCAATTTAATTTATTTTTGTTGATTTTCTGATCAGGTTTATTAACGCAAGAAGAAGGATTGTTCAGCCAATGATTGATCAATCCAATAGGGCAGGACCTGGAGCTCACGCAGCATACAACCCAGAGGCAGCAGGCATGGGCTACTTTGATAATCAGCACATGCAGATGGGGGCACATAGTCAGTACTCATTTGCTATGAGTGTTACAGAAAGTGAGTAACATTTACATAAAGAAAATTTTAATATGTTTGTTTGTTGCTCTGAACCCATAGGAAGAGCAAGTATTCACTTTTTCTTTCCCTTTATAGTTGTTTCTGAGCTTTTTTTTATCTATTCCATAAAACTCTAAAACGTTCTCCGCATGGTGTGCAAAGCCGTAAATTTGTAAGTAAAGGAGTATATATCGTGGTATATATGGCAATACAGTGTTAGGCCTGTATTTTTTATTGACCGTCGGCACACGATGGGTGATGTGGTGAGCATCACGCCGGCCGCCATTACTTTCCCAGAGCATGTCTGGTACCCAGTTGAGGATGGGTCGACCTGAGAGCCGTCGCGATCGGGAAAAATTCCACACGCACTGCGGGAGTTGAGCCCAGACCACCAGCCTTGAGAAGCGAGTTCACTAACAACTACGCTACCGCGGCTCTCACCGTGAATTTGGAAGGCTACTAATAAGACGGAGTTATGCATGGTTACTGCAGTATCCCAAACATCAACGTTTCTGGGAGGATATTTCAGCCAAGTGGATCCCAACAGTAGTCGTTCGAGACTGACATAACGCGCATCATCAGATGGATAAACATTTTGCTAGGCTACAGACACAAAATTGCCTTCTCTGTGACTGCACCCTGCACATCGAAATCCACCACAGAATTAGTAACAAATTTGTCGCTAACCTATTGGGAAATGGAGTATAGCTAATGAATAGATGGTGGTTTCAGAAAGTAGAGCGTAATTTTTAATGTGTTTTGTATTTTATGTTTGTTAAGGGGTACTAGAAACTTGGAACATAAAAACTAAAATACATGAGAAAGGTATTACCATTTTACGTTATCATAAACTTTAAATATTGAAGAAATATTTCACATTTAGACTTGTCTACTATTAACATCGAGAGCCGCGGTAGCGTAGTTGTTAGTGAACTCGCTTCTCAAGGCTGGTGGTCCGGGTTCAGCTCCCATAGTAGGCGTGGAATTTTTCCCGGACCGCGACGGCTCTCAGGTCGACCCAGTCTCAACTGGGTACCAGACATGCTCTGGGAAGTAAAGGCGGCCGGTGTGATGCTGACCACATCACCCATCGCGTGCCGACGGTCAATGAAAAATACAGGCCTAACACTGTATTGCCCTATATACCCCAAGGTATGAAAGGGTTCCTTTACTTTTTTTTTTTACTATTAACATCACATTGTGTATCACAACTTTCCTTGTGTCCATATCAAATTGCGTGTCAGCCCCTACATTCCTGGCATGATTCAACTCTGATGGTCTACTTATGAAAATCAGATCTGATACCATACTACAGTATAACTTCCAGATGTGGTACTTTAAGTGGCGTTTTTCGTTTGTAAAACCTTACAGTTACCAGAAATTCGGATGCACTTGTCCTTCATGTCGCAGAGGAATAACGGGTATGCAACGTACTCATGTTCTTGGTGCAAACCACACAAATCACAGAGAGTGGTTAACTTGGTTGATAAGAACGAACCCAAACAAACATACTACATTTCTCTTGTTGATGTGATGTCTATGTCAAGTTACTTGTGCTCATTATCTTCCTTGTATTGTTATGTTGTCCGCTTCAAGTTCTTTGTTGTCATTCACATACCTGCTAGTTTTAATATGATGTATAAGTAAAATTATTTGATACTCATCGATATCCTAGTGTTATTTTAAGTTTTTTGTCAATCATCGTATCATCGCATTGTTCTCGTATTAATGTATTGTCTGTGTCAAGTTACTTTTCACCAAACACTTTGTGTTATTATATTGTCCATGTCATGCTGCTTATCAATAACATTTAGACTTCATTATCTTTTATTGTTAAACTCTGTATAACATAATATGTCTTCATTCAATTTAACTGAGTTTTCAAATATATGTCATCAGGACTACAAGGTGGCCACGATCTTTACGATCCCATGAAGACCGGTTACTCACATCTGGACACAAGCCAACGTTACGACATGCTAGGCATGCAGGGCATGCACCGGCCTGACATGTATGGAACAACACCCTCATCATACGCTCAGATGGCTCAGTTTTCACCTCCAGTCCACTCTCAGGCAATGCTCATACCAGGTCACCCTCACCATATGATGATGGGACACGGAAACCCAGGCATGGCCCACCACGGTATGGCCACAGCTCAGAGTCCACCTCTTCATATGGAGGGCTTGGGGGGCCACATACAAGATATTCACGCTGGTTAAATACCAACGTTCACAACAAAAACCCTACATTTATTTCATCACGTGTTTTTTTAAAGTGTCATAGTTTCTTTCCTCATGAACACGAGTTGAGCTTAGCCATTGCATACCTCTTCATGTCCTTCCTCAGACCTCAGTGTCAATTTCAAACTAATCTGAGGATCGTTCGTCTATGGTCATCATGTATACAAGTTCCGTTTTACAAACAGCTTTGAACAAAACTAGGTCATGTATGCCTGGTCGTCCTCTACATACAGAAACCGTCACCTTCTGACATATTTCAATCAAGAAACATTATGTTAGTAATTAATAATGATAATTTCATCCTAGGAAAAGGCATACAAAGAGAGTGTACAAAGACAGTTTACTTTTAAGACAAAAATGTACCAAAATACTTGAAACATCCCTGCTCTAAATGAACAAGGAAACACGATCAAAGATAACACAAGCAGACTTGTCCCAAAATAACAAAAATAAATCTGTCCCATGATGGCAGACATGTCCCAAGATGACAGATGCAAACTTATTCAAAGATAACAAACAAAACTGCCCAAAGCAAAAGCAAATATTTCCAAAGATAACAGATACAAACCTGCACAAAGATAACATATATCAGAAGAAAACCGGTACCAAGATAATAGCAGCAAATCTTCCACGCGAACAGAAAAAAACTGTACTAAAATATCAGAACTACTCAGTAGTAATAATAGAAATCTACTGATTAAAAACACTTTGGTCTATTAGCCTGCAACATACAATTCATGGAACTCTGTGTCCGGACTGATAGTTACTATGTGTCGGAACTGATAACAATGTACAATTCTTAGAACTTTGTGTACAGACCTGTAACAATGTATAATATCTAGAGCTCTGTGTCCGGACTGGTAATATCGTGCAATTTATAAAAATATGTGTTTTGGCTGATAATAACATACAATTCCTAGAACTCTGTGTCCGTACTGATAACAACATACACTTCCTAGAACTCTTGTGTCCGGACTGGTAACAACATACAATTCCTAGAACTCTGTGTCCGGACTGATAACAACATACACTTTCTAAAACTCTGTGTCCGGACTGATAACAACATACAATTCCTAGAACTCTTGTGTCCGGACTGACAACAACATACACTTTCTAGAACTCTGTATCCGGACTGATAACAACATACAATTCATAGAACTCTGTGTCCGGACTGATAACAACATACAATTCATAGAACGCTGTGTCCGGTAACATCGTACAATTCATAGAACTCTGTGTCCGGACTGATAATTATTTTATGTTGGAACTGAATACATGATCACATCAAGTGTCAGTTGTGTTTGATTTCTTCAGGAAGTCAGCATACAAAACAAGTTTTCATGCTTACTCAGCCTATTAGAAAATGGTACATACTCGAATCCTGACTTCATCTTTTGCATTACAACCCTTGGATACTCTCCATCATGGTTGTGAACGTAGTAACTCGATGGAATATAGTGGATACAAATAAGGATCATTGACTGCAGAGATGTGTTTTATACCAAAGAAAGTGACATCACCATTTCAGTTGCAGAATTCTTTCTGAATTTAGAACTCATGTAAGCAGATTCTGTGTGCAAAAACTGACGATTGAAAGTTCATTTTAACTTAATGTGTAAGAAATTCAATAAGCGTTCATGTTTGTGTAGAACAGGTTCAACTGTAAAAGTATTGCAATGTTTCAGTGATTTGTTAACAGAAAAACCAGATGATATCTTCTTGCTTTATATGTTCCATTCTTCAAATTACGTGTACATCACATGTTCTTGTATGTGCTTTTGTTTCCATTTGAAATACATCATACAAATTGTGTTGTTTTAGCTATCCTAGGGGGTTAAGTGTAAACAAGAGACAGTGTTATACCTCTGGCATATTTTATACTAACTTCTTGATTCAAAGAATATACTAAGAAGAGAAATATCAAAATGGCAAATATACAGTTTTACAAATAAAATAGAGTGGACGTTTCATGAGAATGGCATTGTCATGATAAGAAGAACTAAATACAAAGATAAATGAAGGACTATGTTGTATTAGCCAGTAACAAATACAAAAATTAAAGAAAAAAATCAAGCTAAGTAGATAAAGCATGAAAATGCACACAGTTGCATGTAAAAAAGAAACCTAGACACAAATGAAACTACAGCTGAAATATTTAAATTCCATTTGAGGGAAAGGAAGAATTTGGTCATTCAATACTTCGTTGACCGGATTGACTCTGTGCAAACACTTGATTTCTGAAACCTAGAAAATTGTGAGAAGGATTGATAGGTTGGTGGACAATTCCCCATGGTGAAAAGTCTCCTGTGATCAGATATATACAGTTTTATCAATCAAACAAGTAACTGAGATGAACGTAGAGGGTTGTAACCGTATTAAAATTGTTAATATATGTGAGTGCGGTTATTACTTAAAATAGTAAGAACATAATAATTATATGCAATAAATCGAAATTCTGTAAATTAATATAAATATAAATGATCTTTGCAATGAATAACCAAAAATGTCTATAACAAAAATAATTTACAAGTTCGTTTCCAATGTTTCAAGTAGAAAATGTTATGTGTGATGAGAATAAATTGTTTAAAAATTAATCAGGATAAAATTACATGGTATCTTGTTAAAACATGGGAAGGCAGAGATATAGTTAGGAGGGATACCTCAAGAGGTGGACAGACAGCAGTCTGTCAGAGTGTACCATGAAAGCTTGAAACTTCATTGTAGTGTCTATGTGATGTAGAGGTTGGGAATTCGCCTCTCGTTCTAGAAGTACACGGTTCGTTCCCTAGTGGAGCCACCTGGATACTTTTCCAGAGATCCATGATCTCCTTGTAGGTTAGATCGATTTCCTAGTCCTAGCGGATACGGAGGATAAAACGTAGATTGCTTGTTCAAGTTGAGCTCGTAAAGAAAACTTTTGACAGTTCAAAATCAAGAAGAAAAGTTCCTTACAAAGAATTTTAAAAATATTCTTACAAAATATTTTATCATCTTCTAAATTACATCGGAAACACACACCAGTACTTCAGAGTTCTAGCACTATCGCTGAGATCTTCCTGTGTAAGAAGGAGATCAGATCACACATGGCTACTCTCCGAAGTGTAATAATGTTGGTCCTAACAATCAATCGATTTCATTGGAAATCTATTTTAGTCAATCTTCAAAGTGGAGAATACATTTACCGCTGATGATATTTTGAATAGAAAATCATGTGAAATGTAGAAATAAGATTGTTTCATTTTGTAGTCAATAAAAACTTACATGAAAATAGTAAAGATATCAAATACAGTAGCTCAACATTTAAATAACCAGACATAAACCTGCTCAAGCCACATAGATATCAACAATATTCTTTCTTTTCTTTCTCTTCATTCCTGCAGTTTGCCTCGTTACATTTAGAGAACAATAAAGACATTTATGTGCACATATTCGTAGAGAGCTACGAATATCTGGGCTCAATAATTAACAATAACGGTGACTGCTCCAAAGAGATCTCAAGAAGATTGGCAATAGCAATCAAAGAAGTTAAACACAATGAAGAACATGTGGCAAAGCACCAGCAAATAACTAAAATTAAAAATTTTGAGAGCATGCATTTTCCCAGTGGCTACTTATGGTTGTGAATCACGGACTATTACACAAAAATTAAGAACGAAAATCCAGTCCTTCGAAACTAAATGCTACAGAAAGATCCTACGAATACCATGGACAGAAAAAGAAAGACCACTGATGTCCTGAAAGAACTAAATGTTAAAAAGAATTGGCTGATAAACAACATAATATGCAGAAAAATTACATACTTTGGTCACATCAAGCGTCACGATGACCTGGAAAGAACAATACTAGAGGGTAGGGTCCCAGGACGCAGAGGCAGACCAAGAAGAAAATGGCTACAAGATATTAAAGAAACCATGAACATGACCATCGACGAAGTGGGTGAACTGGCACGAGACAGAGTGAATTTCAGATGTGCTGCAAAGAGAGCAACATCCTATAAAGGATACACACCTTGATGATGATGTGCACATATAGTCTTGTTCACATTACCAATATGTTTTGAAACAAATAATCTTATTAAGTTAGTAAATAATATTTCTTATTTTCAATTTAGAATAAGTTATATAGAGTGCTGGAAGTACTATTCTTTATTGCTATATAAGTTCTAATACGATTATTTATTGCTATTATAAGTTCTAGTGCTATTATTTATTACTATATTAGTTCTAATACTATTATGTATTACTATATAACTTCCAGTACTAGTACTATTCTTTATTGCTATATAACTTCTAGTACTAGTGCTATTATGTGTTGCTATATAACTTCTAGTACAATTCTTTATTGCTATATAACTTCTAGTACTAGTACTATTCTTTATTGCTATATAACTTCTAGTACTAGTGCTATTCTTTATTGCTATATAACATCTAGTACTAGTACTATTATATATTGCTATATAACTTCTAGTACTAGTTCTATTATGTATCGCTATGTAAGCGTTTCCTCTACTCTTTCAGTCTGTTTTATCAAGTTTTAAAGTATTTTAGACAAAAAGAGCAACTATTTTAGATATAATAAGAAAACATTTTAGAAGTAGAACATTTCAGTTTTAGTGGCATTCTATTTTAAATGCATGGACATCCGCATATACTTTTTTCAGGGAGTGGAAGGGGGGCTATGCGGAAATGCATAAGACCAGATTCGTATAAAAATGTTTTATTAATAAGTCATTTTCAGGGAGAGGGGAAGGGGAAGACATTTTCTCCACACGTGAATCGAACCGAATATCTTTGAAGCGAAATGCGAGCACTTTACCTCCACGTCACAGAGACCACCCAAAGAATACTTTCAAATAAAGCATTTAGTAATAACAATATATAGCACGAGAGAGAGAGAGACAGCTAACATGAACTTATCTGTTGCTCTTTCTCTCTCTCTCTCTATACTTTTGTAACCCAGATTGGAACAAAGGCTCATATTAAGTCTTTCTATCCTTAACTATCTCTTGTAGTTCTTCATTTAGTTCTTCATTTAGTTCTTTCATATCGTTAATCTCTGCCTCTATATCTCCTCTCCGTATATTTCTATGGTTTCTCTCTTTCACTTTCCCTGCGGGTTCCAGAAAAGGCCTTTATTGTTATATATATTTGACTCAGTTTTATTTTAAATTTTGTCCTATCCAGCGTCATAACCTATTCTTTATCTCTTGGTTCACTGAGAACTAACTAATCTGTGTACAATGGGAAAAATATATGTTCAAACTTGCGACAGTTTGCTGACTTTGGTAGCTTGAATGCAATAGAGAAATCTTGCATGCAAATTATTATCATAACTGAGATAATAATAACAATGATACTAGTCACAAATCATGATTGCCTTTGTTATGTTATGGAATCATGAACTTCATTAACTTTGTTTAATTTCATTATTAATTACATTATATGATGGTCTAAGATTATTATTTTGTTCATCTTATAACTGTCTTGCATTGTTAATTGTTAGTTTGTATGGAATCAACTCAATCAATTATTTTGAATTTTGTGAAAGGGAAAATCTATATACTTTTGTGTTTCTGTAAGTATTCAAGAAAATATAGCAGAAAATATAGCCATGTTTAACTTGGAGTCATGTCTCCAAGGATGAAACAAAATCTGTTCTCCTTTTTTTATTTTATTTTGTAGCATATATTACTTATTTGATTTTATTTTGTAGCATATATTACTTATTTTATGCAGTAGAAGAGTTCTATCAAAGAAGGAATCTACTTCCAAAACCAACACACAAAATGTGTAAAAGATGGAGTGATAGAAAATGTGTAAAAGATGGAGTGATGGAGCAAAATAATAGAACATTAAAGACTGCTCAGATTTAATTGCTAATTTAAATACACATTTAACTTGATAAATGCAATATTTAATATAATATTTGGCAGTCGTTCGAATAGTCAAATAGGGTCATTCCTTGCTTGTTAAAATGTTTATAATTTCTGCATTCAAAAATTGTTTCCTTTAACAAATATGTTTTATCTGTGAATAGTATTGAATTCTAATGATCAGAACAAAAATAATTGTTGGCCAAATTAAGTATGAAAAATTAATGTTTTGTATTTATGTTTCAATTTTTGACGTTACTTGACAAAAATATTGAAGAATACCTCACATCAATCAACACACATCATTGCCCATGTTATACAGTTATCTGGTATGTTCCTGTTCTGTATTAAGTTAACCTGTCCAGTCGTTCAAATGCTCACTTTTCACCATTTTTACTCAATCGTCTATGAAGAAATACGTGGTGATATTGTTCAGTGCAGTGTATTTTGCGTGAAATATTTAGTATTGTTATTTTTTTATTTTTTGAAGTTCAGGGATAGTAAAACAATTGTTATTTAAACTGTTGTTATAATGACATCCCTGTTTGTTAATCGCTAAGTGATTATTTCAACTGAGGATTAAAGTCGGCTTCCCAAGACTGTTACTAGCAGTATACGGGTTGTGTTTTATTAATTTTACATACAGGATAATAAACATCAAAATTAGAAATTATCCAACATTTTGTAATAAATTCTAGAGTTCAGACAAACCTCGAACATTTCCATAGACCGACATTTTTTAATGCTGTTGTCTTACATGTGTAAGAGTCTATAAACACGAATCGCAACGTATTCTCATTCTCGGTGCAAATCAAAGATATCACAAAGAGTAATTAAATTGGTTGATAAGAACAAACGAAAAAAAATAATTCTAGAATACGTTTAATAATGTTCATTTAAATCTACATATTACAAAGAAGTTGTTCTAAATAAAGTGACGTTTCCAAAGTTAAACATATTTCTTCTAAAAAACTGAATTAAAGTTTATATGTTTGGTTATTTGGTGTTCTCTCTTTTCTGTTTGCAAGAAAGTTCATTTTGACGTTTTTGTTTTCTATTTTTATTTCATGTGACAATTTGTGACGGAATGTTATCCTATTTATGCGACTGTTATGACATTGTTATCCTTTTTTAAAGCGGTTTATAGCCGTTTATACATAATTATTATGTCTTGAGCGATCGTTTTGCTGAAATTTTACACAAAATGTTATGGTAAATTATCAGTATATATACATGATATACTGATTGAGGGACGGATGAGAAAATTGGGAGGGCGGGCGACAGCATGTGACAGATTTGTATCATTGTGATTGCCGTCATACTAAGTTGATCGCAATATGACGTTCGAGCGCATTCCATGTTTGTTTTTCTTCCGCCACCAACAAGATTAATAGGACCTGTTATAATTTGATTCAATACATCTCTTGTCCGTTTTTAAAAATATTTCACAAATCCCAGGTCAAGATAACCAAATGTACAATCAGCTTTCTCGGGACAACACGCGCTTGTTGATTTAATTAATCACATGACGGCATTTGTGTACACGATTTCTTGTACACGATTTCTTATATATGTTCATATTTAACATTTACGGCAGAGCTTCTTAAACTTTCAAAGTACTGAAACCAGTGTACTGCTTCTTGATAAATTTGACGATTAACTCGTCAAATGTGACAGAAAGGCTGAAATGTTAACCTATTCTATTTCGTGAATGTTAATCATTTCTGACCTAATGTCATCTGGCAAAGACTGTAGTTATGCAGTTTTTAAAAAATTAAATATATTTTTTTGAATCTTGTCTATTAACAAGTTTGATCTAAGATATTTTTCTAACCACAAAGTCCCTAAATGGGTTGATTTTATGCAGAATGTAACTGTTGAATTAGGAAATTTTAAAAGTTGAAGTGGGAACGTTTCGACAACGTGGAAACTATTTTAAACTTAGGAAAGATCGAAAACAACGTAATCGACGTATGCACACACGTAGGGCGTTCTTATACGTGCTTGAACTATTTAAACTAGTTAAACATGCCAGCGGCAGAGCACTTACACTGTAGTTCAGGCTAATAAGAATTTGTTTCGTAAACTCATAGATTTGGTGTATCCATTTCGAGCTGTATGACTGGAGAATCAATTGTACTGGAAACTGACCACGCCTGCTCGTGTACAAAACTTACACACTCGTCACTGAGTTACATAAACTACGAAACATCAAAATATTATAATTTTGTCAACTTAGCAATTTCACAATACAAAATGTGGTACGTTTTCTGCTGTTATGTTGCCAAAAGGTTGTACGGGAAAACAAACAAAAATTAAGAATATATCATGTGAAATATGACCGCTTTGAAAACAAAAAGAAATTTGTGAAGTGCTGTTGTGTTGTGGCTTTTGTTGTTTTAACTATGCCAGATTGTGCTTTGATAATAAGTGACTGAAACAAACAATGAACATCTCTTCCATGTACACAGAAAACAAAAAGCAGTAGTTGCTGTAGAAAGTCACAAATATTGTGTTCCTTTCTTTACATCGTTCAAAATTCTCGTATTAATTAAGCGACCTCATTGCTAACATTTCTGCAATCTCTTATCCCTTAAAAGAATATGATTCTGCTTCGTCATTAGTTTATAAATTTAAAATAAAATATTCTTTCAATGGAGACTAGTTTAATATCTTTTATGGCCACCCAACAAGAACTGTTGATATAACACTGTATTGTTAACTTTCACAATTTGTCTTTGTTCATAAGTTTATAACAAATTTGTATTTTCTTTTTTTTTTCTGTAACAAAAAAAAAAGTTTAACTTATGGTTAATTTACTTTTTTTTTTAAACTGATTTTACGGTAAATATTGTTTTAACAAACAAGTTTACAGTAAATCATTTTTAAACCAAAATGTTCAACTATAAATCTATGTTAAAAAACTGATTTGACTGTAAATCTGTTTTAGGCAAACAATTTTACAATACATTATATTTTTGTCAACAAGTTGAATTCATTTTAAATGCTACACACTGGTTGGATTGATGTAAACATATTTTTACACATAAAAAACCCCAACTGGTTCGATGTAAATCTATTTTATATAGACTAGCTTCACTGTGACTCTATTTGTACAGTCTAGCATGACTGTAAATCTATTTTATACAGACTTGTGTGCTCCTAAACACAAAACGTTACCAAAGATTATAACTTGCAGTTTGTACAGAAGTGATACATATTAAACTTTTTTGTTGTATTCATGAACGTGCGTATGTATATTTTCTTGTTCGTTATGTTTCTATGTGCTGTTATATTAATATTGATACTATAATATACATATATATATTTATACAACTGTTGTGTATCTGTAAGTTTGATTATGTCAAGCCTGACCAGAGTGGCAGTCGTACATGCCTTTTTGTGTTGTGTAAATGTGAGCTATTCTGCCTGTGTGTACTACATGTCCTATATATAATGTAAACAGAAATATTTGCTTTAATATGGACTTGTTGATGGCATTTCCAATAAATATATAGATACATCACTTAGACATAGATAACATTGGTTCCTTATCATTTTAGGGTCTCAATTTTGTGTTAGATATCAGATTTAGATAAAATTTTAATGTAGTTACGGGATCCACTATTTTGTTAATTAAGTCATTAAATATAATATTAATATTGTTAGGGGGTCCACTATTTTGTTTAATTAAGTCATTAAATATAATATTAATATTGTTAGGGGGTCCACTATTTTGTATAATTAGTCATTAAATATAATATTAATATTGTTAGGGGGTCCACTATTTTGTTAATTAAGTCATTAAATATAATATTAATATTGTTACGGGATCCACTATTTTGTTTAATTAAGTCATTAAATATAATATTAATGTAGTTAGGTGGTCCACTATTTTGTTTAATTAAGTCATTAAATATAATATTAATATTGTTAGGTGGTCCACTATTTTGTTTAATTAAGTCATTAAATATAATATTAATATTGTTAGGGGGTCCACTATTTTGTTTAATTAAGTCATTAAATATAATATTGATGTAGTTAGGGGGTCCACTATTTTGTTTAATTAAGTCATTAAATATAATATTAATATTGTTAGGGGGTCCACTATTTTGTTTAATTAAGTCATTAAATATAATATTAATGTAGTTAGGGGGTCCACTATTTTGTTTAATTAAGTCATTAAATATAATATTAATATTGTTAGGGGGTCCACTATTTTGTTTAATTAAGTCATTAAATATAATATTAATATTGTTAGGGGGTCCACTATTTTGTTTAATTAAGTCATTAAATATAATATTAATATTGTTAGGGGGTCCACTATTTTGTTTAATTAAGTCATTAAATATAATATTAATATTGTTAGGGGGTCCACTATTTTGTTTAATTAAGTCATTAAATATAATATTAGTATTGTTAGGGTGTCAATTCACAGGCAGCTAAGCAACAGATGATCAACAGCATTTTATACCTACTTTGTGTTACCAGAGCCAAACATGGACATTGAGCAAAGCGCAGTCACAAAAATAACTACATGTGAAATGCGTTGCCTGCGAAAAGTTACCAACAACACAAGAAAAGACAAAATCACTAACATCAGCATAAGAATGAAAGTTGGCACAAAACCGTGCTTGAATTACATAGAGAAACAAAGAATGAAGTGGTTTGGCCCTTAATAAGAATGCATCCAAACTCCACAGTATACAGAGTCGTCTACAACAGAACATCGGAAAGAAGGCAAGAGGAAGACCACGGAAAAGATGGTTAGATGGCGTAGCAGAATCCTGTGAAAGAGCAAAGATAACAATCACACAAGCCACCAGAACAGCGCAATACAAAAACAGAAAACCACGACACTGGGCAACAACCCCGTAGCAGTGTGATGACAAAAGAAGAAGAAGATTAAATATAATAATGATGTAGTTAGGGGGTCCACTATTTTGTTTAATTAAGTCATTAAATATAATATTGATGTAGTTAGGGGGTCCACTATTTTGTTTAATTAAGTCATTAAATATAATATTAATGTAGTTAAGGGGTCCACTATTTTGTTTAATTAAGTCATTAAATATAATATTAATGTAGTTAGGGGGTCCACTATTTTGTTTAATTAGTCATTAAATATAATATTGATGTAGTTAGGGGGTCCACTATTTTGTTTAATTAGTCATTAAATATAATATTGATGTAGTTAGGGGGTCCACTATTTTGTTTAATTAGTCATTAAATATAATATTGATGTAGTTAGGGGGTCCACTATTTTGTTTAATTAGTCATTAAATATAATATTGATGTAGTTAGGGGGTCCACTATTTTGTTTAATTAGTCATTAAATATAATATTAATGTAGTTAGGGGGTCCACTATTTTGTTTAATTATTCATTATATATAATATTAATTAACCAAGGATCCAATAGTCTGTTAGACTAGTCTTTCAATATAATGTTAATGAAGATTAAAAAAACATAATATTGTGTTAAATTAATCATTAAATATAATATCAGTGAAGTAATACAGATTCCATTATTTTGTTAGATGGGACATTGGGCGTAATATTCATGAATTAAATGCTACAATGTTTTTTCAGCCCGAAATCATAGATAAATTATAAAAGTTCGGTTTACCGTAATACTGTTTTTGTTTTGTTCATTGGCGAAGGATAAAAGCACGCAATATGGCAACTTTATTCAAGATTGAAGCATACTGTTTGTTTCGGTTCCTAGTAAAGCTAGCATAATTCATATTTTTCTTATCTTTTGACATTAGTAAAGGGTTTTATTGGTCAGCCCTTATGATTGAACAATTGTCTAGATCTAGGTAAAAATAAAGAGGAGGATGCTTTAGTCTCACGTTTTAGTAAGTAACTACACACTAGATCTGCTGATCAAATAGTACCATATATTATACAGTTATAGCTAAAGATTTTCAATATATCATATTTAATAGTTAACAATATTTGAACAATCTAATAGAATAAAGAAAACATACTGGTTATATAACCAATCATAATTTATTTCGCTGTATTTGTTTGATTTGCTATCACATTTTTGAAAAATACTGGTTTAGGGGGCCAACAATGGCCACGCCTGTTTATAAATAAACGTCCTTACATTACTCTGTGTATAGATTGGATTTATTTGATCGATATCTGTGAGACCGTGATGAAACTAGTTACATGTATTGTAAGATATAGATGATGTGTAATATACTGCTTGAAATAGCCGGATGTGTATGGCTGCTGTTGTTAGTGAGGATTGATCTATGTAAGAATTTGTCTTATATTATATCTTAGATTTCCACAAATGCGCACCTCGGTTGTAAACAGTTTTGAACAAGGTAGTGTTAAAATAGTCTGAAGTAACAAGTAAAAATAATAGTCAAGATTATGTGACAAGTTTGGTGCATTGGTTTTGTTTTCAGTTTTTTTTTTTTATAATAGAATTTCTGCACATGAATTTCGGCCGCGATAATATCTAATATAAAACACCAGGGATAGAAATAAAACATGCCAAAGTCATTCACAGTTTTTACTATTTGAGAACCAGCTTCACTGCACTCCAGATAGACACATCAGTGCTCAGTCTCTCTCAGCAGATGGGGAATAGTATGTACGGTCATCTGTACTCTAGTTACTCATGCTTCTGAAACGACTTTTTCAACTTATTTCTGATCTTCATAGACATTTTGTGATTCTTGATCAACATTAACTTTCTGCTCTTTAAATATTAAACATGCTGGAAATTATAAATTTAATAGGTTTTTGGTTTTTTTATAACAAATTAGTTCTTCATTCTTTCTTCTTTTTCTTTTGTTGCCACACTGTTACCGGGTTGTTGCCCAGTGTCGTAGCTTTGGCAAAATATTTACTATTCGGAAAGCGAATTTTAAACAAATATTTAGTTTCAGCAATGACTTAGACATCGGTACGGAGTAAATTTGGGCTTAACTATAGAGTAAAGTATATACTTCTTCTTCTTCTCTTCCACCATTTCATCTTCTCTTCCACCATTTCATCTTCTCTTCCACCATTTACTTCTTTATATACGTGTAGGGGGTGGGGGAATGCAGTGATCTTGTGTGCGCTTGTTTTAAGGCACTTTGTAAGCTGATATTCATGTTCGCAAGGCTGTTCTTGATGCCGTCGCTCCATCTTTCGCGCGATCTTCCTCTTGCTTTGTACTCATTATACTTTTTCTGTGTGACTCTCTGTGGTAGAGCTACAAACAAATATTATATGGTCATAATTATTGGTGCAGACCACCTGTGTTAGATGTTGAAAACTACTTAGTCTTGCTTGTGGAATTAGTGAGACACAGAGTGCTTGTGAACGTAAGAACATATTTTGTGTTGTTAATCTTTATATTATGTATGGGTATGTTTTCAACATGCTGCTATATACGTGAATGTTTACTGTGCATCATTTATTTGGGGTAAATACAAATAAAACAAGTCAAAAAATTTTATGTGATTATTTTGACATGCATTACTTTGCTATTATTTTGTAAATGGCGGTTACAAAAAAAAAGAAAAATTAAATACATGAAGTTGTGTCTTGTAGTTGTGTTATTTCATTTAAATGTGATATTGTGAATGTCAACCTTTCGCAGTTGTGAATGTCAACATGTCGCAGTTGTGAATGTGAACAGGTCGCAGTTGTGAATGTGAACATGTCGCAGTTGTGAATGTGAACATGTCGCAGTTGTGAATGTGAACATGTCGCAGTTGTGAATGTGAACAGGTCGCAGTTGTGAATGATAGGGATGTTCATGTCGTAACTGGGGATGACGGAGATGAACATGTTGCAACTGTGATTGTGGAAATGTTTGAAAATGTTAATGGTAAGGTGAATTGCAATGAATCTCTCATGTAACTCGCTTGGTAGTGATATCGTTTGTAGCATTATGTAGTGAATCATTTGTATCATTGCGGTGAGATCGTTGTAGCATTAGCGGTAGTGAATCGTTTGTCATTAGCGGTAGTGATATCGTTTGAACATTAGTGGTATGAGATCATTTGTACATTAGGGAGTGAGATCGTTTGTAGCATTAGTGAGTGATATCGTTTGTGTAGCATAGCGTAGTGAGATCATTGTGCATTAGGAGTGATATCGTTTGTAGCATTAGTGGTAGTGATATCGTTGAGCATTAGTGGTAGTGATATCGTTTGTGCATTAGTGGTATGAGATCATTTGTATCATTAGGAAGAGATCGTTTGTAGCATTAGCGGTAGTGAGATCGTTTGTAGCATTAGCGATAGTGAGATCATTTGTAGCATTAGCGGTAGTGAGATCGTTTGTAGCATTAGTGGTAGTGATATCGTTTGTTTGTAGCATTAGCGGTAGTGAGATCATTTGTAGCATTAGTGGTAGTGATATCGTTTGTAGCATTAGCGGTAGTGATATCGTTTGTAACATTAGCGGTAGTGAGATCATTTGTAGCATTAGCGGTAGTGAGATCATTTGTAGCATTAGTGGTAGAGAGATCGTTTGTAGCATTAGTGGTAGTGAGATCATTTGTAGCATTAGGTAGTGAGATCGTTTGTAGCATTAGTGGTAGTGATATCGTTTGTAGCATTAGTGGTAGTGATATCGTTTGTAGCATTAGTAGTAGTGATATCGTTTGTAGCATTAGTGGTAGTGAGATCATTTGTATCATTAGCGGTAGAGAGATCATTTGTAGCATTAGTGGTAGTGAGATCGTTTGTAACATTAGCGGTAGTGAGATCATTTGTAGCATTAGCGGTAGAGAGATCGTTTGTAGCATTAGCGGTAGTGAGATCGTTTGTAGCATTAGCGGTAGTGAGATCATTTGTAGCATTAGTGGTAGTGAGATCATTTGTAGCATTAGCGGTAGTGAGATCGTTTGTAGCATTAGTGGTAGTGATATCGTTTGTAACATTAGCGGTAGTGAGATCATTTGTAGCATTAGCGGTAGAGAGATCATTTGTAGCATTAGTGGTAGTGAGATCATTTGTAGCATTAGTGGTAGTGAGATCATTTGTAGCATTAGTGGTAGTGATATCGTTTGTAGCATTAGCGGTAGTGAGATCGTTTGTAGCATTAGTGGTAGTGAGATCATTTGTAGCATTAGTGGTAGTGATATCGTTTGTAGCATTAGTGGTAGTGATATCGTTTGTAGCATTAGTGGTAGTGAGATCATTTGTAGCATTAGTGGTAGTGAGATCATTTGTAGCATTAGCGGTAGTGAGATCATTTGTAGCATTAGTGGTAGTGAGATCATTTGTAGCATTAGTGGTAGTGAGATCATTTGTAGCATTAGTGGAGAGAATCGTTTGTAGCATTAGTGGTAGTGAGATCATTGTAGCATTAGTGGTAGTGAGATCGTTTGTAGCATTAGTGGTAGTGATATCATTTGTAGCATTAGTGGTAGTGATATCGTTTGTAGCATTAGATGAGTGATATCGTTTGTTTAGCATTAGCGGTAGTGAGATCATTTGTAGCATTAGTGGTAGTGATATCGTTTGTAGCATTAGTGGTAGTGATATCGTTTGTAGCATTAGCGGTAGTGATATCGTTTGTAGCATTAGCGGTAGTGAGATCATTTGTAGCATTAGCGGTAGTGAGATCATTTGTAGCATTAGTGGTAGAGAGATCGTTTGTAGCATTAGTGGTAGTGAGATCATTTGTAGCATTAGTGGTAGTGAGATCGTTTGTAGCATTAGTGGTAGTGATATCGTTTGTAGCATTAGTGGTAGTGATATCGTTTGTAGCATTAGTAGTAGTGATATCGTTTGTAGCATTAGTGGTAGTGAGATCATTTGTATCATTAGCGGTAGAGAGATCATTTGTAGCATTAGTGGTAGTGAGATCGTTTGTAACATTAGCGGTAGTGAGATCATTTGTAGCATTAGCGGTAGAGAGATCGTTTGTAGCATTAGCGGTAGTGAGATCGTTTGTAGCATTAGCGGTAGTGAGATCATTTGTAGCATTAGTGGTAGTGAGATCATTTGTAGCATTAGCGGTAGTGAGATCGTTTGTAGCATTAGTGGTAGTGATATCGTTTGTAACATTAGCGGTAGTGAGATCATTTGTAGCATTAGTGGTAGGAGATCTTTGTAGCATTAGTGGTAGTGAGATCATTTGTAGCATTAGTGGTAGTGAGATCATTTGTAGCATTAGTGGTAGTGATATCGTTTGTAGCATTTGCGGTAGTAGATCGTTTGTGCATTAGTGGTAGGAGATCATTTGTAGCATTAGTGTAGATATCGTTTGTAGCATTAGTTAGTGATATCGTTTGTAGCATTAGTGGTAGTGAGATCATTTGTAGCATTAGTGGTAGTGAGATCATTTGTAGCATTAGCGGTAGTGAGATCATTTGTAGCATTAGTGGTAGTGAGATCATTTGTAGCATTAGTGGTAGTGATATCGTTTGTAGCATTAGGGGTAGTGATATCGTTTGTAGCATTAGTGGTAGTGAGATCATTTGTAGCATTAGTGGTAGTGAGATCATTTGTAACATTAGCGAGTAGATATTTGTAGCATTAGTGGTAGTGAGATCATTTGTAGCATTAGTGGTAGTGAGATCATTTGTAGCATTAGTGGTAGTGAGATCGTTTGTAGCATTAGTGGTAGTGAGATCGTTTGTAGCATTAGCGGTAGTGATATCGATCACAACTCCCGTGTACCTGGTCCAAATGCCGTGGCGGGCAGTTTGGAAGCAAATTTGCTGATGTGGATTTTTCGAACGCTAAAATAGACCTCACCTTCAGAAAGCAATGGCAAACTACTGAACGTATAAGTGGTGCTAGAAAATCGACAACTCATTTACTGTTGTTGATGGCGACATCTTGTAAACGATATGTCACGATTTTTATTTTTCCTATTTTAAAAAAAAAAGTAAATGAACCATTTGTGATACCTCGAGGTATATTTAGTTATACTGTGTTAGGTCTGTATTTTTCACTGACTGTCAGCACACGATGGGTGATGTGGATGGGTCAACCTGAGAGCCATTACTATCTGGAAAAATAGTCTATGACCTATGCCACAGCCAACTCTAGATAACTAGGCCAGACAACTGACAAGGGTTCCTGACCTAGATCATAAAGGGGACCTGAAAATATAGATTTTTTGATAGAGCACTGCAAGCTTTTTTGCAATTTTACTCAATTTTGTGAGTCTATGGTTATTTATTGGTGAAAATATTCATAATATGGATATTCCTTATTGTTAAACTTAACTTGTTGCATAATATAACTTCGATTTAGCATTTTGTGTTGATTTTAAAATGAATTTGTCTATATACACCAATACTGGAATGTGAGGTCACGTGGTGTAGTTGGGGTCTGATTTTCCATAATTCTTACCTGAGTCCGAAGGCCCATACGTTTATAGTTGGCTCTGCCTATGCCCACCTGAATAATTGAACCCGGACCACTATCCTAAGAAGCTAGTTCACTAGCAACTGCTCTACTGCGGCTCTGTTTAAATCAAACAAAGAAAGCTGACGACATGCAAATCTGAAAGTGAAGTGCTGAGAGTTGAGACCTTTGATGTTTTGATAAACGTCAAAGAGGATATATGAAAACCACGTAGATACGGTTTTCACAGAATAATGTTATGAGTATTATAATCAGGTGAGCGTCTGTAGCTCAAGCGATAGTGAGCTCGATCACAAACCCAAGCGTACCTGGTTCAAACCCCACGGCGGGCAAGTTTTGGAAGCAAAATCGTTTCCGTGGGATTTTTACAAAACGGTAAAAATAGACCTCACCGTTCAGAAAGCAATGGCAAACTACTGAACGTATAAGTGGTGCCTAGAAACTCGTTTACTGAGGTTGATGGCTACGTCCTTTAGGATATGCCACGATTTTCATTTTTCAATCAGTTGAGTTTGCCTAGTAAGAGTAATGCAAACAGATATATAAATATACATATCTAGACCAACTTGAGAAAAATCATCAAATAATACCAAAGCAGGAACTGAAGTGGAATCAGAGTTCAAGAAAGAGAAGACGACCTAAGAAGACCCTGAAACGAACTTTGCTGAGAGAGGCAAGAAATATCGGTCTCGGTTCCATGGAAGAGATTGAGAGAGTTGCACAGGATAGAACGGTATGGAGAAATTACTTTCTGGTCCTATGTAACGTATAACGGCACGAAAGGAATTATTATATCTACCATTAATTATTATATATACCAGGCATTATATTTTAAAAACGACGAGGGCTAAAGAACAACAGGATGTGAGCATATCATGACATAAGTTAATAATAATATAAAATAGAACATAAGTAGAAAGAGACGGTAAGAAAAAAAGATATAAACACTAAAAGTGTCAACTTTTGAATGTGTTTTCTTTGAATGTGTGTTTTCTTTGAATGTGTATATAGTGGTTCCTACCACCGTTTATATTTCTGTGATCCATCGTTTACCTGGGCAACTTTTAGGTAATGTAGCCATTGTATCTTTTTTTCCGATCCAGAAGCACTTGAGCTTTCGGCTCGTTGCCATGGACATCGTAACCTTCGGTTCGGTGCCACGAACACCGTAAATCATCGGGAGAATCTGTGGCTTTTCTACCAGTCCGCGGAATTGAACCGCACTCACAAGGGGCTTATCACCCGTCGTCCAACATGCTGAGCAGGCGGGCAAGCCACTATATCTAAATAGGTGTTGTGGTGTATTGTTGGGGGGTGATCGTGTTACACGGCCGAACCATTTGGTTTGTTGTGTCTTAATATTATCTTAGGGAATGCTAACCCGAAACAAATGCTTGCAGAAAACGGATGAACCAGGCCGTAAGGCGCATAACATGGTGCAACGACCCCTCATAATGCGGAATGAGATAACGGATTCTACGGTCGCCAATCTGCCTCGGCGATTTAGCCACGCAGTAAGAATGTCAGACCTACCATCACAAGGGCGGCCAAAACTTACTGTGGGAAGAGGTCAACACAAACGGGGAAGCAGAAATCATAGGAAGTATATCCTACAGAACTGCCCCCAGTATGCAGACTTGAGAAGAAAGAGGTGGCCCACTTACACTAGCTTCCAAGACAAACTCTATGGCGTTGCTGATAATCTGAGAAAGACGGCTGCCTTTATTAGAGAATCCGAAATCTCAATCTAGTGAGAACGCAGAAGAAGAAGATATTTTCTAGCTTATTAAGATATCATTTCAACAATTTTTCTAATAGTCTCGTTTTTTATATCTTATCTTTCGTTGCTACTTTAACTATTTTCTGCAGATATTCCATCTCTGTTGTCGTAATTATCCATTATTAATTTATCCAAACAAATTGTCTAATTTGGGTAAAAATGTAAATTGTAGTAAGAAACATAATCGATGTTTCCAACAAAAAGTCGTTATCAACCACAACATAGAAAACTGCTGCAACAACTAAGGTAGCTTTGTGAAGACAACAGGCGCGTCTGCAAAAGGCGGATAGGGTGACGAGCTTCATAAATAAAAGCGTCAGCTGTGTATTTAGCCAGTTTAATGCTGACCGTTCAAGAAGACAAATCACGATCAAATTGATACTTTTCTTTAAATAGCAGAATAGTGTGATGGGACAGTTTTGGTATTACTACTTACTTTTTTCTCTACGCTGCTCGTGGAGCATAGGATCTTAACAGTTGTTCGTCACTTTTCCCTGTCTCTGGCGGTTTTTAATGGTCTGCCAGAATAGATCCAGCCCTTTCAGTTCCTCAAGAAGACTTTGTCTCCAGGTCTGTTAAGGATGTCCCTTTTTCCGTTTTCCTTGCGGGTTCACCTCAAGTGCTTGTCTAGTGACACTCGACTATTTGGTATTCGTACTTCTATTCACGAGTGCATTTTTTGGGCAGAGACCCTATGATTGTTGCCCCGAGCTACGGTGTTCGGGCGTAGCGTAATACTCCCGGCAGGTGGTGTGGTATTTCTGAGGAGAGGTATCGAGCCATATAGGGTAAACCAGGGGAGCAATGAAGTCAATCCTTTGGCATTAGACCATTTAGACTTCAAAATAAATACACGGTGATGGAAACATCAAACTAGCAAGAGTAGCTATAAACTCTAGCAACGGTGAATATATACCGCAGTGAATAAATAAACCTTTACCAGCATCATCATGAGATGTAAACGTTATCTGACACAGTCCATACCATAAACACAACCGATCTGTCTATGACGGCTGAGGGACAAATGAGAACACACACACAAGTATAGGGGTGTAGACATGAGACACATTAATATTCTGTACAGCAATGTTCTCTTGGATGGGTTGGCTAGAAGATTCGTTTAGTTAACTGATAATACATTCTCTGTTGTTTCAACCATAGTTTGTCTGCTTTATATCATTTAGTCTCAATCGGATATGAATTCAATTCTGAGGTTGTGTATTGTACCCAACAAGTGCGCTTCTTCATACAAATTCTTCTGGGATCGCCAGCTGTCAATTCAGGCGGTACTGGTATCGCGCTTCTGACTGATTTTTGCGTGAGACCTGCTTACCATTTAACTGGTATCCCTCGCTATGCGGTGGATCTTTGTCGAATTCAGAAGTAGTTCGTACAGATAAAAGCTGAACGTTTCGAGTGTTTTTTTCAACTCCATCTATGAATTCAGTCCTAGTCATGTGCTTAAAATAAGTCGCTGACCAAATTTGGCGTGAAGGCTTGCTTTTCTTATCACCAGTATCCTTCACAATTTAGGTGAGCCTTACCCTAACTTCAGAAGTAATTGTAATTTATTCCTCCAAGTGAAGGATCAGGATCTCATGTAGTTCAACTGCGTACCTTGCACACACCGACAATTTTTGACCAAAGCTGGGCTCGAACCTCTGAGTTTCCAAGGCACATGGTCACTAATGCAGTATTATTAACTTTACTATCGACGACTCCGTCATACAGATAAGAGCTGAACGTTGCAAAAGTACTTAGAACCATTGTCAAATCCATAGTTCTCACGGACTTCAAAACAATTTAGTTCTTCTTCGAACGCTCTATATCGACCTTCGAACGCTCTATATCGACCTTCGAACGCTCTATATCGACCTTCGAACGCTCTATATCGACCTTCGAACGCTCTATAACGACCTTCGAACGCTCTATATCGACCTTCGAACGCTCTATATCGACCTTCGAACGCTCTATATCGACCTTCGAACGCTCTATATCGACCTTCGAACGCTCTATATCGATCACTTGTTAACCACTCTTTCAGCCTAAGAGCGATTTACGTTGTGCCGGTTAAGCGCCTACATAGGCCAGTACATCCAATTTCTGCGATACTTTTTATTTACTAAGATAGCGTCTCAGAGCACACTTCCATAGAATGGTTCTCAGGGACTCGGCTGCCTGCACCTATGGAGCACCAAAGCAGTCCCCAGAGCACATCCTGCAAGACTGCCACAGCCTGAGCTGTGTGAGAATGGAAATCTGGCCAACAGAAATAACACTAGAAAACAAATTATGGGTCCGGCGAAGACCTCAGCACACCGCCTTGTTTATGACACATACCGGAGTAGTCACATAGCAGAAGCTGATCGCAGAAGAAAAAGAAGACTAGGGTTGCTTCCTTAGGCCCCTACCTCAGTCGCTTCTTATCTTGTAGGTCGCAGTGCTACTATTCTTTGCTCCCCTTGTGAGCCCTGGCAATACACGGGCGGAAACGGTAGAGATGGCCACGTTTGGAGCAGATTCTCCTCAAGCATCTGGGACAGGATGTTAAAAGTTGGGATTTTTGTTCATACAAAACGTTGAGGTATTAAGTTGACAAGCATTAAATGTCAGTGGGATTTAAATATCTTCTGGATTACATGTCCTCGGGATTAAATGTCCGGTATTAACTGTCATGGGATTAAATGTCACCACACCAACCCACACACCCTCCACCACTTTCCATTGCCTGGTGCAAGAAATTCACAATTTTACAATTTTAGTAACAAAGAATAAACGAGTGATAAATTTCTTTCTTTTAGTAACAAAGAATAAACGAGTGGTAAATTTCTTTCTTTTAGTAACAAAGAATAAACGAGTGGTAAATTTCTTTCTTTTAGTAACAAAGAATGAACGAGTGGTAAATTTCTTTCTTTTAGTAACAAAGAATAAACGAGTGGTAAATTTCTTTCTTTTAGTAACAAATAATAAACGAGTGGTAAATTTCTTTCTATGAATTATGTCGGCTCTCGATTTCATTTCAGCGTAAATTACTCAGTACTTTACCAGTATAATTCGTGAATTAATGGATAAATGCATTGCAGTACTTGCAATGTTTGCATTGTCTGTTCGGGATCACTTCTTAGAGATCTCTCTAAATGGTTATCATGGAGCTCCACCAAATGTAAAATCATATATACACAACTATTTCTTTACAATTAAGTACAAATCTATATAAAAAATGAACATTTTCTGGAGATTATACTTGTCACTTTACATTTTTACACAAAGAAGACAGGAGGTAGAAAAGTCAATTCCTTTCCTCACTTGTGCTCATGGTATGGGTATGGGCTCATTATCCACAGCCCGTGTTGTGTTCAATTTAATAAGCTAAAGCTCTAGGTCTTGCTCTAATGAGTTCCACAAATTCGGTATAAAACCTGAAAAATATATTTTAAAATAATTTGAAGAATATATTTGACTAAACAAATCGTCATCAGCTGCCGCGACTGCTGCCGTTGAGGATCATGCATTTCATAAAGTCTCTGTCCTAGGATATTGTGATCAACTCAGTTGTGGACGATATATCGTGTTATGCTGTGAGCTGCTCAATATCATCTTTCTCGGTAGTCCAAGAACTCTTGATCTCTATATGTCTCCTCCCATCATTTTTCTCCCTTGTCCCAATGAGTTTTAGCTACATTATTCAGCAAAAACATTATGTAATTATTACTGAAATAGTTATAATAAAGTAGACTGTAATAAACATTTATTATATTTTTCCCTTCCATTTTTCGCTACATAGGGCCTGCAAGCTAAAGGGAGCTGCAGGAGATAGCTAGAGATAGGAAGACTTGGCATGAGTTGGTTGAGGGCCTATGCCCCAATCCGGGTAAAAAAGAGAGAGAGAGAGAGATGGCCTGCAAGTAATTTCTCCATAAAGCACTATCTTTAGCAACTCATTCAATCTCTTACATGAAACTAAGTCCGATATTTTACTCCACTCTCAGTTCGTTTCAATGTTTATCTATTACAACATTTCTGTCTTGGACCATTTACCTCCCACCTGACAGGACCTACCGTCTCTTCCTCCTTGATGTGTGCTCATTGTACACCTCTATACCTTATTCCGACGGCCTTATAGCTCTTCAGTTCTTTCTCGTTAGGAGAACTAATACACTTTTCTCAACCTCTGCTCTCATTCGTCTTGCAGAACTAGTTCTCACTCTCAACTCCTTCAGTTCAATGACCAATTCTTTGAGCAGATCAGTGGGGTCGCCATTGGCTCTAAAATGGGACCTAGTTATGCTCGTCTGCTCATGGGTTATCTTGAACACCTAGTATGGAATACATATGAAGGCCTTTTCCGTCCGTTTATCACAGATACATCGATGACTGTATTAACATTACTGATATGCCTGAAGCTGATTTATCACGTTTCATAAATTTCATTAATGTTTTCAACCCTGCTATTCGATTTACCTCTCACATCTCCACTTCTTGTGTCAACTTTCTTGACATCACTATCACCATAAACCTATCCACCATCGCAACATCAGTATATTATACACCTACTGATGCACATATTTTTCTCCTTTATACCTCCTCTTATCCTCAGGCTTGCAAGCTCGCGATATGCTTAATTTATTCCGCAAGCCCCTATACCCGGAGAAGGTGCTTGTATCGAGTTCAGAAAATTACTCGCCAGGATGCCCTTACCAGCCAACATATTGCACCAAGCACAAACTCCGTAGCCACGTCAACGATTGTAGTGGTCTCTGGAAAAATTGCACTCATTAACAGAACGGCGCGATCCGGATTCGAACCCACGACCTTCTAAAGGCAAGGCAAAGGCGTAACCACTTAGCTCCAGAGTCGTGTCTCTAGGATACCCCACACGGAGTTATAAAGCTATCAAAATAACAGTTAAAGGTTAAGAAATGCACACCTGACAGACATGATAGCTAAAATGTCATGCACTGTACCACATAACGTAACGAAACAGTTCTCAGACAAATATACATAAATATTGTACACCAAATGTTTATGGACATCTGTAACTTAAGCGGTAGTGAGCTTTATCACAACCCACGTGTACTTGGTTCAAACACCGCGGCGGACAGTTTGGAAGCAAATTTATTCACTTGAAATTTTATGAATGGTAAAAATATACCTCACCGTTCTGAAAGCAATAGCAAATTACTGAACGTATAAGTGGTGCTTAGAAAATCAATGACTCGTTTATTGTGATTGATGGCGAAGTCATGTCAAGATGCGTACCTGCAAACAATTTTTTGCATGATCGATGCGTATATGATAAACAAAATTGACGGATTATAAATTCAAAGTGATTAAATACGTATCAATAAATACATAGCAAAATAGACTGTTGCAGATCACTACATTCATGCATCAATTTTAAGTTAACATTGTATCTGATGTTATGAATTAATTGATTCATTGATTAATTTGACCAGCGTTATTGCTCTTCAGTGACTAACCATGTGTGTTCCTATTTCTTTCTTAGATAGGAAGATCTCAACAGCAGTGCATGAACTCCGTAGCACTGTCAAGGATCATCAATGTAATTTGTTGACTGATAAAATTTAGCCAGAATTTTTGTAACACATATTTTTATTAATGTTGCTCGAACAGCGGCTCTGAAGCTTAATCTTGTTGATTTTCAACGAAAACGCTCATCAAGGCCATTAGAAAATAGAACCAGAAAAGAGACAATTACCACTATCTAGATAGGGCAAGGCAGGTGATATTGTTTCGACTTAGAACTGGACACAACACACTGAACAGACACTTACACAGACTAAAACTAGTTCCATCACCAACACGTGCATGTGGACAGACAGCCGAACACTTCCTGCAAGACTGTTACCTGATGAATCAACTGCGAAAAGAACACTGACCAACAGTGACAGACATGAACACACAGCTGTTTGGAAGCTTTGATGAACTAACAAACACAACAACATACATCTAGAGAACAGGACTCATTGTATAGACATTGAACATCAGTGAACGAGAAGAAGCGATGAATTCAATCAAACTGTCAATAATCATACATGCCAGAAACAGGATCATGTCCAGTAAGACATTGAACATCAGCTAACAGAACAAGCTTTGATGAACTAACAAACACAACAACATACATCCAGAGAACAGGACTCATTGTGTAGACATTGAACATCAGTGAACGAGAAGAAGAAGAATATCAATTTTCAACTGTCAATATCTTTTTAAAGTGCTCAACTTGAATACGATTTGTCCGTTTTGTAGTCTGTCTCCCATAAGACTTAGAACTCGGCCTAACCACAACCAACTCTAATATTGGGACACATAACTGACCGGGAAAACCCTGACCTATATTTGAATTGGGGGCTGGTTTTTATATATGTTTGATAGAACACCGCAACCTTGTCTGCAATTTTACTCAATTCTATGAGTCTATGGTTATTTATTGATGACAAATATTAATAATACTGATATTCTCTAGCGTTAACCTTCATTTAACATGTTGTGTTGATTTTAAAATGAATTTGTCTTTATAAAACAATAATGTAATGTGAGGTCACGAGACGATTGTGGTCTTATTTCCTAGAATTTTTACATGAGTCTGCTGGCCGTATGGTTATCAGTGGTTACGACCTAACCTACAGTGAGATTAGAGATCAATGGAAAAATGTCAAATTGTTCTACGCAGAAAACAAACCGATTACCTACGGACGAAGACGAATATCTTACCTCCAGGCCACAGCGACCACCCAACTGACAACAGCAAACAAGAGTAACAAAATAATGTTAACATAAAATATAAATACCGTAAACCGACATTAAAAAAGAACCAAGATACAGCATTACACTATTTGTGAGACATATGTAGTGATACAAAGACACATGTTCACAAATAATTCGAAACAAAAAAATAGCTTGTAGAATTTAATTAGTGAGAATTAGAAATAAGAATCAAGTCTGAAGAGAGAAATAAAAAAGATAATTAAAACGATGAGTCAAAAAGAAAAGAAAAAGAAAGTATTCAGGAAGAAAAATGAGTACAAGGAAATAAAACAAGAACACAAACGAAGAAAATGAAAAAACAGGGGCGTTATAAAAGAAGAAGAACCAGAAAGAGAAAACTAATCGAACAATATGACCACAAAATTGGAAGAGAAAAGCAAGCTCAAAACAAGAGCAAAATGGGAAAAACATGACATTTTGGAAAATGAAAATGGGGAAAATGATAAAGATAATGAAGAAGATGTATATATAATCAAAGAAATAAAAAAATATAAAGAAAGAGACAGTGACAATTGCGTATTTCTCCATCTCTTTTTCTTTTCTTGTCTTATGAAACAGAACATGTTAGAGCTAGATTTTTATAATGACACTCAGCATTGTTCAGTTTTCAGCCTCGCTGTCTGCTCGTGTGTAGTTGATGACATTGTCGAAGACTGAATCTCGTGCTAAGTCTCAGACTAGACCGTTCGTCTGACAGCTTCCAGACTTGATAATATCCAGTATCAGTTTTTGGCTGGCATTCAATCCATCTTCACATTTTTAAAATTCATTTTTAGTTGTTGCTTGTCTACGGCTTTAGCAAGGATAAAAATCTTAAATAATCTTTTCTTTAAACATATTGTTCGAAAATTAAAACTGGTAAAAAAGGGTAACAGGAAACAACAATGCATTGTAGCCATAGTAACCACACAATCAGCTGTTACTTCAAGCAGCAATATTAATTTTGTACTACAAACTATAGTATGAACAATAACTATTACAGAAAATAACACCAACAACATTTGCTATTACATAAATATTTAAAAAAGTCACTGCAAGCAACATCAACTGCTGTTGCTATGAACAACATTAGAATATATGTTTCTAACAACATTAACAGCGTTTGTTGCTACAAATAACGTCAACTGCTAACATAAACAACATGTATTGCTACTAACAACATAAACAACATATGTTGCTACCAACAACATCCACTGTTAACATAATTAACATGTGCTGCAGCCAACATAAACAACAACAGTTATTACAACCAAGTTAAACAACAACTACTGCTGCAACCAACATTAACAACAACATATAATACAAACAAGTTGAACCACAACTACTTTTGCAACCAACATTAACAACAACATACATTACAAAATTACAAAAAGGTTGAACCACAACTATTACTGCAAACAATATCAATATAACCAGCTGTTACTATAAGTAATACATTTTACCACAAATAACACCAATAGCAACAATTTCCACAAATAACAGAATGTTGCTACAAACAGCAACTGTTACTACAAGCAACAGGTTTTACTATAAATAACAGCTCCTACAACAAACAGCAGTTACAACTTTTGCTTCACACAACTCTACCACAAACTATAAAAGCAGGATTTCTAACTGATATAATGAAGAGTCTCGATATCGTAGTGGTTAGCGAACGCACTTGCTTCGTAAGTGGTCTTGGGTTCAATACCAGAGTAAGAGTGCATTTTTATCCGATCATAACGGCTATCAGGTTGGCACAGCCACAGCCAAATCTAATATCGGACCACATAACTGACTGGGGAAACCCTGATCTAGTTTTGAGTTGAAGGCTGATTTTTGTAAATGCCTGATAGAACACTGCAAGCTTTTTTGCAATTTTACTCAATTCTATGAGTCTATGGTCATTTCTTAATGAAAAATATTAATAATACTGATATTCCTTAGTGTTAAATTTAACTTGTTACATAATATAACTTTTAGTTAGCATGTTGTCTTGATTTTTTAAATTAATTCGTTTTTTATACAACAGTACTGGAATACGAGGTCACGTGACGGTTGTGGTCCTATTTCCTATAATTTTTACCTGGGCCCGCTGGCCGTATGGTTATCGGAAGCTACGGGCCAGCCTTAATTGGACACCAGAAAGACACTGAAAAGTAAAGACGACTGACGTGATGTTGACCACGTCACCCATTGCATGACTTTGTTCAAAGAAAAATACTGACCTAACGCCGTATTCTTCGTATACCTCACGGTATGAAAACAGGTTCTTCTACTATTACGTCTTCTTCTTCTTCCTTGCGTTTGTTCTTTACGACCAATTTTAATCACTCTTTGTGATATGTTTGATCTGTGCCAAGAACGTGTATACGTTGCACATTGGTTTGTAGGCCCCTAAACGTATAGACTTCTACACGTTTAGGACACGTACATCCGATTTCAGTCAAACCCCTAGTCACCTCTTACGACATGCGTGGCAGGTAAAAGTGGTTCTATTCTTTACACCCCAAATGTGGACCCAGGTAACCACTCGGAAAACACCGTATTCCTCATTATACCTCACGGTATGAAAACGGGTTCTTCTACTATTACTAATTTACAAGAAGTGATTTTAATCTAAAACATTCAAGTAAAGAGGCGATAAAAGAAGCAAAAGAAGAAAAAAGAGGATAGATGAAACGCACAAAACACTAAACGTATGAGTGGAATAAGCAATCATAATAGATGCATACAGTGATGAAACTGAAGATAACTGCTCAGTAGTGAAATAAATAATAAGTGACAGTTTTAACTATACATTATTCTCATTGGAAACGCATTCAACTGTAAACGTTACTTGAATGCTTATAGTAAATTATGATTAATAATAGTTGCACGACAACACATTTCTATGTTCTTATTTGTTGAGTTGATGTTGTTGAACATGGTACTAGATAACTCTTACAAAAGTATACAGTAAAGTATTTTACTAATTATCTCCCATTAAATAATTTGAATACTTTTTCTTGTAGATAGTAAATATGAAAAGTATTATCTTGTCTGAGAAACAGAATTAATGTGTTTATATAGACGGTATTGTCGTCAATAGAGTTAGGTATTGTATAGACAATGTTTGCTTTGATTGTGTATTAGAAATAGCTGACAAATTCGTTAACAGATTTTCAAACTGACGAAATGAGAAAAAAAGGGGGAGGAAATATCTGGGACGTTGAGGTACAGTGCTCCAGAGCCAAACATGGGCACTGACAAAAGAACAAGAAAGGAAAATTGCCACATGCGAAATGAGATGCCTGAGGAAAGCAGTAAATAAAACAAGAAGAGACCATATAAGAAATGAGAAATTAGAAGAACAGTCGGAACAACACCTGCTATTAGATTTATTGAAAAACAGAGACTCAAATGGTTTGGCCACTTGGTCAGAATGAACCGAATACACCAGTTGCAGAGCGTACAACCTGAAAATGGAATCATCAAGAGGAAGGGCAGATAAGAAAGATGGGTTGATGGAGTTACAGACATCTTAAACTCACAATACCACACCATACCAAGCGACCGAGCGTGCATTATCTCGGAAACCGATCATCAGTTAAACCTGCAGCGCCTAGCGGCAAAAAAAGCAGAGAAGGACAAAAGAAAGAAAAGATACATAAATTTTCCTTTAACTTCTAGTTTATTTGCTTGGTGAAACACGTAAAAACAAAATACTGTAGTTTTATAAAAATACAAAAACAGTGACAATACGCAACAACGTTTCGACCAAAAGGCCTTTATCAAGCAAAGGATACAACAGAAATGAAGAAACTCACTTCTTATAGGTACAATACATATAGAACCAGACAATAAATTGATAACTTCCTAAAATGAAATAAATACACAACAAATATAACTACTAAATCTAACCAAACTACGTCACGATGAATAGTTGCAGCGAAATGGTAAATAGTATTATCGATATAAGGGAGACGCAATTAGGTTACTATACTGATAAACAACATACAATACAGAAAAATTAGATACTTTGGTCACAGCGTCACGATGGCCTGGAAAGAACAATATTAGAGGCAGGGTCCCAGGACGCAGAGGCAGACTAAGGAGAAGATGGCTACAAGATATTAAAGAAACCATAAATATAACCATCGACGAAGTGGGTGAACAGTGGGTAGAGACAGAGTGAATTTTAGATGCGCTGCAAAGAGAGCAACGTCCTATAAAGAATACGCACCTTGATGATGAATTAAGTTAGATTTAGTAGTTATATTTGTTGTGTATTTATATCATTTTAGGGAAGTTATCAATTTATTTTCTGGTTCTATATGTATTGTGCAGCGAAAGCAGTACTCATTTCTGTTATATTATTTGCTTGATAAAGGCCTTTTGGTCGAAAAGTTGTGTACTGTTATTGTTTTTGTGTTTTGTAAAACTACAGTACTTTGTTTTTACGTGTTTTGCCATTGCTACATAGTTTTACTGCAGTGTTCCCTTGTATCGAAGTTTATTTGCGTAAGATTCTGTATGGTCTGTTTGAAAGACCATTAGCAGTCACGTGGACCATGTAGCGGGTACTTTTTGAGAGGAAATTAAAAAAACAGACAACGATCTGCATAAACAATAAAGTTGATATACACAGCTTCCTTCGTTGAGTGTGTAGGGTAAATGTCATCATGTCAGCGTCATGGCATATCATCACGTCACGAGGTTTCCAGAGCAACCGATGACAACTATATCAGAGGTTAAGCTTCCCGCCATTCCCGTGCACGTGCACGTCTGGTGTTAATTAGGCACATAGATAAAACGGAAGTGAACCTAAAGCAGTTTTCATAAACTTTACCTACTCTAAAAATAGAAACACACGGTGTTCACAAAGTATAGATTAATAATATACTTGGTATGTATAGATTAATGTATAGTTTGCTGTATTTGGAAACAGTAGAATAATGCGCATGTGAACGATAGACTAATGTATATGTAACCTATTATCTTTGGCATGTATATATTATATACTTATTCATCACCGCTCCTCGTAGAGCATAGGGCCTCAACAGTTATTTGAATCTTTTCCAAGACTCTGGCTGTTTTCTTTATGGCTTCACATGATAGTAGAGCATCCTTCAGTTCCACAAGAAGACTTCGTCTTCAGGTCTATATAGGATGTCCACTTTTCTATTTTCCTTGCGGTTTCAACTCACGTGCTTGTCTAGTACCACTCAACTGTGTAGCAGGGTAGCTCAACCCATCGTAATTTTCCCTTCTTAACCTGGATTCTCATGGGTTAATGTCCTGTTTTTATCCTATCCACAGGACTGTGTTTGCAGCTCTATCGTACCATCTCAGTCTGAGAATACGCCGAAGACGTTTGTTGACAAAGGTCTGGATCTTATCTGTATTTAACTTGTTGCTTCGCAGTACTTTTGTTGTCTTTTGGCTGATTTAAAGACTGAGCTGTTGCGACGTTTCTGCCAGGGTACCAATTTTTGTCCTGCGTGTCGTGTAACCTGTGTACGAGCTAGACAAGATCATTCTTGAAGTCTAGTTCCTCTAATTTTGACACAAGTGTCCACTGAATGTCTTTTCCGAACCTTATATATTACTGTGTTGAAATGTAATAGATTTAATATGCTTGCAATTAACACGTTCACAACTGAATATTATTTACATCCGAAAGCATTTATATTGAAATGGGTAATCAATTAGCCAGACTGGCTTAACGTTATCTTAAAGTACCGCAAACCAGTATATTTACTCAGATGGATGAATGGGTTAATATATTATTACTGTGCTCTTAGTGTATACTGTACTTGGAGTATATAAATTATTAATCTGAAACTGAAATTATTAAATTTGAAAAACATACATTACTGTGTTTGAAATATATACTCGTACATTACTGCTATACAAATTTTTAGACTCTCTCTCTCTCTCTTTGCTATTTTACCCCGGATTGGGGCATAGGCCCTCAACCAACTCATGCCAAGTCTTCCTATCTCTAGCTATCTCCTGCAGCTCCCTCCAGCTCTTCTTTATATTGTTGATCTCTGCCTCCAAATCTCGTCTCTGTGTATTTCACGCCTCCCCTTCTTTCGCTGTCCCTGCGGGTTCCAGGCAAGGACACTTCTTGTTATATTCCCCTCCGGTTTTCGCAAAGTGTGTCCTGTCCAGCGCCAGCTTCTTTTTTAACCTGTTCGTTCACTGGAATCTGTCTTGTTCTCTCCATAAGTTCCTCGTTTGTGACCCTATCATACCATCTTATTCCCTCTATTCTGCGCAGACACCAGTTGATGAATGTTTGCAATTTATGCGCTATTGTTTTAGTTGTTCTCCATGTTTCTGACCCATACAGTAGAACTGCTTTAACATTAGAGTTAAATATCCAAATTTTTGTTCTAGATTTGATTTCTTTAGACTTCCAAATGTTTCCCAGTGCAATGAAAGCTCCTCTTGCCTTCTGGTGATACCCAGGTTGCTTTATGTATTCTTTTATGTGGAAAGACACTTCCACCTATGACGTATTGATTCGCTGCACAGAAATTAGTGAATAGTTCTCCATTTTCGTTCATTATTCCTAGTCCGTGTTTCCCCATGATCTCCTCGTAGCCTATGTTGTCCGAACCTATTTTGGCATTGAGGTCACCCATCAGAATTTTGATGTTCCCATTTCTCTTATTACCCATAGTATTTTGAAGTTTTATGTAAAATTCCTCTTTTACTTTGTCCTCTTTATCATTAGTAGATGCATAACACTGGGTCACATTCAAGAATACTTTCTTTTGGTGGTTCTGAATGTTGCTGTGATTATCCTAGGACTCACTGCTTCCCATTTTATTAGTGCCTTCTCCGCTTCTTTAGATAGCATTAAAGCCACTCCTTCACTATGGGGGAATTTCTTCCATATGGCCTGAGAACAGCATTGTTTCTCCTGTGTTTAGACGTTGTTTGCCTGCACCATTCCACCTAGTTTCACATAATCCCAAGATGCCAATCCCGTGAAATTTCATATAATTTACAACCTGTGCTGTCTTTCCCATTTCATACATACTTCTAACATTCCAGGTGCCAATTCTGGAGCTTTTCCTAGGTGAAAGGAAGATAATCTGCGTGCAGACTCCTTGCGGCTTTCTCTGCATCGCTTCATACCTGTTCTAGAAGAGCTTCCTTTCCTCTTGGTTGGTACCGTTTTTATTTTATTTTTATGTGACTTGTTCATGGTTGGTTGGATTTTGTGGATAAAATTTTCTACTGGATAGGGTAGCCAGCCCTACGCCAAACCCCACCTTAGTCGCCTCTTACGACATGCCTTGTAGATCGCAGTGCTGCTACTCTTTGCTCCCCTTGCGAGCCCCGGCAACACACGGGCAAAATTTATAGACTACTCAGTTTGAAATATCGCTCGTGTGGTGTCGGGATTTCAAAGGAGCAAAGAATAGTACCACTGCGACCTACAATACGTGTCGTAATTGCATCGACTGATGTAGAACCTAGGAAGCTACCTAGTAAATAAAAGCATAGCTGAAATCGAATGTGCTTGCCAACTTGTAGGCGCATAACTGGCACAACGTACAATCGCTCTTCGGCTCAGATCGCATACAAATCACACAGAGTCGTAACAAGTGGTTGATATGGAGCATTCAAAGAAGAAGAAATTTGAAATATATATTCATCATCATCATCAAATAACTTGTCCTGAGCAGAACTTTGCCACCCCAACAGTCCTTCGAAATTTCTCTTTCTGACATGGGTTTCCCTCCTAGGAGCAAAGCTCCTGTCAGCATAGCTTTCTGACATGGGTTTCCCTCCTAGGAGCAAAGCTCCTGTCAGCATAGCTTTCTGACATGGGTGTCCCTACTAGGAGCAACGCTTCTGTCAACATAGCTTTCTGACATGGGTTTCCCTCCTAGGAGCAAAGCTCCTGTCAGCATAGCTTTCTGACATGGGTGTCCCTACTAGGAGCAAAGCTTCTGTCAGCATAGCTTTCTGACATGGGTTTCCCTCCTAGGAGCAAAGCTCCTGTCAGCATAGCTTTCTGACATGGGTTTCCTTACTAGGAGCAACGCTTCTGTCAACATAGCTTTCTGACATGGGTGTCCCTACTAGGAGCAACGCTCCTGTCAGCATAGTTTTCTGGATCATGGAGGTAAGCAAGCTCCCCACCACTACAAGGTAATGACCTCGTGGGAAGTCAAGAAAAACTAGTTAATGACAAATTATACCAGACTTTTAGTCCCTCTAATGGTGGCGTAGTCAAGTATTTAGAGCAGTTTGTTATACGAGTCCTCTCACCACTACTCTTTATTGCATATAATGGATAAAATAACTCAAAGAGTCAAATTCAGATAATGATGAAATAAATGAACTGCTTTTACAGATAATCAGTGCCTGATACACCAAAATGTACAAGATCTACAACAACATACTGACACCTTGAACCAAAATTGTATAAATCATGACATGAAAATCAACAACACTAAAACAGAAATAATGAATATGGGAAGAAAACATAATAAACTAGACATCCATGTCAATGGCATTACAATCAATCAAGTGAAAGAATTCAAATACTTAGGAAGCATTTCACAGAAGACAGAAGACTAAATAGAAAGAGGCTAGAGTGCAAAAAAGCAAATGCAGTAACCTATCAGTTTGTGGCCATTGTTAAGGCCCCCACAAATTTCACTGACAGCTAAGTAACATATGATCAACAGCATTTTTGTGTTACAATTGCCAAACATGGACAATCAGCAAAGCACAGTCACAAAAAATAACTACACGTGAAATGCCCTGCGAAAAGTTACCAACAACACCAGAAAAGACACCAACATCAGCATAAAAAAGAAAGTTGGCACAGAACCTTGCTTGAAATATATTGAGAAACAAAGAATGAAGTGGTTTGGCCACTTAATAAGAATACATCCCAAACTCCACAGTATACATAGTCTTCTACAACACCGAACATCAGGAAGAAGGTGAGAAGAAGACCACGAAATAGATGGTTAGATGGTAAAGCAGAATAGTGTCAAAGAGCAAAAATAACAATCAACCAAGCCACCAGAACAGCGCAAGACAAAAACAGAAAACCACGACACTGAACAACATCCCGGTAGCAATGTGACGACAGAAGAAGAAGAAGAAGTTATACGAGTCTCGTCTACTAGTTCAAGAACATTTCAGTAGGTCTAACTGTAATACAACAAATTCCATATCTTGGAGCAACGTTAGATTGATAGCTCAACCGTAAGCTTGTTGAGAATGTATAGAGCAAAACATTAAGAAGATAACAGCTATTGAAGTAACGTGCTGGCACAACGTCATCATCATTATTCTATCTTGTCTCTGTCGGAACTTGACTTCCATGACAGCAGCTCTAAATGCATCCCTGTTCCTGTGTGAGATCTCCGACGTCTGCCGCAATCCTACTCAACTCGTCTATGACATCAGCTCAGATGTAAAATACAACAATATGCTTTTAATGTGTGTTCAAATGCAAACATTGATACCTTGACGTAGTCCACAATAACGTCTCGAGTCTAATTAGGAGAGAAAATAGACCAAGACCAACTGTTGCATGCATGTACAGACAAATATGGAAGCACTTGTGCTGCGAAAGAATGAAGCTGGCATTGAAGTTTAGGAAAGAAGTAGATAATTCCCCCTTCCCCGATTCAGAAGCACTTGTGCTTTTCAGCTCTTCGGCTCGGTGCCATGGACATCGTAACCCTTCAGTTCGGTGCCACGAACACCGTAAATCTGGAGAACCTGTGGCTTTTCTACCAGCCCGCGGAATTGAACCGCACTCATATGGGGCTTTTCACCCGTCGTCCAACGGGCTACGAACACGTTGGACAGGCGGGCAAGTAGATAAATAAAGAAAGACCACCACAATAGATTTGTTGTTGGAAATTGGCAAAGCAAACAGAAGCAAAGATTGAAACAAAAGACAATCCTCCTCCAACAAATAAAGAGAGTTAAAAACAAGCAAATTGTGATTATATTAATTGTAGATCGTATTACAAAACGGAGATAGAGCTGGATTGGGCATACATCAGTTATATAAGGACTATCATCAAAGCACTCCGGATGCATGTCTATAGGTGCTCCGATCTCCGCCTCAGCAAATCCAGCAGCCTCCACCGGCTCAACACATCAGTACGATGTTGATTAATCAATCTCTTTGCATATTTAGTATGTCGTTCTTTTCGGGCTGCACCTATATCGACACCCATCTCTCTCAATATGGTCAGCGAGTGGGATTCACAGCCCTGAAACTCCTTTGTTCGGAAAGACTCTCTCAATGCGTGAAGAATGTCATTTCTATCCATGGAAGTTTCCTCTGATATCAGAATGTATGACAGTAGAGGCATTGGTTAGAACAGCTCGTTGATCAGAATGTATGACAGTAGAGGCATTGGTTAGAACAGCTCGTTGATGGACTGCGAATGGAAAAAAAGTACCTGGATGATCAAAGGTAACATGGAGAAGAACTGTGGACAGAACTGACAGAGTGAGGTCTGACGTTGGAAGCGATTGGTTTAAAAGCGGCAAATGTGGAAACCTCTTGGGAAAGTCGTATTTTCTTTACTCTCCTAACGTGCACTGAGTTTCAGTCCTTAATATCTTCATTGCACTCCGGAAATGTCCATAGGCGCTCCAATTTTCTTCGCAATACCCCTGATGTTAGTTGTTGAGCCTACTCGTACGCCTGTTGAGCTGCTCTTTTCTGGCCACCACAATCTTCAATCCAAGACATGAAAATAAGTCTTGGTTCTAGAGTTTGAACCAACACATACTATTTAAATAATCAAATGAACAGAATTCAACGACAACACACTTACACACTTTACAGTACAGCTGTGTACACATCATCATAATCCCCAACATTTCAAATATCAGGTGTTGGATGATGTCAATAAGATAATTTTTCATTCAGAGTCAGAAAAATGGGCCACAGCTTATTGAATAAAGAAATAACTTACAAACACACGCAAATATCCCAACATGGAATTGAATAAAAGGACAAGATGGCGTCACTGGATAGTTAAAGAAGAAAGAAGAACTGTAATTGCGTATGCGTTTCGCCGAGGTCATTCCCAGCGTGAAGAATCGCTTTATTCTAAATGTAAAGTGTTACTTGCAATCAGTTGCGCCCGTGTCATTAACCTTTTCATTAGAAAAGCAGTGCAAAGCAGTATCTAGTTTAAAGAATCATAGATGTTGGATGTTATTTGGTGTGTAGTTGTCATTGTAACACATCGTTGTATTCTGGAGCTATACAGAAATTTATTTTAATTCTATTAAGGGAGGTAATACATGAGTTATTGTTCTACTATTATTATTATTTCGGTAACTTCCCTTGCATGAGATCTGGAAACATTTGTATCTTTCGTCACCACTGCCCTACACATTATCTCTAAGATAATGGACATGCGTCAGTTTTACTGATGATACGACCGGACAGAAATGATTAGTGTCTATTCCTTGATGTGCCTGGAAAATTCACTGCATTTTTTTTTCTGTTTGTTGCTTCAGTTTTTCTACACCCAGATAAAGATGTCGCTTTATACAGTAGGTTAATAATATATTGATGTTTGAAGATATGATTGTTGAAAGATAATAATGCCCTTCAGTGTTTTAATACAATAAGTTTGGATATGAGAGGTAAACAGACTAGCAGCACGGAAATCACTATGGAAATTAGTGAAGTGCGACAAATCAGAATCAGACCCGCCCGAGTGGTTACCGGGGCCCAAATTGGGGTGTAAAGAATAGAACCACTGTTACCTGACACGCATGTCGTAAGAGACGACTAATGAGGTTGGGAGTGGGCTAGCTACCCCACACCATAAAAATCACTAGATGGCTACAGAACGGAGAGCGAACCGAGTAAACGCTGGCTGAAACCGGACATATCGTCGAAGGATAAGCACCAGAGCTTCAAATGGTGCTGAAGATGTGTAGTAAAACACACCAATGCTAAGGTTGCATGAATCGGATTTCCACATGAATAGAATTTATGGGGAAATCTGGTACATCGGTCTGGGTGGTAATCACGAGAGAGAGGAGAGAGATCACACATATCGGTAGCGCCAATAATGTCATCATCATTATTTTAGCTTGTCTCTGTCGGAACTTGACTTCCATGACAGCAGCTCTAAATACATCCCTGTTCCTGCGTGAGGTCTCCAGCGTCTGCCACAATCATACTCAACTCGTCTATGACATCTTGCTCCTACCTTCTTTGTCGTCCTCTTATGTCTGGTATAATGCCCTCCAGAATGATCTCCAGAAAAGTTATTAATATATATATATGCAGTGGCGGATCATGATCATTTTTGTTTGTGGGGCCAGACACAAATTTTCGGAAAAATCATAGTTTTGGGTTGTTATATTTCAACTTATAAAGTAATAACTACACGTTACATATTATTTTTGGTAGGGTTCGGTCCCACTGGCCCTTAATGACCAGCCGCCACTGTATATATGTGTCTATCCCTAGGTGGAAGACGGAATTGGTTATCCACTCTTGCCGTTAAGTGTAGGGGTGGGAGCTTTAATTTGCATTCCAGGGCCAGATGAGTCGCTCTTGTGTTATATCCGTGTTTATGTAGTGTGGTTTTGATATTGTCTTCCCAATTTTTTTCTTGGTTTTCCCTTAGCTCTAGTACCCGATCTCTTTTAATTGTATGCTGTTAGTGGTGGTTTGTTGTATTTCATTCTCATTAAATGTCCAAACCACTGCATTTGTTGTCTTTCGATGTATTCAGTGCATGAAGTTATGCCAACTCTGCTTCTGATATCCTCATTTCTAATCTATCTTTTCTGGTGACCCCCACACATATATTCATTGTTTGTATGTTCATGAGCTATCTTGAATATCTGAGTTACATGTGACTTTCCCCCCATCAGTTTATCATATTTATATAAACACTACCAGAACTTCAGCCCAATGAAGATGAAAGAGGCAGGAAAGTAGTCCGTATGAAATATCAAAGGTTGTTGACACACCCGGCAAACTTAAGAATGAAAGTCTATGACAAGAATAAAGAGGAGCAACCTCTCTACAAAATCAAAGGAACTGGCACTAATTCAACCATTCAAAAAGTCAATATCAATACTTCTGGAGGTACACTGAATTTCGGTTTGGAACATCGCCATAGCACTCCAGGCATGTTTATAGGTGCTCCGATCTCCTTTGCAATGCCTCTGTTAGTTGATGAGTCTTCTAATACTCTATTTGTGCTGTTCTTTTCTGGCCAATCAAATTTTAAATGCAAGCTCTTGCAATCTAGCTATTGACTTGAATTGGTTTATATAAGTCTTCTTTGCAGCAACACTCTATGAGGAATGTCAGCTCTCTCATAGTCCAGATGTTCCGCCGCTGCAGTCATCATGCTCAAATCATAATTTACATCCTGAATCCATCTTCTCTGTGGTCTTCCTCTTCTATTTGTCTCCTTCCATAATGATTACCGATTGTTGATCAAGTTTAAGTGTTGTTTCAAATCTTTCCATTGCTGTTTCTATTATGATCCTGATTAAAATTTTTCATGATATCACTTGTTTCAGTATTTCTACGAATTCTTATGTCAATAGAATGCATCTCCTTTGTCCGCCTTGAGAATTGCATATTTGTTATACTTCAATGAATTGTTCTGGAATTAATATAATAATTCGCCGAGTGGTTACTGGGGCAAAAATTTGGGGTGTAAAGAATAGAACTACTGTTACCTGCCACGCATGTCGTAAGAGGCGACTAAGGAGGTTTGGTTGAAATCGGTTGCATGTGTCCTAAACATGTAAAAGTCATGCGTTTAGGGGCCTACCAAACCAATGTGCAACGTATACACGTTCTTGGCAAAGATCAAACATATCACAAAGAATGATTAAAATTGGTTGTAAGAACGAACGTAAAGAAGAAGAGAAGGTGAAGATATGTTGGGCACACCTTGAGAAGAAATGATTAAAGAATACCAAAGCAAGCATTGAAGTGGGAGGCAAAGGGTTCAAGAAAGTGAGAACCCCCAAAGGAAACCCCAAAACAAATGTTGCTGAAAGAGGTAAGACTCAATTCCATGGAAGACATTGAGCGAGTTGTCCAGGACAGTGAAGTATAGAGAAATTACTTGCAGGCCATATGTATGTACAATGGTGCAAGAGGAATATTGACATTTTATTACTGAAAACAGTAAAGAATACATGAATAATGCAAGAAAATGCAATGTTAATAAAGGAACAATATCTCAAGAAAACGAACAGTATTTAAACAACAAATAACACAGAATCATACACAGAAAAAGACATTCTATTATTATATTAAATATGCAAACTTTATTTGCGTACAATCTGAAAGTGTATACTAATGCTTAAAAAATATAAATATGCATCAACCACAAAGCAGAGATATTTAAAAATGCAACAGAATAAGCACAGAATTGATTAAAATTAAGAAGATGGAAGCTATTCTAAAATACTACTCTTATATTGTATATAAATAATATAATAAATTTCTTTAAATATTTTATACTACCATAACAAGAAGAATAATCAATATTAGAAGTAACTTAGTCTTGTTTTTTTAACACATTAACTACCAGGACAAGGCAGCGCTATACAGAATTTAATCAGATGGAAAAAAAGAAACACTGTGCACATTTTTTTGATCTGAATATAAAATTAGTTTAAAATTTACTCTTTCACATTTCAATGTGGTTAAAAGTTTTTAATTTACTTCAAAAGATCTACAAAAAGATTGTTTATTGAAGATTTTTTTAAAAATTCTTTGACAATATTTACGTCCTCCAATAGATTTACCAAACGACTTAAAATTATTGACCATGGCAACAAGAGATAAAGTCACAAACAACACAGGAAAAAACTTCTTTAATTGCTAAACAGGATAGACACTTGATCCAGCAGTTGGTTGATATGTCTATCATAATTATGTGTCAAGGGAAACAAAATAAAGTTATTTTAAACAATAGTATTAACAATGTATGCAGTGATAATACTGGAGATATTAAACTGATATTACAACTAATGCAATAAATACACGGACCACAGTAAGAGCTAATGCAACTCAATAAAGAGAACAATAGCATCAATTGACTAAGTGTGAAGTAATTAGTATTGAATTTATTTTATTGAAAGAACCAGGTCTACCTATCACTACATTGATCTTTCAAGTAAGTTTTTATAAAGTTGGGTAGATGTGTAAACTGTTCCTAATAATGTCAATAATAATGTTTGTATGGTTCTTGAACTTGTCTCCCTTATTATAAGCATATACTACCTGGTAATTCTCAGAAGAATGACCTAGTAAAATCAACATTGACTGAAAGTTAACCTTTTTTTTTTAAGTATTGTCCTGCATGGTTATATCCATTTATAAAAACAAAATTATTTGAAATATTCACAATAACATTAAAAGGTTCAATTTCTTTAGTTTGCAATGAATGTACGTTGTCATTTATCTATATAATAATATTTCCATCAAAACCTGTTGAAGATTAACCATTTTTTTCCATATTTTTCATCTACCTCCGGATGCACTTATATTACAATGTATACTAAATTAGCCGGTGTACTGGCTTTGGGTCATGCTAAAATAACACAGTGAGCCAGTACATTGGCTCAGATGAGCAATGGTTAAGTAAAACTAAACCTTAAATTGTACATACAACAACAGAATGATAAAGTGGAAGAAAAAAATGGTTTCAATCACAGCATGCTTTTTTTCAATTTGATAGTTAATGTGTTAAAAGTAAAAGTCTATTTTAAATTATCTAATTAGCCGGTGCAATTCTTGAATTCAAAAATGTACTCTAGCCAGATTTAGCCTCCACTTGGAATGAAGTTTATCTTCATATGGCTTTAACCCATAATTAAACTCTAACCGATGCCAGCTTGACATCACCATCCACTTTCAAGTGAGTGATATGTTCAAGAGGGGTGTGGCTATGATAAGTATGAAACTTCTCATCATCGATAATAACCTTGAGGAAAAAAGAGAGATAGAAACATATATTAGTATCTTTTACTTCATATTCCTGTTTATAAACTTTACTGAACAAGCATGGACACTTAATTTTATGCCCGTTGGAATATCTGTCGTGGTCTACATGTAGTGTCCTGTGAAATTCGTCACTCCTGTTATATTTTTTGCTTGATAAATGCCTTTAGGTTGAAAAGTTGCTGTGTGTTGTCATTGTTTTTTTATTTTGTTAAACTACAGTACTTTGTTATTACATGTTTCGCTAGTTTACATAGTTTTACTGCAGTCGCCCCCTATAAGTCAGATGTCCCACCTCTCATTACTCTTGGAAGAGAATGTAGAGATTGGGGCAACATGAAGGCTGATCTCGCAGTTAAGCAGCTGATAGAAGATAATGCAAGGGATGATGATGTTGTTGTATATACCGATGGGTCGGTTCAACGTGGTGAGAAATCCGGCTGGGGTTTCTTGGCTAATGCACATGGTAGGGTTGTTGCAGAGCGAAATGGGGCATACAGGACAACTACTTCTAGTATGAGGATGGAGGTTGAGGCAGTTACTGCTGCCCTCCATTGGATTTCTGGGACTTCATTTACTGGGGCAGTTGTTGTATCTGACTCTCAGTCGATGCTTCACAAGATCCAGAAGGGCAGGTTTCAGTATGAGTGGATGTCGTCTATAGAAGTTTCTAACCTCCAGCGGCTTACGTGGATATACTGTCCTGGGCATGCGGGTGTTTACGGTAATGAGAGAGCGGACAGGCTTGCATCAACAGCATCGATTGTTGGGGAGTAGAAGATGGATAAGGGGGTATTCTTCGGTCTCTTCGAGACTCTCTGTTGGATGAGGACACTAAAATCGATGTTGAATCGATCAAGCGATTAAGCAGTTTGGAGTTACCCGTTGTTCAAGTCAACTGGATGCCTGAGAGGCAGAGTGAGAGGTGTGTTTAATCAGCGAGCCACAGGAACCATCAGTATGCATACTCTTCGATATCTGTTGGGGAGACTGAGCACCTATGGGTCTGCCCGGAGTGCAATGCGTCAGTTTAGTAACCAATAACCAATAACCCACCTCTACTGCCATCATGCTCAGATCATCTATCACATCCTAAATCCATTCTTTCTGTGGTCTTCCTTTTCTTCTCTATGCTAGAATGCCTCCCTCTATAAATGTCTTCTCAAAATATTTCGATTTTCTCATTTGTAGCTTTAGAGTTTTAATTTTGAGTTCCTTCTTGGTAGATTTATTTGTTCTTTTCTCTGTTCGTGGTATATGGAGGACTCTTCTGTAAAGTTTGTATTCAAAAGTACATATATACTTTATCACAATCCTGTTAAATGTTCATGTCTCATACCCATGAGTTGCATGCTCTTAGTATTCTGATCATTGTTTCATCCTTAATTCTTTTGTATCATGTCATTAATTAAACACAAATATCTTTACATTCAACAGTTGCAACATTTTATTTCGTGGAAATCAATAATTATCTTTTAACTAAAACTTTTCACTTCCAGTCCAACATAACTGAGCTTACCTTGTAACTGTTATCCCTACTTCTAGACATAACCTTGCTTACCTTGTAACTGTTATCCTTACTTTTAGTCTAACATAACCTTGCTTACCTTGTAACTGTTATCCTTACTTTTAGTCTAACATAACCATGCTTACCTTGTAACTGATATCCTTACTTTTAGTCTAACATAACCTTGCAACTGTTATCCTTACTTCTAGTCCAACATAACCTTGCTTACCTTAAAACTGTTATCCTTCCTTTTGATCACTAGCTCAAATCGCTCATTAGCTGTGAGAGGGAATCGGTCATGAGCTTCCTCAGTACCCCATTTGCCACCAAATTTACTGTTTCGGATCACTTTGTTGATTTGACTGCCAAACTTAAAACGGAAATCCAAGCAGAAAGACACATCATGATCAACTGATGGACCATGCAACAAGTAGACAGTGAATCTGAAAACAAAAAAATGTTTGTGATCAGTTGAAGAATGATTGTATATCTTATGTGTGTCTCAAGCACAGTGCTTTTGTCTGAGCATTGATACAGAATTATTCACAATCTGAATTGCAGAAAACATGAACAACAAAGCCAATATTGATCATAATCATATCAGAATATGTGCTTCCTCTTAAGACTGACTGCAATGAATTTTCAATACGCCTGTACTTGGCTTTATTGGTACAATCTAACTATCGATATAGGGGAAGACTGCAGTAAAACTACGTAGCAATGATTGTAGAAATTGTTTTTACTTGTTTCGCCATTGCTACAATCTAACTGACTTGTCTCTCCATCTTTTGATATTATTACCTTACTATTCCTACAGCCGTCTATATTTAATCCTTTTTTGGTATGGTCTTCAGCAGTCTTCTGTTTTTATTGTGTCAATATATTAGAATTCTGGAAAATTCAGAAAATGTATTCTTATTTCCAAACTTTGGAAACCTTTCAAATTAGGTGAATGTACTGTTTTTCTAATATATTTTACAAAGTAACATTTTCAAATTATTCAGTATGTTTCACTGTAGGTGAATGCATTGTTTCTCTTTTTTTTTTAACCCTTTCGCTATGTATTATTTTGACCTCTGGATGCATTTATTTTGTGATTCAAATTTAACATTCAATGTCAATTAGTTTAAACCTTTATAACTCTAGTACTGTTTCTCTAAAGTATAACATATTATATATTAAATTGTTGCTAATTAGATGTGGAATACATTAATATAATAATATTTTACATCAGGTGATATACGTTTGAGAAAATTAGATTATTGTAGCATGACTATTTTGAAAAAAAATCATAAAAATATTTTTACTCTCGGGTTTGTACTACATCTTAACTCTTTCCACGCAGTTATTTCCTCAATTTTTAAGCAGTTAATTCAAGGAAGTTAAAAAAAACCCCATCCCAACTACTTGTCAATAAATAAACATATATATATTATTATATACTAAATTGAAGAAGTCGGACAACCCAATAGAATAACAAGGTTAAAAATAGTAGAAGTAAAATAGTAGAAGTAAAATAGAAGTAAAATAGTAGAAGTAAAACTAGAAAGACTTCTTATAAGGAAGCAACTCTATGGCGCAGTGTGCGGCTTAAAGCGTGGAAAGAGTTAATATTGATAGATGTTTCCAGAAGTAGCAGTTAAATGAAGATAATCCATGTGGGAACATATTCTATAAGTTTCATCTAACTAGGTGCAGTAGTTTTTATAATATTCACTTCTGAGTGTGGACATAAATGGAATGTGGAACGCCCATTCTTTAGATGCAATTATTACATTAGACTTACAACTATCGATACTGCATTTCATAAACAATCAAATGCCATTATTACCATCAATAAAATCTTACTATCACAAGTTATAATTTGATCTAACAGTACTCAAGATTGCACTGTAAACATCGTTGGAAACATTAACGTTTAAAACAAATGACTTGACTTGAACACAATAATACACTGCTTTCCCTCTTTCAAATCTTTGTTAAATGAGATAGTAATGTACCTACATATATATACTTTCCATTTCTGAAGATTTTTTAACTTCAGTAAAGGGGTTGTGAAGATACATTCGTTTCCATGAACAGACATCCAAAAGCTGATATATCGGTTCTGCGACATCATGAACATTACTCTGAACCGATATATTGGCTCTGCAGTCCCGTTGGGTTAATAGGACTGCATTTAACCAGTGAGCCACAATAACTATCAGTATGCATACCCTTCGACATCTGCTGGGGAGACTTTAGCACCTATCGGTCTGAGCACCTATGGGTCTGCCCGAGTGCTGTGACATCAGTTTAGTAACCAATAACCAAATATTATTTCTCTAATACTGTTTACAATGGAAGATATAATGTATTTGTTTATGATAGCCATGATCATCACCAGCGTACATAAGGCTCAAGATGATTTTGATACAAATTTTTCTATGTTGTATGTTATAGAAAATATGGCCAAGTAAAAGAGCAAGTCAACAGAATGTAACTCAATAATAGGAAAAAACTATTTAAACTATGTACCAAATGAAAATGTATATCAAAAATGAAAAAGGTAGTCCTAAATATGATTTGTAAACTTTAATAACCTTGTGTAAAGCTTATTTGGTTGCAACATCAATTTAAGTTTTATAAAAGCACCTTATCTCAAATTTGATATTTCAGTAAAGCACCTTATCTCAAAATTTGATATTTCACAAGAACGCATATGGTGAAAGAAGTATTTTCAAATTATCAAACATAGACCATGTGTAGCCTTTAATGTCCAAAAGGGTCTAAAGGGGAAAGATTGGCTTCATTGCACGGGTTTCTCCATTAAGCCGTCACTGTCGGCAGAGATGGCATGTCATCTGCCAAGATCATGAACACCGTAGCTCTGGCAACAGTCCTAGGGATCTCATTAAAAAATTGCACATGTGTCTTGGTCCAGATTTGAACTCAGACCTTTCAATATGACTTTCAATACCAAAGGCTAACGACCTAACCTCTTAGCAATTGAGACCCCCATGTCTTTAATGTATGCATGACCAATACCCAGTAACAACACAATATTGTAGTTTTCACTGCTACACCAATGTACCTTTGGCCACCTGTTGGAGTACCCTCTATGTGTATCTTGCTTCCTGAATGAAAGACACTGGGACAGAAGTGGAACAGCCTGTAAGTAAAAGAATTCAAGTATTTCAAATGGTAAACCTTACTCTATCATAGAATGTCTACTCTATCAGCATATGGAAGTGATGGTATTTTTAGACCTGATAATGGATTCACTAAGCAATTCTTCTAATGCTTCATTATAAAAACCTATTAAACCACTCTTTGTGATCTGTATATGATCTGAGCCTCAGAACGGTTGTATGTTGTGCCAGTTATGTGCCTACAACTAGGCCAGTACATACGATATCTGTAAAGATTTTTATTTATTAGGGTAGCTTTCCTAGACCCCTACCTCAGTTGTCTCTTACATGGAGCATAACAATAATAATAATTCCTCTCGTACCGTTATCGTTACATAGGGCCTGCAAGTAATTTCTCCATACCGCTCTATCCTGGGCAATGGAACTGAGACCGATATTTCTTGCCTCTCTCAGCAAAGTTATTTCAGGGTCTCTTAGGTTTTCCTCTTTCTTGAACCCTTTGCATCCCACTTCAATACCTCCTTTCATATTCGTTGATCATTTCTCCTCAAGGTGTGTCCAACATATCTCCATCTTCTCTTTCTTATAAAGTTGTCACTATGTGCCAGACATTTCTCCGATTTCATCAATTCTCTGAATTCGTTCCATTTATATTCATTATTTTTCGCATACATCTATTTTCAAATGCATTCAACTTGCTTTCAATATCTTTAATCATTTTCCAACTCTCACTGGCATATGTTAGGATTGATACATTTGAATTGAAAACTCGTAATTTAGTTTTAATATTATATAACTTGCAATTCCATATTTTATTTAGACTTTTAAAAGCTGATGGAGAATAATAATAATAATAATAATTCCTCTCGTACCGTTATACGTTACATAGGGCCTGCAAGTAATTTCTCCATACCGCTCTATCCTGGGCAACTCGATCAATCTCATCCATGGAACTGAGACCGATATTTCCTACCTCTCTCAGCAAAGTTAGCCCGGGTCTCCTTAGGTCGACCTCTCTTTCTTGAACCCTTTGCATCCCACTTCAATCCTGCTTTGATATTCGTTGATCATTTCTCCTCAAGGTGTGTCAACATATCTCCATCTTCTCTTTCTTATAACAGTTGTCACTAGTGGTTGACCAGACATGTCTCTGATTTCATCACTTCTGAATTCGTTCCATTTTATATTCATTATTTTTCAGACATCTATTTTCAAATGCATTCAACTTGTTTCTATATCTTTAGTCATTTTCCAACTCTTGGCATATGTTAGGATTGATACAACATTTGAATTGAAAATTCGTAATTTAGTTTTAATACTATATAACTTGCAGTTCCATATTTTATTTAGACCTTTAAAAGCTGATGTTGCTTTGCCAATTCGTATGATGGAGCATACAGAACATATATTGCTGCTTTCCAATGGCTCACATAGGCTCCAATTCGAGTGCAATTCTATATTTGCTTTGAAAGATCTAATATGGCCTGTGTCAGGATGAATGGATCGCATCCATAGATGCTTCTTCTTCTTGCATTCGCCTGCTATGAATTCAGGCATAGTCAGTGCGCCTGGAACTGACGCTTCTGACTGAATTTTGCGTGAAAGCCTGCTTTTCTTATTAATCAGTGTCCCACCCCGGCCATACAGGCGTGCCTTCTCCGACTTCAGAGGTTAGATGCTTCTAACTAGGGTCTACTTGGATCAAATACCTGATCATACAGATGCCCTCAGCAATGAGCTGGCAGACATGTATACAAACCTATCTAGTCTACAAACTTATCTAGTCCGAGATGTTAGAGCTGAATAATGAGGATAAAACACTGTGTAGCAATAGTATAGTGGATGATAACAAGGAATTTTATGATGCATTTATACTGCAATTGTGAGAATTTGTTACATGAGTTTGACTGAACATTCAAGGAGTGTTGAACAAGGAGTGTATGTAACTAGCAAATTAACATAAAACATCAGCTGCATACATCTACTGGAGGAGACTGAACACCTGTATCTGTCTTATGTTCTATGAGGTCCTTTGTTTAATTAACTAATAGCAAATAACAAACCCTAAGATATAATCAGATGAGAATTTGGATAAATAATGAGATATGTAAAGAAATGAGATTTAAAAAAACATGAGTTCTAAGATTGCTTTATATAATGAGATATTATTGTCAAGACTCATAATATAAATTGTCATATTGGATGATTTGAGTTTATACATTTCTAAACATAAGATATCAGTATCACGATGCTCTGCCCCAATGAGATATAAGGTGCAAGTCTATGATATCCTACAATTTTAAGAAAATGTTTATTCCATGATTAGTCTAACAAATTGCACAGATTTCTAAAAATGTGCAAATTAAAACGTTTTAAAAAAATAACTAAACACAAACTTGGATAACAAGTAATCTTGGATAACAAGTAAGACAGAGTAATCCCAAACACAACAGTGAATACAGACCTCTCTCTCTCTCTCTTTGCCTTTTTACCCCGGGTTGGGGCATGGGCCCTCAACCAACTCATGCCAAGTCTTCCTATCTCTAGCTATCTCCTGCAGCTCCCTCAGCTCTTCTTTATATTGTTGATCTCTGCCTTCAAATCTCGTCTCCATGTATTTCTCGGCCTCCCTTTCCTTCGCTGTCCCTCGGGTTCAGGCAAGGACCCTTCTTGTTATATTCCCCTCCGGTTTACTAAGTGTGTCCTATCCAGCGCCAGCGTCTTTTTTAACCTGTTCGTTCACTGGAATCTGTCTTGTTCTCTCCATAAGTTCCTCATTTGTGACCCTATCATACCATCTTATTCCCTCTATTCTGCGCAGACACCAGTTGATGAATGTTTGCAATTTATGCGCTATTGTTTTAGTTGTTCTCCATGTTTCTGACCCATACAGTAGAACTGCTTTAACATTAGAGTTAAATATCAAAATTTTTGTTCTAGATTTGATTTCTTTGGACTTCCAATGTTTCCCAGTGCAATGAAAGCTCCCCTTGCCTTCTGTATTCTTATTTTAACATCTCTATCTGTTCCACCCTCTTTGTCTACGTTGCTGCCCAAATATGTGAATGATTCTACCTCTTGAAGTGGATTTCCCCAGGAGATCGAGTTGTCGTTGCTTGGTTAATTCTCAATATCTTTGTCTTTCCCTTATGAATGTTCAGCCCTAGTTGCTGGGACCTTTGATTCAATGTGTTAAGCTTATCCTGCATCTGATTTTGTGTATGTGACAGAAGGGCTATATCATCAGCGAAGTCCAGATCATCTAGTTGCTCTGTCAGAGTCCATTGGATTCCATTTCTGGTGTTAGTTACTGTGGTCTTCATAATCCAGTCTATTGTCAGTAAGAACAACAAGGTGATAGAAGACATCCTGACGCCTCCTGTTTCTATTCGAAAGTATCTGTTAGTTTACCTTCATGAAGAACTCTACATTTCATATCTGTATATGTTGCTTTTATTAGGTTAATAATTTTCTGTAGGATTCCATAATGCCTCATTAATTTCAAAGGGTTTCCTATCAATACTGTCAAAGCCTTCTCATAATCAACAAATCCGATATAAAGTGGGGATTTCCATTCAATACTTTGCTCTATTATTTACGTAATGTGGCTATCTGGTCAGCACAGGATCTATTTGGTGGTCGGAAGCCTGCCTGTTCATCTCTTAGCTTTATATCGATGGTATCTCTCAGTCTCTCAGGATGACTCTGTAGTATTTTCCCAGGTACTGACAACAGCATTATTCCCTATAGTTTTCACACTTCTGAAGGTCCCTTTCTTTGGTAGCTTCACCAGGTATCCTTCTCTCCAGTTTGCTGGTATTTCTTCGGTCTCCCAGATTCTGCTAAATAATTTATACAGTATTTCTGTGGATGTGTTTATGTTGGCTTTAACCGCCTCTGCTGGAATACCATCTGGACCGCCGCTTTTCCATCTTTTAAAGTTTAATGGCTTTACTAATCTCCTCCTTGGATGGTTTCTCACAGTTGATGTCAAGTCAATTTCTGCCGGTTGGATATCTGGGGGTTTGTAGGTGCTGGTCTGTTCAGGAGTTCCTTGAAGTATTCCATCCATCTTTCCATTTGGTCTCTAACATTAGTGATAGTTTCCCCACTACTATTTTGATCAACCCATTTGATGGTCTGTATTTTCCTGCTAGCTTTCTAGTGATATTGTAAAGATCCCTAAGGTTTCCTTTTCCTGCAGCTACCTCTGCTTCTCTTGCTAGATCTTCTCTGTATTGTCTTTTATCTAACTTTATTTGTTTCTTCACTTTCTTGCTAGCTTCTGTGTACTTTTCCTGGGCTATGGCTTTGGCAGTTCTAGTTTTGCTATTATTTAAATCTGCTTTCCTCTTTTCCTTTCTTCTATTTCCTTGAGAGTTTCTGGAGTTATCCATGCCTTATGATTCCGCTCCTTCTTTCCTAATACCTCTGTGCATGTTTCATTCCAAATATTTTTGGCTTGCTGCCAGCATTCTTCAGCACTCACCTCATCTTCTAATTGCCACAACACCTCATACTTATTAGAGACTGTGACCGTGAACTGTTTCTTTGTTTCTTGACTTCTGAGGTATCCTACATTATATTGGTGTCTATGTTCATGGGATGTTATGTACCGCTTAAGCTTCAGTTTAATTTTACTTATCAGCAAATGGTGATCGAATCTACATCTGCCCCCTTAGGACCCTTACATCTTGTAGAGATGACCTGAATTTCTTGTTTATGCATATGTGGTCAATTTGATTTTCTGTTCTGTGATCTGGTGATACCCAGGTTGCTTTATGTATTCTTTTATGTGGAAAGACACTTCCACCTATGAGCGTATTGATTAAGCTGCACGAAATTAGTGAATAGTTCTCCATTTTCGTTCATTATTCCTAGTCGGTGTTTCCCCATGATCTCCTCGTAGCCTATGTTGTCCGAACCTATTTTGGCATTGAGGTCACCCATCAAAATTTTGATGTTCCAATTTCTCTGATTACCTATAGTATTTTGAAGTTTTATGTAAAATTCCTCTTTTACTTTTTCCTCTTTATCATTGGTAGGTGCATAACACTGGGTCACATTCAAGAATACTTTCTTTTTGGTGGTTCTGAATGTTGCTGTGATTATCCTAGGACTCACTGCTTCCCACTTTATTAGTGCAGTCTCAGCTTCTTTAGATAGCATTAAAGCCACTCCTTCACTATGGGGCATTTTCTTCCATATGGCCTGAGAACAGCATTGTTTCTCCTGTGTTTTAACGTTGTTTGCCTGCACCATTCCACCTAGTTTCACTAATCCCAAGATGCCAATCCGTGAAATTTCATCTCATTTACAACCTGTGCTGTCTTTCCCATTTGATACATACTTCTAACATTCCAGGTGCCAATTCTGGAGCTTTTCCTAGGTGAAGGAAGATAATCTGCGGTGTAGACTCCTTGCGGCTTTCTCTGCATCGCTTCATACCTCTTCTAGAAGGACTTCCTTTCCTCTTGGCTGGCACAGTTTTATTTTTTTTTTATGTGACTTGTTCATGGTTGGTTGGATTTTGTGGCTAAAATTTTCTGCTGGATAGGGTAGCCAGCCCTCGCCAAACCCATTAGTCGCCTCTTCGACATGCCTTGTAGGTCGCAGTGCTGCTACTCTTTGCTCCTTGCGGCCCCCGGCAGCACAGGGCGTGAATACAGACCACCGCCCACTAATTGCCTACCTCAATGAAACACCACTTAGCAAAATACATAGAAAGACAGCAAGAACCAAGATTATAGATACCAGAAAAATAAATGATCCAGATATAGAAAGAATAATAAATACAGAAATGACGGGAGCTATAGTAGAAGCATATATCCAGAAGATAACGTTGAAACAACATGGCAAAAATTTAAGAGTATTCTTTTGAAATGTCTAACAATGCATTGTGGCACCACATTTAAAGGAGGAACAGAGAAAAAAGAGAACAGCATGGTGGAATAATGAAGTTAAAGAAGCAATAAAAATTAAAAAGAACATATAAGACCTGGATAAGATCACACTCAGAAAGCGATTATGATAAATACAGACTAGCAAGGCAGACATCGGCCAGAGTAATCAAGCAAGAGAAAGAAAAATCTTGGACCATGTATGGTGAAAATCTCAGTAGATTATGTGTAGAGTCCAGCAAACAATTTTATAAGGCCATAGCAAAAATGAGAATAAGGGACAAACCCTTCCAGCCATCCGAATATATAAATGATAGTCAAGGTAAACCTATACATGAAGAAGTTAAGATCAGAAAAGATGGAAGAATACTTCAGACCTCTTGAATATACCAGATACTGGAATAAAGATCATTCAAACCGAGATATGCAAACATTGAAGAACCTGAAATACTAGTAAGTGAGGAAAGAGAAGCTATTAAGAAGCCCAAGAACAAGGCTGCAGGAATTGATGGAATAACAGCAGAAGCAATAAAGGCGTGTGGAGAGTAGGAGTAACCTGGGTACATTACATCTTCAAGAAGGCATGGGAAGAAAGAACTGTCCCTTCAGATTGGCAAAAGGCTATTATAGTACCAATATGGAAGAAAAAAGGTAAAAACAAGACTGTAGTACATATAGAGGCATCTCCTTCCTAAGCCATGTGGGAAAAATGTTTGCAAGAGTTCTTGAGCAACGAATAAGACCAATTGTGGAGCCAACACTCAGCCCACAACAGTTTGGATTTAGAAAAGGAAAAGGGTGCACAGATGCAATATTTGCTCTAAGACAAATTAGTGAAAAGACTATAGAACACAAAAATCAAATGAATATAGCCTTCATAGACCAAGAAAAGGCATTTGATAGGGTTAACAGAGACATATTATGGGATGTTCTCGAAAACTACGAATAAAAGGAACACTGCTAGACTGTGTTAGAGCCATATATGGAAAGTGAAAGTGCCATACGAACAAGCGCCGGACTCACAAATTGGTTTCCAGTAACATCAGAGTACGGCAAGGATGTATATTATCACCTCTTCTCTTTATTATATACATGGATAGTATCACCAAAATAGATGAAGCATCACTCAACGCAGACCAACAAAATGAACTGCTCTTTGCTGACGACCAATGTATATTCCATAATAATATTGAACAGCTTCAAAAACACATAAACTTACTCAACAATAGCTGCCTCAAATACAACATGAAGATCAATATTCAAAAGACAGAAGTCATGACTATAAGTAGAGAACATAAAGATATCAACATAAAAATAAATGACCAAATGCTAAAGCAGGTGAGAGAATTCAAATACCTTGGAAGTATCTTCACTTCTGATAGTAGACTGGACAGAAAGATCGAAACTAGAATCCAGCAAACCAACAACATTACATACCAACTTACCCCAATTTTGAAACACCCAGCTATTCCAGTAGTGACTAAAGACAGATTATAAATTCAATCTTTATACCAACACTGTGCTACAAGAGCCAAACATGGGCACTGACAAAAGAACAAGAAAGGAAAATTACCACATGCGAAATGAGATGCCTGAGGAAAGCAGTAAATAAAACAAAAAGAGACCATATAAGAAATGAAGAAATTAGAAGAACAGTCGAACAACACCTGCTATTAGATTTGTTGAAAAACAGAGACTCAAATGGTTTGGCCACTTGGTCAGAATGAACCCGAATACACCAGTTGCAGGAGCGTACAACCTGAAAATGGAATCATCAAGAGGAAGGGCAGACCAAGAAAAAGATGGGTTGATGGAGTTACAGACATCTTAAACTCCACAATACCACACCATATCAAGCGACAGCTGCATTATCTCGAAACCGATCATCAGTTAAACCTGCTCGCCTAGCGGCAAAAAAAGCAGAGAAGGACAAAGAAAGAAAAAATAACAAGAAATATGATTTATATTAAAGTTCATGACATTTGTGTTTTAATTCCCTAGACAGCAAGATTGAAGTCATTATTATATATTGATGTTTGATACTTACTGGGTTGTTATGATGAGACTGAAATAGGAATGGAATAAAAGCATTAGTGCATTGAGAATATATTTGAACATAGAAGATTCCATTTATTATATCTTATCTTGCTTTGTGTCTGTCTCATTTTGTTCCTCTTGCACTCTTGACGTGTGAAGGTAAGATTTAGTGTGCGGGGCAGGGTCCTCCTATATGCTAGGAGCACCTGCATGGCCGTCCTCTCACTTAGTTTCTGTTTACTCTGCGTATCATTGCTCGTTTTGTACATAACTTGAAGACAATCATGTTATATGGCTGAACTATTTGACTTGCTGCGTCTGGATGAATTCTGTTGCTTCTTTTATACCCACTGTGAACTTGATTGTACAATTTCTGATGTTTATCTCTTATTGATACATTGAGTATTGTTTTCTTCAAGAATCTCTCTTCTCGTGTTCGTTCTTTGCAGCCAATTTTATAATTCTTATTGTGATATATAATTGAACTTGGACAAGAATGTTTTTTTACGTTGTGCGGTTATGCGCCTATGGTGACTAGGCCGGCACATCCGGTTTCAGCTAGCTGTTTATTTACTAGGGTAACTTGCCCTAGAACGATCCGCTGTGCTGTATATTTTGGCTTGGATCTTCGCCTTTACGATCATCTTTTTGCCGTATATTTGGGCTTCAAGAATCTAGTTTCTATCATTGTAATTTTTCTTTCATCTTTTTGCTGTCATCGTCCATATCTGGCATTGCAGCACAGTTTGGGAGAAGCTCTTTTTATGTCTGTTGACACATATTTGTTCAGTATTGGTGCGATCTACCCAATAAATTTGTTTTGTTACATCTGTGTTTGATTTTCACTTTTGATTTGCCAGCCGGTGATATTATACTATACTATGTGTATTTGTAATTAATTATCATTTATATATCTGAATGCTAAGTTTCTATCACTAATGCATATGCGTATCTTAAATTAATTTAATCAGTTATGCATCTCAAGAACCACTTCTATAAACAAATAATAGTCCATTCTCTCTCTCGCTCTCTCTCATTCTTTTTCTGCCATTTTTATCATTCTTATTGCGATATATTAACAGCCGTTGCTAAGAACGTGTTTTACGTCACATCATTCAGTACCATTTGGAGCTCTAGTTCTAGTGCTTATCCTTCGGTGAAGTGTCCAATTTCAACCAGCGTTTACTGGGTTCGCTCTCCGTTAGCCTTTGGCTGTCCCAGCCAACCTGCAAGGCAGCAGGTTACAGTCCATTTGAATGTAATAATATAACTGTCCATCTTTTGTGATGAGGGAAATTGTTTCAGAGCTGTGTTGTTTTGACACTTTTGTTTGTGAGGTGATTGTTACGTCCAATTATGGCACAGAAGTGTATTTTTTTAATAAAGTGTACCTTCACAGCAAGCAACAATATACTATTTGAAGTTCATTGCAGTAAATTGTTGATGCTGCTGGGGCAGCACTTGTCTAATCTAAACCTAGAATACTTTCTCGAAACCTCTTGTGGGTTCTTGGTTTACAACTGCTTCTCAAGAATGTCAGTTGTTGGGGTAGTCTATGTAAAATAAAATGCATCACATTATGTTTAGCTGAATGCTACCATTCTATTCAGTATATTATTATCATTTGGTGTTTAACTGCTGATTTTAGTGAAGCTTTTGTTGGTATAAACTCAAAGCTATATGTCACACTTACATCATGACCACCATGACCACCACCACTTCCAGGGAGGTTTACTCGGCTGACTGCGATATCTCCATTAATGTAGATATTGCGAATATTCTCCTTTCCCACTCGGTGCTTGAAGTCACAGAAAAATTGCTCATTTATGGAGACCTGTAAATATACAAATTTTTCATTATGAGCATCAGATCTTACAGATATGTGTTTTTTCACATATTAATCTTGACAGAAAAACAGTGTTGAGTGCTTGTTCTACTTACAGCCTAAACATATTTGATCACATAAAACCTAACTAAATTTTATCTTTTTTTTTAAAATTCTACAATTATAAACTTTATAGTGATGAAGGAGAGACAGTTTAGTTTTAGTCGTCGGATCATCATCACTGCGCATCAAACCAATTAGTCCATAAGTGCTCAGATCTCCTCCTAAGTATGTCTCTCAGCAAGTGGCAACTAGCGACACCATTTATTTGTTGGTTTACTATTCGTTTTTGGCTACCAGCATAGTGCTCTTGTCTAGTTACACCATATTTGACTTGGAATTCTTGCAGTCTGGTTAGAGTTGTAGATTCACCACTATTACTTGAATCATTTTCTCTCCCATAGGGAATTTGGAATATCAGCCTTGTTCATTGCTCGCTCACTTTTTACGGCAGCCATACATGTAAGACTATCGGTACATTCATTTTCCCTTACACTTGCATGCTTTAGCACAAAAATAGGATTTCTTTCAGCCTAGACCTCCCCAACGACTCCAAACATTGTCTCCGAGCACAGCCTGTTTCAATCTTCCTGAGCATACTCATTGAGTCACTAAGAAAACATGCATGGATAGACAGTGTAAATGACACCACACAAATAATAAAGATTTACTAATTGCGAGCTACAAAAAATTCAGTTCACAACTAACATCAATATTCAACAGTAGAGAAGAAAAATAACCACACATATCTGAAGAGTTGAACTGTATGGCTCAGAAACAAGGACTCTGAATGAAAAAAAGATTAAAGTAATTTACAGACATTTGAGCTGTGCGGCTATTGTAGAATGTAATAAGTGAGCTGGACAGATTAACATATCAAATAGAGGCAGCTAAGATGTGGTGCTATCCTAGAATGGAACATATGAGCTTGGCAGATTACAAATAAAATAAACAAGTTCTCAAATACATTTGGGAACAACTACTGGAAGGCATGTAAAAATATAAACAATTTTAATCAAGTGATTCGAAACATACTACACAATCGACTAGTCAATATGAGAGTTGATAACAAAAAATTTCAGCCTTCTCACAAAGGAGTTGGTATGTGCTTATTAAGTATGAAAGCTCTTAGAAGAAATAAAGTTTATACTATAACTGCCCTCTTAATTGCAGCCCAGCAAAATTCTTTACCACAATACACAAGTTCACCAACTACATATTTTTAAAAATAAGTTGTTTGAATTTGAATAAAACTGATAGCAGATTCAGCACAAAAAACTGGTTGGAGCTAACTTTTAATGAGGGAATTTGTGTAATGTGCACTTTTGCAAATATTTATTGAAATTGCAGTGTTTCTTAACTCTTTCCACTTTATTCGCCGCACACTGCATCAGGGAAGTCTGTTGAACGCCAGTTTTACTTCTACTATTTTACTTCTACTATTTTACTTCTACACCTTTTTAACTTTGTTATTCTATTAGGTTGTCCAGTTTTCTTCAATCTAGTATATAATAATATATGTTTATTTATTGACGAGTAGTGGATTTTCTTTTTTAACCTCTCCTAAATTAACTGTTTGAAAATTGAGGAAATAATTCAGCGTGGAAAGAGTTAAGGATAGAGTTAAAATAAAAGTGTGACTGCTTTTTTGTTAAAATAAAATTGTGACTGCTTTAAGAATAGAACTGTTATTTTGTTAACCGTTATAAAAAATAATTTTCTTGATATATAGACATGAAATTATATCTTCTTCTTCTTTTGTCGTCACAATGCTACCGGGTTGTTGCCCAGTGTCGTGGTTTTCTGTTTTTGTCTTGTGCTGTTCTGGTGGCTTGTGTGATTGTTATTTTTGCTCTTTCACAGGATTCTGCTACACCATCTAACCATCTTTTCCGTGGTCTTCCTCTTGCCTTCTTTCCCGATGTTCTGTTGTAGAAGACTCTGTATACTGTGGAGTTTGGATGCATTCTTATTAAGTGGCCAAACCACTTCATTCTTTGTTTCTCTATGTAATGCAAACACGGTTTTGTGCCAACTTTCGTTCTTATGCTGATGTTGGTGATTCTGTCTCTGCTTGTGTTGTTGGTAACTTTTTGCAGGCAATGCATTTCACATGTAGTTATTTTTTGTGACTGCGCTTTGCTCATTGTCCATGTTTGGCTCTGGTAACACAAAGTAGGTATAAAAAAGCTGTTGATCATCTGTTTGTTTAGCTGCCTGTGAAATTTTTGGGTGCCTTAACAATGGGGCTAGCTGGTAGGTTACAGTATTTGCTTTTTTGCACTCTAGTCTCTATCTCTCTATCTAGTCTTCCGTCTTCCGTGAATATGCTTCCTAAGTATTTGAATTCTTTCACTTGGTTTATTTTAGTGCCATTGACATGGGATGTCTAGATTATTATGTTTTCTTCCCATATTCATTATTTCCGTTTTAGTGTTGTTGATTTTCAGGTCATGATTCATACAATTTTTGTTCAAGGTGTCAATATGATGTAGATCTTGTTCATTTTGATGTATCAGGCACTGATCATCTGCAAAAAGCAGTTCATTTATCCATATATGTAATAAAGAGTAGTGGTGAGAAGAGGACACAACCATGTCTAACACCTGATGTAATGGAGAACCAGTCGGTCATTCCTTCTGTTGTTCTTACTGTACTCTGGCTAATTATATCGCTTAACACTTAGTGTTCCAGAAGCACCACTATATGGTGATAGGGTAGGTAGTATTAGGGTTAATCAGTGGTAGTAAATAACTCCAGTCCACTTTCAATTTAACATAAGGTGATTCATAATTTCTGCCTTCACATGTAGACTGTTTTCAATTTAAGGTTAGTAAACTGTGATAAAACACACACAAATTCAATAATTGATTGTTTACACACAATTTTGACTTGAAATAAGGTCTTCATCATCTGACATAAATGCTGTAAAATATATTTATTCATAAAAACTGATATGACTTTTTTGGACTGTGTAAATATATATGGATGTAGCATGAACAGAAACACATTTTATGGCTTACAGATGTATAGGATATATTCAAATTGAGTGGTAAATTAGAATTTTATTTTTCTCCTCCTTACTAAAAATCATTTAGCATTTCCCTGTTATTATTAAGAAATATTTCACCGATGTAAATAAACAGAGCATTCAATTCTAAACATTTTGATGCATTGTACATGCTGCATAAATAAAAGATCAGTTTTATAACAAAACTAATAACAGGTGTCTGTATAAAAGTGTGTAATAAAAAAACTGGCAACAAAATGATTTATTATATAGGTTTAGCAATTTTTGTTATTTTTTTTTTTTGAGAACATCTACAAGTTGTTAGAATCTTACCTGGTAACTATCATTTCTCACACTAATCTTCACTTTAACATTGTCACCTTTCCTGACTGGAAAGCCACCATGTTTTTCTTCAGTACCCCAACTGCCAGAAAAGCTGTTTCTGACAATTTCATTGCTAGCAAATCGAGCTTCAAGTACAAAAGGGGTTGGATGAGTTAGATCCCTTTCAGTGACCAAAGCAATCGTGACCCTGTGAATGATGAAACACAGATTTACATGAAAAATGAAGAACAGATTAATAGAGATTAAAACACAGGGTAAGACACAGAGTGCAGAATAAAGGTAATGAATACAGATTAAGAGTTTACATTAGGATTACCTTAACCATGAATATATAAGTAGTAAGATAGAAATTCTAATAATAACGAATATTGAATTCTTCATAAGGAGTTAATTCTTTTACTTTTGTGTTCATTGGTAAACATGGCCTGATATTACTAAAAAAAAAAGATCAGTTAGCTTATCGGCCTTGTTGCTAAGATCATAGTGTAGTGTCCACTTGATCGTAGCCAGGGGTAGAGCTTTCAGAGACAATAGGCAACTAAATAAATTCAGAGCAGCTCTCATTCAAAAGAATAACGACGCTCAAAGTTTTTAACACATTCAACCATAACTGGATCCGCTCATTGCGGCACTTTCGGGTAGGTCACCCCCTAAAATAAAATGTGTTCTTAAATTGAAGAGGCATGTAGGTCTCAGCTTAAAGAGTCTTTAATCATCTAAAAGTCAAAAAGCAAACTACTAATAAATACTAGCATGTTTATTTTTACATTACATTTAAGAATTTTCGGAACTTCCACCAGAAAATACTTAAGATTGTTTTAGTCTGTATGACCAGAACTTTCACCAGGAAATTTTCAGAACTTCCACCAGGAAATACTTAAGATTGTTTTAGTCTGTATGACCAACACATCCCGATACAATTTTTTTTATAAATACTAGCCCTTTGGTTAAAAGTGTGTGCCTCAGTTTAAATCGGTCTTAATTCTCAGTAAATCATACAAACAATTTATATTGCAATAACCTTAGCTTAAATATTAATTCAGAAAGTTATGGGTATCAACTTGTGTTGTCAATTCATTTTACATTTCTACATTCACCTGCGTCATATAAATATTTTTTTTACGGTTTTTATAAATGTTTGCAACCGTTATTATTTTTACGAGGAGCATCTGGCTGAATGGATTAGAGCACATGCTCCCATTTAGGAGACCCGGGTTAAATCCGCAGTAAGGCCACTGAGTTTTTTAATGTCAGGGGCATGATGAAAGAAAAAAATCCTAACCGGAACAGTTTCGCTGTGACTGCACTAGTCATGTGACCATTAAACTGCTCAGGTTCCTGTTCTACACTGCCCTAAAAAGCAGTAACACAGGCAGCAATGACAGGTTTTTTTAACTATTATATTTTTAACTGTTAATAAAAATTCGAATTTGTTGGTGTGTAAATCTTAAATGTCAATATTTTGGTTCAGAAAGGACTTATTACATTGTTTAATTTTACTGACCATTAAAATTGTATATATGTTATAAATTCTTGTGACACAGATTAGAGCAATGTGTAGAGTGTTTGTTTTCCGCATTCAACACAAAAGAGTCAAGGACTAATTTCTCACACCTGATATTTCCTGAGGAAAAGAACTAGCCCTCCTAACCCCTTCCATGTCGTTTGAATATCAGATGAGAAAAGAAGCTCTGGATGTCCAAAGGAGACGTGTAGAAGAACTGTGGAAAGAGAGAGGACAAATTGTGGTCTGATGTTGGAAACAAATGATTGACAGGTAGTAGAACAGCAACAGTTGAAATCTCTTGTGGAAGCCCTATATTTCCAACAGGATACCAAAAGGATATAAACAGATAAATCTGCTGAATACTTGGGACTTGAAATGTGAAGTGACAGGCACTGTATAATTTACGGTCTGCAAAACATTTCCTAATTTTATCACTCTCAAACCGTGTAATATTAATGATATTGTTTGCATATTATTTTTACTTTTAATTTATTATTATTATTTACAATATTAAAATCAATTGCATAACCAATTTTGAATTTTTTAAAAACCCACTTATCTTGTTATATACTAATATCATATTAATGTGGTGTTAATCATTAAAATCCTGCAAGATTAAGAAATTATGAGTAGAAGAATTTAGGAGAGGTTTAAAAAAGCCATTAAAAATTAATGCAGAATTTAGGTAAAATGTGGAGGTAGACACTCATCTGCTGACAACAAATAGTCTGACCATCTATTGCTGCACACAGAACAGACTTATCTTCAGACACTTAATATGATACAATAAACTAGGAAGTTAGTTATATGTCAAACTTAAAATTGGTTAGAAAGGACAGAGTCCCAAAAAAAGGACAGAACACTTCCTTCTTGTATCAGTTTTGGATCTACATGAAAGGCAAGTAAAAGCATGGCTTAGAAAAAATACCATATCCAAACCTGCAGGATGGTTAAATATTCCTTCCTAGCAGGTATTTCCAAACCTGCAGGCTAGTTATATATCCCTTCCTTGCAGGAGAACAGTGTTTTAATGATTCGATCAATAGTAGAACTCTGTTGGTCAAAAACTGTAACATGTACTTTTCATGTGTCAAAGCACTATGAAAGTTCAGGCAGTCCAGTGGTTTGATTCTGGGTTGCAGATTTCTGAATATTGTTCTTTGTTGCTTGGAGCTTTATATATATATATATATATATATATATATATATATATATATATATATATATATATATATATATATATAGCTTAACTGGTGCCCAATTGGTGTGTATTTATTTTATAGCTAGTGCCTAACTAGTGCCCAACAAGTGTGTAGCTATTGCCCAGTTAGTGCCCAACAAGTGTGTAGCTATTACCCAGTTAGTGCCCAACTAGTGTGTAGCTATTGTCCAGCTAGTGCCTATCTAGAATGCAACTATTATTAAGCTATTGCCCAATTAGTGTACATCTATTATCCAACTAGTGTACATCTATTGGCCAACTAGTGTTTCCAACTAGTGTACAGCTAATGCCCAGCTAGTGTCCCAATAGAATGTAAAAATGCCATGCTAGTATCTAACTATTGTCCATCTAGTGTCCAACTTCAGCCAGTATCCATGTAGCTGCAAGTGAACAAGTACTTTTAGTGCCCTGAATACATTGACATGGATTCTTTCTTTCCGTTTTCTTTTTAAATTTCTCTGACACTTATATCTGCAGTTGATTAAAACTCGATCTTGATATTCAGACTCGATGAATATGCTTCAACTGATTGAATCTGGAAGTATGCGTGTGGAATGGGTGGACAGCATTCGGAGATCACATCTCAAGAAAATGACTTGGCTGTACACACCTGGACATGCTGGAGTGCAGGGTAACGAGCGTGCAGACTTACTTGCAAACAATGCCCCGACTCAACGGGCAGAAGTATGGACAGAGCCGATATCATCAATGCGTACGCTCTCAATTGTGTGACATGGGCAGGTCTCAGACACTGGAACGAGTTCGAGAATTAGGTGTTAAGTGTGGACATGCCAGACAGTGTCGTCTTCGTGGTGGAGAGAGAAGATATAGTAATCAACTTCTCATGGGTACGGTGAGCAAATGGACTTTAGGATGGCTGCTGCAGCGGAGGACAGAGCATGCATGGGAATGCCCAATGTGCCGTGACGTCGATCGCATAACATAACATAACAGTTGATTAAAAAAAGGGTTTATATTTTATAGCACATTTAAAACAAGTAGTACTGACATCATCAAGTGGTGAGGTTAGTAGTTTATACTACAGGGTGCTCAAGATGTCTCCTCGTTAAGGAAGCATCGTCCTCAAGGGAGCTAATCTGGCATATGTTTATGAAAATGAGAAGGTTCAGTTACGATGTAGTATAGTTAAAGTTATTGTGCAATGGTGTGTAATTGTAGTGCGGGAAGGGGCAATGAACAAATGTGACATAGGACGAGCTAGTCAGAACCAGATTAAATATTAAATAGATACAACACAATAAATAACTGGCAACTTTTGATTTGTAACTCGGATCGCTTTATCTTGAACACCCTGTAGCTTCTTGTTTTAACTATCCAACACAAACAATGTATTTGGTCAATGAAGGCTTTCACAATAAAGATAAATTACACATTCTAGAAGAATACAAGCCACATATTTACAGAACGTGTAAATTAAGAAACAGCAGAATTTAAACAGTATGTTTAGAAGTAGAAAAATTTCTCTTGAAACAGTTGCATGTATTAGTGTATTGTATTTCATACAGTTCTATGAAACAATGAAAACAAGTTTAGTATAAACTGAAAAAACAAAAACACTGCAATCTACATTTAAACAGTATAATTACTTGTTAGCTTGATCACTGATACGACCTTCAATCACAATCTCAGCTCCATCATGTAGAGGGCTTGGGACTGCTGCTACGTAAGGCAGTGGGTACTGTGTGGACGATAAAAGTATTAAAAGATTACTTCTTGTTACCATGACGACCTGGATGATGTGCATGTTTGGTGATCTGGCAACATTTTCAGTGGTTATACATATTCTAATGGTTCCATGACAAAAAAGGTTGGGTATAAAGTGGGAATTGTTGAAGGAGGTCAAAACATAGACACATTAACTCATTAACCATTTTGGACCGATATAGATTACTGCTGGTTACCATGACGACCCGGATGACTTGTTTGTCTAGTGAACTGACAACATTTTCAGTAGTTAAAACATATTCTAAATCTAATGGTTCCCTAAAAAAGGTTTGGTATAAATTAGAAATTGTTGAACAAGGTCACAATAAAAGCAAATTAACTCATTAACTATTTTGGACATATAAAGAGACACGACACCCTGCCGAAAACCATACTAGACTAAAAGATTAGGCATACATACGTGCACCTGTGGTATTAAATTATAATATAAGAAATATTAATAATATCTGGACATAAAACAGTTTGGGAGAATCAAAATGTACTACTATCAAGTATCAAGACTTAGACTATGATGGCAAGGGCCGGCAGGAAGCGTTAGACAGCTGATCAATGAATCAATAATCAATAAGTCTATTATATAATTATGCACTACAGCTGCTTATAATTCAATTAAATTATATTACAATAGTTATGATAGTAATATCATATGTTAACCTTTGAAGACTGAAATTATTCCGTAACACATTACATATATTAAATTATATTACCACCGTATATTTCTTTACTTCTTTCTAACCTAAATCAATGCTTAGTTATATATATTTAAATAAATATATGAAGAAAAAAAAAGAACTGTCAACCTATTTGTTATAAAAGCAACTTACCGACATCTTGATGAAAATATAAGTGCTGTCGCGAGATGAATCTCAGGGTCGTATATACTAGCTTTATTTAGCTTCTGAAGTTCTTAACCTTTCGTGTGCAGTCAGTCAGTGCCGGTGGTTGTATTTATATCCACTAGTCTGCCCGCCCACAGTTTGCGAAGAAACGAATATCTATAACTGCTTTTTCTGTGTTTAAAATATTTAAAGAATTGTAAAGACGGTTAATGTACACACATTTGTCTTGTATTACTTTTCCCAATTTGAAGTCACACTCAACAAGATAACAGCTAGATCAAAGTGTCAGAGATAGAGCACGTCATAATGATTCCACAGCTTCAAAATTCCTACCCAACTTTAGCTGATAGAGTAGGGAATAGACTGCACTTAGAATAGAACACCGCACCCATCGTAATTTTGCATTGTACACTTTGGGACTAATAAATAACGTTGATTGCCATCAGTCTTTGTTCTCTGTTTTCCCTGGAATAAGCAGCAATGGAGCAGATGATGATCGTGCACTGGCGCACGTATCTCCAGCAGATCGAGATGTTGTTATTTTTGTATCTCTGAGGAGTACGACGTTGTCATGAAAACCTGTAGTACAACCGCGTAACATGTACATACATAAATAGAATTTTGGACCCACGCTGACTGCGGAATGTTTACAGCCAGCGGTCACCAGAGCAGAGTATTATCAACTTCGCTATCAGCGACCCACATTATTATTACTATTGTTATTATCATTATTGAAAGACAATGTAGAGCAGTGCTACCCAACGTTTTAATATATTGTGGCATATTTGACTGATGGTTGTGGGAGCCATGTAACTATTGCAATACTACTAACAAAAAACCATTGTAATCTTCATATAGTTGAAATAACGACGCTTTCTCTTTTAAAACAGCAAAGGATGTAATCAGGAGTTGTAGAAGGGTTACAGAATGAGACAAGATTGAAAAAAACGGGAAGAGTGTGTTCATGAGAGTGCTACGTGAAAAAATATTTTAAAATAACAATAGTCTCCAAGTCGATAGGCAAACACTTATGCTTCTTCTTCTTCTTCTGCGATCAACTTCTGCTATGCGACTACTCCGGTATGTATCATAAACAGGACGGTGTGCTTGAAGTCTTCACCGGTCCCCCATAGTTTTTCTTGTAGGATTGTTTCTGTTGGTCAGATCACCATTCTCACATTACTCAGACTGGGGCAATCTTGCAGGATCTGCTCTGGGGACTGCTTGAGTTCTCCACAGGTGCAGGCTGGCTAGTCTCTGAGACCCATTCTGTGAAGGTGTGCTCCTTCGGCACGAAAGGAACTAACTAACTAACTGATATGTAACTATTGCTTCTAGCACTTTTAACACTATTACGAACTATTGCTACTAATACTATTACTATTACCACAAACTACTACTACTTCTACTACTGCTACATGTACTACTACGAATATTTCCACTAATGCAACTACTACTAATATAAATATGTTACTAATGGAGACGGGATTTGGAGGTAGAGATCAACAATATAAAGAAGAGCTGGAGGGAGCTGCAGGAGATAGTTAGAGATAGGAAGACTTGCCATGAGTTGGCTGAGGGTCTATGCTCCAATCCGGATTTAAAAGGCAGAGAGAGAGAGGGGGAGAGAGAGAATGAATGGAACTCCCCCCTTCTCTCTCTCCGATCCAGAAGTACTTGAGCATTCAGCTCTTCGGTTCGGTACCACGAACACCTTAAATCTGGAGAAACTATGGCTTTTCTGCCAGCCTGCGGAATTAAACCGCACTCACATGGGGCTTGTCACCCGTCGTGCAACGCGCTACGAACACGCTGGGCAGGCGGACAAAATGGAACTAATAATAGCAGTACATGTAATGATATTTCTACTTTTTTCACATTCACTAGTTTCTCGTAATATTTTGGCAGTCTTTACAGTTTTTGCTGACCCAACGAGCTATCTGTGCAGACAGATGTCACGTGATTAGTAGTTATTTGCTCTATCACACAATAGCATCATATCTTACCATTCTCATCTGAGCTGTTGTTATTTGTAAACAAAATGACTATTGTTCTGCCTTTATCTGTCTATATTATATTGTCTTATTAATATCTATAATAAAACGTTGATTAGAAACATCTCTTTAAACCGATTATACTGCGCAACTTCAACCGGTTGATCATTCAATGTCTGATCTTAAGACACGCTTTTGTTTTCGTCGTGCTGGGTGGGGTGTTCTTCTTCTTCACCTTCTAAAACCCAACGGAGCACAGGTCTTCAACCAACCTTTTCCAGCTCTACCTCTCTCCTGCCATCCCTTTCCATTATTTTCATGTCTTACCTATTCTTTTAATAGTCTCCAGCTCTCTTCTACAGGTATGTCTAGGCCTTCCCCTATTCCTCTTTCCCTATGGGTTCCAAAACAGTGCCTGTCTTGCAATGCTTCCGGTCCGTCTTCTCAATGTGTGTCATATCCATCGCCAGAGTCTCTTCCTTAGCTCTTTCTCCATTGGTATCTGCTTAGTTCTTTCTCTGAGTTCGTAATCTTATCATACCAGCTCAGTCCCTCTGTTCTACGTAAACATCCATTTATGAAGGTCTGTAGTTTTCTGGTGGTTTTTTTGTTGTTGTCATCTATGTTTCCGAAACATAGAACAGCACTGACTTTACATTTGATTGAAAGATTCTCAGCTTTGTGCTCGTTTTGATCTCCTTTGACTTCCATATCTTACTCAATGCAATAAAGCTATTGTTATTTGTAAACAAAATGACTATTGTTCTAACTTTATCTGTCTATGGTATATTGTCTTATTAATATCTATAATAAAATGTCTCTTTAAACCAGTGTTTCCCAACCTTTTTTGTGCCATTCCCTACCAAAGCCTTAACAAAATTCGCATTCCCCCTCCCTCCCCAACCCTATGTAACATATGCACAAAAATTTAGTTTCCAAAAATAGAATTGCTCACTGTAGAAACTTAAATGATAGGTTTTAGGAAGAAATCACTAGGCAATTGTTGAGGAAACATAGTAAGTAAATTTTCAAAACATATTGTGAGAACTGAAATTCAAGTACGAAATAATTTTAAGGATAGATGTTTCAATATTATTTTAATTATTAGTAATTATTTATTACTTACACTTAGTGAGATCCTTGCGCTTGATGCATGCTGAAGGATATTTTATGTTAGGTTCCAATTTAGTTAGCGTCAGTCTCAAGTTTCCTCGTTGTGTTACATCAAGCCGATTTCTGTTTAGGTTCAAATCAGTTATGGCACTAAATCCACATTCAGCTAAATATGAAGATGAAATAACAGTTTTCTTGCACATTTGGTTGAATTTGGATATTTGATGTCTATTTCCTCACAAAGTCAAGCCATGATTCTTTTTTTTATATTAAATGAAGTTTTAACTGACTCATCATTTTGCATTTCTGCGAGTTCTTCTTTATACTGCATATTTGAAATATCAGACAAATACACTAACATTTGCTGCAACATCCAAGCTGGAAAATCAATTTGTTTCAAATCAGAAAATCTTTCTTTTAAATCAGCCGATATAATTTTCAGATGATCGACAATAACAAGTATAACGGTATCAGTCACTTCACATTTCTGGAGCGAATAAAACTTCAAAAATTTTGTTGCAAATATATTTCTGGCATAATTCAATAAAGGTAATGAAACCAAATATCTTTGCTTTTATATCAACAAGAGTTGTATTTGTTCCTTGAAGTTGGTCCTTTAATATATTTCGTTTTTCAAAGATATCGGCTAGATATACAAATACTTTACCAGTGACTGTTAACAGATATTTAATTTCAGGTTTGTCGCTTAAAAATCACTAAGAGTATCAAATAGTTCAATAAATCTTTTCAAGCAGTTCCTTTTCGAGAGCCATCTTACCTCAGTGTGTAGTAAAAGTCTCACATGGTCTGCATTTTGCTCTTCACAAAATAGCTTGAAGATACGCTCACATTTTACATTAGCTTTAATAGCATTGATACACTTTATAACTGAGTTTGGTACTTCGTTTAGGACAGACAAAATATTTTTAGCTACCAAATTTTTCCCGTGAATAACACAATGCACAACAAGCATTTCTGGATTCTCAGCTTTCATCAATTTTAAGCATCCATTTTTATTGCCTATAACATTAAGTTCAACATCTGCGGCACAAGATGTTACATTTTTAATTGGTATATTTTTGACGTCTAAGTAATTTGTTAGCTTATTATATACATCTTTGGAGGTAGTGGTGCTTTCTAATGACTTACAGAACATCATTTCTTCAGCACAATCCACTTTATCAATAAATCTTACGTAAGTTATCAATACTACTTATCAACACTGTCTCTCAAAGTTGATTCATCCATTGGCACTGAGAATTTTCTTGTTTTCAGCTTTTTACTAAGATGTATTTCAATATCTTCACTCACTTCGTCTGTTCTTTTGCTAACAGTATTGTTACTGAGTGGCATAGTTGTAACCTCTTTGTCATCTTTTTCCAGAACCGTTTAAGAAATGATATTGATTGTTTGATTAAATTCTCTCATATAGTATGATTTTCACCACATTTAGCAATAAGGAAATTTGATAACTAGCCTCAAGATTACAATTGACAGCTGCAGTACGAGCAGTAAATAGAGAATTTAATGTTGCTCTTTTTTCAAATTGTGTCTTTGAATGAATTTGGATATTTGATTTCTATTTCCTCACAAACCCGTTTACAACATTACCGCTTTTTAAAAAATCACTCAATTTTAACACAATATCACATGCTTTCCCGCTTTCAACGCTCTGTTAAAAGAAGGTAGAAATGTACCTAGATATAAGTACTTTCTATTTATTGACGATTTTTTAAACTTCAGTAACGTGATTGGGAAGCGCCATTCGTTTTTGTCAAACGGACCTAAAAAAGCCGATATATCAGTTTTGCAACATCATAAATATTAGTTAAACTATGAACGAGTCCATTGCCCCCCTAAACGATGAAAATGCCCCCTGTGGGGCGTGCGCCCCACGTTGGGAAACAGGGCTTTAAACCGATTATATTGCGCAACTTGAACCGGTTCCTCATTCGATGTATGATCTTAAAACACGCTTATGTTTTCGACGTGCTGTGTGGAGTGTAGGCTGTCCTGAAGCATTGATTTGAAAAAATGTTAATGTGTTATGTATATGATTCAGATCAGGGACAGCTCGTCATTAGGGGCCAGTGGGACCAGGCCCCACCAAAAATAAGGTGTAACGTTTATTTTTTATTTTATACATTAAAATATATCCTAACCGAAACCATGATTTTTCAGAAAATATCTGTCTGGCCCCACCAACAAAAATTATCAAGAGCCGCCACTTATTCAGATAATCCCCATGTGCAAATGTGCAGTAACTTTTCCCTTGCAGCCAAAAATATTTTGTGTTACTTTTAAATTCTTTTTAAAACCATGTATTCATACGTTGCCAGGACTACTTTCCCGAGTCCTCTACAGTCACTGTTTATCGTGCACATGTCAACGTTCATTTTATAGTTACTTTTGATAACTGCTGGCATATAATACAAATGAGAAACATAAACAGCGATTTGCGTATTACACCGTTTTAATGGCGACACGTACAAACAAAAAAGAACTACAGAACAGGGTTGTGACTTATTGGTTATTAACCCTTTCCCTCCGTAGCCTACATTTTTTAACCGTCAGACGCATTTATATTACAGTGTATACTAAATCAGCCAGTATTCGGACATTGCGTCATCTGTAAAAAATATAGCGAGTCAGTATTTCGGCTCAGAATGGTGAAGGGGTTAACCCGACCTTATAGCACACATGACAAGCCACACGTGCTCAACCCCACCCACCCATGCAAACGTAGTATGGTATACAGGCTGATGGTTCTTGTGACTCGTTGATTAAAGACACTCATTGTTGGTGTGAAGAAAGTAAGATAGCTGAAGTGACCGCCGTCTTCAGTTATCAGAGGACTATCATCATAGCACTCCGGACATGTCCATAGCTGCTCCGATCTCCGCCTCAACAAATCCAGCAGCGTCCAGTGGCGTAACACGCCAGTTCGATGTTGATTAATCAGTCTCTTTGCATATTTGGTATGTCGTTCTTTACTTGCTGCACCAATCTTGACACCCATCTCTCTCAATCTGATCAGCGAGTGGGTCTCGCAACTCTAAAACTCTTCTGTTCTAAAAGACTCTCTCAGGCATCTTGAATATTTGTAAGACTTATATCAAAGGTGAAATATCAAAGCAAGAGTTAATGAAGTTTTACAAAGTACAACAGCCGACAAAATTGACGTTACGAAAGAATACAAGCTACGTCTGGCCAACAGAAACTACCCTACAAGACAAACTATGGGGGAACGGTGAAGACCTAAAGCGCACCGTCCTGTTTATGACACATACCGGAGTAGTGCATAGCAGAAGTTGATCGCAGAAGAAGACGAGGAGTAACCTATAAATAGAAAGTCAGCAGAAAGCTTATCTGTTTGAACAGGCTAGCTCAAATCCTTTTATCTACCAAAAGCTTTGCTTTGAAACGATGATAAGTAAACCCTCGCAAACACAAATTTGACAGAAAAGACAATAAATCAATCAGCATTCACCACTCCCATGTCCATTGCATCCCACACAAACTACACCCTGCTAATGAGAGTGGCCGGGTTCTTGTTAAGTCTTCTTAATACTTTGCAAATAAAGATTAGTTATTTATTCATAAAAAAGAATTGACTGTACTCCAGGTATGTGCTCTTATTCTTCGGACGCTCCATATCGACCACTTCTTAAACCACTCTTTGTGATTTGTATGTGATTCGAGCCTAAGAGCAATTGTACGTTGTACCAATTATGCGTAACTACAAGTAGGCATATCCAATTTCTGCAACGTTTTTTATTTACTAGGATAGCTTCCTTAGGCCCCTACCTCAGTCGCCTCTTACTACTTACCTTGTAGGTCGCAGTGTTAATATTCTTTGCTCCCCTTGCGAGCCCCGGCAACACAAGGGCGTCCCTAGGTTTCAATCTTCCACGTCAGATAGTGATGGGTAATCATGTTTAAGATTTCTGCTACTCCTGGGCTACATCGTCATCATCATCCAGTAGCTTGTCCCTAAGGCTCAATCTTCCACGTCAGATAGTGATAGGTAGTCATATTTCAGATTTCTGCCACTCCTCGGCTACATCATCATCATCCAGTAGCTTGTCCTGTACAGAAATTAGTCACTATAGATATTTATCTATATCAATATCCTATTGCTGTTCTTCTTAACATTAAGACTACTACAAGAAATCGCCACTATTGCCGATCTGCCGCCGTTCTTACAATCGTATTCACATCAGGCCACAATCAATTCTCTCCACACATCTTCTTGACATTAAGACTACTACAAGAAATCGCCACTATTGCCGATATGCCGCCGTTCTTACAATCGTATTCACATCAGGCCACAATCAATTCTCTCCACACATCTTCTTGACATTAAGACTACTACAAGAAATCGCCACTATTGCCGATCTGCCGACGTTCTTACAATCGTATTCACATCAGGCCACAATCAATTCTCTCCACACATCTTCTTGACATTAAGACTACTACAAGAAATCGCCACTATTGCCGATCTGCCGACGTTCTTACAATTGTATTCACATCAGGCCACAATCAATTCTCTCCACACATCTTCTTAACATTAAGACTACTACAAGAAATCGCCACTATTGCCGATATGCCGCCGTTGTTACAATCGTATTCACATCAGGCCACAATCAATTCTCTCCACACATCTTCTTGACATTAAGACTACTACAAGAAATCGCCACTATTGCCGATCTGCCGCCGTTCTTACAATCGTATTCACATCAGGCCACAATCAATTCTTCCACATCTTCTTGACATTAAGACTACTACAAGAAATCGCCACTATTGCCGATATGCCGCCGTTCTTACAATCGTATTCACATCAGGCCACAATCAATTCTCTCCACACATCTTCTTGACATTAAGACTACTACAGAAATCGCCACTTTGCCGATCTGCCGACGTTCTTACAATCGTATTCACATCAGGCCACAATCAATTCTCTCCACACATCTTCTTGACATTAAGACTACTACAAGAAATCGCCACTATTGCCGATCTGCCGACGTTCTTACAATTGTATTCACATCAGGCCACAATCAATTCTCTCCACACATCTTCTTGACATTAAGACTACTACAAGAAATCGCCACTATTGCCGATCTGCCGCCGTTCTTACAATCGTATTCACATCAGGCCACAATCAATTCTCTCCACACATCTTCTTGACATTAAGACTACTACAATTGGCTGAAATCGATGCACATGTCTTAAACGTAGCAAGTCTATGCGTTTAGGTACCAAACCAATGTGCAACGTATACACGTTCTTGGCAAAGATCAAACATATCACAAGAGTGATTAAAATTGGTCGTAAAGAACGAGCGAAGAAGAAGAGGAAGACTACTACAAGAAATCGCCACTATTGCCGATCTGCCGCCGTTCTTACAATCGTATTCACATCAGGCCACAATCAATTCTCTCCACACATCTTCTTGACATTAAGACTACTACAAGAAATCGCCACTATTGCCGATATGCCGACGTTCTTACAATCGTATTCACATCAGGCCACAATCAATTCTCTCCACACATCTTCTTGACATTAAGACTACTACAAGAAATCGCCACTATTGCCGATCTGCCGACGTTCTTACAATCGTATTCACATCAGGCCACAATCAATTCTCTCCACACATCTTCTTAACATTAAGACTACTACAAGAAATCGCCACTATTGCCGATCTGCCGCCGTTCTTACAATCGTATTCACATCAGGCCACAATCAATTCTCTCCACACATCTTCTTGAGATTAAGACTACTACAAGAAATCGCCACTATTGCCGATATGCCGACGTTCTTACAATCGTATTCACATCAGGCCACAATCAATTCTCTCCACACATCTTCTTGACATTAAGACTACTACAAGAAATCGCCACTATTGCCGATCTGCCGACGTTCTTACAATCGTATTCACATCAGGCCACAATCAATTCTCTCCACACATCTTCTTGACATTAAGACTACTACAAGAAATCGCCACTATTGCCGATATGCCGCCGTTCTTACAATCGTATTCACATCAGGCCACAATCAATTCTCTCCACACATCTTCTTGACATTAAGACTACTACAAGAAATCGCCACTATTGCCGATCTGCCGACGTTCTTACAATCGTATTCACATCAGGCCACAATCAATTCTCTCCACACATCTTCTTCCCCATGCTTCATTTGAATGTCCTTGTCTACTTTTTCCCTCCACTACCCATCGGAGAGATATCCTAGCTAATACCTCTACTGACATACGGCATACATATCAAATCCACCTCTTGCTTTACCAATATTTTGTTTTCCATACACGTCTACTTCAATATTTGCACTTTCCATACCTTTAATGTCTTTTTATGTATTTTATGTAAGTACTTCACTTACTTTAATTTCATTTTCTCATGTACCTATTTTTTTCAGATCAGATTTCGGTAGGTATATCTTCTTGTTTTTTTCTCTGCCACGTGAATTATGAGACATTCATTTTCTATTACATTTATATTCAAAACTTTGATGTGTTTTCGTTGAGTACACACTGGTCATGAACATTACAAGAACTAAGTCAAACTTCGAGGCTAGGAAAACAATTATGGTTGGTTAGACTTATGCTAGAGTAAAAAAAATGAACCCTTTCATACCTCGTGGTATATAGCTCAATACAGTGTTACTGTATTTTTCATTGACCGTCGGCACACGATGGGTGATGTGGTCAGCATCACGCCGGCCGCCTTTACTTTCCCAGAGCATGTCTGGTACCCAGTTGAGAGCCGACCTGAGAGCCGGGAAAAATTCCACGCACATTGCGGGAGCTGAACCCAGACCACCAGCCTTGCGAAGCGAGTTCTCTAACAACTACGCTACGCGGCTTCTTTATGCTAGAGTAATAAATATAAACTATGCTAGATGAGTGTATATAAACATATACTATACAATATATACAGGGCCGTGCCGTATTATGATGCAAAGAGGAGGCCGTATCAGGCGAAACCATAAGGGGGTGACATAAGCAGCGCAATCAATACACAATTGAAGGTTATTTTAAAGAAAAAACATTTAAGGAGCGGCATTTTGAAGACTTGCATCATACTGAGAAAATATACCGTACGTCAATAATTTTGCTAGACAAGCATAAGAAGTTATCTGTTTATATAAACAACAAACAACAAAGGAGAAGGCAGTTTAGAAACAGGCAAATCTGAATCGGAACACGGAGATATCGACATCGTCTGAAAGGGGGGTAGCGTCTTGCAGTGAGAAAGAAATTCTGTTGTTTTCAACAGCTAAGCACTCACCCAACATTACCGTTTACACGAGCAACATTTTATTTTAAACTTTCATACGCACACTTTAAAATCCCCATAACCAGCAAGTATTACAAGATAATTACTATTATGAGAAATATGGAAGAGAAGTTGGTAGGTACATGATGAAAAATATATATAAAAACTGATTTTTGAGGGGAATATATAAACTGATTTTTGGGGAAAAAATACTGGATCTGAAAAAAAACAGGTAACTGTTGGAGATAACTAAAGACACTTGTGCAAGAAAGGACTGATTGGATGGGGCTGGTTGATGCCCCACCGGGTTACAATCGTAGAAACACATCATAATATAGCTTCTTCATAGATGTCTGTATCACACTCCAGCAGACGATGGAATCGTTTATCTGACGCCGATTACTTGCTAGAACCATGTTTACATTAGTAGAAAGTATCGATTTAGGTACATGGGATTTGGTTGACTTGGTAAGATCGATATAGACAAGTTTGGCATTGAATGGGTAAACAGCATTCAGAAGTCCTGCCCCAACATACTGTCTTAACTTTATACGTCTGGACATGCAAGAATGAAAGGAAATGAAAGGGCAGATAAGATAGCTAGAGTTGCATTCATTGAAAGCGCGAATAGTGTGGACAATAGTCTGCTCAACATATGTGGAAAAAGAACCATGGACATCCAACCACTTGAATTAAATCGAGATTAAGCACGGACAAGCACCAGGGTGTTGTCTGCAGGGTAGAGATAGAGAAGATGTGTCGATACGAAGAACTGAAAGGAACATATAATGGGAACGTTAAACGTCTAAAAGAAGGACATATTGAAAAACATATTTCAACAACCACATGTTAAATAAGATCAGTCAATGAACCAACTGTTCAGAAATCGCATGCATTTAAAAAAAAATTAAATGTACTATTAACTCAAACAATAAAGATGCTGATAATACATACTTTTATTTTTTTGTATAAGATACGACGGCAGATATTTTCTTTGAACCATTTAACATGTGGTTGTTGAAATATGTTTTTCAATATGTCCTTCTTTTAGACGTTTAACGTTCCCATTATATGTATTTTCTAAACAGACTTGCTAAGTCATTCGTTACTACTTACTCAGGCGTGACGCTCACAGTAAGTCACAGTAGCGACCTAAAGATTTTAATCCTGTTGATATACCTACAACTGCTGCAGCAATCACTGTCTCTGTATCTCACCAAGCGTAAAACGGAACTCTGACACCATAGCTCACCTGGTTAATGAATTCTAGACATTTTATCGTGTTATTTGTTTTATTTTTATTCTATGTATATTAGATTTTGACTGTTTGAAATCTATCGTGTGTAAACAAAACAAAATATTGACGAAGTTTGAAGTCAATTCATAACCGAAAAAGCACAGATATAAATGCGTTATTGAGGTATTTATATTCAACATTATATAACGTTTTTATTTTCATCATTTAAGCTGAGCATTATATAAAGTATTTATGTTCATCATTTGCATTCGGCTTTATATAAACAATTTATATTCCGCATGAAAATGAATTAAACAGCATAACTGGAATGGAAAGATTAACACAAGAGATATGGGAACAATCTACAAATGGGTACTTTACATAATAGCCGTCCATCGCAAGTGATGACAACAATCTCAGACGTGTACTGTTGCACCTCTCTGGTGTGTGCGGAGGTGACTGTAGAGTCCAATCCTAGAACAGAATCCCGACCACAGGTGGGGCATACATGATCAAGGTTAGACATGTGCGTGTTGTGTGCTCTGTCTTTTCGCGCTGCTCGTTTTCTCTGTGACTCAACAATACGATGATTCTCAGCTATTCGGGTTCCTCTTTTTGTTACAGCGCCACATTTGGCGATCTTGCGCAAGGATTCCCAGCACGTATTGTCTATATCGAAGCATTTCAGAGACACTTTAAGATGTCTTTAAAGCGTTTTTTCTGTCCACCAGCTAAACGTCTGCCCTCTTCAAGCTCGCCATACATCAACTGTTTTGGGATGCGTTTATCAGGCATTCGAGCAACGTGACCGACCCATCTCAGTTGGGCCTTCTGCAACAGGGTGTTGACGCTTGGGATCTTTGCTCTTGTGAGGACTTCGCTGTCTGGAATTTTGTCCTGCCAGTTTATTTTTAGTATTCTGCGTATTTAGTAACAACAATTACATGAAGAAACAATTACATTGAGAAACAAAGAATGAAGTGGTTTGACCACTTAATAAGAATGTATCTAAACTACACATTATACAGAGTCTTCTACATCAGGAAAGAAGTCGAGAGGAAGACTACGACAAAGATGGTTAGATGGTAGAGAAGAATCCTGTCAAAGATCAAGAATAACAATCACATAAGCCACCAGAACAGCGCGAGACAAAAATAGAAAACCAAGACACTGGTGGGCAACAACCCGGTAGCAGTGTGACGACAAAAGAAGAAGAAGAATTACATGAAGTGGAAATAACATAGAAATAGTGAAAAGCTCAGTAAAACATTTTTAAAAACCTATGTTTTTAGGCTAAACAAAAGAAAAAGCAACTGGCTAGCGCAATAAATACAGTACACAACTATAGTCCGTTCAACAACTCATGCCCACAGTCCAGTGCGAATTGTAGCAAAACCATTGATTCTACAGTAGCGAAACTTTGCACCCAATCTTAGAATTATACCGACGCAAATGTCTGATGAAAGAAATTGCTATAGGAAACCTGGATTTTGTAATATAACGTATTCCTTTGATGTTGGCGGCATATTTGGCGAGTCTGACACAGAATTTTAGTTTTTACAATAAATGCACCAATATGACATTTGATGTCGGGAACGAGTGTAGTTCACATGCACGTTTTCAAGTTATTTAATCAAATGGTTACAAAGATACAAATTTGTATCTGTGGGCATGACAAGTTGAACGGACTATGTAAGAACACATTCATTGTTTTACTGCTGTACTGCTGTGGCCTATTCTTGGATATTTAACTCATATCTGGTGACTATTAGATAAGTTTGTATACTGTGATAGAACATTCATACTTCCCATACCCTTTATTCCAAAGAGCCACCTTTTTGCGTTCAAGCCTCTGCAGTGCCCAGTTAAATCCAGTTTAGCGATGAAAACTGACATAGCTCGGGGACAATCATTCAAAGGAGATAAAATCTTCTTTTTTTCGGCAATCTCTGGTCATGCACTAAGTTAGCTGTGGACCACAAACTGGGCAGTTTCAGGTCTGTCAGATTTCCCCAAATCTTATTATTTAGGTCGACGTGGTGTGGCCGCATGTTTGTTCTCAGCTCATCCAGGAGAGGACAGTCTTGCAGGGCATGTCCGGTGTCTGTTCCGCCTGCTAACACTGATTTTGACTAATTCCTAGTTTATGTAAGTGTCTGTTGAGTCTGCAGTATCCGGTTAGTTAGTTTGTTCCTTTTGTGCCAAAGGCGGCACATAGGGCAGAGGTTTTAGATCTCCATGTGATGCGGTTCGTTGCTGGCAGTTGGAGATTTTGTATGGTTTTACATCCCAATAGTTTACATTCTTGTAGGATTGTTCTTCGAAGAGTGGTCTTAGGTCTTCCACGTTTTCTTTTCCAACTGGTGACCACATAAGGACTTGTCGATTTAGTCTCTTTTCGTCTGATCTAAAAACATGACCTAAATATTTCCATCTTCGTTTCCTTATAATATTTGATACGGTTTGTTACTGTGTTCTATCTCACTGTGTTGTTAGAAACAAAATCACTCCATTTTACTTTTAGTAATTTTCGGAGACATTTATTCTCAAAGCTGTCCAGTTTCTTATCAATTTTGTTTGTTGATTTCCAACTTTCACAACCGTAGGTCAGTACAGGAATCACATATGACCTAAATAATTTAACTTTTGTGCATATACTAAGGTCTTGAGATTGCCAGATATTCGTTAATTTAGTGAAGGCACTAGCTGCTATAGCAATACGAACGTTTATTTCTTTTATCGTGTCTCCGTTGTTTGACACTTTACTACCGAAATATGTAAAATGTTTAACTTTCTCCAGTGTTTTGCCATTTATTACGATGTTGTCTGTCGAGTTTGTGAGTATCTGGTACGTAGTCGAAATATAATGACATGGCCTGTTCTGCTTAGGTCTTTGGGGAAGATTTTTCCATAACCATATCCAATGTTGTCTTCTAGTCTACTGCATATTTTCTCTGTGTGAGGGTTTTGACCTCTTGAAAAGACAGCGGTTTGTAAATTTACTCTTTTGCACTGCCCGCCTTAGCCAAGATATCGGTACTCTCATTGCCTGCAATGCCACAGTGAAATGAAATCCACGGCAAGTGCATTTTTGCCTTTTAATGAATTCATGATTTTCTTATAGTCAGTGTTATGACTTGTTCTAGAGTTAGTAAAAAAGACAATTCATTTATACTTGCTCCTACAGGAAAAACTTGCAATACTGTCTACAGAGAGGTATTGATTTTAGGATATCCTGCCCGGACACATACATTTCTCCAAAGCTTCCTATATAATTCTCAACCAGGGTGGTATTCAAGAATTGGTTATTGGTTACTAAACTGACGTCATTGCACTCCGGGCAGACCCATAGGTGCTCAGTCTCCCCCAACAGATATCGAAGAGTATGCATACTGATGGTTCCTGTGGCTCGCTGATTAAACACACCTCTCACTCTGCCTCTCAGGCATCCAGTTCGACTTGAACAACGGGTAACTCCAAACTGCTTAAATCGCTTGATCGATTCAACATCGATTTTAGTGTCCTCATCAACAGACAGTCGCGAAGAGACCGAAGAATATCCCCTTATCCATCTTCAACTCCCCAACAATCGATGCTGTTGATGCAAGCCTGTCCGCTCTCTCATTACCGTAAACACCCGCATGCCCAGGACAGTATATCCACGTAAGCCGCTGGAGGTTAGAAACTTCTATAGACGACATCCACTCATACCGAAGCCTGCCCTTCTGGATGAGAGTCAGATACAACAACTGCCCCAGTAAATGAAGTCCCAGAAATCCAATGGAGGGCAGCAGTAACGGCCTCAACCTCCATCCTCCTACTAGAAGTAGTTGTCCTGTATGCCCCACTTCGCTCTGCAACAACCCTACCATGGCATTAGCCAATAAACCCCAGCCGGACTTCTCACCACGTTGAACCGACCCATCGGTATATACAACAACATCATCATCCCTTGCATTATCTTCTATCAGCTGCTTAACTGAGAGATCAGAAGGCCTGCCGAGACAGAACTCACTCACTATTGGAAACGACGCATGGTTATATTCAGAAGTTGTTTTCGACGTAACGCAAACAAACGCTGAACATCATCATCTATATGTGTTTATTAAATATATGTACAACTAAATTTCAACTATAAGTTTATACGCGAAGAACAGGTACATCTGCTAGTACAGTTAACAATTAATTAAATGACACGTCCTGGCTTACAGAGATTTAGATGATAGAAATGCAACTCATTTTTTTCTGGTTACGTTTTAAAAATAGACATTATAATTAATCGTCAACCTAGAACAGCAATTGTCCTCTTTTACACCATCGCGACATACCTTGTGAATTACCATCACCTACGCCACACACTTCTGTAAAAACATTTAATATATAGCATATCTGTGTATATTATATGTCGTTTTGTCACGACACATGTTAGAACAGACGGAGAATACAAGTGTTTCCGCTTGAGTGGTTACCGGGGTTCAAAATTGGGGTGTAAAGAATAGAACCACTGTTACCTGCCACGAATGTCGTAGAGACGACTAAGGAGGTTTGGCTGAAATCGGATGCAAGTGTCCTAAACGTGTAGAAATCTATGCGTTTAGGGGCCTACAAACCAATGTGCAACGTATACACGTTCTTGGCAAAGATCAAACATATCACAAAGAGTGATTAAAATTGGTTGTAAAGAACGAACTCAAAGAAGAAGAAGAAGACAAGTGTTTCAAAACGAGAGGCTGAGAACCGTTGAAATAAGCGACTACCGACTACCTGGTTTGCCTGCTATGTAGACAAACCACCCTAAGATTTGTAAATAATGCGAATGTGTTATGTCTAACAACGTGCCTAAATCTATTTCTGTCTTCAATTCCAGTGTAAGTGATGGTAGAAGGTTATGTCAAGATAGAATAAAATAAATAGCCTTTTACATTAAGGGTTTAACATAAATTAGTGATGCATGCAGCTATCATGTATTTTATAACGTAAGGACTACATAAAGTAGGTAGGGATATTACAAGCTAATAAAGAAAGATCTTTTAACTCTGTACGCCATATGTTTCTTATTAAGCAATCTACTAGTATTTTAAACTGTACTATTATGTGTAACTGACTATCATAGTTAAATAGCTTGTCCTCAACAGAGCATTGCCAGCCACCTTATCAATCTTTCTCAATTTATCTCTTTCATAGGTCAGATAGGTTAACGCCTCTGCAGTCGTCATTATCAAATCATCAGTTGCACCCTGAATACATTTTCACCATGGTCTTTCTCTTCTCTTAGCCGGGATACATTCTTCCACAATGATCTTTTCAACCATTCGTGTATTTTTATATGTTTAAAAGACTTCAATTTTCTCTTTCTTATTTGTAGTATCAACCAGTTTTCTTTGATTCTGATTTTTTTTCTGGATATATATTTTTGTTGTCTTCTCTGTTAATGGTATACAGAGGACTTTTCTGTAGTTTATATTCTTCTTCTTCTTCGGCGATCTCTGGTCATGCGCTTAATTTACTTGAACCACAAACTAGGCAGTCAGCTTCAGGTCTGTCAGGTTTCCCCATCGCTTAGTTTTCAGGTCGACTGGGTGTAGCCACATGTTGCTTCGCAGCTCGACCAGGAGAGGACAGTCTTGCAGGATATGCTCCGATGTATGTCCAGATATGCTCCTGCTGACTCTGGCAGTGAGCTGTTTGATTTATTCCTAGTCTGTATAAGTGTTTGTTGAGTCTGCAGTGTCCGGTGCGTAGTCGAAATATAATGATCTAGCCTGTTCTGCGTAGGTTTTTGAGGGAGTCTTTTCCATAATCATATCCAGTGTTTGTCTTTCAGTCTACTGCAGATTTTCTCATAATCATATCCAGTGTTTGTCTTTCAGTCTACTGCAGATTTTCTCATAATCATATCCAGTGTTTGTCTTTCAGTCTACTGCAGATTTTCTCATAATCATATCCAGTGTTTGTCTTTCAGTCTACTGCAGATTTTCTCTGTTTAAGGGTTTTCACATTCAAAAGCAGATATATGTTTTTCTACTGCCTTGTTAAATACCCATGGTTCACACAAATACGTTGCCACCGGGAATATGCATGCTTTTAGTATTCTGATCTTTGTTTTTCTGTCAGTTCCATTCCATACTGTTTTTAGTTGTTTACATTTGCGTGCGGCCATGCTTGCTCTTCTTTTAATTTCATATCCCATTTCCACCTGTTGTTAACAGTGAACCAAGATACTCAAAACTGTTCACATTTTCTCTTTTCTCTCGGTTGATAAAAATATCCTTTGTCGTGTTTGTTTTATCTGCTGTCATTATTTTTGCTTTTCCACATTGAGATATATATTTTATTTTAGTTTGTCTCTTAATTAATAATTTCAAAATCTCATTTTGCGACGTTAACAGTAACACTGCATCGTCAGCATATTTTAGTTCAGGTATTTTCCTTTCTCTGATTATAAAAGGATCGTATTGTTCTTTTCCGTTTTCTTCTATAAGATTCCTATTGATGTTTTCAGAGTGTATACTAAGCAGACAAAGCGACAGAATACAGCCTTGCCTGGCTCACTGCCTTATGTTAAGGCAACACTAATCTGATGTGTCATCGCATGTTCTTACAGCCGCCATTTTATCACTATAAAGTTCTCTTACCATCTGTTTTAAATCTAATTGAAATCCCATTTCCTCCATTATTTTCCACACTCCCACAAGTGACTATATCTTCCACATTTGCTAAGCCCTTTGCCTTGCGAGTCGAAGGTCGTGGGTTCGAATCCGGACCGCGGCCTTCTGTTCACGAGTGCAGTTTTTCCAGAGACCCTAGGATTGTTGCCGGAGCTACGGAGTTCGTGCTTTGTGCAATACTCTCGGCAGGTGGCGTGCCATTTCTGCGGAGAGGGATCGAGCCATATGGGTTAAAACCCGGTGCAATGAAGTCAATCCTTCGGCTTTAAAACCCTTTAAAACACTTTAAAACCCTCAAGGAACGATGAAAGGGTAAAAATACAAATTTAGACAGAAGAAATTGACGGACAGCATTAAAAAATAGGTAGATCAGAGTGCAAATATAATTCAGAATAAAGCTTACACCAGAGAGATGTTGCAGAAATTTAACAGAAAAATCATCATCATCATTGTTGCTCTCACGACATCTCAAGAGCAATGAAGTTGAATAATCTACTATTCTGTATTCCTCGTGGTCCTTAAAACAGTGTTTGTGTCGGAATCACAACTGCTATAACAGATTGGCTTCTTAACGTATGTGACATTCTGTAAGAAAACAATTACATCTATGACCCAAAGCTCAGATAGATACGAGCGATAGAGCAAAGACTGGCATATACAGTATTACATAAGAAGGGAAAAATTAATCATAAGATATGGAGAAAAAACCACACTCAACGTTTCGGTGCTTAAGACCTTTATCAAGAACACAAAAACTAAATTAACTAAAACATGATACTAACAAATGATCTGAATCAAAGATCGCAATATGTGTTGTCGCACTCGAAGATAGAAGAACAGAAAGCACCCAGCTCCACCGGATCGTTCCCCAGGCTTCCACTCTCACCCCGACGGCCCTCCTACTCGTCTATTTCCTGTTCTTTCTATCATTCACGAGATGCTGACCAAGAGCCACGCAGGTACGTATGCCAGTATCTTTGATTCAGATCATTTGTTAGTATCATGTTTTAGTTAATTTAGTTTTTGTGTTCTTGATAAAGGTCTTAAGCACCGAAACGTTGAGTGTTGTTTTTTTCATATCTTATAATTAATTTTTCCTTCTTATGTAATACTGTATATACCAGTCTTTGCTCTATCGCCTATTGCCTCAGTATTACCGCAGCCACCCTAACGATTTTCTCCAGATCTGATCTAATCCAGTCTGACCACCTCAGATTTGTTGATTTTCGTACATCGCGATAGATACGAGCAGGGAATGGTATACTGTATTGTATTTATATTAACATGTTCAGTAAGTCAATGATTTGACTGCATGTGGTTAGGTTGTCATGGTTTGCTTTGACTCATTTTTCTACATACAACCAACGCAATGAATAATAAAAACATAATACATTACGAAATAACATCAAACATTTTATTCAGAATTGACAACATAAAAATATATCCATTGACAAAAATGCAAGACGTGAAAGCAGCAAAATGTTCCTGTAATATGTCACTGGCGTTATATAACAAAAGACTTAACGATTCGGTTCAATACAGCTATCGAGTTATTGAAAGTTGATTACATAATTTTATCAAGCTGGTTTACCAAATGTAAAGGTAATCAATCACGCAGCATAAGTTACAGCAACTGTCTGAAGTGATAACGATATTACATTATAAGGTCTTATGATTTAGATGTGAGGTGGTCAATTCTCTACTTCGATATTACTCTACTCTATCTCAACGAGTCTGTTACTCACATCCAAAACTTTTCAAAAGTATCCCATCTAACTTGTTGTCCTCGAAACAAACGAAGCACGTGAGGTGTATGTGGATTTCAGTGCATGCCTGAATTTTTCCCGCCCACAGATGGCGTCAGTAGTTGGTAATTAGGAGATTATCGAAAAAGGGTGGAGACTGCAGTAAAACTTGGAAAAATAGGTAAACACGTAAAAACAAAGTACTATAGTTTTACAAAATACATAAACAGTGACGATAAACAGCAACGTTTCGACCAAAAGGCCTTTATCAAGCAAACAATACAACAAGAATGACGAATTTCGAGGAACACTACAAATGGACAATTACATGTGGAGACATAAACCTATCTGATGAAAATCTGGGAATAAAAACGAACAACGAAATGAGTGCAACACAAAAACCGAAAGTGGAAAAGGAGAGGAACAATAAACAATATAGTGGATAAATGACACATATATTGAGCAAACACACATATAGATAACAAGGCACGAGATAAGACAGTACTAAGAAGCATAGGAATGTAATGCGTTGAGTCCAAGAGGTCGCAAAGTGCCATAGAATGAAATAAAACGGTTCTCCAGGGCGAATCGACTGCGATCATCGGAGGAACATGATCGGATGGCTGTGACCTGGACATCGTCAACTCCTGAATGGCTAGTATCATTGAAATGAGTGGCCACAGGAGTCACAGAGCATTGGCGAATGTCGCGTAAGTGTTGGGCGAATCGGTCACTGAGCCTCTTACCGGTTTCACCAATATAGGCCTTATGGCATCGTTTGCAGGTGATAGCATAGATGATATTGCGGAACTCACACGTGAAACTGTCTTGAATGGTATAGGTAGCTTTTAGAAAAGAGACAGTACGGGTCTGTATTACATATGCACATGTATTACAGCGCCGACGGCCACATTGGATGGTGCCAAAGTGACTCTGGGTGTTAGGCTTGAGGCGACTGTGTACCAACAAATCCTTGAGGCTTCTGTCCCGTCTGTACGCCACCAAAGGATAGTGTTGAAGACTGAACGTGTCTCAGGATCAGACTGAAGAATAGGAGATGATGGAATAAGACCTTTTTCACCAGGGAACTATGAGGGTGGAAAGTTAAGATAAGTTTAACCCTGTCAGACTTGGGGTTTCTAAGTATGTGAGAGAGGGCCTCCTGGCGAGCGATTAGCTCAACCCGATGCATGGCAGATGTAAGCACATTCTCCGGGTATAGGCGCTGGCGGAAGAAATCAAGCATCTCATGAGCTCTATCAAGAAAATCGTCGTCCTCGCTGCAGAGGCGACAAAGGCGTAAGAGTTGAGAGAAAGGTAAAGAGTCACGACAAGCCTGGGGATGGGAAGAGGTATACAGAAGAAAGCTATGTGTATCAGTAGGCTTGTAGTATACTGATGTAGTGATAGTGGATAGGCTGATGGTGATAGTGATGTCAAGAAAATTGACACAGGAGGTAGAGATGTGAGAGGTGAACCGAATAGCAGGATTGAAGGCATTGATGAAGGTAATGAAGCGTGACAAATCGGCTTCAGACATATCGGTAACTCCAATACAATCATCGATGTATCATAGATACATGGACGGAAGAAGGCCATCATAGGTGTTCCATACTAGGTGTTCAAGATGACCCATGAATAGACAAGCATAGCTGGGTCCCATTTTAGTACCCATGGCGACCCCACTAATCTGTTCGAAGAACTGGTCATTGAACTGAAAGGAGTTGAGAGTGAGAACTAGTTCTGCAAGACGAAGGAGAGTCGAGGTGGAGACAAGAGGGTTAGTTCTCCTGTCGAGAAAAAACTGGAGAGCTTGAAGTCCGTCAGAATGAGGTATAGAGGTATACAGTGAGCAGACATCAAGGAGGAAGAGGCGATAAGTCCTGCCAGGCAACAACTTAATAGAAGAAAAAACAGACAAAGTGTGGTTAGTATCTTTCAAGAATGAAGGTAGTGTGGTGACTATAGGGTTGAAGATACTGTCAAGGAATGCGGAGATATGTTCCGTAGGACAAGAGCAAGCAGAAACAATAGGCCTACCAGGATTGTGAAGTTTATGAATTTTGGGGAGCATATAGAATGCGGGTTTGCCCAAACAACTGTCGATGACACATAGTGATGATGCGCCGATAGGAAGGTCTTTGGAGGCAATGAGGTTCTTGATGACTGTACGGACCTTACTATTATTGGATAGTGTGGCATCAGAAGGAATATTTTTGTAGAATAGGGTGTTGAGTAGTTGGTTGTGGCCTTCCTGAAGATATAGTTCTTTACTCCATACGACTATGGCACCACCTTTATCAGCGGGTTTGATAACAATGTCATCACGTCGACGGAGGTGTGATAGAGCACGAAACTCGGACGGTGACATGTTAGAACGCCCTAGGCGTTTAGGGTGGAGAAGTCCAATGTCGTATGAAGTATTCTTGATGTAGAGATCAAGAGCGTTAGAGGCACCAGGTTTAGGAGTCCAATCATGTTTGCGAGTGGAGTACTGGGAGAACATACTCGAGTCGTGATGTTCTAGAGGGTCCTCCTGGTTGTGAAAATGGAATTTGAGTCGCAGGCCACGGTGGAAACGGTTGACATCCTGAAGAGTAGAGTAGTGGTCAATGGAGGGACGGAGAGGAACAAACTTGAGACCCTTACTTAAAACACATCTCTCGCTGTCAGATAAGAGAAGGTCTGGAGGGATGCAGACAACCTGGGTAGGAGGAGAAGATAGTTGTGGACAATTGAGAGGAGTGGTAGAAGGTACAGGGCGAAGAAGGTCAAGTTTTTGTTGATGATGCATGCAAATAAATTCATGCAGTTGTCTGTTGAGAACGTGGATGGTGAAACGATTAAGGGAGTAAAGGAGCATATTCGTAGAAGTGAGACTACGTAGACGTTGTAGAAGTAGGGACTGGGAGGAATCCAAGTCAGATAGAAGGTGTGAGTGGTTGGCCGCGATACAACGCATGCGTTGTAGTGCACATTTGGTTTCTAACTTAAGTAACCTACGCTGCTCCTGGGGTATAATGAACCTGCAGAGGGTGAAAGTTGGAAGCAAAGCCTTTGGGAATAACCTTAAGACGCTGACATGTGAAGAGAAAATTACGATGAGAGCAGAAACGAGTTTATTCCCAGATTTTCATCAGATAGGTTTATGTCTCCACATGTAATCGTCCATTTGTAGTGTTCCTCGAAATTCGTCATTCTTGTTGTATTGTTTGCTTGATAAAGGCCTTTTGGTCGAAACGTTGCTGTTTATCGTCACTGTTTATGTATTTTGTAAAACTGTAGTACTTTGTTTTTACGTGTTTACCTAATTAGGAGATTAAAGCCTCTTTAAGCCAAGGCACGTCATTTTCAACCTAAGGACGAGCCTTTTATTGGTTATATCATGCCTGAAGTGTTGAGCTATGACCATCCAGAGCGGGCCGAGAGAAACACTTTGTGACCGTACATCGCCCGAGGGCCGTGGATTGTCTACCCCCCTCGTACAGTTTGAGAAACCTACACCGAGCAATGATCCTGGTCTATAATTATTGAAACCACATAGAGAATGGTATTCCCACAAGACTTGCGCAAGAATTTCAAAATTACACGCTCAAGCGGACGTGAATAAACAAGTATTTGTACTGCACAAAGCTTTCGTGTATCTTCCTCCACATACCTCAAGATTATAACAGCACGAACCGCCAGGAAATATGTTATCACTCTCTTTCTAGCTTGGTCTCTCTGGGAGCGACTTGAAATGCAAAATCAGTTGTTTTGTCCAGTTGTCTTTCATTATACAAATATATCGATGTACAACTGATAAATAACTGATTGATTTGACAAATACTTACACGTTATTCAGATCTGTGGATTATGGAGAAGATAAAATCAAATTTCCGGTAGCCCTTTCAGACTTTAGAATATGAAGTGCCTGTTACTTCATATGTATAGTCCCTAGTGAACAGTAGGTAGGAGGGCTAATTCCTTTCTTTGCATGTGGAACGTCTAGTGGAGGATTAACCAAATCGCCACTCTGATCCGATATACTGGCTATGAATTCATAAATAACCCAACGACGCTAAGTCAGTATATATTGCAATGAAGTGCGTTCAGGGTCGACAAAATTCTACGGATTTAAAGGGTTAACCACAACCCTCTTGGTTGCGAGTCGAAAGGAACGATTACGCATTACGTTAATCCATCCCAAAGAGATAAGATACCATTCGTTATATAATCCTGGTTATTGAGGCCATATTCAATATGAATGTATCGATTAATTGCAAGAGGGTACATCCTATTCATACACATACCTACTCTACACTGAGGGCACAATACACGACCAAATCATACACATATACTACCTACACTGAGGGACACATACACATATACTACCTACACTGAGGGTACATACACAATACTAACTACACTGAGGACACATACACATATACTAACTACACTGAGGGACACATACACATATACTACCTACACTGAGGGACACATACACATATACTACCTGCACTGAGGGTCACATACACATATACTACCTACACTGAGGGACACATACACATATACTACCTACACTGAGGGCACATACACATATACTATCTACACTGAGGGCACATACACATATACTACCTACACTGAGGGACACATACACATATACTACCTGCACTGAGGGCCACATACACATATACTATCTACACTGAGGGACACATACACATATACTACCTGCACTGAGGGACACATACACATATACTACCTACATTGAGGGACACATACACATATACTACCTACACTGAGGGACACATACACATATACTACCTGCACTGAGGGCCACATACACATATACTATCTACACTGAGGGACACATACACACATACTACCCTGCACTGAGGGACACATACACATATACTACCTGCACTGAGGGCCACATACACATATACTACCTACACTGAGGGTCATATACACACGACCAAATCGGCTCGAGAATACGCATATAGATCCTCCTTACGCACCGACTTCTTACACACACACACACACTCGTGCATTCGCAATCATACACGCACACACACACCATCTCCCCGCTGTACACATACACGCACACACACACCGTCTCAATACTGTACACATACACGCAAACAGATTTACGCACTGATACTAAAGCATAATCCATTAATAATGCATAAAAATATACATACATAAAGCACTGACTCACACACACACACACTGGACGCACACACAATACATTAAAAATTCCCTGATTAATTCAAGCACAACTTGTAAACCCCGCCCACCCCTCCCCACCTTCTTACCTTACCACCAATACAGTACACATGCAAATTCATTGACTTATATACATACACATACACATCCTCATACACATACACGCACATACTATTTCACATATACACATTGCAACTTGACAATTCAGAATATTACGTGCATAGCCATAGCTCGTACGTGTCCTATCTACCACCCTACCTCAACACGCCTCACCCATATCCTCTCTTTTTCTATTTACTTCTCAGGTGCATAAACTCCTGTCTTTAAGCCAGAGCTTGTGCTATGGTCCCATTTCGTCTGATTTGTCCTGTCAAAAACCTGCACACCTACATTTAGATGACTCAACATAACCTGTTGAAGATAGTGATCTTAAAGTTAAAAAATGACGTGGGATCTGGTCCATTTCTTCACACATTTGAAAAGTACACTTCAGATGCAAATATTGGTGGGGAGAGAGGGAGCAACGCAACTTTATATTTCATTGTGTGACGTATCCATGCAAAGTAAACGTTGAAGGTAGCAGAACTGTGTAGTCTAGAAATACAGACGATAAGCCATGAATTTGATCCTCCCTTCTCCTCTCCCTGTTTGCTTTACATTCCAGAATGGAACAAGTACTAGTAATAAATGAACTGTGACGTCAAACTTGGGAAGTCAGGCAATTATGTGTCATCTTGTGGTTCTTATATTTTAAAATAAGCAGCACAAGGCATACTTATTCTTAAACAAGACCTTGATGGGGCTTTCAAGGGGAGCAAAGAATAGTAACACTACCACCTGCAAGGTATATCGTAAGAGGCGACTGTGGTAGGGGCCTAGTACATAAAAAGCGTCACAGAAATCGGATGTGCTGACCTACTTTAGGCTAACCAGGTACACGCGTAGCACCTTTTAGGCTCAGATCACATACAAATCACAAAGAGGGTTAACAAGTTGTGATATGGAGCATTCGAAGAAGAAAGAAACCTATTTGTTGAAACGATGATACTCTCTAATATCGTACTTTTGTAAAACTACCTCATTTCGTGTCTTAATCTTCATTCTTTATTTCAATTTAACGCGTTTCCATTTAATTTCTTCAGAAACAATGATAAATATACAGACAACTACTTCGAGTATGAGGCTGGAGGTTACTGCAGCCCTCCATTGGCTTTCTGGTACTCCGTTTACTGGGGCCATTGTTGTTTCTGACTCAGTCGATGCTTCGGAAGATCCAAAATGGCGGTTGTGGTGTTTGAATGATAGTCGTCTATAGAAGTTTCTAATCTCCAGACTGACGTAGATTTATTGTCCTGGTCATGCGGGTGGTCGCTGCAAAGACAGAGCGGACATGCTTGCATTGAAAGCATTAATTGTTGAAGAGTTTAGGATGGATAAGGGGGAAGTTCTTCAGTCTCTTGGTGACCTACTGTTGAATGAAGACACTAAAATAGACAATGAATCAATAGAAAGATTTAAGGAGTTTGGAATTATACGTTGTACAAGTAGAACTGGTTTGCTTGAGGAACAGAGAGAGAAGTGTATTTAACCAGTGAGCCACGGGAACCATCAGTATGTATACCCTGCGAAATCTGTTGGAGGAGACTGTGTACCTATAGGTCTGTCCGGAGTACTGTGACGTCAGATCATTAACCAATAACCAATAACCATTGATATATTTTCGATACATAAAACCTGTATATGACGATTTAGCTATTTTGCAAGCTGTTTTGGGTGTAACAAGAAGAGACCGATTGAGAAATGAAGACATCAGGAAAAAGTGGCTACAACATCAGTACTAGACTTCATCAAGAAACAACAAATTAAATGGTTCGGCCACGTAAGCAGATTACCAACAGACAGTGCACCTCAAAGAGCAATGCTGCTCCGATACAACGGGTACAAAGCAAAAGGCAGGCCACGCAAAAGATGGACCTCAGAGATAACAGAGGCGCGAAAGAGACTATCTACGAAGCGCATACTAGGGCCCGTTTTAAAAATCTCTTCTTGACCTGACGCTGTGAGGCAAACAGGATTTGAGAAAGAAAGAAAAGCAGGTTGTTTTCTTAATCGATAAACTACAGAATACTTTCAATATCCATGTACTTTTCTTTCTTTCATGGGAATTTTGTCACATGATAGTTTTGTCCTTGTTTGTTGTTTACATTAGATATCGCAATAATATGGGTCATTCAATATAATATTTTTTAAATAACCGGGATAACAAATATAATAATCTTGATGGTAAATTAAACAAACATGGACATCAAAACATGGAGTGCAAGAAATCGATAGGTTCAAAAATGACAGGCTTCAACAAATTATTTTTTCAGTTCTCTCACTATGAATTCAGGCTTAGTCAGGGCATTTTATAAGGTACAGTTGACTGATTTTTTGCTTGCTAGCTTGCTTTTCTTATCACCATTGTTACTCGCAATTAAGCAGAGCCTTACTCCGACTTCTGAGGTACTTCTAATTTAGATCCTCAAGTAAGGATCGAGATTTCCTGTAGTTCAACCGTGTTCTGTGTGCACACCGACAATTTAAAGTCTAATCTGGCATCGAACTCCAGAATTTTCACGGCACGTTGTCACTAGCGCCGCTGTTAACAACTTCACTATCAACGACACCAAGAAATTATTTAAGTGTCAGCAGCCTCTGTGTTGTTTATGTATGATAATAACGAGGAGGGATTACTGTTTATATGTGATCCAAGCAACTGTTATCAAGAAAAATAATTATATTTGCACAGTTTTAAAACAAGGAAATACATGAATCATTTAACATCAAAGACAATGACCATTTTCTACAAATTAAGTGTGAGTCAGTCGTATAAATGATTCAACATACCCTTACAAAGCTATCTTTATTCTTTAAACTAATCCTGTTTTGCATCACATCGTCAATAAGAATTTTATAGAGCAGACTTTTGTGTGCGATTATTACATGATGTCTTTCACAACCTCTGTTATTTCTGTTGTTCACCTTTTGCATGAACGACCTTAAGCAATGTAGCCACTGTTATCTGAGTAGCATTGCTCTTTGAGACGTACTCTTCTTCTTCTTCTTTGCGTTCGTTCTTTACGACCAATTTTAATCACTCTTTGTGATATGTTTGTTCTTTGCCAAGAATGTGTATACGTTGCACATTGGTTTGGTAGGACCCAAACGCATAGACTTCTACACGCTTAGGACACATGCATCCGATTTCAGCCAAACCTCCTTAGTCGCCTCTTACGACATGCGTGGCAGGTAACAGTGGTTCTATTCTTTACACCCAAATTTGACCCGGTAACCTCTCGGGCGTGAAGCGTACTATCTGTTGGTAATCTTCTTATTATTGGTAACCTAACAAAACTATATTTATACATAATACACAATGTCCACTCTATAATAAAATACCAGTAACAGAAATCTCTAACAGAAACTCTAACAGACAACAAAAATCTACAATTACATTTTAGAAGAAATCTCTAAGAAACACTAACACAAATCTTAATGTGTATCGCTATTGCGTCATAACTTAAAAATCATCAATTTTTAGCTTTGTGGAGAAGAAACTAAATATTGAACTTTGATCAATCAAATCTTAATTTTGTTTCAATCCTGTTGTTGTGCGGTGCATGAACTATTGAACACAAGTCTTAATGTTGTTATCGCTGTTGTTGTGCGGTGCATGAACTATTGAACACAAATCTTAATGTTGTTATCGCTGTTGTTGTGCGGTGCATGAACTATTGAACACAAATCTTAATGTTGTTATCGCTGTTGTTGTGCGGTGCATGAACTATTGAACACAAGTCTTAATGGTGTTATCGCTGTTGTTGTGCGGTGCATGAACTATTGAACACAAGTCTTAATGGTGTTATCGCTGTTGCTGTGCGGTGCATAAACTATTGAACACAAGTCTTAATGTTGTTATCGCTGTTGTTGTGCGGTGCATGAACTATTGAACACAAATCTTAATGTTGTTATCGCTGTTGTTGTGCGGTGCATGAACTATTGAACACAAATCTTAATGTTGTTATCGCTGTTGCTGTGCGGTGCATGAACTATTGAACACAAATCTTAATGTTGTTATCGCTGTTGCTGTGCGGTGCATGAACTATTGAACACAAATCTTAATGTTGTTATCGCTGTTGCTGTGCGGTGCATGAACTATTGAACACAAATCTTAATGTTGTTATCGCTGTTGTTGTGGTGCCAAGGAAATGTGAGTTTCCCTTTTCTACTCTCTTTAAATATTGGAAGCTTTTGATCAAATCCAGAAAACTTAACTCAATAATTTTGTTTTCCTCTAATCCTGTTTTGTATCACAGAGCCAGGATAAGAAAATATTTATAGAACGGGCTATTGTGCGCACTTCATAAACAATGTTTTTAGCCGTCGCTGTTATCTTCGTGGTAGACATTTTGCGTGGATTTGTGGAATTCAAGAATGGATTTGTAATACTATGTGATGGACAGTCTTACTCCCATGAGAATAAATTGGGGAAAGACAGCAAGGAACAAAGCATGTACAAAACACACTTCTTACAATTAGTGCGACATTGCAAGACGAGACACTTTCATAGTGACAATAACAGATTACCAGCGCTGCGGGACAACAATAGAAGAATTAAGAAAGAACTAATCATCATCTTCATCAAATAGCTTGTCCTGAGCAGAACTTTGCCACCCCAACAGTCCTCTGGAATTTCCCTCTCTCATAAGCCAGATGTCCTGCCTCTGCAGCCGTCATGTTCAAACCATCAGTTACATCCTGAATACATCTTCTCCGTGGTCTTCCTCTTCTTCTCTTTGCCGGTATGCCTCCTTCCATGATGGTCTTCTTCAGCACTTCATGTTGTTTTATATGTCCAAAATATCTCAATTTTCTCTTTCGTATTTGTAGCATCAGCCAGTTTTCTTTGATTTTGAGTTCTTTCTGGATAGATCTATTTGTTCTCTTCTCTGTCCAAGATATACGGAGACTCCTTCTGTAACACTTATATTCGAAAGCAAATATATGTTTTCCACTGCTTCACACCCATACGTTGCCACTGGGAATATGCATGCTCTTAATATTCTGATCTTTGTTTTTCTATCAGTTCCGTTTCATGCTGTTTTTAGTTGTTTAATTGTTTGCAAAGCCATGCTTATTCTTCTCTTAATTTCCTTTATCCCATGTCCATCTGTTAAACATTGTATAAGTTAGCAATCAATGCCACTCAAGTTTAAACAAAAGAAACTGGTTGAAGGAAACAAACAAAAAATCTGAACATGATTCAACAATGAAAAAACCCATAGAAAATAGAGTTAAGACCATTCAGTCGCAAAGGAACGTCACACGCAGACTTGACAGTTCATTTTATGACTATGGCTATCAACATTTCTTTTATTCCCATACTTTCAACAATGTACAAACATGCCCACACAAAAATGATAAGAAATAGAAAATTTATTACACATTTAAATCGTTAAGAAGTTAATCAAAGTGCTTGGAGGATTGGTGCCAGTCCTATTCTTCATTATGACTACGTGACGGTGATTTACAATCACACTATATATGATTACCGTTATGGTAAGTTACAGTTGCATTCCACAAATAGGACTACGTGTTGATGATTTATTTATGCAGTCAACTCCCTTGTCTTGTGACTTGGGTATTATTTGTCACATGCATCCTTGTTTCCAACCCACGCACAATAAACAGTCAAACCCACATAAATAGTCAGATATTGATCACAGGGTGAAAAATGATACTGAAGATCACAGGGAAATGAACAGATAAAATATGATCAAACGTGTCTAAAACACTGACTGGTAGGTAGTAGCTAGCATGAGGAACTGAGGGCTTTCAAATCTTATTGCTAATATTAACAATTTCGTTCTTTTGTGTCATATACGGCTCACTGTATTTTTAAAATTACACAAAGCCAATATACTGGACAATTCAGTGACCAAACACATAAAAATAAAGTACTGTAGTTTTATAAAAACAATAACAATACACATCAACGTTTCGACCAAAGGCCTTTATCAAGCAAAGGATACAAGAGAAGTGAAGAATTTCAACCATTTGATTACGTTTGCACTGATAATATTAATAATGTTAATATGGTTAAGATGTCGACGCTTTCTCCAGCGAAAAAATCCCAAAAGGATGAGGTTAGGGAGCAGTAGAATGGTTACAAATTAAAAGTAGATTGCTAAAGTGGTAGATCATCATATGGCGTCACGCCCCCACAACTGTTCATTGCTGCGTTCCATTTTTTCAACCCTCGAAGGTATTCAAAACTACGTTTCACTCTCATCGTGCCACTGTCAGTCCATGAATTATCAAAAGATTTGAAGTCATTTATACCAATTATTCACGGCTGAGTTCCACTTTTTCAATTTATGATCATGTGTATACGTTGTATCTTCATTACGTATAAAATAGCGGTTCTCATTTTGTATTCCCATCGTGTCACTGTCAACCCATCCATTTCTCAAAAGAGACAAACTTACGTATTAAAATTTTCTGATGTGTACTAAATGAAAGTCGGAAATAAAAGACTGTGCAAACGTAATCAAATGGTTGACTATATGATTCATCGATTGTAGTTTCAAGAACTTGAGAAAGACATGTTTAAAAATATGTTTTGTTTAACATACTCTACCGCAACATGAAAAGTAAATGTTTTGTTATTGTACACAGTTATCCCCACTGTGACGGGCCCGGCAAGCCGGAAGTACGTAAAATTGCTAAATTGATTCTTTTATTCAAGGAGCGAATCACAGAAAGCTCACCACGTGTGAAATGAAATGCTTGAGGAAGGCAGTGGGAGTCACCAGGAAAGACATACTACGAAATGAGGACATCAGAAGCAGAGTGGCATAACTTCATGCACCGAATACATCGAAAGACAACAAATGCAGTGGTTTGGACATTTAATGAGAATGAAATACAACCAACCACCAATAACAGCATACAATAAAAAGAGATCGGGTACTAGAGCTAAGGGAAGACCAAGAAAAGATGGATAAACAATATCAAGACCACACTATATAAACACGGATACAACACAACAAGGCGACTCATCTAGCCCTAGAACACAAATTAAAGCTCCCATCCCTACGCTTAATGGCAAGAGTGGACAGCCAACTACATCTTCCATCTGGGAATAGACAATAGATAGACAATAGACACAGTTATCTGATTCTGTAATTCTAACTGCAAAATATAACACTGACATCTGAATGTAATATATATAATTTCATCGTTGAATATTTAATGAAATGATATTACAGCATTCTGGGTAAACCCATAGGTGCTCAGTCTCACCTATCAGATGTCGAAAAGTGAGCATACTGAATACTATTGTGAAATTCTTTGTTGTTTAAACGCATTCCTCATTTTGTCCATTAGGTTTCTAGTTCAACACATAGTTAGATTCCATTTTTCGTTCAAATATTGTATATTTTCGTCATAGCTTGTCGTGTTATCGTTAAACAGGGAGTCGTTGAGCAACTGAACTACGTTCTCATTCATTTTCAACATTCCAAAGTAAATGTACTTGTTATGCAAGCTTGTATGTTCCTACTGTACACCCACATGTAAATACACATTACTTCCACGGAGGTTGAAATCATTGATAAACGATACCTCCTCGTACCTCTCTACCACCTAACGTTTTGTGCCTTCTGAAGCATGGGCAGATTCGGAAACAATAATCGTCATAGTAAACGAGTATCAGAAAAACCATTAAAACGCGGCGGTTAATTCCTCAGTCTCCTTCCTCACCTCGCAAGTAATTGTCCTGTATGTTCCTTTTCGTTAGTTACCCTTCGACGTGCGTCTAAAAATAGTATTATGTTCTAACAAATACGTTCATACCCAGATCTGCACATTAAACAACATCATCATACATTTCGTCATCTGCTACCAGCAGCATAGTTTCGATGTCCGCTTTCCCAGTATTCCAGTTTCTCTATACATTCTTTTCTGACAGTTACAATGACCTTGTATAAGTTTGCCACTTTTCCATCTATCGGGATCCATTCTTTTCATAATTGGTACGGTCGAAAATTTGGCCAGATAGCTTTTTTACCCTTTCAGCTATTATCATCTGTGACATATGCACGGTGCTTGATTTTTGTATCATTAATTAGTATTCTTGTATGGTGGTTGCTTCTGGTATGAGATAACCTTAACATGTTTGGTGGTTTTAACGATAACAGGACGGAAACGCAGAAACAGAAGGTCACCTGTGTCATTCAATATAATATTTTTAAAATAACCGGGATAACGAATATAATAATCTTGATGGTAAATTAAACAAACATGGACATCAAAACATGGAGTGCAAGAAATCGATAGGTTCAAAAATGGCAGGCTTCAACAAATTATTTTTTCAGTTCTCTCACTATGAATTCAGGCTTAGTCAGGGCGTTTTATAAGGTACAGTTGACTGATTTTTTTTGCTTGCATCTCACCACAATGGGAGTATCTCAGTGCAACATATGACTATAGACATGTCTCGTGCATCTCACAACAATGGGAGTATCTCAGTGCAACATATGACTATAGACATGTCTCGTTTGAAACCTGTGCACACATTGTGATAGCGATATCGTCAGGATGTCTAGTTCTTAATCAACTACAGACATGACCATTTCATTAAAAAAGGATACAAACAGTGACTGGTTTAAGTGTGCGGCTAATTAGACTAAAGAAATGCAAGACCTCGTTTGCAGCTCTGCATTGTTGTTTCAGCGTGATGTCTGTAAGATAAGCTGCAAACAAAAGTTGTTTCATCGTGATGTCTGTAAGATAAGCTGCAAACAAAAGTTGTTTCAAAACAACGCAACCTACCACGACGGTCGATATTCTATCCATTACATCGGACTCCTGATAAATGTAATATTTCCATCATTTGTAAAATGCGATGCACAACATCCAATGCGACAATATCGTTTTCATCCTTCAACATCCACATCATTTTGTACACGCTATACACGTCCTACAAATACCAAGTTGTCTAAGTTTGCTCAGTCCTTTCCAGGACAAACAGAGAATTATGTGTTACATGAATTGTAGTCATAGTCTTGAAACGGCACACATCAGAGCATGTCACAACACACACATGTCGATGCGCAATGGTTTGTGTTCCTATTTATATTATTGTTATCTTTCACTTTCATATGTCCGTGGTTGAGAGAGAAGATATAGTAATCAACTTCTCATGAGTACGGTGAGCAAATTGACTTTGGGATGGTTGCTGCAGCGGAGGACAGAGCACGAATGGGAATACCCAATGTGCCATGACGTCGATCGCATAACATAATATAACATGTCCTAATTGTTCGTCTCGCAATTGCGCATATGTTGTTAATATCAATTTCTTAGGAAATCAACTTTCATCGTAGTCTATCTTTCAAACACCATTTCGAACAGACGATACAACGGTGCAAGCGTAGTCTTGCGGCTCTCAAAGTTATGGTGGCCGCACACCTTGAGCAGAGACTACTTGCCCTTTGTTCGATCGACTGGTAATGTCAGTGGTAGATTACGGACTCGGAATTCTTACGATATCAAGATCACAATGTGAACGACTCGAACGGGTTCAGAATGAAGGTATGCGTGTAGTTCTGGGCTGCACTAGAGATACCCCATTGTGAAGATGAGATATATGCTTGGCCTTCTGTCACTACGCTCCCGTCATGCAATCGCCCAAACCAAGACATATATGCGGGTTACTTCGGATAAGAGACATCCACTACACAAGAACACTAATGATGTTAAGGGCACGAGAATCAAGCGTGGCATGTCGTGGATGGTCCAGGCTGAGAGAACAATTGGCCAGGTGACTACGGTTGCGACTCTACCAAAAGAAGAAGAATGGATCCCAACAGATGGTAGCATGATGAACTATCTCAAGGTTATCATTACTCTTGGATGAGAATGTAGAGATTGGGGCAACATGAAGGCTGATCTCGCAGTTAAGCAGCTGATAGAAGACAATGCAAGGGATGCTGATGTTGTTGTATATACCGATGGGTCGGTTCAACGTGGTGAGAAATTCGGCTGGGGTTTCTTGGCTAATGCACATGATAGGGTTGTTGCAGAGCGAAGTGGGGCATACAGGACAACTACTTCTAGTATGAGGATGGAGGTTTGAGGCCGTTACTGCTGCCCTCCATTGAATTTCTGGGACTTCATTTACTGGGGCCATTGTTGTATCTGACTCTCAGTCGATGCTTCACAAGATCCAGAAGGGCAGGGTTCGGTATGAGTGGATGTCGTCTATAGAAGTTTCTAACCTCCAGCGGCTTACGCGGATATACTGTCCTGGGCATGCGGGTGTTTACGGCAATGAGAGAGCGGTAGGTTTGCATCAACAACATTGATTATTGGGGAGTTGAAGATGGATAAGGGGATATTCTTCGGTCTCTTCGCGACTGTCTATTGGATGAGGACACTCAAATCGATGTTGAATCGATCAAGCGATTTAAGCAATTTGGAGTTACCCGTTGTTCAAGTCGAACTGGATGCCTGAGAGGCAGAGTGAGAGGTGGTTTAATCAGCGAGCCACAGGAACCATCAGTATGCATACTCTTCAATATCTGTTGGGGAGACTGAGCACCTATGGGTCTGCCCGGAGTATAATGACCTCAGTTTAGTAACCAAAAAATCAGTACACTGCTGCATATGTTGAATATCAGTACTTACTGCTCGCCATACGTTGTTAATATCAGTACTTACTGCTCGCCATACGTTGTTAGTATCAGTACTTACTGCTCGCCATACGTTGTTAATATCAGTACTTACTGCTCGCCATACGTTGTTATATCGACTTACTGCTCGCCAAGTTGTTAATACGTTACTGCTCGCCATACGTTGTTAGTATCAGTACTTACTGCTCGCCATACGTTGTTAATATCAATCCTGCTCACTTTTAATCAGTACTTACTGCTCGCCATACGTTGTTAATATCAGTACTTACTGCTCGCCATACTTTGTTAGTATCAGTACTTACTGCTGCATACGTTAATATCACTACTGCTCGCCATACGTTGTTAATATCAGTACTTACTGCTCGCCATACGTTGTTAATATCAGTACTTACTGCTCGCCATATGTTGAGCTTTGTAAAAGATGTTTAGAGATAAATTTGTCGGTACCACAGTTGCACTTACCAAAAGCTCATTTTTTGTTCTAGATAAAATCAGTTTGTTGTGGCTTGTGTAGTCTTCTTCTTCAAATACTCCATATCGACAACTCTGTGGGATTTGTATGTGATCTAAGCCTAAGGCTAGCCAATTGTACGTTGTGCCAGCTATGCACCTACAAATAGGCCAGCATATCAGATTTCTGCGATGCTTTTTATTTACTAAGGTAGCTTCCCTAGGTCCTATATTACTCGCTTCTTACGACATGCCTTGTAGGTTGCAGTAGTACTATTCTTTGCTTCCCTTGTGGCCCCCGGCACCACATGAGCGGTGTGTAGTTTGAAGATTGTATTTATTATTTTCTGTTAAACTGGTAAAACTTATCATTTTTCGGGAGTTTCGAAATCTCACATAGTGGTTAAAAATCGATACTTTACTGTATTGTCCTAATTTATGTTAGTCGAGGCTTGAAAGCGACAATGTTCATAACAAAAGTAGACACACTAATGTACCATGGCGCAGAGACTGAAAACCGCTGTATTAATGTGTTGTTGCCAATTCTTTCACCAAGGCCAGAATACCTCAAGATCCAGTAATAAAATCATGTGTAAACATAGAATTGTATAGATAAAGTTTTGCGTGTGTAGTTAAGTATACACATGTAGTGTCTTGACCTCTGAACCTTTGTCGTGCTTGAATAACTTGTATTAGAAACTTGTCAGATGAACTTATGTAGACAAATGGAAATATACATTCACTGTATGCATGATCAGATACGCAGTGGCTCAAAATGGTCATTTGAAATTGAGAAACTATTTCAGAATACATTTACAACACTGAACTTTTAGAATATTTCCATGGGAAGACTTACGTTTGATAAAGTGAACTTCGAATTAATACACATTTAAAACTCAAGGACACTGACATCGAAATTATGAGCAAGAAATATCCCATTATAATTGCATACTTGACATACTAAACTCTAGGACACAGAAAAACTAAAGATCATTGACATCGAAATTATGAACATGACATGTTCTATTATAATTGCATACTTGACATAATAAACTTTCTTTAAAAATACGCGAAATAATTTTTTTTTAAAGTTTAGTTATTAGTTTACTATGCAGAAATGGAGAATACCATATTCAGATCAGATTTCGATTGCTGGCTTCATGTATAGAAATATTAACTTCTTATAGATGTTTAAACCATAGCTAGTTAGCAGCAGTCAATCACAATGTTTTATCAGAAAGCCATTTTCCAGGAGGAAGTGGCACTTGGACACCCGTGTAGCTAATGTAAACATATGAAGAAATGTTGATGTCTTCAAGAATGATGGTAACTCACTGAACCGTTTCGAACAGGAACTGGTATACAACCGTGATTTCATTTGCCGCCATTTTGCTTCTTGCTGGCTGTCGGCTGAATTGTGAAACAATAATATTGAAGAAATTAAATTGATTTCAGTGGACCATAACTAGAAATCGTAAGGTTATTAATTTTCGCAGATGATCTAAAACTTCTTGGACATAACTATTTCAATACTCAAGATCGCATATTAACAGCATCATCCAGTAGCTTGTCATGAGCAGCTCTTTGCTACCCTCACAGTCCTTCGGAATTTCTCTCTCTCTCATGTGCCAGATGTCACGCCTCTGCAACCATCATGCTCAAATCATCAGTTACATCTTGAATACATCTTCTCTGTGATCGTCCTCTTCTCCTCTTTGCCGGGATGCCTCTTTCATAATGATCTTTTTCAACCCTTCATGTCTCGTTATATGTCCAAAATATTTCTATTGGAATTAACATACTTAAGGAAATATCAAAGAGCGTTTAACTTAATAGAAGCAAACGGCAACCAGATTACAGAAGGAAACACAATTTTTCGAAAACTCAAAGTCATGATACAAACATAACTTTACGCTTTCTAGTTATGGTCCACTGAACAGATTGAAAAAGTTTGCTGGCAGTGTGTATCGTGAGTCAAAGATTGGTTCCGTGAGAAAAGGTCAAACTTAGATACTGTCTTCTCCCTAAAGCAGGTACAAGAAAATGTAGAGAACAACACAAGCCACACATTACTGCCTTCATTGACCTCACTAAAGCATTTGGCCTCATCAACAGAGCTATAATGTTCATGATACTGGAGAAGGTTATCTGTCCGCTAAACCTGCTGAACTTGATCGAATCTTTCCTTCAGGATAAGAAAGGCAAAATGCAACATGGTGATGTGACATCAGGACCGAGTCCCATGTGCAATTTTGTCCGGAGAACCCTAAGATTGTTGTTGGTTGCTTTGTGCAACATTTTTGGCCAGGTGGTGTGCCATTTCTGCCAAGAGGGGTGGAGACATATCGGTATCATTTGGCCGATGATTTGTCTTGCTTTGTTGCATCTTTGCTTTGTTGAAGTATTGATTCTTCCATCTGCTCCTTTGAGGTTCTCAAATTCGAGACGTTTTTCCTTTGTCCCAGTTGTTGGTTTGCTATGAAGAAATTTGTTTCGTTTCTTCTCTTGATATTGTCATAACTTCTTAACTTCTTTGTTTTTCAAAGTTAATTTTCCTGTTGTGACCTTTACATGTATTATTTAGTTTGTACTGTCATCATATGTCATGCTGACCGACATAGGTAACTGTGCTCCTTAAATTCTCCCATTACATAAGTTTTAAAATAAAGAATTAAAGAGCTGTTAAGTCTTATACATAAAATAACAACGTGGTTTCACGAAAGAAAGTAAAACTGTTTATATTATGTTTATTGTAATACGGTTACAAGAAAAGTTCCTACAATAACATTGTATACACATGTTTAATCACTTTGATAAAAACGTTTAACAGAGCTGGTAGAAACAGTTTATGGAAGAAGGTCATGACAAAGAAATGATCAAATAAATGTATCACAATAGTGCAGCAACTGAATAATAGCATACAGGTTCAAGTTCAAGAAAAGGAGCTAGATCATAGATTCCCAAACTTTTTTGACCCACCGCCCACTTTGCTCAACATAAACTTTGTAACGCCCCCTACACATTATAACAGTTTGCCAACGCCCCCTCCCACATATAAACATGTTCTCTTTGACATGAAAATTGATATATATTTCCGTCATACATTGTCAATTTTCAAATGATTATATGCATGAAATAACAAATTGATGAAAAAAGGGATCGTGTAAGACGGGCATAAGATGAATTTAAATTCAGAATTCAAATTTTAATGATTATTCAATCGTAAAATCACGAAAATAATAAATAATTTATTTAAAAATATTTTTTCTAATTACTTCTTTAAGGAGCCACCGACGCCTAATCGCCTGAACACCACCCCCACCTCTCAAATTCTTCTGAACCCCCTATCGCCCCCTAGAACGCTTCAGCGCCCACTGGGGACAGTCCCGCCCACTTTGGGAAACGCTGAGCTAGATGATCCCTTTCTTGTGTCATATGATGTTAAACGAGGGCGTGTACTTGCACCAATTCTGTTCAGTGTGATGTTCTTGGTTATGCTGACTTGTTGTTTTTAGAGACGGCGACAAAGGAATAGTATGAGATTTCGTCATCATCTAGATGCGTATCCTTTATAGGACGTTGCTCTCTTTGCAGCACATCTTCAAGAATGGTAACTCACTGAACCGTTTCGAACAGAAACCGTGATTTTATTTGCTGTCATTTTTATTCTTACTGGCTGTATTGTGAAAACAATAATATTGGACAAATTAAAATGATTCCAGTAGATCATAACTATAAGGCGAAAGGTTATAACTTTCGCAGACGATCAACTGCTTCTTTTACATAACTATTACAATATTCAAGAACACATATTAACATAATCACCAAATAGCGTGTCCTGACCAGATCTTTGCTACTCTTACAGTCCTTCGGAATTTCTATATATATATATATATACCGATGTTACTGTATATACCGATGTTACTGTATATACCGATGGGTCAGTTCAACGTGGTGAGAAATCCGGCTGGGGTTTCTTTGTTAATGCGCATGGTAGGGTTGTTGCAGAGCGAAGTGGGACGTACAGGACAACTACTTCTAGTATGAGGATGGAGGTTGAGGCCGTTACTGCTGCCCTCCATTGGATTTCTGGGACTTCATTTACTGGGGCAGTTGTTGTATCTGACTCTCAGTCGATGCTTCACAAGATCCAAAGGACAGGTTTCAGTATGAGTGGATGTCGTCTATAGAAGTTTCTAACCTCCAGGGGCTTACGTGGATATACTGTCCTGGGCATGCGGGTGTTTACGGTAATGAGAGAGGGACAGGCTTGCATCAACAGCATCGATTGTTGGGGAGTTGAAGATGGATAAGGGGATATTCTCGTCTCTTCGAGACTCTCTGTTGGATGAGGACACTAAAATCGATGTTGAATCGATCAAGCGATTTAAGCAGTTTGGAGTTACCCGTTGTTCTCAACTGGATGTCTGAGAGGCAGAGTGAGAGGTGTGTTTAATCAGCGAGCCACCGGAACCATCAGTATGCATACTCTTCGATATCTGTTGGGGAGACTGAGCATCTATGGGTCTGCCCGGAGTGCAATGACGTCAGTTTAGTAACCAATAACCAATAACCAATAACCAATTTCTCCTCTCATGCCAGATGCCGCATCTACAAACTCTAAAGTAATGAAATATCGTATTGATATCAAATTTCTTAACGACAGGAGCTTCAGCAACACAAGTCAAATCACCTCCTTCGAGATCTTCTGTCGCTGAAGATTGTCTTTCTAGGCAGAATGACATGTCTCTAATTCTCTCATATTGTGAAAGTCGTCCTGTTTTAGTACTGTGGGGACTGCCTGAGTAGTTGATAGTAGCTCGGCCTGCTGCTGTGAGACGGCTCATAGCTCGGGTCAACCTATTGTCCGGCATTGTTCAGTCCTGGTCTTACTCAGGACGATAAAGTACTCTGAAGTCGGAAAATCTGCCTGTATGTGGCGAGGAATACTAATTAGAGTACATTGAACACGGCTGCCATGTCAAATAATTTACAATGTGCACTCTGCGCCATTGTAAGAAATTGAAAAACGGATTTTCACGAAAATCAGTTTCCAGAGATGGAACTTCGTCTGAGTTGAAAGCAGACGAAAGAGAGAAAAAAAAGTACTGGTGGCTATATTATTAATATAATCAACTTTGTATGTTTTTATTCTGATGTGACATAATTTTCTTATTATACATAACTGGTACATCCGTTTGATTATCTGCAGAACATTTATTGACCAGTCGGTCTACTGTTTCATTATCTGATATTCCATAATGAGACATTCGATCTTGCCATGGTTGCACAAATTACATATTAGGACTTGTAGACCTAGTAATTTTCTAGACTGAAATACTTGAAGTACTGATCTTGAATCTGTCAAGAATACTACAGCTGTGAAACGAGATTGGTGATCACCAGTTGCCATCTTGATACTTTGTGTTTCTGCATCATAGTTATGACAGATTTTCCCCGTTGGCACTCTGATTTTGTCTCTAATGTTGTATGAATATTCTATGTGCGCTCTTGCACCACCAGTCTTTACTGCGTATTTATGCTGACCAATACATGTATAACGGAATCAATAGATATTGTGGTTATTCTTCATTCAGAAAACTGAAAGCGACTGTCTTGCATTGGAAGCGGGTTTTTTGTTCATCCTTGTTTAATATTTTGTTCACTTCTGTCTAGATATGTAATAGTGGTCTGGTCTCATTACCCCAAGAAGGTTAATCTCTTACATAATTAAGGTGGATATCAACTTTAGGTAGATGTGAGATATGTCTAACTTACTAATTTGAGATATGTCGTTTAACTGAGGTGATAATAGCTTACTACTTTTCAATGGTTCAATTGTTCGATTTTGGTATTTCTTTTTTTCATTGAATGGTTCGACATACACATGAACATATACGTCTTGTGCTTTAAATAATAAATATTTTAGACATTTACAGTAACTTATACCTGACAAAAGATACAATATTCATCCATTTTCACTATGTTTCGCTCTGTTTCGCTACAGACCATCATAATTTAAGATTAAGGGTTTAAAGGTTTTTTAAGCCGAAGGATTGACTTCATTGCACCGGGTTTTACCCAATATGGCTCGGTCCCTCTCCACAGAAATGACACGCTACCTGCCGAGAGTATCATATGGTTCTCTAGAAATAAACTGCACTTGTGAACAGAACGGCACGGTCCGGATTCGAACCCACGACCTTCGACTCATAAGGCAAAGGGCTAACCGCTTAACCACTTAGCCACAGAGACGCCCCCACCGACCCGACCCCGATAATTTAAGATATTGTTGACTACATTTTGACAGCCTCCATTACTGAGTCATATACAATGCTACCTTTGTAACATATGTTTTGGATCCCATTCTGGATTACAAATTAGGAACAAAACTATTTTTAGCTCGACATTTGCTGACTCGTTCTAGAGGTCAAATATGATCAATATGATTAGACAGACTTTATTTAAAGATCTATTTTTAGTTGTGTATATGTATTCGTTGTTCCGTCCAGGGTCATTCACTCACTTTTTTACATCATATACAACGCTGTGTTATTTCCCCTAATAATATCATTCTAAGCATCTAAGTCAGTGATTCCCAACCTTCCTAATTCCGCGACCCTTTAATACAGTTACTCATGTTGTGGTGACCCCCAACCATAAAATTATTTACGTTGCTATTTGATAACTGTTTTTTTTTTTTTTTTTCTTTCGTCCGCTTTCAACTCAAACGAAGTTTCATCTCTGAAACTGATTTTTGCGTGAAAATCCGTTTTTCCAATTTCTTACAATGGCAGCAGCGTGCACATTGTAAATTACTTTACACTGGCAGCCGTGTGCTCACTGTACTCGTAATTAGGGATTCCCTCGCCATTAGTAAGACCAGGGGACTCGAACAAATGCCGGACAGTAAGGTTCGAACCCGAGCTATGAGGCGTCTCACAGCTAGCAGGCAGAGCTACTATCAACTACTCTAGGCAGTCCCCCACTTGATAACTGTAATTTTACTACTGTTATGAGTCGTAATGTAAATATATGACATGCATGATGTATTTTCATTGTTACAAATTGAACATAATTAAAGCATAGTGATTAGTCACAAAACAATACGTAATTACATATCTGAAATATTTATTTCTAATTATGATAAATATTTGTTTCCCGATGGTTTTAGGCGACCCCTGCGAAATGGTCGTTCGACCACCAAAGGGGTCGTGACCCACAGGATGAGACTCACTGATCTAAGGACTAAGATCGTCATATCTCCTTCATCAAAGACGCTTAATCAATCTATCTTGCCCAGAGTATGTGTTTTTTCACTATGTGAAAGGGACTATTCACACCTGTCTGCCTTAAACGGTTGCCAAGATTATCTATTTCGGTGGGACTTTTAACCACACTCTTTCTGTAACACGTCTCAAACTCTAGAACGCCGAGGTCAATGTTCACAGTGATCTAAGACACGCGTCATGTTCGTAAACTATTTAGTTAGATATTGTGACATATGTTTACTCGCTAAATATACTTCCTGTGTAGGTCACGTGCATTTTACGTGTTTCTATATGAATTTTACACAATTTTAGAAATTAACCCCGAGCCAGTTCAACAAAGATATTGGGTGTAGCTTTCATTTGAGTATATTGATCTAATAACTACAATATATAACTAGGACATGATAGCAACAGATGAAGGACATTTATAACTAATAAAGTTATAAGACATGGTTCAAAGGCTACTATTTCTACAAACTATTTTGGTTTCTTATACTTCTCTTTTTCTGAAGACCCTGATAGCCTACACTCTGCACATTTTCCTTTTAGAAGGTAAGTCGACCAACACCGTTTGGGAAAAGTGAGAGTTCAGACATTGGGATTACTGGTGCATTGGAGAACGGAGCACTCATGAGCTTGCCAGTGTATGAGAATGCCGATTGGAAGAACAGAGCTGAAGGAATCTGCGCCCTTCTTATGTGTGTCCTAGATTATATTATAGCTGACTTAATGGCAGCAAATGTGTTGTGTGTGATTTTGCATGTGTGTTAAATGCCCAGTCAAATCGTATAAAGTATTACCTCAATCCACCATTGTCTTACATGGATAAAATGTTCTTAGCATGTAAGAACTTGTAACAGCAACGGCGTCATATCATCTCATCATCAGGTGCCGTGCCGGATGCGTAGGCGATCACGGATCTCCACAAATCTCTGTCTCTGGTGTTTGCTATCATCTCAGATGTTGACGCTCTTCCGTGACATGAAGTCAGGCTATCCAAAATGTTCTCTCTCTGTCGTCCTCTGTCTCGTCTACCCTCGATTTTACCAGTTGTTACAATGTGTTCTAAACCTCTTTCTCATCACATGCCCAGAAAATGATGACTGCCTCTTTCTTATATTGATGATTAGCTTTCTCTGTGTCTTGGCCTCATTCAAGCACTCACATTAGAAATTTTGGCAGTCCATGGTATACTCATCATTCTTCTGTAAAACCACATCCCTATGGCTATCAGATATTTTTCTTATCTGTTTGTTTATTGTCCATGACTCGCTTCCGTATGTCAGTATTGGTTCATGTAGCTGTATAACTCTCATTCTGATATCAATTGATGTCATCTTCTAAAACGTCAATGAACAGTACAATGATCATATGTCGATTGATAACACTACAATCAATTAAACAGGCATCCTACGATAGCAGACATAAGAAATGATGATGATACAACGAGGAAAAGTTATTTGTGAGAACAGATAACAAAAAGTATTTACCATTTTTGTCTCTCAAAAAAGTACGAGTAGTCTGTCACTATTTTTTTTGTCTTCATTTCTAATGGAACGACTAGACGACGGTGGCAATAAGACGTTAGAGAAACATTGAACATGATAATGAAAGAGCCTGGGGAAATTGCTAGAGGACGAGTTTTTCAGGAGGGTTGTAATGAGAGCTTGTGGGATATGGCTTAGAAAAACATGGGTAAAAAAATAACACACCAGAGACGAGCAACCACAGTCCCAAATGTCTATGGTTATCCAGAACACCTCCAGATATAACGGATCATCGCTGGAATGACGTTATAGGTCGCTTATGCGAAGAAAAAAATGCATGTATTGCCCTGTAGACAGTGTGAAAACTATACTAACTGAAGTTGAATATGCTGAGCATAAAATCTCAAATTATCGCTATTCAATCATTGCAAACAACTGCATAATGTACTGACGTTTCTTCCACATATTAGAAAATCACAAAGAATGGTTTATAAATGGTTATTCTAGAGTGAAACCAAAGACAAAGAGTTGCACTGTAGAAATACGTTTCGCAAAGATGGGTTTATTGTATGCGTAGGACATCTACAAACCTGTAACTGGATACTCCGGACTATCTGAGTGTTATTTTAGCATTGCAAGTGGGCGAGATTCTTTAAATTAACTGAAAAGGGCTGAGCTCCTATGTGGCCCCCTGAGCGCACATTCGTCAATTTCTTAAGATCTTTTATTATGTTTACTATTCAGCCTGTCAGTCTATAATGACATAAAGGATAAAACATTGCGATTGTGAAAGGACTAGTTCTAAAAATTACTACAATAAAGAAAAACTTGTATTACAAAATAACTACACTTAACGTGTGGGCGTCTGTGGCTTAACGATAGTGAGCTCAATCACAGTCCAAGAGTACCTGGTTTAAACTACGAATCGGGGAATTTGGGAAGCAAATTTGTTCCCGTGGATTTATACGAACGGTAAAAATAGACCTCTCCGTTCAGAAAGCAATATAAAACGTCTGAACGTATAAATGGTGCTTAGAAAATCAGCGACTCGTTTACTGTGATTGATGGCGATGTACTGTAACGGATATGCTAAGATTTTCATTTGTCCACACACAGCGTATATATGTATGCATATGGGCATGAGTCATCTTTGACCACCAACCAAATCTGGCACTATTGGTTATTGGTTATTAATTACTAAACTGACGTCATTGCACTCCGGGCAGACCCATAGATGTTCAGTCTCCCCCAACAGATATCGAAAAGTATGCATACTGATGGTTCCTGTGGCTCGCTGATTAAACACACCTCTCACTCTGCCTCTCAGACATCCAGTTCGACTTGAACAACGGATAACTCCAAACTGCATAAATCGCTTGATCGATTCAACATCGATTTTAGTGTCCTCATCCAACAGACAGTCGCGAAGAGACATAAGAATATCCCCCTTATCCATCTTCAACTCCCCAACAATCGATGCTGTTGATGCAAGCCTGTCCGCTCTCTCATTACCGTAAACACCCGCATGCCCTGGACAGTATATCCACGTAAGCCGCTGGAGGTTAGAAATCTGGCACTATACTACAGTACAACTCATTATACAAGAGGAATTGCTACATCCTTTTCTGTATGCATCGAACTTGATAAAGAATGCAGGCAACACAACCCACTTGTTGTTGAGGCAGAGGTTCAGGCATTAATTTCTGAGAACGCATCTGAGCATGATGTAATCATTTATACGGATGGTTCGGTGATTCGACATGTGCGGAGCTCTTGGGCTTTCACTGCTCAGGTCGGAGGTGATGTTGTGAAGGAAGACAGTGGTGGTTTTGCCGTGACTAAGAGCAGTCTCACTATGGAAATCATGGCGGTTACCAAAGCGATGATTTGGCTAGAATCACAGACTTTTATCCATGCATGTTTTCTCAGTGACTCAATGAGTATGCTCAGGAAGATTGAAACAGGATGGGCTAGGAGACATTGGATAGAATCGCTGGGGAGGTCTAAGCTGACAAAGATCAGTTTTATTTTTGTGCCAGGGCATGCTGGTGTAAGGGGGAATGAACGTGCGGATAGGCTTGCAGGTATGGCTGCTGTCCTAAGCGGACGAGCAATGGACCAGGCTGATATTATAAATTCCTTAAGGGAGAGAGGTGTGTACATGATTCACGTAATAGCGGTGAATCCACAACACTAACCAGACTGCAAGAACTCAAAGTTAAGTGTAGTGTAGCTCGACAAGAACGCTATGCTGGCAGACAAAGAAGAATTGTAAACCAACAAAGAACCGGTGTCGCTAGTTGCCACACGCTGATGGACATACTGAGGGAGAGATCGGAGCACTTATGGACTAATTTGTTCGACGTGCAGTGATGGTGATCCGACGACTAAACTAAACAACTCATTATATCTGGTACATTAACCTGAGGTTTTCTGTTTCTAAAATCTTAATATATTACATCTGTACAAATTGGTGTCCATGGTGGACAATATGCATGCACACTGTTGTTGGAAAGAAGATAAAATGATACTGACTAGTCATGAAGAAAGAGTACCAATGTGGATAGCCCTATGATGATAACCGCCATCTTAAAGGCGCAATAACTCAAGATGTGGTAATCCTCTTGTCTTGAACATTTGGACACATTTCTAGATTGATTGATTGATTGATTGATTGAATGATTGATTGATAGATCATAATCATTGCACTTCGGTGATCAACCATGTGCGTTTCGACCTCTTTCTTACACAGGAAGATCTCAGCGGCAGTGCACAAACTCGTAGCACCAGCGAAAGTCCCAATGTAATTTAGAAGATAGTGAAGATATGTTGTAGGTAGTTTATTTTTATTCTTTTTTTCGAATGAGTTTTTCCAGGGCGGTAGCTTTCCAGCCTGCTCTTCTCGATTTTGAACTGCAAAGGGTTCTTTTACGTACTCAACTTGAACACAGGACCTACGTTTTATCGTCCGTCTTCGATAGCACTAGGAACTCGATCTCACCTACACTGAGATCAGATATCTCTGGAAAATTATCCAGATGGCTTCACAAGGGAGCGAACCGACTACTTTTGGAAAGAGAGAGGAGCACATAACCTCTATGCCACAGAGACACATTTCTAGAGTACAGTAGAGCTCAGCATTAGGAACAGACAATCTGGTGGTGGGGAATGAGTACAGTGAACCCTACATTGACTGATGTATCACTGAGCGGCTCAGAGATATCCATAGTGTTATAGTCCAGCTTTGGTTTCTGTCAAGAGTGGATAGTAAATCTACAGACATATCGTCAATCATATCTATATCATAAAGTAAAAAGTAAAGGAACCCTTTCATACCTTGTGGTATATAGGGCAATACAGTGTTAGGTCTGTATTTTTCATTGACCGTCGGCACTCGATTGGTGATGTGGTCAGCATCATACCGGCCGCCTTTACTTTCCCAGAGCATGTCTGGTACCCAGTTGAGGCTGGGTCTACCTTCTTCTTCTTCGCGTTCGTTCTTTACGCTCAATTTTAATCACTCTTTGTGATATGTTTGATCTTTGCCAAGAACGTGTATACATTGCACATTGGTTTGGTAGGCCCCTAAACGCATAGACTTCTACACGCTTAGGACATATGCATTCGATTTGCTGGGTCTACCTGAGAGCCGTCGCGGTCGGGAAAATGTCCCCGATGTATATCATACATTCTACATAATATTGGACATAAAACAAGAGTCCAAGTGCTGATGTATCATTTAAGACGAAGAATTATGCATGTATTTGTGGGAAGATGGGAGGAGTACACGGTTTAGTCTGTTCGTGTTTTCTTTTCTTTCAAATTCAAACTGTGGAATACAAAATAATTAATTCATGTATGTTCCTGTTCACTACGTGACAAGAAAAAACAAGCTTATCTATAAATATAAGTTTGTACTAAATGGAACAGAGCCTGGCCCACGCCGGTTTTTTTAATTGGTGAAACTTCTTAAATTCCATGGGCTTGGTTTTATATTTGCTAAGCGCAATAGAACTGTCAACAACACATGTCATTTGAAACCGTATTTTAGCTGATAACACTTATCAAATGTTTAGCAATCTTGTTTGATGTTTAACTAATCAATGAATAAACTGAATGCTCAAATGTTCATGATATTTAAACCATTAAGTGCTTCATGCAGAATATTTTTTAAAATCGAATTCTTCTTCTTTTTCTGCGATTGTCATTCATTTTAGATTCAGGATTCGCTGATATATATAGTCTGATGTCTGTTTTAGAATTTCAATTTACAGTTTATCTTTGAAATTGGTGGGTGTGTTTCAGATCTGCCTGCTGTGAATTATTTTGAAGAATATGTTCTGTCGTCATATCTGACAATTTCCATTGACAGAATAGAGATGTATATCTTGAAATTGATGTGCAACTGGTTTTTCATATCGTTGTGACGTGATCTAAGTCGAAGAATGACTACCTGGTCACTTCTGGACAGTTGTTAATTAATATCCAACATCTATTTTTTTTAGTCTGTGTTGTTTTATTTCTACTTTGTATTGTTTTCTCCTTTAATGGTAGTTATGACTACCTCGTAGCTGCTTAGATTCTTTCGACAGTTTTCCCCATTCTTTGAGCAGACTATCAGCTGTTTGGTTTTAGTAATGTTGCAGTGTGATGACATCCACTGAATAATTGCACTCTGAAAGTTATGAGTCATCCTCCCTAGAGTTTACTGCAGATCATTCAGTTCGGTACTCTTCTTATACTTCAGTGCGTTTATAACCCACAGAGCATCAGTATGATCACTAGTTTCCCTTACATCTGGTGCTTTTGTTGTATGGCTATGTCTGCTGCCGTCTTGTGAGTTTTCATTTCTGCCATGAAAACGTTTGAGATCTTTCCCGTGGTTATGCCCATGGTTAACGCTTAAGTATTACTGATGCATGTGTACCTGAGCCCTCTGTGTAGTCATGTGTCAATAGTTCTACTGAGTTAATCGACACATGTGTACCTTTCTGTCTATCCTTTTGTTCTCTAACCTTGTTTTGTCTCACTGCGTCAGGATAAGAAGAGATTTATAGAACGATCTTTTGTGTGAGCTTCATACATAATGTTTTTCACTGCCTCTGTTATCTCTGAGGTTCACATTTTGAGTGGACTGCCTTTTGCTTTGCATCCACTGTATCGGAGTAGAATTGCTCTTTGAGACGCACCGTCTGTTGGTAATCTGCTTATGTGGCAGAATCATTTCATTTGTTATTTTTTTAATGCAGTTTAGTACTGATGTTGTACTTACAATTTTCCTGACGTCTTGATTTCTAAACTTGTCTCTGCTTGATACTCCCAGCATACTACGTAGACACTTCATCTCTGTCGTGTCTAATTTTCTTCTATCGTTTGATGTCAAACTCCAGGTCACTGACAGCATATTGTTGGGAGTACGATTTTATTGTACAATGTACTTTCAGTGTTCATGGTGACATGTTTGCATTTCAAAATTTGTGTCATTCGTCCAATAATTTGATTTGTTTTATTGTATCTATATTGGATTTTGATAGTTATTCTTCCACTTGCTGAAAAAATACTCTATAGGTAAATAAAGTCTTTGACTTGCTTTAATTGATGTTTGTCGATGGAGAAGTTGGTAGTATTTTCCTCTCTAGCGAATGTCATTACTTCAGTTTGGTCAATGTTTATTCTCATATTGTATTCAGTGCATGTTAACTGACATCTGTTAATGTGTTGCTGTTCCTCTATTGTTGATATGATTGCCTGGTCGGGGCAAAAATAAATTTGTGAGATCACCAAAGTTTTTCACGTCACTCAATTTTTCATGTTAGCTATTTTACAGATTTAATCAATATATGCGATGAACAGCAGCGGTGATTGTACTCATCATTTTCTTACTACTCACCCAACATGGAACTTTTCTGATAGACTTGTGTTTGCTCTAACTGTGCTCTTATATAAAAGCTCTTGAATTAATTTATTTATTTATTGGGCCAGCATCTTTGCACTTTGGTGAGTAACCGTGTGTGCTCCTATCTCCTTCTTACACAGGAAGATCGCAGCAGCACTGCACGAACTTCCTAGCAGCGACGAGGGTCCCCAATGTAATTTAGAAGGTGGTGAAAATATTTTGTAGGAATTTTATCTTTGTATATTTCTAATGAATTTTGTTCAGGCAGCAGCTTTCCAGATTGATCTTCTTAATTTTGAACTGCCAAGGGTTCTTTTACATGCTCAACTTGAACATAGGACCTACGTTTTATCATCCATCTTCAATAGGACTAGAAACTGATCTCACCTACATTGAGATCAGGGATCTCTGGAGAAATATCTCAATTGCTCCACACAGTAGCAAACTGAGTACCTTTCAAATGTGAGGTGATCACCTAGCCTTTATGCCACAGAGATACCCTTATAAGTATATCTCAGAGAATCTGTCTCAAACAATGAATATGCATCTATTATACTGACAGATCTGTATTTAAAGTCAAAATTAAAGAAAGTTACTGAGTATAAATATAGTATCCAGACATATCAAGCAGTTTGATGTATGCTGGGAAGAATGATCCAACTCACGATTGTGAAGATTAAGCTCTGCAAGCAGTTTTGTATTATTTGAATACCCTATTTGATGTTCCATCAGACCCAGAACATAATTTCCTCTACACACTCAATTCTGCCCTTCAAGTTCTAGAAGATAGTTCTATCTATCTATCTATTCTCTAATCCTGTTTTGACATCTGGAGCGAGCCTCTCTATGCGCCTAGTCTTTCTTTCTCCTCTCCAGTCCTGATTAGCCTCACAGCCGCAGGGTAAGAAGAGATTTCTAGAACCGGCTTTGCGTGTCCTTGAAAAACACTGTCTTTTGTCACCTCTGTTATCTCTGAGGTCCACAGAAGGTGGTTGACATTGTGAATCTTGAACTTTTTCAGCCAGCTCTAGATGTTGATCATCTTATCACATTTCATAACATCAAAATAGCTATGTAATGGATTCATGGACATTAAAATACACTTGGAAATGACAGATAAGATAACAAAGAAAGTATTTCAAAAGAACACTTGCAACCATGGGCTTACACACACATTTTTCCAGTAGAGAAGGGGGAAAATAAATGTTTAAATTTCAGTTGATAGTTTACTATGCAGAAATGAAGAATACAAGTTTGGCATTAAAAAAAACTGTTTTATCAAAATTTTCCAGGGGATATCCCAGAGGATGTCCGTTGTCCCCCCACTCCCTCCCATTTTTCTCTTAACGTATTGACACCCATGGTAACAACCCACAGGACAGAAACAAATTACCCAGTACAGAAGTGTACTGATACATAAGTAACCTGAACCCCAACAACAACCATCTCACAAGAGATCACTGTACCAATATTTAACTCTAAATAATCCATACCTCTTAGTACCCATGCAAGTATAATTCAATCTCAACACATCCTTAGTTGTGTTAGCTGTGTGCATATCATCATGAGACTGTTGATCACCCCTTCACATGTTTCAAGAGCTGGATGATGTCAGGTTAATTTTTGGGATCTCTGTGGCTAAGTGGTTACGCATTTACAGGCTTCAAAGGTTGTGGGTTCAAATCTGGACCGCACCCTTCTGGTCATGAGTATATTTTTCAGAGACCCCTAGGATTGTTGCCGGAGCAATGGAGCTCATGCTTTGTGCAATAGTCTCAGCAAATGAAATGGACTGAGCCATATTGGGTAAAACCTAGCGCAATGAAGTCAATCCTTTGGTTTTATACCCTTTTTTAGGTTAATTCTTCTTCTTCCAAGGGTAGATAAATGTAATACATTATATGGAACAATATAACAACTTACAGACACATACAGGTACCTTTACATAGATTTGGGCTGAACAACAAAACCCCAAGCACTATTCAAACTTGAAGAAGAGAATAAACATACCCTACGCAGAATTTGAACCTAGTTTTTATAGGTAACAACATTACATTGCTACAAAACATCAACAGAATTCAGTGACCTTTAGCAAACTACAGGGTGTTCAAGATAAAAGTTGCCCGATTGGCAAGCTTTGATTTGTCAATTGGGCTACTTTTATCTTGAACATGCTGTATTTCATTGGTTTCTATGTTATTATACACAAGACTTTAAGCATCAGACAATATCCTCCTATCTAAATATTTTATTAGGCACAAAACTGAGCAACTAGTCACAACAGAGATAAGTGTCTACTCAGAATGCTGGAGGTAACAAGAAGAGATCGGCTGAGAAATGAAGACATCAGAAAAAAAATGGGTACAACATCAGTACTAAACCTTTAAACCAACAGACTGTGCACCTCAAAGAGCGATGTTGCTCCGATACAATGGATACAAAGCAAAGGAAGGCCTTGCAAAAGATGGACCTCAGAGATAACAGAGGCGATGAAAGACTATTTATGAAGCACACACAAAAGCCTGTCCTAGAAATCTCTTCTTATCCTGTCACTGTGTGACAAAACAGGATTGAAGAAAAGAAAGAAAGAAAGACTAAGCATCAGACAGTATCTTCCTATCTAAATAAGTCATTTGTAGTATTTATTTATGGCATATCTTCTTACAAACAAATCTCAGAAAAAACCATTTCTCAATAAATTGTAGAACTGTTTTATTGTTTTCATCTCAGAACATTACATCAAATGTAATCATGAATCATCTGTTTGTCAATAAATTAATAGAAGCATATGTGAAATACATTCTAGTCATTCAAATTTTAGACAATGTTTTTTTCTATCTCTCAGAAAACATAGAAAAGACTAAATGAATTAATTTCAATATACGTTTACTGAACAGTGATTGCACAAACAAATATAGCAGTATTAAAAATAACATTACAATTGCTACTATGATGTTATTTCTAAACTTTTAGTGGCAACAATGGGTCTCTCCATTTTTTAATGTTGTAAATCTACTTTTTCTGTTCTCTTTTTACTTTTCCCAACCACAGTTTATTAAATTACAGTTTTATCAAAACCAGAATAACTGGTCCTTGGTTGTATTGTACATAACACTGCAGTACTTTATTTTTTTATAACAGACCATAGTTTTTCATATTATTCAGATCTCTTAACAATAAGCTTATTTGTCAGTTGCTACTTTATTATTACTTTGATATAGAAGTTATTAATAATGTTTATGTTAAAAAAATGTCTATGTATTGTACTGAAATATAATAATTGTAAATTTTTTTTTTAAATACTGAAAATACAGCTATCTGTTTCTATTTCTGAAAGTATGCTGAGGGGATTACATAAGACAGAGAAATTAAGGCTACTTGGTTAAAGTTGTTACCATCTGTATACAGGTCATAAGTTTTCTTTTCTTCACAACAGAAAAATACTTTGGACCTTACAAAAGGGTTGAAGAATGGGACGTTTTAATCAGAAAGCACCACCATGTTGTACTATTCAGCTACCCACTCTTGAAAATAGATGAAACTTTTAATAATGATATCCTTTGATATTTTCTTTTGCAAGGTCATTGAGGCATACATTATACATGTATAAACATACAGGTTTTAAAATGTACATTCATTCTTCAGTTAACATTCTTCCAAAAATTCTAGAACTCTAGATTTACATTGTCAAAAAAACAAAATGACTGAGGCACCAAACATTATCCAGTTAATTAAAATTAAGTTGTATTATGTAAATAATAAAACATTATTCCTTTAGATCAGTGGACAAAGATTTTAATATGTGTATGGAAAGGTGATATAAATCACACATTAGTAAGTGATTCCAGGGATCATTTACTCATCACTCTATTGGAACCGCACTTGTGTGAGACGAACATCACCTGAAATGTTCAAATAATCCATTCTCTGTAAGGGATGAATTCTGTGGAAGAATTCTGTGAAGTGCTGGTTGTTCACGGCAATCTGAAAGTAAAATCAGAAGAATGTGTAAGAAATTATACAATAATATGGACAATTCTAGTTGTGAGATTAAGAGGTCCAGAATATTAAAGAAAATAAATAATGTACAACGATTTAGGCAACTTATAATATCATGTGTAATATCAGATGGTGTAAGCGTTCATGTTTCTTCACAAATGTCTGTTCTACTGAGTAGTGTCTATCAGTTCGGATATGTGCAATGAAGTCAAGACTATCCAAAATCTTCTCTCTCTGTCATGATTAGTCCTCCCGATCATCAAATTGGTTTTGCTGGTTGCCACCATGTGTTCTTTCTCATGAATCACTGTGGCAGCCAGTAATTTTGCTGTTTGTTTATTTTTGTATTGTCCGTGACTCACTTCCATGTATCAGTACTGACAGAATGCTCCATGGATGAACTCTTTTTCTGAATTCCATAGATAACAGTTTGTTGCATATAGTATCCTTTATTTTCTGAAATTCTGTCTTTGCTTATTCTATTCTATATTTGTGATTTACATTTTCTATCTCTGCAAATATATTTTAATTTATGGATTTGTTTTAGCAACATCTAATTTACCTAGATGATGCAATGGGATTTGCTGTTTTTGAGATGTCCATTGTGCAGATCACGCACTTTGTTATTAGCTAACATAACGAACTTTACACTACTCTCTGTTCGGACCTTGTGTTCATACTCTTTCAGCAGAATGATGATCAGAGAATCTGCAGCTTGTCTTGAGGCAGTGTTTACATCACCATTAATTTTTGCTTGAAGAATTAGTAGTGTATTTATTCTATTATTGTACATTGTTTTTCGAGTAACATTAGTTTGCAATTTAAACTGTTCTTGTATTATTGGTTAAAAAACCGACATGATAGTACTTTGGGCAGACCAGCCCAAAATGTGTCAATTTTTTCAACAACCTGTGTTAAAGGGAATGCATACTGATGGTTCCTGTAATTTACTAAAACACACTCATCATTCACTCCTCATACCAAGTCCTACTAGGTTTTCCTGGTTGCATAATTATCATTTTATAATAGTTTTCCCTAATCGCATAATTATTCGTTTATAATTACTTTCCCTGGTCACCTAATTATCAGGACCGAAATGACATTCTAAACCATACTAGATCTCCAACTGCTAGCAACGAACCGCATTACATAGAGATCTAAAACCTCTGCCCTACGTGCCGCCTTTGGCACGAAAGGAATAAACTAAATAACTAACTAATTCCTGGATGCATAATTATTTTCTTATAGCTGCTTTTGTTGGCTGCATAATTATAATATTCTAAATGCTTTCCCTCATTGCATAATAAAAATTTTATAGCTTATTTTCCTGGTAGCTAATTAATTATTATCTTATAAATGTTTCCATGCTCAAATAATTACTCATCTTATAACTGCTAAAGAACTGAAATATAACTCTTACCTTGTAAGAACTTTGTTCCACCAGAATCATAATTTCAAAATTTGCACCAGGGGAAAAAGGGAAGTAATTTTGATGCCTTTCTTCAGTTCCCCATGTTCCTCCTTGTCTATGGGTCCTGACTACCACGTTGTAGGTATTGGAGAAATTAAAACGGACATCAAAAGTGAGTCCATAATCTGCTGAATCATAGGCCCCACAAGCCAAGTTAACTGTGAATCTGTAAATATAAAACAGAAGAGATATATTTAATTTTCATAACATTTGTTAATAAGTATAATTATTTAAAGTTCATGGCTGAAGTATGTTCCTTTCATTTTGGATTCTCTGCAAGAAATTTATCTTTATTTTTCTTATTTGTTGGCCTACATGTTCTGATTTAACCAAAAAAGGGTTGTTCTTAGGTTGGAAGCTGGCTGCCTCCGCTTAAAGAGGATTTAGTCCCCTACAAAACAAATAAACAAAATAGGAAACATAACTTTTTATATTAACTACATAAATTGGAATCTCTGCAAGTAGTTCATCTGTTTTTTTGCCTAAGATCAAAGTGGGTTTTCTTATTTTTTGCTATTTCTCGTTATTTTTGTTTTCATGATATTTAACTTTAAATCCTATTGTTTGAGCTGCTCTGTGAAGTATATCTATTTTCCAGTGAGCTTCCTCATATTGGCTGGTCAAAAGACTAATACCATCAGCATTGTCCAAATTTTCCAGTACTGAAGTAGGTGTCCATCAAATGCCACTGTTGTTATCCTTTATGGGTTCTCTTATCAGGCAGTTTATGGCACGTTAAAAGAATGGTGAAAAATACATTACTGTATAACTACTGTTTTGACCTTCAAGCGCTCTGTCAGATTACTATTGCAAACTACTTGACACTGAAAGTCTTCATATGATGCTTTAACCCTTTCGCTATGTATTATTTTGACCTCCGGAAGCATTTATTTTGCGATTCAAATTTAACATTCAATGTCAATGATTTAAACCTTATAACCAGATGTTTAAAGATGACATATTGTATCCATTGAGACATATTCTATAAGTGTCATCTAAAGGGCAGTGCTTATAATATTCACTGAGGCAATGTCAATAAATGAATGTGGAACACCCATTCTTTAGATGAAATATTACATTAGACTTACAATATATACTGAATTTCAAAACAATCAAATGCCATCATACATCAATTAATCCAAATATCACAAATTATAATTTGATCTCCAGTATTCAGATTCAGACATTGGAAACTAACATTTAAGCTTGATTGAACAATACATCATTCGCCATTTCAAATCTTGTAAATAGGATAGTGAATGACCACAAATTTTACTTCATTTGAAGACTTTGAAACGTTAAAGGGTGAAGATACATTAATTCGTGAAAGAAATCAAACCGATACCTATCGGTTTACATCATGAACATTACTCTGAACCTATATGCTCTGCAGTACATTTATAACAAAATATCTTCCATTGATTCTTTGTAGCTATAAAATGCTTTTCAAAGAAAAATGATTTTGGTTGTTATTATAAAATTCAAAATTGGACATTTTTCAATTTTTATTAGTTTTTAGTTTGTTCATTATTTTAATGATTAAATATAAAACCAGATGAAGGTTTGAGTTATCAAGATATTACTAAATTTATGTTATTTTAGTTCTCTTTCAGTTACCAATCAGGAAAATTCTTACGTCATATCAGAGTCATGCAAAAATTAACATAAATTCTATGCACTGAAAATAGTGCATCGTTTATAGAACTCTGTGACTAAATTTCAAATGATCAAAGGCAAATAATATAATTTGAGCCATGTTGACAATTGACACACATATGCATATGCATACCGACTAGGGTTATGGTGGTGTGGCACTCCCGATATGTAAATAATCTTTCCTGGATATAGCCCACCTGAAATAGGTGTTGTTAGCGGCACAGGCTAAAAATAAAATAAAACAAAAAACAGGTTAATAACTAGTTGTTTATGTGGAGGAACATTTAATACAAATGTGGATGAATATGATAATGATGATAATGGTAATATTATTTTTGTAAAAGATCAGTGTGACTGACATTATTGATCATGTCCATTTCTTTCCATCTTAGTTGTTCATTTTTTTTTATTTCTGGGATTATATTTTCACTGCCTCTTTCAATTCCTCTTTCAGTTGAATTTACAAACCTTTGATTCTGGTGCCGGACAAACTAGAAGGTAAAACCCTCCGAGATACAACCGCTTTCACATACCTTGGAAGTGTTATTAGCAATGAAGGAGGCGCTGGATCTGACATTAAAAACAGACTGAGTAAGGCACGAAGTGCATTCATGACCCTTCAGACCGCCTGAAAATCTGCCCAATACAGCATCAGAACCAAGACTAGTATCTATAACAGCTGTGTGCTGTCAACATTGCTGTACGGATCAGAATGCTGGAGAATGACAGAACAGGATATGTCCAGACTCTCCGCCTTTCATACAACTTGTCTGCGAAAAATCTTACGCGTGTACTGGCCGACTACTATCTCGAATCAAGAATTGCTTGCACGATGCCAACAAGAGAATATGGGCACTATCATCCGAAGACGACGCTGGAGATGGATTGGACATGTGATGCGCATGGAGACTGGCTCCGACACGAAAACTGCACTGAGATGGACTCCAGAGGGTAGGCGAAAGCGTGGAAGACCCAAGACGACCTGGAGGAGAACGATAGAGCAAGAGCTGAAGGAAATGAATCATAGCTGGAACACAATACAGAGGAAGGCCATGAACAGGGAAGAATGGTGTACGTTTGTTGCTGCCCTAAACGCCAAGGGCGTAACAGGCTAAAGAGAGAAGAGAGAGAGATTCTGGTGCCATATGGTTCACTTCTCACGTTCCTTGGGCATACTTCCAATCTAACAGATAGAGGGTCCATTAAAATGTCTGCTACAGATGCAAACAATACATGTCCCAAACTATTGTGGAAATGATCCATTACCAGGAGGAATACTTTTCCAGAGAAAGCTCAGTATCAGAAGCCACATTTTAGTAAACATACTAAATGACAGCTAGACTATAGATAATCAGAAGTAGATTTAACTGCTCTCACAGAGAGGAACAACAGATGTTTCCCTGTAAACAAGTCATTAAAATTATGTTAAGATATATCTATATCCTCTTCGTGTCCTATCCGCTTTCACAAGAGATTTCCATTGTTGCTGTTCTGTTGCTTTTTTACTAATTGTTTACCATGTCAGGTCACAATCTTTCAGCTTTCTGTCCACAGTTCTTGTCCATGTTTCCTTTGATCGTCCAGGCCTTCTTTTCCCATCTGTTGCCCATCGAAGAACTGTCCTAGTTAATGTCCCTACTGGCATACATTATCAATCCGTTTCTATCTTTCACTTTTAATGATGGTTTCCTATGATGCAGTTTGTACTTTATAAAACTCTTCATTTGCTGTTGATTTGTTAATTTTAATAGATATTTAAGATTAAATTGTAAGCAATTATCCTACTCTAAGTAAACTCCTATCAATTGGACACCAAATCTAAACTTAACCCTTTCACTTTGTAATTTATTTTATACCACCAAATGTATTTATATTGCAAGGTATGCTAACATGGCAGTATACAGGCATTGTGTCATCTTAAAAACTGCAGTGAGCCAGTATATAGGCTCAGATGAGCGAAAGAGTAAATTGAATAAAATTCATTTTATATAATAATGTGTACACTTTTTTTTTCTACTTGCAAACTCTAGATCTTCTATATTGTAGGAAAAAATGTATCCAGTTTTTTTTTATTCTGTCCTTTTTCTTTGCATTAAATATTATCTATTTATTGAGTGTTGTCTCTTTACAAGCTTCACTGTCTTTTGTAGTTCACACAGAGGCCCCTGTAGTACATTTTTTAAAATTACTAAGTACAGGGTTTGGTAGTTTGTGTAGAGGTTGTGATCTCAGGACATTGAAAAAGAAGTCGAACCCACAACCTTCAGAGCAACAGGCAAATGTCTTAACCACTTTGCCATTGAGATCCTTACTTATAAATTATGTGAATATATTACCCATCCCAGTTAAAAAAAAATGTAACATAGACTTACTGGGTTAAAAATAGGTCCGCCACCAAATGCTGGAGGGTAACTTGGAGCTGGAGGATACTGAAAATAGCAACATTGTCATTATATTACATTGTTGTCATCAACAACATCTTGACTTCATAATTTCTATGGCAATCACTCACATCAATATTATCATTGATTGGAAGAAGAACTGTTATACATGTCTTAAAATAAGAGGTACCTAGATCCACACTAGTGAAGTAATCTGTATTTGCAATATATTAATTATCAACATCAATCATTGTCCCTACTATAATCAATATTATCAGTATCTTTAACTTGATTGATTGATTGATTGATTGGACCATCATCATTGCACTTTGGTGAGAAACTATGTGTGCTCTCTTTTTTTTTTTTACACAGGAAGATCTCAGCAGCAGTGCACAAACTACATATGACCAGCAAGGGTCCCAGGTGTAATTTAGAAGGTGGTAAAAATATTTTGTAGGAATTTTATTTTTTAATCTTTTTAATATATTTTGCCAGAGCAGCAGTTTTCTAGCCTGCTCTTCTCGATTTTGAACTGCCAAGGATTCATTTACGTGCTCAACATAAACACATGGTCTACGTTTTATCGTTCATCTCCGGTAGAACTAGGAACTCAATCTGACCTTCACTGAGATCAAGGATCTATGGAAAAATATCCTGATGGCTTCACGAAGGAGCTAACCGAGTACCTTGGAATGAGAGTTCAGTACGTAACCTATACGCCACAGAGATCTTTAACTTAGCCATCACTTCCATCAGGATCACAAATTCCTATCACAAGTGTTGTTCTCTGTGTGACTAGAGAACTGTTTTCACATCATAAACAGATGACAGGCTATGGTTGTTACTCCGCTTAACTGTAAATGTGTACCTCAATCAAGAAACCATAGAGCGAAATCTAAAATCACAAGAAGAGCTAAATAACACACTTTTTTGTTTACAATTTTAACAAAACTATACAAAATTAATGGAACTGAGAGTCCATTTGTTCACGCTGAATGCAGTAACACACATTCTAGTAACTTTTAACAATTTTTAATAACAGTAACATTATTATACCAATTATAAAATAAACTTTGACAATTTTACTATGATCATGACATTCACTATTATCATCCTTACTATTTTTATCATTATATCAATGCAGTCATAATTTTCAATAATATAATATTTAAAATATTAGAAACCTCAATGTATTTTTAAAGAAACAATGTAAATTACTTACAGATGGAGCAGGGGAAAGACTGACCTGTAGGATACTAAAAGAAAAAAATATAAATTTAATTAGTAGTCTGTACTTTATTCATGATTCAAATTTATTTTTTACAGACTAAAGAAGCTTGTACTAAAGCATGTATATGCTCTTACAGTGGAGGTTTTCTGTAGCAATGTGTTTTACATAAGAATATTTATAGTTCTAACAACACTCCCCATTTTCCATTAACAAAGCAGTCATACACTTTTCATCCCTCGATTGGAAGCTTCTCGATCCATACAAGATATCAGTTTGCATTTACAATATACTAGTTTTTACAACTGTTAGGCAAAAAGCAGACTGGAAAATTTGCTTCCTCTCTACAGTTCTAGAAATTGACTACTCCAGCTAACGAAGGAATGACTACCATGATCTCCACTGTGGTGAAGCCTGCAGGATACCTGGAGCTATATCTGCTGGTAGGAAATCAAACCTTTCAACTTCAGCATGCCTACAAGTTGTAAGAAAGTCACTGCAAAGTCTACAGCAGAGTAAAAGACTATCGCTGATGTGGTATTGTAGCCTCCCCCACATTAAGACAAACAGCGCTCTAAGAGTTAGAAGAAAGATTGGAAGACCACTCTATCAGATAGTTTCTTGTAGATAAAATATCCTGGAGTCAGAAGCACTATCTAACTATCTATTATGTATTCCTCTTGTATGCAAAGCGCTCTGGAAAGTGCTCTCTAGTGCGCCTTGTATGCCCGTCTGCCCAGCGTATTTGTAACACGTTGGACGACAGTGTGACAAGCCCTCTGAGTGCGGGTTCAATTCTGTGGGATGGCAGAAAAAGCCACAGATTTTCCAGATTTATGGTGTTCGTAGCACCGAACCAAAGGTTTACGATGTCCATGGCACAGAGCCGAAGAGCTGAAAGCTCAAATGCTTCTGGATCAGAAAATATTTTTTTTTTAAAGTGCTCCTCGTATTGGTGTTTCCTACTATCTCTACTATTCTGAGGTACATCATTTGTATGGGCAACCTTTGACCTTGAAAATGATGTACCTAAATAGTAGTGCTTGTTGTTGTATACTGTTGGATGGTAAACCTGTTATATGGTTGAACCAACTGGTTTGTTATTTCTTTACATGCTCTAGGCCTGTTGTTGTTCATAGCAAGTTTATAATAGTCTTGTTTTTATATTATTTCTCATTGTTACTCCCGCTATTTTTTTGCAGGCATTTCATCCATTTTGTTGTCATTTTTCTTACTATTTATTTGCTGTAAGTGTCTAATTTTGCCACTGATAGCACAAAGTCGGGATGAAGATCTTATTGTATACAGCTTGTTTTTTGTGTAAAAATACATGTTTGCAATTGAGTATCGGTGTCATTTGGCTGATGATTTATCTTGCTTTGTTGCATCTTTGCCGTGTTGAAGCGTTGATTCTTCCATCTGCTACTATTGAGGTTCCCAAATTCTATAAGTTTTTCCTTTGTCCCAGTTGTTGGTTTGCTATGAAGATGTTTGTTACCTTTCTTCTCTTTATATTGTAATAACTTCTTTTTTTTTCAATGTTAATTTTCATTTGATCTTTACATGCATTATTTAGTTTGTACTGTCATCATATGTCATGCTGACTGACATAGGTTCCTTAATTTATCACATTACATAAATTTAAAATAAAGAAGTAAAGAAACATATTTTCATACCATGAGGTATGTTGGTGAATAGAATTATAGGTCCATATTTTCTTTGACCATTGGCACACGATGGGAGATGTGGTCAATATCACCAGCTGCCCTTACTTCCTTGTTACCCAATTGAGGCTGGGTTGACCTGAGAGCTATTACAGTTTGAAAAACTTCACTTATCACATATTTACATATATCAAACTATCACCAGAATACACTCTATACTATATACATAGACAAGATAATCTAATAACATTTAGCAACACAGAATGCCACTATATACATAGACAAGATAATCTAATAACATTTAGCAACACAGAATGCCTTAATACTTACAGATGGTACAGATGGAAAACTTGGTGTCAACTGTAAAAGAAAAAAAACACTTGTTAGTTCTTCATTATCATATGCTAATGATAACAGCATTAATTCAATCATCTTATTCACCAAAGGATCAAGAATATCTCATATAGAAAATCGTGGTATATCCTAAAGGACGTAGCCATCAACCCCAGTAAATTTAACCAAAGTCGTTGATTTTCTAGGCACCACTTATACGTTCAGTAGTTTGCCATTGCTTTCTGAACGGTGAGGTCTATTTTACCTTTGTAAAATCCCACGGAAACAAACTTGCTTCCAAACTTGCCCACTATGGGGTTTGAACCAGGTACGCTTGGGTTTGTGATTACTGTTTACTCATATAGATAAGTTACTAATGATAGCAAGAATAGATAATATAGATAGTGAGATCAAGAGAAGTTCACAAAGATCAGTAATTAATGATAAAAAATTTCTCACATAAATTAGTCATTAATATGACATAGATTGTTTGTTTACAATCCCCAGGGAAGTACCAGTTTGCCCTTATTTTTCTGTACCAGACAGTGGGTCTTTTACTTTCAGCTCAATGTAGATTTTTCTCCTGGCAACTCATTTGAATGAAATAGGTTTGTTTTCAGAGCTTTTCCCAAATTTCAGAAGGCTGTTTAAATAAAGGTGGATGCAATGCCACTAGATGGACAGTCTTCCACCAACAGCAGATGTCTTTGTCTCATACTTAATATAAGATGAATAATAGAAGTAATTCCAATTTTTTTTAAAACTTGTGGATAGCAACTACTACAATTTAGATAGAAAAGGCATACTCTCAGTAATATTACCAGATATGAACTTAGCTGGAACACAAAAGAGAAAAGAGGAGTTTGAAAGCTAGAGGTAATCTTATAGAAAATAGTAAAAGAATAATCCAAACCAAATGTACTTTTGTAGGCAGAACTGAACAAGATGTCCTAATCAAGAAGTTGACGGTGAAAAACGGTTACATGTTACATATCATGAGATTAAGCTGTCAAGTATCTTCTCTGTATGTCTTCAATAGTCTCTGTCACTATTTTTGCATACTTCTAGGATGTTCTCTATAATCGTCTTTTCTCATGATATATTCAAAAATAGTGACTGCTTCTTGTGTACTGGCTTCACTGAACACCTTCTTATTCTAATGTGTTGCTGCCAGGATACTGTTAACTCATTTTAAAAACCACATCTCCTATGATTGTATGTGGGATTTTTTACCTCCACTATTGACTTCCATATAACAGAACTGACTCTACATAACACTGAATTATTATTACAGAATAAAGCAGTACAATACAAAATATGTTTACTTTTCTGGGTAATGTTTTGTTTATCTTGTACACACTTCTGAGTTCACTTCATTTTCTACAACTTAACACATTAACTACCAAATGCTACAACCTGTGTCAGACTGTAGGCCCTTTTTGTCTATGTGCCACAGACTGCAACATAGTATGTCTCATTGACAAATTAGCTCTAAATTTACTTCAATATATTCTGCTCATTACCAGTTATTAATTTATTCTTTCCCACTTTGCCAGTTTGTGATATAAAAGTATATTCATTTATCTACAAAACTATGTGTCATTCATCACTTTTAGTTTAAAAAATAAGAAAACTACAGTTTAATTTGTGCAAAAGCTGCAAAATGAAAATTGAACAAAAATTGATTTGGTCACTGCATGTTTTGTAATACAGTAGTTACTGTGCTAATAGAATACTTACATGACTATGGTGTCCCCGGAACTGAATAAAGGTGATTGCAACATCACCTTCAATGTAAACGTACTGTACACTTTCTTTTGGAACTCGATGATGAAAATGACAAAAGTTGTGGTTATTTACTGTAATCTGAAATATAATTTCAACACATGCTATTAAGCTGGTATGAGTTTTGGATATATTCATATGTATTTCTAGAACTCAACGAACTTTTAATGAATGAAAAACGTACACAAAAATTTCATGAAAAGTTTTCATTAGTTTTAGCTACTGATCAAAAAATCAAATTGTTTGGCATTCTGGGCAGACCCATAGGTGCTCAGATTTGTTTTTTTAGCCAGCTCATAGTATGTATGCTTGTGGTTCCAGTATTTCACTGGCTTTTCCCATTTTCTCATGTGTTCACTTATCTTAATATTAGTGTGATTTGAAATTTTTAAGCTGACGAAGCATCTATTCCACAATAATGCAATGACGACAGAAACAAGTGCTAATATGATGATCAATATCTCTAAAGAAAACTCATGACAAGGTAGGGTATCAATCAAATTAATATTTTGTTACAAGGTAAATATTTCTTTTCATGAAGTAAGTAGATTGACTAATGAAAACTAGTTGCTATCTTTTCAGTCTTAATATGACAAATTAACAATGTGTTCAATTTTTACAACTGATAATTAATATGTAATTTTTACAGAGCTGACATCGTGAACGCCCTCAAAGAGCGTGGCCGCAGAGAAGACCTTCATCTAAACCAATCCACGTCAACTACTAGATTGCGAGAACTGGGTTTGAAGATTGGTGTGGCAAGAAAAGAACGGTACAACAGGTATACGAGTCGGCTCATCAATCAAAATAGAACTGGTATGGTCAGTCGCTGGACGCTGTTGGAGATATTGCGAAGGAGATCAGAGCACCTATGGACATGTCCGGAGTGCAATGAAGATATTCCAAACTGAAACTTTCTGATAAAAGACAATAAATATTAATTAAACTCCCCAATATTTTTTAATTAACTATTCTTAAACAGTCCAGATTGACTTGCATTGCATGCTAAATATGATTATCAATTACTGGAAAGACGGCAGTAAATCTATGTATGACAGGAGATATACATAAATACAAAGTAATGTTGTTTACAAAGTACAAAAACAAGATACAATGATGTTGTGTATGGTGAGCTAGATGGCAGCAAACAACCGGTTGGTGGACAGAAACACACTTTATATACAATGCTAAAGTGGCTCTAAATTGCTTTAGTATAGACACCATGGACTGAGAATCCATTGCCCAAGATCGTCAATAGTTGCACTGCCACAAGAGGTACTCACATAGCTTAGAATTGTCGCACTGTTGAGAAAACAAGCTGGGCAAAAAGTCAGAACACAACCCTGATTATGTATGCCCTGTCTGTGGTAAGGGATTGTGCTCCAGGATTAGACTCTATAGTCACCAGAGTACTCACCACAGAGGTGCAACAACACATGTCTGAGGCAGTTGTCACCATTGCTTGCGATGAATGACATTATTATAGTGCTAAAAATAAAGAAATTTAAAACTAATATTTTGTTAACATGCATGAAACTTCAGTACCTTGTAACCATTGTGTTCAACCTTAATATGCAATTCAAAGGTATGTCCTCTACGAAATGGCATTCCACCGTTGGTTTCTTCCATACCCCAAGTTCCACCTTGCTTATGATTTCTAACCACTTTCCCCTCATCAAAACGTGGGTTGAATGTAAAGATGCAATCACTGTCCCAGGTTGGACCAGAGCAAAGGTTGATGCTAAATCTGTCATTAAAAAAGTATGTTTAATAAGAACGAAAAAAATAATATTTTTAAAATAATAATTCATTGTTCATTATAAGACAAGTTCAACTAAGTTTGATTACAGTAATTCTTACATAAAAAAACAACTAGTGCTATTTTTCACAGTCTATATTTTAAAAAAAAAGATTAAGCATAACAATACTGTTCATTGGCAGTCAGTTAACTCTTAGTGGACCAAGCGCCACGCTAAGTGCGTTGAAGTGGATGCATTTTACATTCCACCACGTTAAGTGGCGTTTGGTTATCAAAACGTGAAAGCGCTTGTAAAAACATGACTTTTGCCCTGGTCCACTAAGAGTTAATGCAATTTGTAACAGAGATAAGTAAGTATAAATTATTTAATGTGTACTGAAAATGAAAATCATGTCATATCCTTTACAGGACCTCGCCATCAACCGCATTAAACGAGTTGATTTTCTGGGAACCACTTATATGTTCTGTAGTTTGCCATTGCTATCTGAACGGTGACATCTATTTTTAACTGTTTGTAAAAAACAATGTCGATGAATTTGCTTCCAAACTGGCAGCCGCATAGAGTTTGAACCAGGTACTCTTGGGTTGTGATTATAGTTCATAGGTACGGTTCCAACTTCACTGCAACAGGTCACCCCATAATTGCTCCGTTCCTGTGCCAATGAAAATCACACGAAATGCTAACAACTGTGAAATGTTTCCTGTGTGAACTAATTCCAGAATGAAACAGCCGGGTACCGCCAACAAAAAGAAACCTGCTCCGCATAAAATGCATATGGCCGTCGCTAATGTAGCAACACAAAACTGTTCATCACTTGAATTGCAATTCTTGTAGAATGGAACATCAATCACGACAAAATCCAGCTTTCTGCACCGCAATATAACTGCATACGGCAGATTGAGCTTGTTTGTCATAACCGCTGTCCACCATTTTCTGAATACACACTAACACACCACAAACGCACGCTTGACACAGCAAAAAGCATTCCATGTAACATTCATAGCTCACAGCGTTGCTCAAGCACTAACTCAGTAGCTCGGCAAACAAAACCGGAAAATAACCGACCAAACATGCTGGAAATGCGCTAGCAAAGTCGTGTTCAGAATCAAACAGTTCTGACTCTGAATGGCCCTCCCGCATTCCGCCATTGCTGGCCAGGGTTGTGATTGAGCTTACTACTGCTAAATCACAGACGCCCACTAATGAGTACTTCACTATTATATTATAATTTATACAACACCACTTTATGGAATGTAAACAAACTTAATAAACAAATCATGACTGAAAGTTGAAGAGAGGTGGGTAATATTGCAATGATATAGATATAAAGCAAACATTTTAAAATGAAGAGAAATTGTGTCAATGTATCAACAAGGCAAGCGCAGTAATATCTTGAAGATTTATTACAGAAGAGTTATGATTTAGAGACCAGGTTTAATAAATGAAATATTAAGCATGTTTGCCTGTGATAAATAGATGTTCTTGAAAATGTAAAAATTGCTAACAGAAACATATAATATACAACAGTTTAACAGGCAGCAGTTAAATTAACATAAATTATCAAGACACAGAAAAATAATAAAATATTTTAAAAAGCTGAAAATATGTCCAGGACATTTAGGGGTAAACATCTGATAATGTTCAAAAGGTCAAAATGTTCTTGTAATGACACTTGCAAAAGATCTATACCATTGAGTTATAAGTTCCCAAGTGATCATATAATCAAGATTGAAGGCTTCAAGAAACTTACAGCAAAGCTTCTTTCTTTCTTTCGTCAGCACACTGTTACTGGGTTGTTAACCCAGTTACAGCAAAGCACTAGGAAGAATTTGATTGATTGATTGATTAGACCATTCTCATGAACTTTGGTGAACAACCATGTGAGCTTTGATTTATTACTTGCATGGAAAGTTTCAGCAGATGTGCACAAACTTTGCACAATGTAATTTTGAAAAATGTGAAATTTTTGTAAACAATTTGTATTTAATTCTTTTTAACCCATGTTCAATCCACATAACCCCCATGAGGCCATTACCTTGTAGTGGTGGGGGCTTGCGTACCTCAATGATCCAGAAAGCTATGCCGGCAGGAACGTTCTGTTCCTGGAAGGGTTACCATGCCGGACAGGTCCAAGGTGAGAGGTCAGACTAAATGTGGCCTCCTGGTCCTCCAGGTTGGGGTTGGGCGCAGTGCTAACAACTCTGCCCCATAAAAAAGAAAAATGTTACAGAAACTTCAAAAGGAAAAAAATGTTCTCGATGTCCAGCGGTCTTGAGACAGAGTACCACTGTCAGCATGAACAGTATGGGTGAAAGCCGCAAGGAAGCCCACGCTGGGAATTCAAGTCTGCTGGATGTCAAATCTAAACTAAGAATAGGATTCTGGAACGTCAGAACAATGTTCGAGACCACAAAGACAGCACAGGTGGTAAAAGAGATGCAACACTATAAATTACACCTTCTAGGGGTCAGCAAAAGTAGATGGACAGGCTTTGGACAGACGACAACTAGAACAGGGAAACCATCTTGTACTCAGGAAGAGCGCGGGAATCATTCAGCAGGAGTTGCACTAATAATAAGGAAAGGATTGAATAAACATCTCTTAGAGTGGCACCCGATTAATGAAAGATTGTTGAAAGCCCGATTTAATGGGAAACAAGGAAAGCTAACTATCATTCAATGCTATGCACCCACTAACGAGCCGAAGAAGAGGACAAAAACACATTTTATAGAAGGTTACAGGAAATAATGGACAAGGTTCCAGCTCAGGACGTTTTGTGCATAATGGGAGACCTAAACGCAAAAGTTGGCAACAATAACAGATACAGAGAAGCAATAATGGGGAAAGAGGGATGTGGCACTGCAAATGAAAATGGAGAAATGTTGAGCAATTTTTGTCTAGAAAACAGACTGATCATAGGAAGAACATTGTTTCCACACAGGACCATACACAAGTACACATGGATATCCCCAAATGGAAGAGATGAAAACCAGATAGACCACTTTATGATCAACAGTAAATGGCGAAAGACATTACTTGATGTAAAGGTGAAAAGAGGAGCTGACGTGGGCAGCGACCACCACCTTGTTGTTGCCATGATCAGGCTCAAACTCAAGAAAACATATATACAAGCCAAAACAAGAACAGAATACTTTAATGTTAACTTATTAAAAGATAGAGAGATTGCTACAAAATATATAGTGGAACTAAAGAACAGATTTCAAATCCTGTCAGAGCAGTCAGACACAACACCAACTGAAAGTATCCAAGAAAAATGGAATGCAATCAAAGGCACATATAAAATAGTTAGCAGTAGTGTACTGGGAACCAGTAAAGGACAACATAAAGAGTGGATAAGTGGCCAGACCTTAGAATACATCCAAAAGCGAAAGGAGAAAAAAATCTCATCAATAGCATTAGATCAGAACGTCAAAAAGATAAGGCAAGAAAAGAATATACAGAAATAAACAAAATGGTAAAAAGAAGTGCTAGAACAGACAAGAGAAAATTTATGGAAAAGACAGCAGAAATAGCAGAAAAGGCTGCTAAAGTACATGATCTGCACACACTGTACAAGATTACCAAACAATTATGCGGAGGTAAAAGACACAACCATAACATGCCAATCAGAAACAGTCTAGGACAACTGTTGACAACAGAGCAGGAGCAGGATATGAGATGGACATCCCACTTTGAAGATGTGCTAAACAGACCTGATCCTGAACATCCACCGGATATTCCACCGGCCGCACAGGATATTGATATCAACCTCAAATTGCCAGAAAAGCAAGAAATAGTAAAAGCTATTGGATCCCTGAGAAACAACAAAGCACCGGGAAATGATGAAATGACAGCAGAGCTTTTCAAGATCGATCCCATCTTAGCTGCAAACATATTAGAGCCACTGTTTGCAGATATCTGGGAGAAAGAAGAATTGCCTAAGGATTGGACTAGGGTACTGTGGTGAAAATCCCCAAGAAAGGAGATCTAACAGATTGCAATAACTGGAGAGGAATCACGTTGCTTTCAATCCCAAGTAAGATATTCTGCAAAATTACCATAATGCGAATACAAGAAGCAATAGATAAGTGTCTACGAATGGAGCAAGCAGGATTTAGGAAAGGAAGAGGAACAAATGAACATATATTTACCCTGCGTAACATTTTAGAACAATGTAGCGAGTGGCAAAGGACTATATACATCAACTTCATAGATTTTGAAAAGGCATTCGACAGGCATTCCACAGAGACAGCCTATGGAAGATACTAAGACAATACGGCGTACTGCAGAAGCTTGTTAACATCATAGCCCTCTTCTATAAAGATTTCTCCTGCAACCTAAAGAATTCCAACAAAACATTTCCAGTAAAATCTGGTGTAAGACAGGGATGCGTAATGTCCTCTCTTTTGTTTAGTATTACAATTGACTGGGTGCTAAAAATGCCATAAATCAACAAGCACCAAGAGGAATAAGATGGACCCCTTTCGATATGCTTGAGGATCTGGACTTTGCAGATGATATAGCCCTGGTGTCACACAAATATGAACATATACAAGAGAAAAGTACAATACTTCACATCACTGCAAAGACAGTAGGCCTCAAAACAAACACAGGAAAAACAAAAATTATGACAAACAGTGAAATCCAACAACCAGTAATGTTAGAAAATGAAACACTGGAAAGGGTTGAGCAGTTTACATATCTTGGTAGCGTACTGACACTAAATGGTGGCACAGAGGAAGATCTAAAATCACGTCTAAGTAAGGCCAGAACCACTTTTGCCAGAATGAAACCAGTATGGAAGTCCAAAATCTACAATAGAACCACAAAGCTTAAACTCTATAAAGCATTGTTTTGCCAGTTTTGCTCTACGGATCGGAATGTTGGAGGATGACCAAAGGAGATACTAGCAGGCTGTCAGTTTTCCACCACTCTTGTCTTCGCAGAATCTTGGGAATCTTTTGGCCAGTAAAAATATCCAATAACCAACTACTCCAAGATACAAGACAAGAGGCAATGAATGACATACTCAAAAAGAGAAGATGGAAATGGCTCGGACATGTTATGAGAATGAGACAAGAAATGCCTGCAAGGGTAGCCCTCACTTGGACACCAGAAGGAAAGAGAAAGAAAGGCAGACCACGGACAACATGGAGGCGCATGATGGAAGAGGAACTGGACACCGCATCTCTGACGTGGGGCTCTGCGCTGAAGGTTGCACGGACAGGAGAGCATGGAAAGTCCTTTCTGAAGCCCCATGTGTCACTAGGCATGACGGATTAAGTAAGTAAGTAATCCACAGTAAGTCCAAGGATTTTTTTCTGCCGGGACATACAAGAAAAATCCTAAAACTGAACAGTTTCACAGTGACTGCACTTGCCATAAATTCCTCAGGCTTTTGTCCCCACTGCCCTAAAAAACGGTACTACAGGCAGTAGAAAAATTATTTTTAATAATGAACTTTGTCCTGTGCTTTGCAGCATACTGCTATTGCTTTTGCACCCTCCAATAGCTCTTTTGCAGGCTCAAATTGGAACACAGTTCCATGTTGTATTGCCTATCTTCGATAGGACTAGGACTTCAATCTAACCTTCATGCCACACAGTTTTAGCAAAAATTTCAGAAACTGCATAATCAAAACATTAAAAACTGATAGACATAGAGAGATGATCAACTTAAAAATATGCTCACCCGAGTGGTTACCGGGTCCAAATTTCGGTGTAAAGAATAGAACCACTGTTACCTGCCACGCATGTCGTAAGAGGCAACTGAGGAGGTTTGGCTGAAATCGGATGCACATGTCCTAAATGTGTAGAAGTCTATGCGTTTAGGGTCTACCAAACCAATGTGCAACGTATACACTTTCTTGGCAAAGATCAAACATATCACAAGGAGTGATTAAAATTGGTTGTAAAGAACGAACGCAAAGAAGAAGAAGAAAAATATGCAAAGCGAGCACTTTTAAATAAAGTAACCCACAGACTCAAGGATACTAGGAGAGGTGATGACACTGAAGGTGACCAGCAAGCCACTTAACCCCTTGTAATAGTCAACATAAAATGAAGCACTTTTGGCAATGGTGAAACTTTCATGGCTCAGATATTTTAACAGACATGATTCATCCTAAAAACTTTCTTCAGGGAACAGTTGAGTGGTAGGAAACAAGGAAGTTACACTGAAGCATAGTCTGATAACATTAAGGATTGATAAGGAAATGGTCTTTCCACGCTCATCTGCCTCACAGAGGAAAGAGATCATTGAAGGGACTTACATTGTTAGCGATTCCATCGCAGAACCCCTATGACCCTAAGGTTAATTATTTTATAACTATATTATTATTATTACCTTTTAAAGTCATGGTGTGTTCTGCCTGTGATCACCACATCAGTGCCTATTTGAATCCCACCGGCAATGTGGCCAGAATAAGGTATAGTAATCTATTAGAGACATAAGTATTATTTATTTCACTACAAACTCAACTCATCAATCCTATATTATAGTTACAATCCACATATATGTCATAACTGATACCAGATGTTGTGCTTGCACTCCTCTGGACTCTCAACGACTCTATCAAATTAGCAAAGCTTCTTTTTATTCTTCTTCTTCTGTTCTCTAATCCTGTTTTGCCTCACAGCGTCACAACAAGAGAGATTTATAGAACTGCTTTTTTGTATACGCTTTATAACAATTGTCTTTCACTGTCTGTTATTGCTGTGGTCCACATTTTGTGCGGACGACCTTTTGCTTTGTATTCACTTTATCGGATTATCATTGCTCTTTGAAGCACACTGTCAGTTGGTAATCTGCTTATGTGTCTAATACATTGAATTTATAGTTTTTTTATGAAGTTCAGTACTGATGTCGTACCAACTTCTTACTGATATTTTCATTTCTTAGCCAGTCTCTCTCGACACTCCCAGCACTCTGAATAGACACGTCAATTTCTGTTGTGACTAGTTTTAATTAGTAACGCTAATATGGTTAAATTGGGTGCACAAATGAAACACCAAGACCCATACATCTTCAGTTCAGTTATCAGTTATATGAGGACTATCTTCATAGCACTCCGAACATCATGTCCATAGGTCTCATGAGTATTCTTCATTAAGGAAACTGAAATCTGCATTAATATTTAGACGGCTGGTCTTGTTCACTCATTGACACTCAGTGTTCAGTGTGTTGTATCAAAAATTGAGCAGAACATTAACAAGTATCTCCTCCTATTATTAAAATAACAACAGGCTACACTAACAAGTATCTCCTGGTATTAATAAAACAAGACACTGAGTAGTTAGTGTGTAAAGAACATCACACACACATACACAATAAAACAACAGGATATGCAGGCTAGTAAACTAGTGAAATGACATGTATGACTAGGACAAGTGGAGGTTAATGCATTGTGGATGACACAGCTAGGGTAAGCCATGAAAACGGTCATTAATGTTGACAACATCAACACGCTATGTGAAAGAAATGCTCTAGCAAAGATTCTCAACCTATGAAAGAGGATTCTCTCAAATACAGAAAGAAATGTTACCGTCTAAAGGGTCGAAAGACGGACTTCACTGTACCAGGTTTTACACCACATAGCTCGGCCCCTCTCCATAGAAATCACACGCCACCTGCCAAGAGAACTACACAAAGCAAGAACTCCATAGCTCAGGCAACAATCTTAAGGATCTCTGGGAAAAAATGCCCTTGTGAGTAGAACAGCGTGGTCCGAATTCAAACCTCTGCTGACCTCTGGAACACAATGCAAAAGCTTAACCACTTAGTCACTGAGACCCCCAGAAGGTAAGCGTATCTTTTTTGTCAAAGTAGGAATGACCAGCTGGGATGAAAGGGGGAGAAAATATGCCACTCGACATATGTTGGACCAAGCTGAGCACCTACGCATGTGGTCTACTCAAGAGTGCAATGAGGTCGGCTCATTAACTGTAGAATGTGCTGCAAAACATGCGATGAACCATGTACTTTGCTTGTAAGCTTTTCCAAATATTTCTCTGATATATTTCGCATGGCTCCACTGAGTAAATTTTGAGAATCGTTCTGCTGGTGAATATGGAAATTGACCTCCCAATATATATTACTACATGATGCCCAGTAAATGCTGAGTCCGCTGTTTTCTATCTATTTGTATTTTTTTTCCCCGCTTCAACTAGCAACTACGGAATCCAGGCTAAGAATTCACGACTGTGCAGTCCTCCTATTTCTAAAAATAGAGGATATTCACTTTTAAGTATATAAGGTCACACTAAGGTTATGAAACACACGGAGAAACAAATCCATGTTACATGTATATACTGTTTAGAGTTAAGATGGGTAAAGTCCACCTTTAAACCAACAGTCCCCCTCTTCCCTTCCTGTCAAAGTGATCGTGATCGGAATGTAAGGAGCACATTCAGTGACAAGATTTTGGGAATAAATATTCGGAACAAACATTACCTATACAAAATTGGTAATGACAAAAAGAATTGACATGTAAACGAAATATTGTTATTTGTTCATTTATTTTATTCTTCTTCTTTCTTATTCTTCAAACGCTCCATATTGACCACTTGTTAACCACTCTGTGTGATTTGTATGTGATCTGAGCCTAAGAGCGATTGTACGTTGTGCCAGTTATGCACCTAAGTATACCAGCATATCCGATTTCTGCGATGCTTTTTATTTATTATTAGGGTAGCTTCTCTCCTACCTCAGTTGCCTCTTACGACATGCCTTGTATGTCACAGTGGTACTATTTGTTGCTCCCCTTGAGAGTCCCGGTCACACACGGCGACATCAATTATTCAGCATGTCACTGCGCATCATTAATACAAACTAGAAGTAACATCGCACTAATTTAAACATTGCCACTTCAACAATAACAAAATTGTTTCGCTAAACAAACAATGTACTCACATTGGCTCCCATATCGAGAAATCTCACGTGATAGTTGTCACGTCAACGCTAAGGAGACAAGAAAAACAACAGAACTTAATTGTTATCTCAACTTCGTAAACAAGTAACTGTTGTATCGGGTTATCAGATTTAGCTATTTTGTGATATGTGTTTTACACTTGAAACTCATTATCTATTCTTTTTACGCATTCATTGTGAGAGTTATGTTATTTTACATACAGTTGTCATATCTGATCCATGTTACATAGATATCATTTCAGAATTGTGATTTCGTTATTTTTAAAAACGCAATAATATCAATAATGGGCGTATTATGCAAATCCATCTGTGATGTTAATGAAACATTATACTTTTCGTGTGTACAACACGTGTTAAAAATATTATAGCAACACAGTAAAGAACAGTGAGGTGTAATATCTCTCTCTCGCATCTCAAATATCATATCGGTTGGCTCTAGTCTACAATATCATATCCTTATTGCAGTTAACCAGCTATGCACTTGACTATCTTCTATGTCATAAGGTCCATTGCATTCTTACTTCGTCACTTTGTCTATTTTATTAAGAATTTCTTTTTATGTTTTGATAATAATAACTCTTTAATAAATTAGTAAAGTCGCTAGCATTTGACATATTGATAAGAGGCCCTCCCCACTTTCAATTTGAGCTGTAATGGATCAACAACCATTCTTACTCTTGCCATGGTGGTGCGTTCAGCAGAACTGATATGTGTGTTCATCTCTTAATTGTTCCTTCCCAATTTTGTGTACGCCAGCTACCGGTATCTCTTATTCTCTCTCATGTCTTTTTAACCCGGATTGGAGTATATGCCTTCAACCAACTCATTCCAAATCTTTCTATCTTTAGCTATCTTCTGAAGCTTCTTACATCTCTTTTGTATATATTAATCTCTGCCTTTAATTCTCTTCTCGTGTATTTCTAGGCTTTCCTTTTTTTCGTTTTCTCTGTGGGTTATATAAAAGGGCCCTTCTTGTTAATTCCCATCACAATTTCTCAAGTTGTGTCCTATCCAGTGCCAGCGTCTTTTCTTCACCTCTTAATTCAATAAGGCCTGTTACTTTCTCCCCATAAGCTCCTCATTTATGACCCTATCATACCACCCCAGTCCCTCTATTCTGCGTAGATACCAGTTTATGTCGCCTTTGTTATTTTATATTAAACTTCAGATATCAGTAATAGTATCTGATAACAGGATAATTATCTGTTACAGTTACAATTAAGTTCGACCTTTGATAACATGGAGTGTTGTAGATTTACAATCAAGTATATTTCATTGGGAAGTTTATCATTATCATTGAATGCAACATCGACTGGAGTAGGCGATCATGTTTCAACTCAATTCTCTGTCAATGGTATTTATTAATTTTTCAATTACAAAGTTTGTGTAGAAAAGTAGTGCTTGCGCTTGATTCAATTATCAAATAATTAGAGGTCTCTGTAGCGAAGTCGTTTGCTTTGTGTTATGAACGTCGTTGGTTAGATCAGAGCCAACTATAAACTTATGGGCCTGCAGACTCAGGTAAGAATTATGGTAAATCAGACCACAACTACACCACGTGACCTCGCATTCCAGTATTGTTGTATATAGACGAATTCATTTTCAAATCAACACAAAATGTTAAATCGAAGTTATATTATGCAACAAGTTAAGTTTAACAATAAGGAATATCAATACAGGTATTATGAATATTTTCCACCAATAAATAACTATAGACTAACAGAAATTAGTAAAATTGCAAAAAAACTTGCAGTGTTCAATCATCTATCAAACATATATATTTTCCAGCCCTCAACTTAAACTAGATCAGGAATTTTCCAGTCAGTTGTCAGGCCCAGTTAGTTAGAGTTGGCTGTGGTTAGGTACCGGACCGAGTCGTTCGGTTAACTAGTACCTTATTTCCGAAGATATCTAGATTTGTTGCCAGAGCTGCAGAGTTCGTGCTTTTTGCACGAGGTTGAGGGCAGTGTCTGATAAGAGATACCGAGAAGTATGGGACAAATCCGATGACGAGATTGAGGGCAGTGTCTGATAAGAGATACCGAAGTATGGACAATCCGATGACGAGATTGAGGGCAGGTTGATAAGAGATACCGAGAAGTATGGACAAATCGATGACGAGGTTGAGGGCAGTGTCTGATGAGAGATATCGAGAAGTATGGGACAAATCCGGTGAAATTAATTAATCCCTTTAAATTGTTTTGATTTTTTTTTATGTTTGAAATTAAAATATCAGTAAAAAGTTCCATAGTCCACTAAACTAAAATTCAGTAACTTGATTTCTAAGTGAATGGAAAATAGGAAATCGTTATCTCTGACATTTTGAGCAAGCTGAAAAGCACCGAAGTCGAATTTAAAAAACCCCAACAAATACTGTAGTTACTGCATGTAGTACCCCATTTTAGGTCGGTGTAGAACAGGAGGAACGTGAGCCTGATGAATTTAATGGCAACATGGCTAGTACAGTCGCCACGAAGCTGTTCAGGCTAGGATTTTTCTTTTATGTCCCCGACAGAAAACTTTTTTTTTTCTGCCTTACCGTGGATTGAACACGTGTCTCCCACATGGGAACCGCGCACCAAATCCATTTGACCAGCTGCTCCTTCCAATCGAATTTTTACTCGTTTAAATGACATGTTATTGAACGCTTTAGTATCTTCTACCCCTCGTCATTTATCTCTCTTTCTGTCTATCGAGTAATTGATTTGATTGATTGATTGATAGGACCATCATCGTTGCACTTCGGTGAGTAGCCATGTGTGCTCCGATCTCATTCTTACACAGGAAGATCTCAGCTGCAGTGCACGAACTCTGTAGCACTGGCAAGGGTCCGAGATGTCATTTTGAAAATGGTGAAGGTATTTTGTAGTAATTTTATTATTTTTTTCTAATGAATTTTACCCGGGCAGCGGCTTTCCAGCCTGCACTTCTCGATTTTGAGCTGCCAAGGGTTCTTTTACGTGCTCAAATTGAACACCGGACCTAAGTTTTATCGTCCGCCGCCCCCGATAGAACTTGGAACTCGATCTCACCTACACTGAGATCGAGGATCTCTGAAAATATCCCGACAGCTTCATGAGGGAGCGAACTGGTTACCTTTGACACGAGAGTTCTGTTAACATGTTTCTGAACACGATTTAATCTAAGTAACTTCGGCATAAGCGTCCACAGAAATGTTTCTAGGATGGGGTCAAATGAATTTCTAGAAATATATAGTTGGTAGTTTACTACGCCAAAGATCAGATTCACATAAAGCTGTAGACCTATTATCAAAAGCCAATTTTCCCAGGGCGTGACACTTGCCCCCTCTTGCTTTAATGTATGGACGCCCATGAACATCGGGTAGACTACGATCAACACTTCTAGAAGACTGGTTAATTTCGGAAAATAAATTAAGAACCGTCGTGGTTGCTATGCTGAACGTTCTCTAACGCTGACACTCCCCATAAAACCTTTCATACCCTTGACGTTGAATTCAATACAAACTGTACTTCATCGAATTATGATGATTTCCTTTAACATTTCAGCATTATTATCTAACTTTGAACGTTTGTGTCGCAAAAGTTAATTTTGTTAATGAAATAGTTACAGTAAATCAAATCCACCAACTCATGTAACATTACGTGTGCTTTGTGTGTAAACCGTTCAGTGTTGTTATTGAAACATTATAGCTTAGACTGTGTCAACGTGTTTTAAAGCCAGGCAAAGTGCAGGATCTAGACATGAAGGAAGATTACAAAGGTTAATCCTGTGATAAAGTTTCATGCCACATTCCTTCGAATTTAGTCATCGGATCATCATCACTGCACATTGAACCAATTAGTCTATAAGTGCTCCGATCTCCTCCCCAGTATGTCTCTCAGCGTGTGGCAACTCACTACACCGGTTCTTTGTTGGTTTATTCTTCTTCTTTGGCTACCAGTATAGTGCTCTTGTCTAGTAACACCACGTTTTACTTAGTATTCTTGCAGTCTGGTTAGGGTTCTGCTAATTTATCACAGATAACACATATGTAGGCGCGTTAATAGATAAGTGTATGTTGCTACATCAGATAACAGTGAAAGGTACGGGGCCGCCGTTGATAGATAAGTGTGTATGTTTGCTACATCAAGCAGATAAACAGCATTGTAAAGGACCGCTTGATAGATAGTGTATGTTTGCGGGGTGAGAGACCGTTAAACAACTGAAGCAAATTTTAACCTTCTGGTAGAGTTCATGAAAATCTTATACAGGCCCTGACAATGTTGTATAAATGACAATCTTTCATTTAAAAGCTATTGCAGGTGGTGAATGATGGCATCAAAGTTGATGTGTTTATGTCACGGAATTGATGTTAGCAGGTCACGTTTATGGTGACAGTGCGGTGTTCATATGTACATAACTAAATCGATGCTATTTTTGGGTACGAAAATTGACAACAACTAGTGTTTCAAGGACCATGTTGAGCATGTCATTGTCAAGCCACTTGAAGATATCGAGCAACGGCCGCCTGTTATCTTTTACCAGGCACTGGTCCTTTCAACAATCGAATATGAAGAGACCATCCTCACTGTTAGTAAGATTTAAATTGAACGACTGAAAAGAATACAGAATGAAGATATATGCGTATCATTCTGGGTTGTACTAAGAATACCCTCTACCTAGCGATGAGGTTTCTCGTTGATTTCCCAACCATGAAATATAGAATCAAGATAGCTAGAGCACGTTCGTATCTCAAAAAAGAGCTATAAAGGTTCGTCCACTGCATAAGTTTGATCCGGAAGGTGAAATCTGGTTCAGTGCGCATTGAACTAAATCACTACAAGGGTCAATAATTCGCAAAATTACATTCATCTTCATTCAGGAGCACATTGGTGTCGAGACAGTAGACATGGTGTCGAGACAGTACATGGTGTCGGACGTGACATGGTGTCGAGACAATGAGAATGTGTCGAGACAATGAGACAGAGCATGGTGTCGAGACATGACAGTAGACATGGTGTCAGACGAGCAGTAGACATGGTGTCGAGATGAGACAGTAGACATGGTGTCGAGACTATGAGACAGTAGACATGGTGTCGAGACTATGAGACAGTAGACATGGTGTCGAGACTATGAGACAGTAGACATGGTGTCGAGACTATGAGACAGTAGACATGGTGTCGAGACTATGAGACAGTAGACATGGTGTCGAGACTATGAGACAGTAGACATGGTGTCGAGACAATGAGACAGTAGACATGGTGTCGAGACTATGAGACAGTAGACATGGTGTCGAGACTATGAGACAGTAGACATGGTGTCGAGACTATGAGACAGTAGACATGGTGTCGAGACTATGAGACAGTAGACATGTAGACTAGGACAGTACATGGTGTCGAGACTATGAGACAGTAGACATGGTGTCGAGACTATGAGACAGTAGACATGGTGTCGAGACAATGAGACAGTAGACATGGTGTCGAGACAGTAGACACGGTGGCTGACTCTGTCACCATATAGAGGTGTCAGAAATGGATAGAGCTAACATTCTGATCATCATTGAGTGTGACATCAAAGAGGACTTTCATCTAAACTAATCAACGTCATCAACTAGATTGCAAGAGCTTGGATTAAAGTTTGGATTGGCCAGAAAAAAGCAGCACAGCGTACTGTTAGTCTGTTTGTTGCTGTTGAAGATATTGCGAATGAGATTGGATCACATATGTCCATGTCTATAGTGTAATGAAGATATTCAAAACTGAAACTAAACTGATGTTTCCTTATTTTGCTTTTTATATCACTAAGCCATTGTTGTGTTCATATACCATATCCATGTGTTTGATAAAGAAACTTGTATTAAATGAACAACAGAATCACATTTACTTTGTTACTCAAATATCACACAATAAATTGCAAATACGATTTATAACAGTACTGATGTTGCGAACAATGTACGCACGTTTCGTTTCTTTTCGTTTCATTTTCGCAGTGGGCGGGGCTGTTACGAAGTGAAACTGATTCTGATCGTAACACCCACCGCTGGTTAACTTTGACGTTTAAAATGGCATTTTCTTGCACACTATTATGTCTTTCTCAAACAATGTATGAAGATTTTACACTGTAATACTTGGCGGTGATGATAAATATTGATAATGCTCACAAATAACTGTAACAAAAGGAGCCAGTATATTACACTATCGGGTAAGATAATAGTTCCGTATTACCAATTTCCAAGTCACGTTTTAAAAAAAAAGGAACACTAATACTACTTCTACCATACAAAGTATTTAAGTTAGCTATAATATAATAACTGTACTTACAAGTGTGTATCGAGTCCTACAGTTCCACGTCACAGCACGTACAAACACTTTAGTAGAACTAAACGAATATAAATACCGATTTATAGCTTCCCTGAGCGTCATGTGATTGTGAAAGGACATTTCTATTTATAACATGAACTTTGAACCAACACTGATTACTCAGGGTATACAATAGACTTGAAGTAAATATGAGATGTGTACAACAATCTGCAACTGTTATCTCGTATGAAGGTAACAGAAAGTCGGTCTAACCGTTTTAAAACATAAAAAGCAATGTCAATTATGTGAAATCTTTACCAGCTTATATTTACGTTTGTACACATATTACATGTAAATGTGTCTGTTACCTGTGATTATACTCTAGCTCATTAGTGTCCAACGCGGTGCCTACGGGCGGCATGGCTCCCGTGTCATACATTCATTGCGCCCCTTTTAACTGATCAGATTTCAAGAAAAACACGACATTTCTTGTGTTTTTTCGTAGCACTCACATTAAGGTAATCTAACACAATCTTCCCGCTGAAGCAATCTCTTCTCTTTTCATAACCATTCTACTGTCCTCTAACACTACTCTTTCTGGTTTGTTTTTCATTGGAGAAAGCGTCGACATCTTAACCATATTAATACTATTGTTATTGCTATCAGTAGTAGTATTGCGATCATCCCATGACGCCTCGCGACCTCACAACCATCAGTTAGAGGCGCACCGCGCTCTCACAATCGTCAGTTAAATGCGCCCCAATATATAAAAACGCTGGAGAGCACTGCCCTATCCATTCACACAGTTTGACCACTTATAGTTTAAAGAATTTGCCAGTTAAACAAACAGTGACACAAGGTGTTTTCATAACACACGACGCTGGTGAGAAGTCACTACATCAAATCTGACAGTTTCATCGGAGAATGAACAGAAGGACTACATGTCAATCCCTTCCTAACATACACGACTTGTCAGATTCCCTATTGAACGCAGATGCAGAAAAGGAACTGGAGTTCTTTCAGCGTTTTTTGGCTCAGACAGAAAATAATGATAAAGATGACCTCCGTGATAATAAGAATATTCGTCGTGATATTACTCAAATGCTTTTAAAGGCCAAGGATTTGACTTAATTGCACTGGATTTCCCCATATGGCTCGGTCCCACTCCGCAGAAATGGCACCCCACCTGTCGAGAGTAATGCACATAGCTCGAACTCCGTAGTTTCAGTAACAATCGTAGGGGCATCCAGAAAAATTACACTGTGAACCAACCGACACGGAATGGATTTAAACCTTCCCACGGCAAATGACTTTACAAAGGACTCCTTCGGGATATTACTAATAGGTGAGAACTTTTGATTTCGTAACAAAGAATGATGTAGGAAGTGCAGTCAAGTCAACCACAGTACTGCTCCACGACCTGATGGTGTCCAGTATCACCACAACAAACAGCTCGACGGAGTGATTAGTTACGCCGTTTTGTGACAGATTTCAACGACAGTGTTCGGAATTATGTGGTACCTGAATATGGACTCGATAGCTATTTTACTAACGTTCCGACAAACGCAAGAAATATCATAGACAGCTCGGTAGCTATCATATACTCATCTTGCACAATACATATGGCAAATTATTGCATAAGAAAGTGGTAGATATGTGATATGCTACCTAGAGGCAGACAATATCCTAGGTCCTAGACGATACTGTTGGCAGATACTGGCAAATTATATTGACGTGTGAAATATAGATCGTTTTGTTTATGTTTACGAGCGTTTCTAATCCAAGCAGAAATTTTTCGCTGTTTTGTTTGACTTGGCAAACGCGTATACCAAAGTGGACATTTCAATTTTTATTGCTAATTATTATTTTCTCTGAATTAGAACGCATGGAGTTTAGACCTTCCTACGTTAAGACTAGCATGGATGATCGTAACCACTTCGGTTCAAGGCCGGTAGAAACCGTAGAATCGGGGAAATAGTGAGTTTCTACATCATACTGGAATTGAAGAAAACAAGAGGTTTCAGCACCCACAGTCCAACGCGCTACGAACACGCTGGGCACGCGGACATTTCAATCAAGATGCTGTCTTTGCTCAAATGTATGGTCAGTCTTTGACTCGTGAATTGAATAACTGTTTCTTTGATGGAGCAGACCGTTACACTACGTTTAAAGAACTAGAACAATAGAGATGATGTGTCTACACAAAATGCTGGGAGTATCAAGAAGAGACCGGTTTAGAAATGAAGACATCGAGGGAAAAAAGTGAGTACTACATCAATACTGAACTTCGTCAAGAAACAACAAATTAAATGGTTTTCAGCCACATGAGCAGATTACCAACAGACAGTGCGCATCAAAGAGCACTATAACTCCAATACAGTGGATACAAAGCAAAAGACCGTCCACGCAAAAGTTGGACCTAGGAAATAGCAGAGGCAATGAAAAACACTGTTTATGAAGCGCACACAAAAGCCTGCTCTAGAAATCTCTTCTTATCCTGGCGCTCTGACAGGATTAGAGAAAAGAAGAAGAGGAATCATAGACCATGCAGAGATATTTATGGGATTACAACAATGTTCTCTTCTATCACGTGTGTTGTTAACATATACACTGCAAATATAGCCACAATACAGCCAGTCGAGCTATAATTTTTCATAGATCTGATATTTACTATTGCAGATTACATCTTAATATATGATGATGATGCTCGTCCATCACGGGTGATGATGACCACACAAATGTTCATCCAAGGAAATGTAGTTGCGTTATGTTTGTCTGTGTGTGCGTAGATGACTAGTGAGCCCGATACGGGCTTGAAATATTCATGTACAGTGTGGGCAAGGTATACTTGCACTTGTGGGAAGCTTTACTGCCTTTTTATTTTGACGATCTTAATATATAAGACTAGATTGATTAGTCAAAAAATTGTCGACGACTTTTAATGAATTGTGTATGCCATCTCCCGTTGGTATATGAATTCTTGATGTCAGATCAATGTTGAGAAGGCGTGTATATTGTGGTGTTCTTTGAATAGTATCATAGTAAAAACTGACCTACTCTGAGTCACCTTTTATAGACAAGCTATCGAACTTCGTGAAAGGTTGCACTATCTTGGATAACCTTTTATCATGGTTTATCTTTCAAACATCACGTTGAACCTAATACACGTTACAAGAACAGTCTAACAGCTCTCAAAGATGTAAGCGCACACCTCGAGTAGCGACTGATCTTCCTTCTGTTCCATCAACTAGTTGCGTCTGTTGTGATTAATGACCTGACATTCTTACGATATCAAGTCACAATGTGTGCATCTTAAACGTGTTGAGAATGAAGGCACGTGTATAGTCTTCGGATGCGTTAGACATTCTTCCATTGTGAAGATGATAAGAATATACTTAACACACTGTTACTATATGCTCACCATGATATGCCCAGAACAAAACGTATAGGTGAGTTACTGCGAATCAGATACGTCCACTTCACAGGAATACTAATGATATTGAGAGAGCAAGTGTAACGAGTCAATGATAGTTCAATTTTAAATAATAATTGACCAGATGACCACAATTGCGACCCTAACGAAAGGAGAAGAATAGAACAACTTTTCTCACACTGTTATCATTATTCTTGGGAGGAAATGTAGAGATTGGTTTAATAAGAAAGCCGAACTCTCAATTAAGCAGTGCGTAGCTGTTAACTCTTAGTGGAGCCATCTGATTTTAGAATAAAAAACGCCCTCTTAAATATGGCTCCTGTAAAACAACGTCCAACCTAACGCCACATAGTGTGGCGTTTGGTCCACAAGGAGTTAATGCAGAGGAAAATGATGTTACTGTAAGGATAACTACTGATGGGTCTTTGCATCTTGATGAGAACTCAATCAGGAGATTTATAAGCTATTGCACATGGCAGGGTTGTTGCAGAGCGGAAGAAAGCATACAGGGTAATTACTTCCAGTATGATGATGATGGTTCAAGTCGTTACTGCTACCCTTCAATGGCTCTCTGCAACTCACATTTACTGAGGTCACTATTGTGTCCGACTCTCAGTCGAGTCTTTGGAAGTCCAAAACGGTTGTAAGAGTGGATGTCGTCTGTCGAAGCTTCCATCCTACATGCGCTTACGTAATTCTACTGTCGTCCTGAATATGAAGGTTTTCGTGGTAATGAGAGAGTAGATAGACTTGCATCAACAACAACCATTGCCGGAGTAAAATGTGCATTATGGTGACATCCTTCTGTTCTCGGCGAGCGCTGTGTATGAATGACACTAAAATTGATATTGAATCTAGCCAGCGATTTTAGGAGTTGGGCGGGGACGGCGGGACGTCTGCGAAGTGGTTAAGTCGTTTGCCTGTCGTGCTAAAAGTTGTGGTTCGAATCCTGAACGAGATACGTGTGCAATTTTTCATGAGATACCTAGGATTGTTGCCGAAGAAGCTCTTGAGTTCGTGCTTTGTGCAATGCTCTCGGCATATTGCATGCCATCTCTACCGACAGGGACGGAGCCATATGGGGATACCCGATGCAATTGAGTCAATCCTTCGCTTTTGAATCCTTTTTTGGGGATAACACGTTGTACATGCTGAAGTGAATGCCTGTGGGGCAGAATAGGGAAAATGTTTAACTAGCGGGTCACAAAAACAATCAGTCTGCATACACTTCGACACCTGAATGGAAAAGACTGCCTGCCTATATCTATGTCTGTCGTGCTATGGCGTCATTTTAGTATCAACCGTACTGGTAAATGATAAGACTAGTCAATTTGTTGTCATGGGCACGACAATTTCTGCCGACCGACGTTGCTGGGCTTCAGAGATAGTGCTGAAATCTCATCGCATAAGTATTTGTCACTTAGATTACTGCACCAGAAAGATGAATACCATGCAGTCTTAAGTTTCTTGTTTGTTTCGTCTGCAGAGAGTTGTCTTTTATGCTTTGGATGCATTGCTATATAGTAGAAACGGTCAAGGTGCCGAAATGGTGCTGTGTTGCGTTGCTTACTAGGTGTAATTGTGCTTTTCTGAGGCCAATGTAGTGATACTTCTTGTGTTGTTTAATCATCTTTTCTGAGAAAATTAGATTCTCTGTGTTTATATTCTTATCTTGAATGGAGATTCTGCCTCTCTCTATCTAGCTCTCTCTCTCTCTCTCTCTCTCTCTGTACTGTATTAGTGTTTTTGTTGCAATGACGTGAGTTGTGTTTTTGAAGATGTAGTTTCTGATGTTTAAATGTATGTCCAAGGCCGTGCTGTGCTATGATACAGAGAAGCGGCTGCATCAGGCGGCGCCGTATTTGGAGCGGCATAAGCAGCGAAATAAAAATTATAATTGAAGGATATTTTAAAGATAAAACATTTCAGAGGCGGCATTTTGAAGACTTGCATCATACTGAGAAATTATACCACCCGGCCCTGTGTATGTCTGTCATTACTTTTGGTAGTGGGTGGAAAACGTTGTGTGTGTATAGTATTCTTGGTGTGATCTAGTAGGTGGTAACTACTATGCTTATACCGAAGATTGTGTTGGTTGTGTGTTGGCATAGTTCTAAGTGTCTCTTAATCTCTGTTAATAAACTCTGCCCTATTTCTTTGTTTTCTTTTACAGGTGTGCAGTGAAAAAAGACGCTGAACAACTTAATTTTATTTACTAGTAATAATTCGAAAGGGAAATCAGATTTGTAATTTCACTTCCCTATTCACATTATGTGGGGTTTCTGTATGTTTATTTTCCATCCGCCTTATATATTGTGTTGTTGGACGGTTTGGAGTATGTTCTGTATGGATGACATGTTTGATGGGGAAAATACCGTATCGTCGGTGCATGCTATTATCCCCCATCCCCCGCCCCATCTCAGACCAGGTATGAAAGTTCTTTTCAGTCGTATTTTATTTTTGGTGTACTGGTTCTAGTAACAGGAAGTATAATAGGGTTTTCTGTAATGTAAGCTATATCATGTATGGTCACGTTCTTGAAATACTGCAGAGTATGGCTCAAGAGACATAGATAGGAAATCAATGTGGGGATCCTAAGAAACTATGGGGTGCCGGAGAAGACTGTCGACATCATCAGGCAGCTGTATGAGGGGTTTGCCTGCCAGGTTATTCATGATGGAAGACTGTCAGAGGAGTTCCAGGTCACTACTGGTGTTAGACAGGGATGCCTGCTGTCCCCCTCCTCTTCTTGGTGCTACTTGATTGGGTCACACGCACAGCCTACGACAGGTCTGGAAAAGGCATACAGTGGACACTTATGTCAAAGCTAGAAGACCTGGATTTTGCGGACGATCTCGCCTTGCTTTCGCATAGACTACAAGACATGCAGGAAAAAGTGGATGCTCTGGCACAAACGGCACAACGAGTCGGCCTTAAAATCAGTCAAGAGAAGACTAAAGTAATGCGTAGCAACAACATACAGCAAGATCCAATACGGATTGTGGGAAGGGACATAGAAGATGTGGATGAATTTGTCTACCTTGGAAGTAAGATCAACAGATCAGGAGGTACAGATGAGGACATTAATGCTAGGATTAGGAAGGCCCGACATGCCTTTGCGATCCTGCACATGGTGTGGAAGTCCGCTGCCATCTCCACGAAAACAAAGCTCAGGATTTTCAGCTCAAATGTGAAGTCGGTGTTGCTGTATGACTCGGAAACTTGGCGAGTCACTAGGGCAAATACAAATAAGATCCAGACCTTTGTCAACGGATGTTTGCGGCGGATTCTCAGATTGAGATGGTATGATAGAGTTACAAACACGGATCTGTGGATAAGAACAGGGCAGGAACCTATGATGACACAGGTCAAGAGGAGAAGATGGCGATGGATAGGCCATACCTTGCGGAAGACACAGTCGAGTGTCACTAGACAGGTGCTCGAGTGGAACCCGCAGGAAAACGAAAAAGAGGACGCCCTAAGCAGACTTGGAGACGAGGTCTTACTGAGGAGCTGAAGAGTGCTCAATTGACCTGGGAGAACATAAAAAGAACAGCCAGAGACCGAGAAGAGTGGCGAACAACTGTTGAGGCCCTATGCTCCACGAGGAGCGGAGAGGATTAATGATGATGATGGCTCAAGAGACTATGTCATTTTAAGTACACCAGTTCCACCATACAAAGATAAAGTGATTTATGGTTTTCTTTGTTAACAGTTGGTAAAAAAAAACCTTCTAATGTGCACTTGTCTGCGTTGATAACAACGTCTAGACACTATGAAAACTGTTTGGCTAACACGTCTGCAGAATGGTGTCAATGAGTAATATTTATTCAGAGCTTTAATCGGAAAATTGCAAATCAATGGAAACCTGCTTATGTAAACTGCCTGCATATTTCATATTTTAAATATTGATTTAGATTGTGCAGTTTCAAATGTTATCTATGTTAAGATTTTATTTGGTATTGTAGAAAAGATCAATGTTCTCTTTGACGCTTTCATCCCGACGTGATTCAGGCGCAAATATTATACTGAAGAGCTGGTGTCGAATCTGATGGTTGTCAAGATACGAATGTCTCATTGCCATTCGTTTTGTTTTTGTAGACTCAATAATTAATCCCTCACAATGATCTTTCTGAATATCAAGAAAATGTATCATCTAGCTGCTGATGTATACTCGTTATCAATAAGAAAGTAGTTCTTTTTCAAATTATCTTTTCTTCAGGTATATATTAAAAAAAAAAAAAATAGTGAAAGCAATCCCTGACATCTAAAAACTAGTGCAATCTCCGCAGTGCGGGATAAATGTAGCGAATAGTCTGATCATTTCATCGTGTAAGAAGTTGCAGGGCATGCGGATTAAATACGATTATACCCATGTTTAACCTGGCTAAAGCATTCTGTGCTCAAGATTACTTTTTTTCCCCCGATCCAGAAGCACTTGAGCTTTTCAGCTCTTCGGCTCGGCGCCATGGACATCGTAACCCTTCGGTCACTCGCATTCCAACGCGCTACAAACACGCTGGACAGGCGGGCAAAAGATTGCTTTAAAGACATGTACTCTTCTTCAAAGATTGAGGAGCGCTTTGACTTTTGTCTATGGGCCCAATGTCGTGTAGTATTTATATCGTACACATAATTGAAGATATGTGGTTTCTATACACCCTCGTCATGAAAAAAAAGCTTAGGTACTCTATTAGTTAGTTTGTTCCCTTCGTGCCAAAGAAGGCACATAAGGCAGAGGTTTTAGATCTCCATATAATGCGGTTCGCTGCTAGCAGTTGGAGATCTATTATGGTTTTACATCCCATTAGTTTACTTCCTTGTAGGATTGTTCTTCGAAGAGTGGTCTTAGGTTTTCCACGTTTTCTTTTCCCAACTGGTGACCACATAAGGACTTGTTAATTTAGTCTCTTTTCGTCTGATCTAAGAACATGACCTAAATATTTCCACCTTCGCTTCCTTATAATAATGTTGAGGTATTGAATGGGATCAAGACACAGAGAAGGCTTATCATCAATATAAGAAAGAGGCTGTCATCATTTTTCGGGCATGTGATGAGAAGGGGAGGTTTAGAATACACTGTGACAACCGGTAAAATCGAGGGTAGACGAGACAGAGGAAAACAGAGAGAGAAAATTGTGGATAGCCTGACTTCATGGCACGGTAGAGCTTCAACATCTGAGTTGATAGCAAACACCGACAGAGATTTGTGGAGATCCATGATCGCCTACGCCAGCCGGCACGGCACCTGATGATGAACAGAAAAAGCGTAAAATTAGCAAGTGTGAACAAAAAAAGTGTACAATAAGCAAGCGTGAACAGAAAGAGTGTACAACAAGTGTGAACAAAAAAAGTGTACAATAAGCAAGTGTGAACAGAAAGAAATAGCTAGGTACCCTATTACTAGAAATGAAATGGCCCTCTGTGCTGTTCAAAGATACATCAATCAAAGTAGGGTTCACTGTGTTAATTCCTTTATTCTCCGCCACCAGATTGTGAATCCGAGTTATCTTATGCTTTTCCAAATCTTCAAGGCAAGACAACGATCATGTCCTGAGTCACTGCTACTTTCCAATATATATGTCACTCGTTAGAAAGCTCTACATATTGCTTCTCTATCCGCAGGTCTATTCAGTCTTATTTCTGGCTATGTTCCAACTACAACGGCTGCTTGTATATTGTCAAACAGGATTTGTAAAATTATGGGCTGCGGAGAGTTGAACATGTCTAAAGACAAGTGTTGAAAAAAACGAAACACGTATTTAGTTATAACGTATCATTTGCTTCACCTTAGATAGTTTCGAATTGAATATATTTCTAGCTGTGGTGGATATATCATTTTAAGAAACCACACAGCGATTTATCAGCCTTAGTTCGTCAGTTGTAACTTCAGAGTTCTTCTGCCTTCGATTGGGATTGGATGCATGGAATAACAAACTGTATGCAGAAGCCGAATCTTAATTATAAAACTGATTGTCTGTTTGTGTGTCACATATAAAACTCGAGAACGTCAAACTCCGGATTAATAAAATTTGGATAGCTTTTTCTTGAAGAAATGTGTAGGTCAACGCGACCATTTACACCTCTTAACGTGTTTTCGTAATCAAGTTATGAGTTCGTAAAGTTGGTTACAAATGTATACATTTCATAGCGTGATCAGTCGGTCATTATGCTAGATGAATGAACATGCACAGCGGTAAAGGATGAAAACATTTGTGAACGGCTGTAGTAGTTAAAAACTGTAATCATCTTTAAAAAAATTTTTTATCAAAGCGCGCGAGACAAATTTAAGATTTCCCTTTTCTTTTTATCATACAAACATGTTTCTTTTATACCTTTTTCGGGCAAATATAACATTCGATATTGATGGTATATTAGCTGCGCCTAGTCTTGGAGAAATTACGTTTTATATTCTGCTGTATGTATGTAGGAAAGTTTGCGACGATAAATGAGCTGACAGACCTGTTTTGAAAGCACATATTGTGGAGCCCAAATAAATAAAATAAGATCAATTTCAAATAAAAAATAAAATATGTGTTAAAATTTATTTAATGTGAAGTGGAGTAAACGTAGTGGAGATGGATTGGACATGTGATGCGCATGGAGACTTGCTCCGACACGAAAACTGCACTGAGATGGACTCCAGAGGGTAGGGGAAAGCGTGGAAGATCCAAGACGACCTGGAGGAGAACGATAGAGCAAGAACTGAAGGAAATGAATCATAGCTGGAACACAATAAAGAGGAAGGTCATGAACAGGAAAGAATGGCGTATGTTTGTTGCTGCCCTAAACGCAAAGGGCGTAACAGGCTAAAGAGAAAGAGAGAGGAGTGAACGTAGACTAAAAATTCATATTAATATCGATAAAAGAAACATATGGTCCATGGACGCTTGCTTGATAATGTAAATATAATTGAAGTAGCGAAATATACATACGGTGATTTAGAACCAATCATAGCACGTGTCAGACGGACACCAGCAGAGCAGGAACCGACTATTTATCAGCACGCCACAAGAACTGTCAACCTACATATCATTTGACATCTATTCGGAGAGACTGAGTACACATCGATATGCCGGGAATAATGTTGTGTTCTATTAACCAACAACTAATTTTATCAACGTAATGTATTTCTAGTGAGCGTCTGTAGCTTAAGCGATAGTGAGTTAGATCACAACTCAAGCGTACCTGGTTCAAACTCCGCGGCAGGCAAGTTTGGAAGCAAATTAGTTCCTTTGGATTTTTACGAACGGTAAAAATAGACATCACCGTTCAGAAAACAATGGCTAACTACTGAACGTATAAGGGGTGCCAAGAAAATTGACTTCTCGTTTACTGTGGTCGATGGCTAAGCCCTGTAAAGGATATGCCACGATTTTCAATGTATTTATATGTACGCAAAGCATTTTATTTACTCCTTTTTAAATTTGATATTTTTATCTCCATCCGTTATATTTTTTACGAGTTCTAAATGTGTTATCTATTGTGCACATAAAATACGACTCTTTTATAATGCATTCACATGTCAAGAGTTTTGATTGTAACTTCTAGATGCATGCTCATTCTTCATACTTCGGTACCATACATCATGTGATGCTAGCTACACGTTTCAAACGAGTTGCGTTCATTTTCGATGTTGAGGGATTTTGCTACTTTTCAGTGGGCCCTGCCTGACCTTAAATAGAGTACTCGTCGAGTGTCCACTGCTATCAGAAACAGACGATTAAGCGATGTTTGTGTATTAAAGTTGAGCACGTAGAAGAACCAATGGCAGTTTAAGATCGACAAGAGTATGCTGAAAAAGTCACTGCTCTGGCAAACATAATTAATGCCATTACATGGGGACACCCGTAGGTTCTGCGGAGTTTATGCACTGTAGCTGAGTGAGATCTTACTTTATAAGAAATAGATTGCAGCACGCAGTTATTTGCAGAGCTGCAAGGATGAAGTGCCTGCTTTTGCTAGTTCACCATGAGTTATGAAGACCACTGTTCATTCAATGGATAAGAACGATTACTTGGGTCGAGTCAGTCTATTGGTGCGTATATGACTGATCATATGAGTATGATGTGGTTTGAAAGGTTCTTCGACAGTGAGGGCAATTAATATTTGCAATGATTAGATAATGTATTGCTATTCAGATTTGTCTTATTGAGCTGGACATATCTTCTGCTGCTGCAATTCTGGATGTTTCACACACCGATGCTCTGTGGTGAATTGGTGTACCGTGTACGCTAAGTGATTAGGTCTTGTGAACAGCATCCCAAAAAAGTAAGGATACGTTTGTGGTTTATACAGGTACTAGGTATATTAATAATAATAATAATAATTCCTCTCGTACCGTTATACGTTACATAGGGCCTGCAAGTAATTTTTCCATACCTCTCTATCCTGGGCAACTCGCTCAATCTCCTCCATGGAACTGAGACCGATATTTCCTGCCTCTCTCAGCAAAGTTCGTTTCAGGGTCTCTTTAGCTCGACCTCTCTTTCTTGAACCCTTTGCATGCCACTTCAATGCCTGCTTTGATATTCGTTGATCATTTCTCCCCAAGGTGTGCCCAACATATCTCCATCTTCTCTTTCTTATAACAGTTGTCACTAGTGGTTGACCAGACATGTCTCTGATTTCATCACTTCTCCTGAATTCGTTCCATTTTATATTCATTATTTTTTGCAGACATCTATTTTCAAATGCATTCAACTTGCTTTCTATATCTTAGGTATATTAGGTATATACTAGGTATATAAGGCCCCCGGGAAATAGACACCGAAATTCATCCATGATCTTTATTTATGATCGACAATTGCGCCAAACAGTGAAGAGTGCTTTAGATTCAAATAAAAAAAGACAACATCTTGTAGTGTCATTCTTAACACGTTGACACATTCTTAGTGTCATTCTCACAACATGTCTAAGAGCTAAAACATTGATTTGAGATGGCAGGTTATATTAAGTAAAATTACGAATAACCATTATCAAGAAGATCTTTAATTGCGCATGACCATATCTGCTTATATGTATATTTCCGGTGTTTACTTTCTAAGGCGTCATCTTTCAGAGATATTTTTGCAGAAGATTGGAAAAATCCACTATCCACACATGACTTATATGTCTAATACAACAGACGTTCCAGGCTTTACAGATTCTGTTAGCAAGTATGGTTTTACCACTCAAATATTAAAAACTTTCCTGTTCGACTTCAGTTGACGAGTCAATATTTGCAGTATTTGACTTGGGGTACGTATTTAATTATTTTCCTAAAATTCGCTATCATTCTCATTCTGATGTGGTGTCATTCATTTTCATTCATTCATTCAAGTGCATGCCATTATCATGTTTAGCTACGACTACTTTGACCTGACGTATGAGATTTGTTGTTTCACAAGATGGGGAACTTTAAAACTAACCGCAGCTTGTGTTTACACTACTTTACTCACTGCTACACAGTAACACTAACACACTACACCTGATTCATTTGTTGCCATACTTGTTTGTCTTTATTTGGGCATCTTCGGTAATTCGCAAAACTAAAGTAAAAGACTGAGTGTGTGTTGTGACACTGACAGTTGTGTAACACATTACACAAATATAATAATACAATATTTATATATAGTAGTTAGTAGTCTATAGATTAAAGTTGCTATATGTGAATATGTATACTATATAGAGTCAAGACTATCAGTGATGACATCAGTCACTGACTCACTATAGTTCGTATAGTTCTAAAAGAATCAACTATCTCAAACCTGCTGTTTGCTGATGACTGCACCCTAGCTGCTACCAACTCTGAGGAAGAAATGCAGACTTACATGGACAAGTTCTCAATGACCTGTGATAAGTTTGGCCTCACCATTAACACCAAAAAAACAGGTCATGTTCCAGCCCGCCCCTAGAGAGCAGTACTACGATCTAGTCATCAACATTAAACACCAGCGTCGCCTGCCAACTGACAAATGTGCATATCTTGGCAACCTCTTATCCATATCGGCAAACATAGATTCTGAGTTCAACAGTAGGATATCCAAAGCCAGTGCTGCATTCGGAAGGTTAAGCGTCACTGTGTGGGAGCGGAGGGGATAAGCGTAGCTACAAAGCTGAAAGTTTACCAGGCCATAATGCTAACCACGCTGCTGTCAGCAGCAGATATGGACAGTATAGCAGACACGCAACAAAATTAAACCACTTAAACACAAGCTGTCTACGAAGAATACTAAAAATAAACTGGTAGGAAAAAATTCCAGACCGAAAGTCCTCACAAGAGCAAAGATCCCAAGCGTGAACACCCTGTTGCAGAAGGCCCAAGTGAGATGGGTCGGTCATGTTGTCGATTGCCTGATTAATGTATCCCAAAACAGTTGATGTATGGCAAACTTGAAGGGGGCAGACGTGCAGCTGGTGGACAGAAAAAACGCTTTAAAGACACTCTTAGAGTGTCCTGAAATGCTTTGATATAGACACCACGTGCTGGGAATCCCTTGTGCAAGATCGCCAAATGTGGCGCTGTAACAACAAAAGAGGAACCTGCATAGCTGAAAATCATTGTGTTGTTGAGGCACAGAGAAAACGAGCTGCGTGAAAAGACAGAGCACACAACGCACACATGTCTAAGCTTGATCATGTATGTCCCACCTGTGGTAGGGGATTCTGTTCTAGGATTGGACTCTACAGTCACTTCCGCACACACCAGAGAGGTGCAGCAGCACACGTCTGAGATTGTTGTCATCCTCGCTTGCGATGGACGGCCATATGATAGTTCAAAGTAGTAATATAGATTATAATTAATTTAAGTAATACTCATTAATAGCAAATAATAATTATGTCATAAATAATATGATAATTAACTCTTTCCACGCTTTAAGTCGCACACTGCGCCACAGCGGAAGTCCGTTGCACGCTATTAGCCGCACACTGCACCATAGAGTTGCTTCCCTTATAAGACGTCTTTCTAGTTTTACTTCTACTGTTTTACTTATACTACTTTTCAACCTTGTTATTCTATTGGGTTGTCCAGACTTCTTCAATTTAGTATATAATAATATATATATGTTTATTTATTGACGAGTAGTTGGGATCGTTTTTTTAAACCTCCCTTGAATTAACTGCTTAAAAATTGAGGAAATAACTGCGTGGAAAGAGTTAATAGTATACTACCAATGTTCCATATTCTGATACAAGAAAGTGAGCCTGTTAATTTATAATGTCAAGTATAAGGAAAAGCCTTAATTCTAGGCAGGCTATGTTAAATTTAATACTACAGTACTGATTACTGTACAGAAAGGTTAAGTCACTAGAACCATCACTGACTACATTAAAGGCAAACGCACCATCAACACTTTAGCAGAATTTTGAAGAAATTGTAGGTGATAAGACAACGTTATCAATAATTCCCAAAGCAGTTCTGAATTTCTTTCCAATGACTTGTCTAGTCAGGTAACTGTTTACAGATATTGCGCTGACCAGACCATTGTTGGTCACAATCCAATCATATTTTGGGATATAAAAGTGTAGGTAAAGAGAGAGAACAAATTACTACTTTCTTGTCTACCACATAATGTGCACTTTTCACCCACACATTTTCTATAATCAAAATCATTCTCCATGCCTATAATGATCACACCTTTCAGAAACAATTAGGTTTTGTCATGATAATAATCAAATTCTTAAGGACTAGCAGTGAAATGTGCATTATATCAGGCCTTCAAGAACATTAAAATATTTTTTAAATATTGTAGTGATCATAGGAAAGTGTAGAGACAGTGTATATCCTGTGCTGTTTTTGATTTATGTAGGTTATACCATAAATAGACTGTGATGTGCTTGCATTTCACCATTAATAGTTTTCATCTTCCGTTATTTTAATAATTTATTCATTTAAAGACAATCATGGTTTTGTTACGGAATGCATCATTAAATTATCTTATATGACAGAAAATATGGTAGCACAACATCAGTATGTAATGACAGAAAGTCAACAGTAGTTCATTTCTTCACATCACAATAATAGGAAACAAATAGAACAAGTACAATGTCTGATTGGAACCAAATTGTGCAGTATTTTTACCAGTCATTCAAAAACACCAAGTCACCCACCTGGAATACAAACAACCTCCAAGTGAAAGGTCATTATGTGCCCACCACTCCATGCAAAGATTGGCAAAGCAGTACATTAATGATTTCTGAATTCAATTCTGTCCCAGCATTCAGTCATCAGTTGACACTGGTAATATCAGGGAGATGTATATCAAGAAAACCATGGGTCCCTCAAGAAAGATCACAGCACTATTAAAACCTGCATCAGGTGAGATCATTCAGGACAGGAATTAGGATGAAAAGATGGTCAAAGCATTACTCACACTGTACTCCTACAAAAACTGTTACAGATACAGCTCTTAACCTTTTGAACCCGCCCTCCCGATATTACGGTATTATCATTAGTACACGTATACCGGGGTGCCTACATATCGGGATGAGAACCCCTGCTCGTTATTTGTCAGTGTTCAGCGATAACTTGTGTACTAGTGTGACGTCAAACACAGGAAATGCTTCCCTTAAAGGTTTATCTAAATGGCGGTTTGCATCGTGTTTTGAAACATAGTGATTTTATAATTTTTTTATTAATTTTTAAAAGATGAGACGACAGGCTGAAAATTTCGAAAATGGTCACTCGAAAAGGATAACAACAGAGCAAGCTGTTGAACTTCTTTTAAATGATTCTGAAGATGAATTAGACTTAGAATATGATTATTCTGATAACGAAATCGAAAGTGAGTTGGATGATCATTTAGAAGAATTATTTGAACCGACTGATGTTCAAACATGTCAGTGACTTTCCAAACATGGATTACAAAGACAGACCAGTCAAGAAAGTGAAGACACAATTTTGGTGCACATTTTGTCAAAATTTCCTGTGTCTAAAGGAAGGATCTACATGTTGGGAAGACTGGCATAGTAAGCAGGAATACTCTAGATGATGGGGTAAGTCGATAAAAATTATAGGACACTTAATTCTGCCAATCTATCTTGTTTTTCAAACAATTCTGATATGTGCTGTTTTGCTCAGGAGCCCAGGGCGAGGGTTTTAAAGTATAGTTGGCCAGGGTTCAAAGGGTTAATGCTATAGAAAGTCTACCAGTGTGGCAGAACTTCATGGAAAATGCATCATAGGGATGCTGAGAAATGTCATCCAGGAAATTCCTGCAGGAAAAACAAACAGGAAAGGATTGCATCCCAATAGAAATCATCAAGTATGGAGGAAATGCCCTGTTACAGAACCTGCAGGTGCAGTACCTTAAGATATGAGAGATGCAAATTAAGTTACTCTGTACAAGAGCAACAGTGATTTGGGAGATTTCAAAAACTATATGAAATATCTATTCTGAGCACTGGGGAGAAAAGTATACTCATATGCCATCCTAATCAGGTTGAAAAAGTTAGCTTAGAGGGTCTGTGGTATCTCCTTTTCTACAATATAATTATGTGCTGTGAGATTACTTTTACCTGCAGTTAAAACATTTTTTGCTGTATGTTGACAGAAATGTTAGATGCCTGGTAGACTTGCAGTTCAACATCTGAGGAAGAAACTCAGGACAAACACTAACATGGCTGAGGGAGGGGAAATGTCAAGCGGCTCAGCAAATGATGATTTTCGGATGGAGGAGAGACCAGAACATGGAATGAAGGTCTTACAGGGTCTGAATAAGCTTAGGCAGGATGGTGTTTTATGTGATGTCACACTGATTGCAGAAGGTGAGCTGTTTGCCAATGTAGGGTACTCTATCTTATCTTATGTTACTTAATGTGTGAGCTGTTGGGCATCTTATTTTATGATGGACCTCAAGTTTTACCTACATATATTTAGTGTTTCTTCTCCTTTTCTATTCTTCACAAGGGGTGCTATTTTAATCAACACTCTTCTATATTCATGTCAGTTCGTCACTGCTGTCTATTGTCTTTCCCCAGGTGGATGATGTAATTGATTGTCCACTCTTGCCGTTAAGCGTAGGGGTAGGAGCTTTAATTTGCGTTGCAGGGCCAGATGAGTTGCCCTTGTTGCACTATATCCATGTTTATTTAGTGTGGTCTTGATATTGTCTATCCATCTTTTTTGGGGTCACTTATGTGTCTGGCTATATACATATGTTGTTTCTTTAACAGTCTATCCTATCCAACACATACTTTCTCTCTTTAACCTCACTTTGAATGTTAGGTTTATAATATGTATGGTTTGTAGATTTTATTCAAAGCATAAGTACATATAATAATTCATGTCCACCATTTTTTTACTTTGGTTGTAATTCATTCATTTTTTAAAGTTTCATGTTTTGCTGACTTTGTTCTACAAGTTTAGGTAGTATTTTCAATAAAATGTCTATTGTACAACATCTTGAAGCAATTTAGTGGTTTCATCAATCCTGTTAGAAAACTAAACAAACATGTTGTACATGTTGGCAGATTGAGCTGAACAGACATTGGAAGGCACAATGTAAATATTGTAAACACACTTCTCCTGGTTGTTTCGTTCAGAAGAAAATAAGTTGTTACAAAAACTGCAATCATATAGATATACTGCCGACCTTAGTTTTACCAGTGTGGGTTCTCTGGATATGTCTACACTCAGAAGCACTCAGTATTACTACATATAACAGGTGGCATGCTCCTCTTAGAGGTGTTTTGTCGGGTTCCTCACCCGTAGTCTATAGTTTTACTGCATAGACTTGGGAATCAGTTATTTGATTCTAGCTGCTCTTTATTCCTATATCTGTATATTATATCTGTATCATATATTCCTATGTCTGTAAAAGCAGGGAAGCATCGCATGTAAGTATGGTTGGCTTGTTTGACAGGGTAGTGTATTTGAACAGACATAGCAGTCTACTTAGGACTTAATATCAAGATGGCGGTAAATTAGAATCCGTTGTGGACTGGGCCGAGGAACCCATTGCTTTGGTATCATCCATAGATGTGTCAGGTGTAGAGCCGAAATTATTACTCCCTTTTTCCTGTATGGAAGTAATTGATTCTCAAGTTAGCCATACATTGGAATCAGTTGTCGATTGGTCCGATGGTGAGCCCATTGCTCTCCAATACTCTCCCATTCTGGCAAAGGAGGATTTTCAAGACATGCAAAATCTTCAGCCGGTTGTTTGTGACATGAGTGTTAGGCAGGATATCGGACAGGTTAATCTCTGTGTGACTGAGGATATGGGACACACATTGATAGATTGTAACATGGAGCAATCAGCTATTGGTAGTTCGGAGAGGATATATAGTGTGGAACAAAGCAGTCAATCGCCAATCTCTGAAGTGTCCCCCCACGCCAACGAACAACAGATAAGTCATTTAAGTTCTGTAAATTTTAAGCAATCAAATTAAAAAGGATGCAAATGCCAAATTTCAGTTCACATTCTTTTATTTTATATATATTAATTTCAAGAGTATATCACAACATGTCCTCTCGTTGCAATGTCTTTTCAGTTCTTCTTTTGTTTACTAACGTTACTATCTCGTCACTCTCTAACTACGCAAAACGTCATTGTCTCGTTTAGTGTTACCCTTTTGCTTAGAGAGTGTAAACACTAAGTCTGCTAATAAAATATCTAAATATATACAAACTACACACTAAAGCTAACTGTCTGGTTCATCAGCTGCCACCTGGGGCTGACTGCATGCCTGGACTGGCCGGGGTGACGTCTACAGGTCTGTTAACCCTTAGTCCTCAGTTTGGATTTCTAAGCATAAAACAAATCTCAGAAGAAGAATTAACCTAGTAATATTGTTACCTAAACACCATTAGCTGTTAAGATTTAAAATTGTGGTATACATTTTTCCTATGTCCTACAAGTGTATCTGATGCTGATATAGTAAACGGTAGAAGTAGTAGAAGAGTGCCCCCTCCCCCAATTCATGCATTGTCATGATTCTCCTAAATTCTCTTTGGGCACCCAGCCAAGTATTTGAGCACAAAAGACTTGTTCTGCTAGTTGGTTTCTTAGACAGGTGCTAAACCTTAATTCCTTTATTCTGTAAATTTATTCTCAAATTTTTCATTTTGTATTCCATTATTCCTCTGTAAATTCATTGGTGAAGTTCTCATTTTGAATTCCATTACTCCTCTGTAAATTCATTTTTGAATTTCTCATTTTTTCTCTTACTAATCAATATTTACCATCTGCTTGCCAGGATAGACACCATATTACAAATTCTATTAGCTAGCAATATATCTGGTGAATCATGCAGACACCTCATGATATTTATACACGCAACAGATTTTACATAATGTAAACATGTCATTAATATCTAGTGGAGGAACAAAAACTAGACTACTGACAATTTTAGATGTGCAGCTAAGAGAAGTGAAAGGTGCGTCTTTGACACATCAAAACTAGATGCTATGGGTAGATGCTGTCCATTAGCCTAAGACATCTCATATAGGAGGAGAATAATCTGAACTATTCTTCTGCTGTTTCAGTATTTCAGTTCCACCATATAGTTTATCTACAGAGGTGGGGAATGGGGATCCACATTCTTTTCTTCAGATTTGCCTGCAGGAGATATTTTTAAAGGATATGTTCTGAGTCACATGTACAATTTCTTTATGAGATCCCTAGGATTGTTGCGTGAGCTGTGAAATTTGTGTTTTGTTGCAACAATCGATAGATGGCATGTCATTTCTGCTGACAGAGACAGGGCCATATGGGGAAACCCAGTACAGTGAAGTCAATCCTTTGTCTTTAGACCCTCTATTCCCATTCATTGTTCCTGTTGTCAATGTATACTCCAGAAAATGTAATTAACTCATAACTAGATAAAGAAACAGCTTCTTCTTTTTCGAATCCTGTATGCCTCACAGCGTCAGGTCAGGAAGAGATTTCTAAACGGGCCCTAGTATGCGCTTCGTAGATAGTCTCTTTCGTTGCCTCTGTTATCTCTGAGGTCCATCTTGTGGCCGGCTTTTTGCTTTGTACCCATTGTATCGGAGCAGCATTCCTCTTTGGGGTGCACCATCTGATGGTAATCTGCTTACGTGGCGAACCATTTAATTTGTTGTTTCTTGATGAAGTCTAGTACTGATGTTGTACCCACTTTTTTCCTGATGTCTTCATTCTCAACCGGTCTCTTCTTGTTACACCCAGCATTCTGCGTAGACACTTCATCTCTGTTGTGACTAGTTTTCTTCTATCGTTTGTTGTCAGCGTCCAGGTTTGGCACTGGTAACATAATGTGGGGAGAAAGATTGTGTTGAACATTGCTCTTTTTGTATAATGAGAAACAGCATAATGAGTTAAAAATAGCACATTGGTCTACACATTCCCGTTTGACTAAACTGTATAATTTCAGAGTTGTTAGTTCAAAAATGTGTCCATGCTTCAGACAAACACACATGACCACAATAAGTTTGATAAGATCTTGATGTTATAATCTTCAAAATCTTTAACATGTTTGTCTATTTCTAATAATAACATTGTGTATTTTTCAGAAAACTTTCAAAATTGAAAATTTTACAACATATTATTTCCTTGTTCACAGGTACACGGTTTAACTGCCATCGTGTCATCCTGGTTTCATGTTCAGACTACTTCCTTTCAATGTTCACAAGTGGAATGCGCGAATGCAACCAGAAAGAGATTGAATTAAAAGGCATCACTGCAAAGGGACTGGAGAAAGTGATTGAGGTGGTCTATACATCAACTACCACTTTAGAAGGTGATGACATCTTTGATGTCATAGCGGCAGCAACACATCTTCAAGTCACACCAGTGATAGAATTTTGTGAGAGAAATTTCTTAAGTGGAATGAACACTGGTAATTTTTATGACTTTATCAACACAGCAAAGCTGTATAGTATGCATAATGCTTTGAAGCAGATTGATGTGTTCATTGCCAGGAATCTGATGCAGATTGCAAAGGAAAATACACTGAATCTTCTGACTTATGAGCAGATGGTCAGCTGTTTAAGTAGTGACAAATTATGCTTTCGTGAGATGGATATTTTTCATATTACCTGGGAGTGGTTAAGAATGGATTCAAAACGTTTATCTCATTCTCCGTCTTTGATGAAACTCATCCGCTTTCCTCTAATTAACCCTGCTGATTTAGTCCACCAGGTTCAGGGAGTTGACCTAATGATGTCCAATCCAGAATTGCGACAGATGGTGCTGACTGCACTTAATTATCATGTTGTTCCCCACTCGCAACCTTTGTTGAATACAACCTCCACACGTCTACGCTCTTATGTTGAGAGACTGGTGAGTGTAGGTGGCCGTGAGATCCACCCGAACCCTTGTTTACACGATGAGCTTTTGGTATTTGACTCTAAGATAACCTCCAGCAGTCTTTTAAACCGGCAGGAGATAGCCACTTTACCCAGCGCACTTAGCCACATGCAAGTGCTTGTTTATAACAACTTTCTTTATGTTTTAGGTGGCTGCACAACTCAGTGTGCACATGGTGAGTCTGCGGTTAACTCGGTTCTTCGATACGACTCTCGTTTTGACTCATGGTTTCAAGTATGCCCCATGCTAAATAAAAGGGCATATTTCTTTGCTGGGGCATTGAACAATAAGATTTATTCAGTGGGTGGTAAGTTCAAAGATGGAAGTTTAGCTACTGCAGAATGTTACGACCCAGCTGAAAACACTTGGGAGCTCATATCTTCTATGCCTATGTCTTACCATGCACATGCTGGTGCCACATATGGAAATCATATTTATATCTCTGGAGGATACTCGGGTAATCATTTCACACCAGACATGCAGCGGTTTGACCCAAATGCCAATGTTTGGGAAGATATGGCACCAATGCTTACACCTCGTGGATGGCATGTGATGTGTGCTTGCCATGACAAACTTTTTGTTTTTGGAGGCTGCAACCTGAATGTGAATCAACAGGCACAGCCAGTTATGCAGTCTGAATGCTATGACCCAGCATCAGATCAGTGGACTATTGTAGCTCCACTGTCAATCTCTCACAAGGAGGCTTCATGTGTGGTATACAGGGATAATATTTATGTGCTAGGTGGATATAATGTACAGACCAAGACAGGACAAAAGTTGGTTAGCAAATACGATGTGTTCACTGGAATATGGGAAACTGTTGGTGCCCTTCCTCGTAGTTTGACAGGGGTAGGATACTGCACAATTAAACTCCCATCTTATGATCCAGAAGAGCTGCAAGCAGAGGATGAATAGTTGCTCTACACTGAAGAAAGCCATCTTGGTCTCCAGTTTCCATTAACTTAATGTATTTGACATTCTTACTACAGAAGGTTGAATCTATTTATATATGTATATGCTTGAGTGTGTGTGTATGCAGTAGAACATCAAAATGAGCCAGCAATTTTGATATATAACTTGTGCCAAAAAGTGAGAAGTGTTCCGGAGCTAAATTATTTTTTCACTTTCTGTCGTTTTAATAATTTTTTTCGTTTTTAATTTGGTTAATTTTATACACATGTTATTGTGGTTGGCGGTTACCTGTGAATTTAAAAAAAGTGCAACTCAGTTTTTTTATTACTAAATCATTTTGTTTTTGTCTCCAGTACTATTTTTTATTATTTTGAAAATGTAAACTATCCTTTAATCCAAATCTGCTGGAACTATATCCTAACTTTAATATTTTTCTCAAAGAAACGTAGCTTACAATTATTTATTTTTGGTTAGAGCTTTATTCTTTTAGTGCGTAAATATCCTATTTGTGAACATTTAAAAGGATTAAATTTAATATTGACATATTAGACATTTTGTTTTAACTCTTACATTTAGAAACTGTAATTGTGAAATCGTCAGATATAATAGCCATCATCAAATAGTTTGTCCTGGCAGGAACTTTGCCACGCTAACAGTCCTTAGAATTTCTTTCTCTTATAGGTCAGATGTCTCGCCTCTGAAGCCGTCATGCTCAAGTCATCAGTTACATCCTGAATACATCTTCTCCGTGGTCTTTCTCTTCTCTTTGCAGAGATGCCACCTTCCATAATGGTCTTCTTCAACCCTTCGTGACTATTGATATGCCCAAAATACTTCAATTTTCTTATTTGTAGCATCAGCTAGTTTTATTTCATTATGAGTACTTTCTGGGTAGATCTATTTGTTCTCTTCCCTGTCCATGGTATACGGAATGATTCTTTTGTAACACTTATATTCAAAAGCCCGTGATGTTTTTCCACTGCCTTATTAAATATCCATGCTTCACACCCATACATTGTCACTAAGAATATGCATGCGCTGAGTATTCTGATCTTTGTTTTTCCTATCAGTTTCATTCCCTACTGATTTTAGTTGTTTTAAATTTTGTACGGTCATGTTTGTTCTTTTAATTTCTTTCATTCCTATTTCCATCTCTTGTTTGCAATGAATCGATATATTCAAAACTTGTCTCATGTTATATTTTCTCTCTGTTGATAAAAATAAAATCAGTTGTCATTATTTTTGTTTTTGGCACGTTTAGAAATAGGATTTGTTATTTGCTTTTCTCTTGTACTTCCATTATTACTTTCTCAACCCCTTTTTGCCATGTTGACAGTAATACTGTATCGTCAGCATATCTTAGTTCAGGTATTTATTTTACTCTGATTATAAAAGTATCATATAGTTCTTTTCAGATACATTAGTACTTGTTTAATACTACAAGTTCTCATCATTTGCTTACAGGTCACGTTACTAAAAAATAGAAACTATAATGTATACAGCGCACTGATTAGGACAGATGTTACATGATATAGTACATTTAGTACTTTGGATGCTATGTTTCATATTTTATAACTGATGAGAAAATAGTTATCATCATCAGGTGCTGGCTGGTGTAGGTGATCATGGATCTCCACAAATCTCTGTCCCTGGTATTTACTATCTTCTCAGATGTTGATGCTCTTCCACGCCATGAAGTCAGGCTGTCTAAAATTTTCTCTCTCTGTCTTCTTCTGTCTCGTCTCCCCTCAAAAAATAGTACCTAAATAAAAATAAGTGATTCAAGACTGAATAGTTAATAAAATATACTGTTTTTTTTATTTGCATCCCGTCATTATTGACAAACTTTCATCTAGAATATCTATATAACAAGCCGTAGTGTATTCTGTAATGCACAAGTATCTTTCTATTAGTGTTCTTAAGAGATATATATAGCATTGCAAGTGCCCTTGTCTTTGACAAATCTGCACTGTTCATCACTAGTTTCTGATCTTATTCAGCCCTCCTGTAAATATAGGTGCAGTAACACAAAATAAATTTCCATTATAAAATATTCTTGGTTGGGTATTGCTAAGCTTACAGCAAGATAAATATAGTAAAACGGATATAGATTCAATACTTGGCTGCCACATATTAATGGTACATGCCACATTCCAGACTGAATATCATTATCTGCACCACAAATAAAAAATATCTTAATAATAATGTATCCATAGTATAAGAGCTCATCCCATCACAGTCTGCTGAGCACTGCCAGAACTTCATATATATGAAACTTAGACATAATTAAGATTTTGTTTTGGTATATTATTGTCTATTATTGTTATATACGAATATCAAAGCAGGCATTGAAGTGGGATGCAAAGGGTTCAAGAAAGAGAGGTTGACCTAAGGGGACCCTGAAGCGAACTTTGCTGAGAGAGGCAGGAAATATCGGTCTCAGTTCCATGGAGGAGATTGAGCGAGTTGCCCAGGATAGAGTGGTATGGAGAAATTACTTGCAGGCCCTATGTAACGATAACGGTACGAGAGGAATCATTATTATATTATTGTCTGTAGAGCGTTATCAAAAGTTGGTGTATTTTTATGCAGGAAAAATGTAGTTATTTAAATGTATTCTTCATTAGGAAATTTAACGTTAGACTGTGTACCCAAGATGTGTGTGTGAAACTAAAATTTTGTGTAAAGTTAGAGAAAAGAAAATATAAATGATAATGCCATAGACTAATCTCTGTGGCGTAGAGTTAAGTTGGTTACCTCATGATAATGTCATAGACTAATCTCTGTGGCGTAGAGTTAAGTTGGTTACCTCATGATAATGCCATAGACTAATCTCTGTGGCGTAGAGTTAAGTTGGTTACCTCATGATAATGCCATAGACTAATCTCTGTGGCGTAGAGTTAAGTTGGTTACCTCATGATGTCATAGACTAATCTCTGTGTCGTAGAGTTAATTTGGTTACCTCATGATAATGCCATAGACTAATCTCTGTGGTGTAGAGTTAAGTTGGTTACCTCATGATAATGCCATAGACTAATCTCTGTGGCGTAGAGTTAAGTTGGTTACCTCATGATAATGCCATAGACTAATCTCTGTGGCATAGAGTTAAGTTGGTTACCTCGTGATAATGCCATAGACTAATCTCTGTGGCGTAGAGTTAAGTTGGTTACCTCATGATAATGCCATAGACTAATCTCTGTGTCGTAGAGTTAATTTGGTTACCTCATGATAATGTCATAGACTAATCTCTGTGGCGTAGAGTTAAGTTGGTTACCTCATGATAATGTCATAGACTAATCTCTGTGGCGTAGAGTTAAGTTGGTTACCTCATGATAATGCCATAGACTAATCTCTGTGTCATAGAGTTAATTTGGTTACCTCATGATAATGCCATAGACTAATCTCTGTGGCGTAGAGTTAAGTTGGTTACCTCTCGTTCCAAAGGTATTCGTTTCACAAGTAGGGTGGTCGTGATATTTTTCCAGAGATCCCTGATTGAGTTACTAGTCTTATCGGAGATGTACGATAAAACGAAGGTCCTATGTTCAAGTTCAGCACTTAAAAGAAGAACCCTTTGCAGTTGAAAATTGATATGAGTATGCTGCCAGCTCAAAATTCTTTTTTTTTTTAAATTATTACAAAAAAATTCCTACAAATTTTCACTATCTTCAAAATCTGGAATCCTTTCCGGTGTTGCAAAATCCGTACACTGTCATTGAGATCTTCCTGTGTAAGAAAGAGATGGAAGCATGCATGGTTATTCACCGATTTGAAATGATGATGGTCCAATCAATCAAAACCCATAGTGTTTAATACAGTAAAATTCTGCATTAAAGAAACAATAATAGCTTAGAATTTCCAGATGAGGTTAGCAATTATAATCAGCAAGTTTTAACATGCATCAACCAAAAATGTTCCCCATTCCTTTTGATTGTCAAGCAAACACTCCAGCTACTTTGACTACTCTATCATTCAATTAAATTGTACATTACTAAAGGACATCATATATTTATTTACATCTAATCGTCAAATATTTCTGCTTCTAATTTCATTCCTGAAGCATGCGGCTGGCTCCTAAATTTTAGTAGTTATATTTATTTATTATCAAATTAAACCCCTCAGTCATCATTTTCTTGGGGTTTTTTTGGATACCTGAATTGTGGATCAAATTTTGGATTTATATATTGTTTTTAAAAAAACTTTATGTTACTCCAGTTTTAATCAGTCTACACTGAATCTGTTATCATTTTATTCTGAATTTTCTTGGACATGTCAGTAACATTTTTCTGCAGGAAGATAGTTATATAATTATTGTATTGTTAAAGTTGTAGTTACATGTGCTGTATAAGGTATACAGCACATGTAACTACAACTGCGAAACTTGAACAGTATATCAGAGACACGCAAGGAAGCTAAACCACTTTCACACAGTCTGCCTTAGAAAATTAATGAACATCAAATGGCAGGATATGATCCCAGATACAGAGGTCCTGAAAAGAGCTGCTCTCCCCAGCATCTATACAATCTTGATGCAGTCCTAGACAAGATGGGCAGGACATGTGGCTCGAATGCCAGATTGCAGAATACCCAAACGACTCTTTTATGGTGAGCTGCATAGCGTTAAACGCTCACAGGGGGGTCAGAAAAAGCGATTCAAAGATACACTCAAGAACTCAATGACATCTTTTGGCATAGATGTCAACAACTGGGAGAATGCTGCTCAAGACAGATCAGCCTGGCGCACACTTCTTCGACCTGGTTCCTCGGCCTGCGAGGCAGGTAGAACAGCACGGATGGAGCAAAAACAGAAAGGCAGTAAAACTTCCACAAGTGCAAGTATACCTTGCCCACACTGTACAGGAACATTTCAAGCCTGTATCGGGCTCACTAGTCATCTACGCACACACAGACAAACATAGCGCAACTACATTCCCTTGGATGAAAATTTGTGTGGTCATTATCACCGTGATGGACGAGCATCATAAGGTATAGACAGGATATTTGGTCACAAGGTAGAGCTAATCGTATACTGTATAATTTAGGACTGTAGACTGTTGTTATGCTTTGTAATACTTCATTACTTTGTGCATTTTTATGTTTCACTGCTGGTATACAGCAATAGTTTTCAAACTGTGCATCTTTTTTAAAGATTATAATATTGCACTGTGATAATTAACCCCCTAGATGAAGTAATGACTTTTACTAAATGTACCAGGAAATTCTGCTAGCTCATTTACATTTTATTTTCAGTTTTGTGTATGTTTTTTTAAGGGTTTTTTCTACTGTCAGGATGGTATTTTATAGAGGGAAATCGGATCTACTTAATTTTGGTTGAGGGCATCATAGACACAAAAAAGTTTCAAAACTACTGGTATCTAGTTTTAATGCAGTCTTCCCCATTATTGGTAGGACTGTCACGTATAAGTGGTGAATCTACAACCCTAATCAAACTGCAAGAATTCCATGTTAAATGTGGTGTAGCTAGACGAGCACTATACTGGTAGCCAAAGAAGAATAGTTGACCAACAAAGAACCGGTGTTAGTCGCCACACGCTGAGAGATGTACTGAGGAGATCGAGCAGTTATGTACTAATTGGTTCAATGTGCAGTAATGATGATCTGATAACTAAACTAAACTAGCTGTGTACCAAAATACAGCTTGATTACTTGAAGCAAACAAAACCTCTTGATTGCAACATTAATACTCAAACTACTTGACTATATCTCTGTGATAGTCAACAACATCAGTGCTCAAATAAGATGCCCTCATAAATTAACATTGATTATTCAGTTAAAAAAATTACACTGTGATAATAAGCTGTGAAATTCTTGCTGATGTTTTCTTTTCTAATGAACATAGCAATATATATTGAACAAAAAAATTTAATTTGTTGCATATCTTTTACAGAACGCCGCCATCAACCAGAGTAAACGAATCATCAATTTTCTAGGCACCACTTATACATTTAGTAGTTTGTCATTGCTTTCTGAATGGTGGGGTCTATTTTTACCGTTTGTAAATATCCATGAGAACTAATTTGCTTCCGAACTGCTGGACGCTGAGTTTGAACCAGGTGTTCTTGGAATGTGATAGAGCTCACTACCACTATGCCACAGACGCCCGCAGCAATATATATGGTTCATTTTAATTAGGCAATAAAAAATATACGCTAGTAAAATAATATATCGCTGCATGCTTTGTCCTTTCGCAATGTCACATGTATTTGGACAATATTAATACTTTAACAAAATTAATAAAATATACGTTTACATACAAATTAGTACTAATAAATTGCATAAAAAATTATTGACTAGAAAAATAGGTTTATAATATCCATGATCATGACTGTATGATATGGATATAAAAGACAAAGTAACCCTTTTTCATATCTCGAGGTATATTTGGTAATACAGTGTTAGGCCCATATTTTTTGTTGACCGTCGGCACATGATGGGCGACGTGGTCAAAATCATGCCGGCCACCTTTACTTCCCAGTGCTTTTCCTGGTACCCAATTGAGGCTGGGTAAACCTGAGAGCCGTTGTCCGAAAAAATATTCCACGCCCACAGGAATTAAACCCAGACCTTGCGAGTTCACTAGCAGCTATGATACTGTGGCTCTCACTATAATAGGACAAACAATATATGAAGATAAATGTTATGGGTTAAGTGTATCTGCTTCATGTTAGGTAGCCTGTAGACTTGTTTAAGCCATCTGATTATGTCTCTTCAATGTATCCTGTCGTTAATGGATCTGTTTACTTCAGAGAAAGGGAGGACGACCTAAGGAGACCCTGACACAAACTTTGCTGAGAGAGGCAAGAAGTCTCAGTTCCATGGAGGTGATTGAGCAAGTTGCCCAGGATAGAGCGGTATGGAGAAATTGCTTGCAGGCCCTATGAAACGTAACGATATGAGAGGAATTATTATTATATCGAGAAATAAAGTATTAAATCAGTATTTTTCTTAGACCAGCAGCACACGTTAGATGATGTGTTCAGCATCATGTACGCTATCTTTGATTCCCAGTATTTCTCTGATATTTAATTGAGGATGGGTCGACCTGAGAACTGCTGCGGCTGAAAAAGTCCCACTTTAACTCGAGAGTTTAGTCCTGGGACCACAAGCCTAACAGACAATTGCACTATCCAAAACACTACTACATTTCTCCTTTTTGCTCCATATCTCTCCTTAATACTGAGGTTGTTTACTGTGACTCTTGAGCATGTCATATTTTAGGTACATAATTCTTTTGCATTAAAGAGGATTTCAGTTTTATGTATATATTTTTGTTATAACGTGATAAAACCATCTTGTGGCAGGGCACACTCGTTCAATCAAAGACCAGTTGCCTTTCAGTTATATTAGGACATTGTAACTATTAAACCATCAGTATGCACACCTTTCAACATCTACTGAGTAAGACTAAGCGCCTATGGGTGGAGTGATGTGATGTCGGTTTCAATAACTAAATGACTGTTAAAACCAATCTGTGATGATGATTTATTTCTGTTTATTTTTTTACCACCTTCTGTTTTTAGCCTTTTATGTTCTTTTATTTATTTGTTGTAGGTTTAGATTTTCTTGGGGCAAGAATTTGAGATTCTAGTTTTGTGGTTTTTCTCATATTTTCATTACTCCTCTTCGCCCTATAGATTCTAATTGTCATTCTTTTCCACTGCTGTGTAAGAAACACTGTTTTTAACTTTTAGGACTTGCTTTATTTTACCTTGTTGCCAAGTATTTTGGGAGGCTGTATTAGTGCTCTATGGTGATTCCTGTGGTTTATGCTCCTTAAAAGAACTTCATCCATCATTTTTTTGTCTTCCTCATGCCAAACCGTCCATTTATCAAGCATCTAGGGATAATATGATTTTGACTGAGCAGTTGTAGCCCAATGTGAAACAGCTTATTTCAGTTTCTTTTTTGTATTCCAGACAAGATGAAGTTTTAACATTTTTTTTTAAATTTACTGTTCGCATTTGGATCTTCAGCATTGTGCGAAGATTATATCATTTGCTGTTTTGCTTTTTTTTTTTTAAATATGATAAATTTACTGATATTTAAAGTTTAGAAAAGAAATGTAAAATGTTACATATGTAGATAACATTGTAAGGAAATCCTAGTGACTGTTTGAACAAAAAAAAATCAAGTGTAGGAGAAAAGAAGTCCAAATTGGGATCATTTTGTGATATGTAGTTCATTTGTAATTATTTTCCTTACAGTTCTTGTGAATCAGTATTAACATATCCTTGTTTTTGTGTACTATCATTAAGCAAAGATACTTTTAAAAACTGTAGTGAATTATTAACCCCTTCGCGCTTCTGAGCTGATATGCTTGCTCACAGTATTTTTGAAGTTGACACAAAGCCAATATACTGGCTAATTTAGTATACATTGCAATATTAGTGTGCCGAGAGGTTAAAAATGTTACGCGTAAGCATATATTTTTAGACTAGTCAATCCTTTGATCTTCTGAACTGATATGCTTGCTCACAGTATTTTTGAAGATGACACAAAGCCAATATACTGACTAATTCAGTTTACTTTGCAATATTAGTGCATCCAGAGGTGTAAACCACAGATTCCCAAACTTTTTCAATCCACCACCCATTTTGCACAACATAAACTTTGTAACGCCTCCCTTCACATTATAACAGTTAGCCAACGCCTCCCCTCCCATGCTCTATTTTCTTTTTGACATATTGATATATATTTATGTCATACATGGTCAATTTTCAAATGATTATATGCATGAAATAGAAAAGTGAGGAAAAGATGAATCGCGTAAGTCGGACATAAAATGAATTTAAATGAAGAATTCAAATTTTAAATGATTAATCAATCGCAAAATCACGAAAATAATTTATTTTGAAATATTTATTATTAATTTCTTCTTTAAGGAGCCACCGACCTAATCGCCTGAACATCACCTAAATTCTTCTGAACCCACTACGCCCCTAGAACGCTTCAACGCCACAGGAGCGGTACCACTTTGGGAAACGCTGGTGTAAAAATATCACAAAGTGATAAATGTTATCATTATTGTATGTGCATATTTTTGTTTTTACAAATAGATTCCGTTAAATATTTTTTTTAAACAATTGTTTGTATATTATGAATCAAAACTCATTTCTTACTTTCTCTTCTCTTAATGGCAAGTTTTGACACAATGCTGTCACAACTCAGTTCTTATTTCCACATTTAGGATGGCATATTTTAACTAATGCTATCAACATATTTAAAATTTATTAGTTGTATGATTGAAATATATGTATACATTGCTTTGTAATGAAGTCATGGGTTGTTTAGTTGAGTTGTACATGATATACTAGGTAAACATCAGATATTGTGAGAAGCATACTTGTGATTTCTTATTATTTAATCAAATTTAACCAAAATTTAGTCGTCTTCAATTTCGATTGTAGCAAGTGAGTATGTCACATTATGTAGAAGTCTACAAGGGACTCGCCTCTGAGGGTGTGGTTAAAGAACCTGTTTTCACACCATGGGGTATATTGGAGAATGAATTGTTAGCGTACGGTGACTGATCACTCTTGTCCTGTGGTGATTAATGAAACATCTTGTACCACTAGCAAAGTGTTCATGTCTGACATTACCTAATTTGAGTATCATCTTTACTCTGGATAGAGCTGCAGATTCATGTGTCTGTAAAGAAGATGTCTTATATAATTAAAAAAACTGCAATACTGAAACATATATTCAAAATCATCATTTTGTTTTCACTTAACAGGAGAGTATTGGAGTTATTGAAATTACATGCAAACGCTATGTAACGTATAACAGTACAAGATATACAGTTTGTTCAAGATAAAAGTAGCCCCAATCTGGCATGTATTTATGAAATGAGAAGGTTCAATTATGACTAAGTATAGGTCAAGTGAGCGAGTATTTATGTGATGATGTGTAATTATGGTGCTGGAAGGTGCTATGAACAAATGTGACGAAAAGACGAGCTAATCAGAACCAGTTTAAATGGTATATAGACAAAACGCAATGTGCACCTGGCAACTTTGTCAATGGGGCTACTTTTATCTTGAACACCCTGATATATGTACCCGTTACCAGTTCCACATTTGCATATTTAAGTTGGTTGTGACATGTAAAATTATCAATTGTGTTCTGAATTTGTAGTATATATTCAGTCAAATCTGGCAGAAATGTGTGATTATATCGTAGACAATGTACCACGATTTTAATGAAACAGTATAAAGGTGATTAACCGATATATGATGTTTGTCAGTTCAATTATCTTGATTATCTAACTTTTTTATTTTCATTTCTGTTATGTATTATATATATAGAAAGTCAAAGTGATACTTTTCTACTATATTCTTCCATTAAATAATTGTATGGTTCATCCTTTTTTTATACAGTTGAAGTTATGTCATGTGACAACTTATTTGAATATTTTTGCCTACCTCTGGTATAGTGTGTTATAAATGTACACTTACTGCACTGTGAATATGAAAGTGAAATTTGAAAATATGAGAATAAATTATAAAATGCTGTAAATACTTAAGGAAACTCTTGAATACTGGCAGTGAAGAGCTCATAGCCAACAGGAAAGTAAGAAAGACACAAAACAACAGTATATCTCAACCACCATAAGAAAAAAGAAATCATCATGCACAGAATTAACAAAAAAAGACATACTCTACAATCACTGAATGGGGAAAACAAAAGACAAGTTAAAAAGATGGAGACCAAGACAAACTTTTTGACAAGGAGTACCAGAGAGTGCACAACTATAGAACTGAGTACTAACGAGACTGCAAAAATTCCAATTCAAATACGGTATAGCTAGACAAGAACACTATACTGGTAGATAAAGCAGAATAGTAAACCAACAAAGAACCAGTGTCGTTAGTCGCCACACACTGAGCGATATACTGAGGAGGCGATTGGAGCACTTACGGACTAATTGGTGCGACATGCAGTGATGATGATCAGATGACTAAACTAAAACTTTTTTAAAAAAAAAGATCTGAACACCAGGGAAGAATTATAAAAACACTGGTATCAATTACTTTGTTCGATAATAACCTTTGATCGTAGTCTATCTTTCAAACACCATATTGAACAGACGATACAACGTGCAAGCGTGGTCTTGCGGCTCTCAAAGTTATGGTGGCCGAACACCTTGAGCAGAGACTACTTGCCCTTTTGTTCGATCGACTGGTAATGTCAGTGGTAGATTACGGACTCGGAATTCTTACGATATCAAGATCACAATGTGAACGACTTGAACGGTTCAGAATGAAGGTATGGTATAGTTCTGGGCTGCACTAGAGATACCCCATTGTGAAGATGAGATATATGCTTGGCCTTCTGTCACTACGCTCCCGTCATGCAATCGCCAAACCAAGGCATATATGCGGGTTACTTCGGATAAGAGACATCCACTTCACAAGAACACTAATGATGTTAAGGGCACGAGAATCAAGCGTGGTATGTCGTGGATGGCCCAGGCTGAGAGAACGATTGGCCAGGTGACTACGGTTGCGACTCTACCAAAAGGGGAAGAATGGATCCCAACAGATGGAAGCATGATGAACTATCTCAACGTTATCATTACTCTTGGAAGAGAATGTAGAGATTGGGGCAACATGAAGGCTGATCTAGCAGTTAAGCAGCTGATAGAAGATAATGCAAGGGATGATGATGTTGTTGTATATACCGATGGGTCGGTTCAACGTGGTGAGAAATCCGGCTGGGGTTTCTTGGCTATGCGCATGGTAGGGTTGTTGCGGAGCGAAGTGGGGCATACAGGACAACTACTTCTAGTATGAGAATGGAGGTTGAGGCCATTACTGCTGCCCTCCATTGGATTTCTGGGACTTCATTTACTGGGGCAGTTGTTGTATCTGACTCTCAGTCGATGCTTCACAAGATCCAGAAGGGCAGGTTTCGGTATGAGTGGATGTCGTCTATAGAAGTTTCTAACCTCCAGCGGCTTACGTGGATATACTGTCCTGGGCATGCGGGTGTTTACGGTAATGAGAGAGCGGACAGGCTTGCATCAACAGCATCAATTGTTGGGAGTTGAAGATGGATAAGGGGATATTCTTCGGTCTCTTCGAGACTCTCTGTTGGATGAGGACACTAAAATCGATGTTGAATCGATCAAGCGATTTAAGCAGTTTGGAATTACACTTTGTTCAAGTCGAACTGGATGCCTGAGAGGTAGAGTGAGAGGTGTGTTTAATCAGCGAGCCACAGGAACCATCAGTATGCATACTCTTCGATATCTGTTGGGGAGACTGAGCACCTATGGGTTTGCCCGGAGTGCAATGACGTCAGTTTAGTAACCAATAACCAATAACCAATAACTTTGTTCGAACTGGAGAGTGCTGATTTCTGTGTTATTCACTGTATTTAGTGTAGATTGATCTGAGTGAACTGAAATTGTTGGTGTAGACTGACCTGAGTGAGCTGAAATTGTTGATGTAGATAGATAGACTGATAGATCTGAGTGAACTGAAGTTGTATATAACAAGATGACATAATCTCACACATCAACTTTACATTGTGTGGCAAACTAATAAATCTGCTGTAGATTCGAGACCTAGCCATCTTTGAGATAGATGGGTGGGATGAATAATAGCAAGAGACAAAAAGCAATCTTATTGAATATTTAGCTGAATATGTACATAGAATGTGAATGATATAAATTGTTATAAAGGAATCATGTATTGTATATACATTATGTATCCGATATGGATTATAACTATATGATGCATTAACAAGGGGAACCTAGAGAGGCATAGTGTCGCATGTCTGCAGACACAGTCTATATTTTTTTGTCTCAGGTATTGTACTGTGAATTACCTGTGTGTTGCCGGGGCCCTTAAGGGAAACAAAGAATAGTAGCACTGAGACCTACAAGGCACGTCGTAGAGGACGACTGATGTAGGGGCTTAGGAAAGCTACCCTAGTAAATAAAAAGCATAGCAGAATTCGGATGTGCTGGTCTACTTGTAGGCGCATAACTGGCACAATGGAAATCGCTCTTAGGCTCAGATCACATACACGTCACAAAGCATGGTTAACAAGTGGTCGATATGGAACGTTCAAAGAAGAAGAAGTACTGTGAATAGGTTCACTCTACCCTACTTTTTTTGTGGAGTGGGTACAAATTTATTACAGAGTTGTAAAGAACTGAATGTCTGAAGAGACACACCAGGACATGAGGTGGCAGCAACATCTGTGATCACATGGACTTATTGTGACAGACTGTTTCTCTGCCAAAATTGGTCTTTCTAGTTAGAGCATCATTACCGTGGATTGTAGTTTTCAACTTACACACTGTCAACTGTAAAGGTACCAACAGGAATAAGATACAGAGATATGAACATTGAGCAAGTAGTTTCATGACATAATTAGGGCCTTTGAAATGTGAGAATATATATATATATAAGAATGTAACTTGTTTTCTACAAGCACAATATATCAAACTTTTGAAATGCATAGAAATGAAAGTGGTTACTGCAGTATGTCAGGAAAAGATGATTAGGTAATGAATGATAGGAAAGATGATTAGATATTGAATGATAGGAAGGCTGATTTGATATTGAATGATAGGAAAGCTGATTAGATATGAACAGATGGGGTCTCCTATGAAATACTGGCAGTGGGTGTTATCTTATTGTCTGAAAATAGTGTGTCCCTCATTTAAAGCAATGTTTGCTTGGTGAGTTTTAAAGTTATCTACTAAGAAGTGATGGATGATCAAGTTCACAAATGTAAGAAGATATGAGCTGTAAGTTTAAGTACATTACGGTATCATTTTAACCATTTTAGATTCCAATCATTTAAATGCAAACTATGTGTACACAAGATATGTTAAGTAGAAAATGTTCACTGTAGTGGTGATGGTTGTCACTATGAATATGCTGGCTAAACACCAAATCTCAAGTTGTCATCCCCTCCCACCACCGTCCTCATCTAAGAAACTGAGCACAATTTTTTTTAAGATTAATAGTTTACAGTTAGTAAAATGTCTATACTATTACTGGATTGCCGTGAAGTTCCTGCTCAAATAATAACGGACAATGATCTGATAAGAATAATTTAGTGCAAATTTTCTACAGCCTATACTATAATCTGTGTTTTCCTACCTGCCTGATATAACTTGTATACCCATTATATGAGAAACGTCTAGCCGAATGAATTAGAGCACAGCTTCCCATGCCGGAGACCCGTGTTCAATTCACGATGCAGCCAAGGATTTTTTTCTGTTGTGGGCATGAATGAAAAATCCTAAACTGAACAGCTTTGCGGCGACTGCACTAGTCATGCAATCATTAAATTCCTCAGGCTCTCGTCCCATCTCTCCTACACTGCCTTAAAAAGTGGTACTACAGGCAGTAACGACAGGTTTTTTTTTTACCCATGATATATATATATATATATATATATATATAAGACCGCAGTAGCGTAGTTGTTAGTGAACTCGCTTCTCAAGGCTGGTGGTCTGGGTTCAGCTCCGCAATGCGCATGGAATTTTTCCCGACCGCGATGGCTCTCGGGTCGACCCAGCCTCAACTGGGTACCAGACATGCTCTGGAAAGTAAAGGCGGCCGGCGTGATGCTGACCACATCACCCATCGTGTGCCGACGGTCAATGAAAATACAGGCCTAACACTGTATTGATCTATATACCACGAGGTATGAAAGGGTTCCTTTACTATATATATATATATATATATATATATATATGTGTGTGTTTGCATTTATACATGAACTTTAAAGTTGGTAGCGAGGACAATTTTCTGAATTGATGTCTTAGAATGGGACATTAACAAAAAAAAACAACTTAATTATTAGTCTCTAACAAAGTAACAGATGCTTTACAGTAAAGATAACAGATACATTTATCTGCAACATTTGCAGTGACATTCATTTTGTTGACTTGATGTGTAATATGAGACAATGTGTGTATGGAGGTTGTGTAGTAAGAAATAATTAGTGTGTCACATGGAGGAAAAATTTAACCTATGTGTGTTGTGATAGTAAAAATTAGTGTCATGAGCGAGAGATAAAGGTAAGCTGGGAGAGTGTGAGAGACTTGTCATTACAAAATCGTGTGTATCATAATGTCTACAATAAAAAAGTAATAAAATAGATGATGAAAATTGTCAAGTCTTTAGAAAGTAATTGTTTTTGTGTGTTCACTAAAAGCTGTACTGATGCTACCATGTGTTCAGCACGTCAATGGTCTCAGTGGTTGCGCCTTTGGCTTGCGTTCTGAAGGTCCTGGGTTCGAAACCAGACTTCACTGTTCTGTTCACAAGTGCATTTTTTCCGGAGACTTGTAGTATTGTTGACAGAGTTTGTGCAATACTCTCGACAGGTTGCAGGCCATTTCTGCTCAGAGGGACCTAACCATATGGGGTAAAACCTGGTGCAATGAAGTCAATCCTTCAGCTTAGACCCTTTAGTTGTGTATGACAAAGATTATATTTCTCTGGCAAAGGTCCCAAACATGTATGTTTCTATCTTGAGACAAGGCCATCACATAATTAGGCTGTTCAAATCCAGAATGCCTGTTTCTTCTGTGTCTTTTCTTTGATTGTATATGCTCCAAATACTAATAAAATATGTGTTTGCTGCAGTTGTTACGTTACTTTGTTTAAAATTAACTAACATCTGAGTCTTCCCAAATATCTAATCTGTATGAGCGTTACTGATACATTTTCGTTACAGATTGGCATACCATTTTCAATACGTGGGGAATAAATTGTAATTACTTGACTTAATGAGTTTACGAGAAACTGACATTTTATTATACATCATTCACGTAACGTAACAATGCTACAGGGATATGACTTACTACTTCACTTCCACCATTTACTTCTTTATAGAAGTGTTGGAGAGGAAATGTAGTGATCTTGTGTGTGCTTGTTCTAAGGAACTTTGTAAGTTGTTATTAATTTTCCTATTCACAAACGTGATGGTATTCGTTTGCTTGATAAAGGCCTTGTTGATCGAAACGTTGCTGTATTTTGTGATTGTTTTCGTAATTTGTAAAAGTACAGTACTTTGTGATTACGTGTTTTGCTAAACAAATGTAGAAAGGTTTAGAAACAAAGACATCAGGGGAAAAAGTAGTAAAACATCAGCACTGAACTTCATCAAGAAACATCGAATTAAATGGTTCAGTCACATAAGCAGATTACCAACAGACAGTGCGCCTCAAATAGCAATGCTACTCCGATACGGTTGATACTAACCAAACGGACGTCACGCAAAAGGTGGACCTCAAAAATAACGGTCGGTGAAAAACACACAAAAGTTGGTTCTATAAATCATTTCTTACCCTGACGCTGTAAGGCAATCAGGATTGGAGAACACAAAGAAACATTGTTACATGGGCACGTCTCAGACACTGGAACGAGTTCGAGAATTAGGCGTTAAGTGTGGACATGCCAGACAGTGTCGTCTTCGTGGTAGAGAGAGAAGATATACAGTAGTAACCAACTTCTCATGGGTACAGTGAGCAAATGGACTTCAGGATGGCTGCTGCAGCGGAGGACAGAGCATGCATGGGAATGTCCAATGTGCCGTGACGTCGATCGCATAACATAACATAAAGAAACATTGTTGAATTGATTGATATGATCATCATTATTTGCACTTCGGTGAATAGCCATGTGTACTTCTCTTTCTGACACAGATCTCAGCGACAGTGCATGAACTCCATAGCACCGGCAATATATGTTATTTCGAAAATATTTTGTAAGAATTTTATTTTTAATCTTTCTAATGAATTTTACCCGGGCATCGGCTTTCCAGCCTTCTCTTCTCGATTTTGAAATGTCAATGGTTCTTTTATATGCTCATCTTGAAAACAGGTACGTTGACTTGATAGCATGCAACCGACTTGTGGTAACAGGCTCTCTTGCATATCTCTTTACGATTGACTGTTTTTATTCTCGTGCTAGTTGTCTAAATTAGACGAAACATCACTGGTCATAGACCAACACAATGAACTGCTCTGTGCTGACGACCAGTGTCTATTCCATAATAATAGTGAACGACTTCAAGAACACATAAACTTACTCAACAATAGCAGCCTCAAATACAACATGAAGATCAACTTTCAAAAGACAAGTCGTGATTATAAACAGAGAACATAAAGATATTAACATACAAATATATGATCAAACACTAAAGCAGGTGAAAGAATTCAAATACCTCGGAAGTATCTTCACATCTGATAGTACACTGGACAGAGAGATCGAAACTAGAATCCAGCAAGCCAACAACATTACATACCAACTTACCACAATTTTGAAACACCCATCAATTCCATTAGAGACTAAAAGACTATAAATGCAATCTTTATTCCAACACTGTGCTACCAGTGTCAAACATGGGCACTAACAAAAGAACAAGAAAGGAAAATTACCATCTGTAAGATGAGATGCATGAGGAAAGCAGTAAATAAAACAAGAAGAGACCATATAAGAAATGAGAAAATTAGAACAGTCGGAATAATATCTGCTATTAGATTCATTGAAAAAACAGAAACTGAAATGGTTTGGCCACTTGGTCAGAATGAACCCGAATACACCAGTTGCAAGAGCGTACAACCTGAAAATGGAATCATCAAGAGGAAGAGGCAGACCAAGAAAAAGATGGGTTGATGGAGTTACAGACATCTTAAAACTCTACAATACCACAGCATATCAAGCGACCGAGCAGGAGCTATCCCGGAAACCGATCATAAGTTAAACCTGCTACGCCTAACGGCAAAAAAGCAGAGAAGGACATAAGAAAGTTGTCTAACGAACGATCAAGGCTCTTTTGGAATCTAGACATCCAACTTGGCTATCACATGATTTGTTGCGGTGTTGGATTGCCTCTAAGGGCATCGCTAGAAGAATGACCAGCACGACATGAAAGTCAGAATAATCGTAATTTAGTTTTAATACATAACTTGCAGTTCCATGTTATTATGACAGATTATTTAAAACTACCGGAACAAGCAACATTAATCTTTTTTTTTTTTTTTACCTGATATGACTTAGATATTCTTCTTCGTTCGCCCACTGTGCATTAGGGCGTTAGCCATGACCCTTGGTTTTGTAGGGTTATGACTTACTATTTATTGAAAGCCTGCTTTACCATTTGATTGGTGTCCCTTGCTATGCAGGCGGACCGTCGTCAACTTCAGAGGTAGACCTGAGATATAACTGAGAAGTAAACATTAGAGGTAGACCTGAGATATAACTGAGAAGTAAACATTAGAGGTAGACATGAGATATAGCTGAGAAGTAAACATTAAATGGTAGACCTGAGATATAACTGAGAAGTAAACATTAAGAGGTAGACATTAGAGGTAGATCTGAGATATAACTGAGAAGTAAACATTAGAGGTAGACATGAGATATAACTGAGAAGATAGAGCTTAAGAGGTATACATTAGAGGTAGATCTGAGATATAACTGAGAAGTAAACATTAAGAGGTAGATCTGAGAAGTAAACATTAAGAGGTAGATCTGAAATATAACTGAGAAGTAAACATTAAGAGGTTGACCTGAGATATAACTGAGAAGTAAACATTAAGTGGTAGACCTGAGATATAACTGAGAAGTAAGCATTAAGAGGTATACATTAGAGGTAGATCTGAGATATAACTGAGAAGTAAACATTAAGAGGTAGATCTGAGAAGTAAACATTAAGAGGTAGATCTGAAATATAACTGAGAACTAAACATTAAGAGGTTGACCTGAGATATAATTGAGAAGTAAACATTAAGTGGTAGACCTGAGATAAAACTGAGAAGTAAACATTAAGAGGTAGACCTGAGATATAATTGAAAAAAAAATCATTGGCCGCATCGTGAATTGAACACGGGTCTCCTGCATGAAGCTGTGCTCTAATTCATTCGGCTAGACGTTGCAAATGTAACGAGCAGTTGCACATATTTTGAGTTCGAAACACACGTACTAATCGCCACTTACATACAGCTGCCAGATGTTTTTGACAATGAAAACGTTTTCTTTTTGTTTTGTTTTTTTCCGATCCAGAACACTTGAGCTTTCAGCTCTTCGGCTCGGTGCCATGGACATCGTAACCCTTCGGTTCGGTGCCACGAACACAGTGAATCTGGGGAACCTGTGGCTTTTCTGCCTGTCCGCGGAATTGAAACGGCACACAGAGAGAATTCATTAGAAAGATTAAAAATAAAACCCGCAGTCCAACAAGCTACGAACACGCTGAGCAGGTGGGTAATGAAAACGTTTAAAAATGTCTATGCACTTTTCAACTTGCCTACAAAAATTACAGAATAAAATATTATTGAACATATCTTCAAATAGAATGTTACACTAACACTTATTGTCTCAACGCTATTATTTATTATATAATAAATGGTAACATAATAATAATATTAATAATAAAATACTAATGACCGCTTCATGAGATTATATGGTAGGACGAAATATGAAAAAATGCGAAAACGAAAGTCAACCACAATAACTGGAAAGCAAATAAACGTCGTCAGTTGTCGCTCTCATTCACTATATCATCAACTATATGATACGAAAGATGGTCAAACTTAACGATGTGGATTACAGAACACGCAGAGAAATAATTACAAGCTGACGTCGAACTGTTAGTGTTTGAGTCTGTAACTGTTTACTGTTACCTATTTACTTTTACTATTTTAAAATGTTTTTCTCTAATTTTGAGCAAAAATATTTAAGGCTACCTATGAATGATTCATCAATGATCATATATACTAATATAGTATCATAGGCTATGAGTATGATCATGAATAATCATGATGCGGCATCATCACTGATTCACTCACACTACTTTCACTTGCACTACACTTTCACTTAACGACGATTCATTCCATATGATAATTCATTATATCACATTCACATATATATCAATTTTGAATTTAATCATTCATGCCAAATAAAATAATATTCATTCATATTGACAGTGAGTGATATTGAATATTGTGGGTCAATTTCATATTCATCATTCACATTAATCATATCATTCTTGCGTTCTTTTCTTTAAATCTTGTTTCAGTGTTTTGCTCTGCATAGGGCTCATAAGCAACTAAACTAACACGTAAAAAGCTGTGCAGTTTACAATATAAATTATTACCCAACTCCATGTTTTATGTGCTTGAAATTCATATTAAGTTTTATTTTCTCAGGAAAACTGACTGCAGCAAGAGAACAATAAATAACAGCCATGGCAAGTTCACGTTCCAAATTTTACTTCTTCAATAATATGGTGTGCTTACTTAAAGCATTGGAAGGGAAGCAAATCATTGTAGAAATGAGAAACAATATCCTTGTTAAAGGACGATTAGATTTTGCTGAGTGCACAATGAATCTGGAGATGTCACATGTTTTGTTAACAAATTCTAGAGGAGTGACAAGCAATCTCTCCAAATTTTATGTTAAAGGAAGACATATTATGTTTGTAATTATTCCAGAAGAAGTTGATATTGTTAAGGCAATGGAATGGCAAATTAAAAAGACAGACTACTTTAAAGATAAGGAGAGGAGAACACAGGAAAAGACATTCCAAAGAATTCAGGCTGCAAAAGCAAAAACAGCTGCAAAGCTTAGCAAACAAGAACAGCAATGAAGTACATAAATTCTTTGAATAACAGATGTATTGTATCTTTAGTGAAATCTACTGCAAGGTTATTCAAAAAGTAGGATTGAAGAGATAGTGAATGTTCCTAAATATTATTTTTTGTTGCCAAGTTTTATACAGTTAATATTTATGCCTGTGTGTATACAAGATTTGCCAGCTTGTGTGTCGGTAAAATTATTTAAAAAAATTGTAATCTACATAGTGATGCTATTTTAGGCTAAGAATAGGCCACCATTGTGCTGTTACCACAAAATGTTTAAGATGAGGTGTTTGACGTTGCAAACAGAAAGAAATTGACTACTGGGGTTAAAACCAATGTTCTCAACACTCAAGTCATTTGTGTCATGCAGGATGCAAAGAGGATATATAGATAGATTTATGTGATGATAACTTTTATTGTGGTGTTGTTTATATCTACTACTATCTGGGAATGGTAAAGCAGAATCCTAAGCCTTGAAAAACTATGCAATCACTGTTTCTGCCAACCTGTTGAAGGCAGAGTAGTAATTTCTCAAACTTGACCAATGGCTGCAGAATGGCTACACTAATGGAGCAGCTGTGTGTCTGAACCTTGAGAAGATTGTACTTCATTCTCATGACAAGTCTCAAGATATAGCATGACTCACCACATTTCAGATGAAAGTTCTCGAGAAAGTAGGATAACAATCTCTATTTCCAACTCATATTACAACATTCTTATTTGGACACAGTTGGGCTATTCTTGTGTAGTGATGATTGACTGTAGAATTATGATTATACACCCCTGAAATAATGACCAATGTATGTCCATTCATTGCAATGTATAGCACAATCTTGGAATGTTATCAGTTATATCTTCTTCTTTGAACGCTCCATATCAACCACTTGTTAACCACTCTGTTATTTGTATGTGATCCTAACCTAAGAGCGGATATATGTTGGGCCAGTTATGCGCCTACAAGTAGGCCTGCACATCCGATTTCTGCAACGCTTTTTCTTTACTAGGATAGCTTCCTAGGCCCCTACTTCAGTCACCTCTTATGACATGCATTTTAGGTTGCAGTGTTACTATTATTTACTCCCCTTGAGGACCCTGGCAACACACGGGCTTGTCAGTTATATGAGGACTATCATCATATCACTCTGGACATGTCCATAGGTGCTTTGAGCCCCACCTCAACAAATCTGGCAGCATCCAGCAGCCAACTTGCCAGTTCGATTTTTATTAATCAATCTTTTTGTATACTTGGTATCTCGTTCTTTTCCATCTGTATCAATCTGGTCAGCGACTGGGATTCACAACTGTGTGTTCGAAAAGACTCTCAATGCGTTAGAAAGTTCTTGTGGTGTATTTGAAGGAAATCCGCTTTTGCCCATTAATTCTATTTTTATTCTCTTTAAAAGATGTGCATTTTGAGTTTTAGTTGATAAACATAATTATAAATATTGCTGCCTTGGAAAACAGATATCAAATTTTGTTATCTCAACCCTAGGAAAGCTACCCTAGTAAATAAAAAGCATTACATAAATTGGATGTGCTTGCCTACATGTAGACGAATAACTGGCACAATGTACATTCACTTTTAGGCTCAGATGACATACAAATCACCTAGAGTGGTTTAACAAGTGGTCTACTACACGACCCTCTGTGTGAGCTACAAAAGACAGTGAAGTTCATACAATAGACAACATTGAATATATAGACATATTTCAAGCGAAGGAAGAGGAAGGAACAAGTGGTCTATTTGGAGCGTTCGAAGGTGAAGAAGTTATCTGAACTATTTTCATGCCAAGCAATTATGAGGTTATTTAAGAATAGTATGTCTTTGTACCACCTGAAGAATGTTTTTGATGCCTTTCCATCAAAGGCACAAAACATAATTATCTTCACAGATTCAATGTCTGCCCTTCAAGCTCTAGAAGATGGTGGACATTGTAAATCTGAACTATCCCATATAACCCTAGATATTGACAGACTTATTACATCACATGACATCAAAATAACCATGCAGTGGATCCTGGACATTCAAACACACCTGGAAATGACAAAGCAGATAGGCTAGCCAAGAAAGGGTCAACACAGGAATAACCAATCACAGCAACAACTCTCCATACAGCAAAGCAAATCCTAATGACAACAAATAAAGAAATTTGGCTGAACAGATGGGCCATGGAAAACACAGGAAGAGAGGTGTACAGCCATATGGCCAGCCCTAACCTTAATGACAACATCAACCACCTTACAAGAAGAGATCAGAGCACCATTTTTAGACTCCAAACCCAACACATAACACTTAATAATCACTTGAACAGAATTCATCCACAACACACTCCAGAGTGCCAACTGTGCACATCATCATGAAACCGTTCACCACCACCTCTTCAAGTGTCAAGCACTAGAAGACATCAGAAAGACCCTCCTTCCTCCAAGGCCAGATAAATGGAACACATTATACAGAACAAAAGAACAACTTACAGACACATGCAGATACCACTACATAGCATTGGGCGAAGGGCAAGAGCTCAAGTGCCGCTGGTGTAGATACCACTACATAGCATTGGGCCGAAGGGCAAAAGCTCAAGTGCCGCTGGATCATTGAAGAAGAAGAAGAAGAAGAATAGTATGCTTATTATTGAACTTCAAGTAATGTTTATTTGTTATATACAAGTTTCACTTCATTAATTAAAAAACAATAAGTTATAAACCCAGTTTAATTTTCTGATACATTATGTGTAGTAAGATGAATGTAAACAACAGCGTTATTTCAGCAAATCTCTTTGCTTACATTTTTATATTGATGTCAGTTCCCATCTGGAAGAAGAAATGTCCGACCTCAGCCAGACTCATTTACTGTAGGAGGATAGTTGGATGACATTTAAACATTGAGTTTTATCTGCAAGATAAGTGAGTTTTACATGGGATGAACAAGTGGTCGTACCTCAGTCAGACTCATTTACTGTAGGAGGATAGTTTGATAACATTTAAACATTGAGTTTTATCTGCTTAATAAGTGAGTTTCACATGGGGATGAATAAGTAGTTCCTCCTGAGCCAGTCTCATTTACTGTAGGAGGATAGTTGGACAACATTGAGCGACATCTGCAATATAAACCAGTTTCACATGGGATGAATAAGTAGTCGCTGATCAAATGGTGGTGCTTTACTAAAAGAATGAGGTGGGGTAACAGAGGGCACTAATGCTACCAATGAAGTATCCCATATATCCAATTATAGGAATATCAAGCGAACAAAAGTCATCACCAATTAGAAACATCTAAACAAACTTGCTGTGGTGCAGTCTCCATTGGGTTTTTTTTTTTTGGGGGGGGCTATGGGAGATAACCTAGACCAAAATACCAAACTTCGAAAATGTGAAGACAGAGTTTGTTGCTACAATGCGGACAGAAGGATGCATCGGAGCACTCATGGTTCTACAGGAATATATCCATACAAAAATCTGACCCATCATCATTGCATTGCTTCTATCAGTCACAAATAGAGAAATACAAACCATGCCTTTATGAGGCTACCATCTGGATTAGACTGCCTACTTCACTCTGGCGACTAGTTTCCAGATCTTGCATGACCAATGATCTCAACACAGAATAAGGTTTCTTCTCATATTTCAACTCATTAATTCTATACATCCTCATGTTTTACATGAAAACAGCATCATCATCAAATAGCTTGTCATGAGCAAAACTTTACCGTGCCAACAGTTCTTCGGAATTGATCTATCTCATATGCCATATCGTCCGAGTGGTTACCGGGACCCAGATTTGGAGTGTAAAGAATAGAACCACTGTTACCTGCCACGCATGTCATAAGAGGTGCTAAGGAGATTTGGTTGAAATCGGATGCATGTGTCCTAACCGTATAGAAGTCTATACGTTTAGGGCCTACCAAACCAATGTGCAACGTATACACGTTCTTGGCAAAGATCAAACATATCATGCAAGGAGTGATTAAAATTGGTCGAAGAACGAACGACGAAGAAGAAGATATGCCACATGTCCCGCCTATGCAGCAGTCACGTTCAAACCATCAGTTAATCCTGAGTCCATCTCCGTCGTCTTCCTCTTCTCCTCTTTGCCGGGATGCCTCCTTCCATGATGGTCTTCACCAGCCCTTCCGTATTATTGTTGGGGTTTTCTTGGATTGACATTTTCTTGGAAGGTAATCTGCCATTGCTTTCCTTCCTGGCAGTGACCATACTGGTCTTTGACCGTAGCCATTGTCTATATTACATAGATACCGGTTTCGTTTGCCGAGCTACTGAGTTAGTGCTTGAGCAACGCTGTGAGCTATGAATGTTATATGGCATGCTTTTGCTGTGTCAACATGCGTTTGTTGTGACTGTGGGTATTCATAAAATGGCGGACAGCGGTAATAACGAACCAACTCAATCTGCCTTATGCAGTGTTTTGAGTGTGCAGAAAGCTGGATCTGGCCGTGATTGATGTTCTCTTCGACATGAATTGCAATTCAAGTGATGAACAGTTTTGTGTTGACACTTTAGCGACGGCCATATGCATTTATGCGGTACTTTTGGGGCGTGCGGCTGTTTCATTCTGGAATTAGTTCACGACACAGGAGACAGTTGTTAGCATTTTGTCTGATTTTCGTTGGCACGGGAACGGAGCAATTATGGCGTGACGTTGCAGTGAAGCTGGAACCGTACATATGAACTATATATATATATATGAACATAGATTCTTTGCCTGCCGTCGTGAGTTTTGAAGATTCTTTGCCTGCCGTCGTGAGTTTTGAGACCATAATTAACACTCATGAAAACATATGATTGTATAACTGTACACCATTGCACTTCAGTGAGTAACCATAACATAGAATTGTATAACTGTACACCATTGCACTTCAGTGAGTAACCATAACATAGATTTATGCGTACTTTAGGCACCATTGCACTTCTGAGTGAGTAACCAGAACAGGAGATTGTCTAACTGTACACATTGGCGTGACTTGCAGTGAAGTAACACATAACATAGAATTGAATAATTGCTACCCCATTGCACTTCAGTGAGTTGAACATTCTTTAGTTGTATATTGTACATTCATTGCACTTCAGTGAGTAGACCATAACATAGAAAATTGTATAATGTACACCATTCACTTCAGTGAGTAACCATAACATAGAATTGTATAACTTTTACACCATTGCACTTCAGTGAGTAACCATAACATAGAATTGTATAACTGTACACCATTGCACTTCAGTGAGTAACCACCTTTGCTTCGATCTCATTCTTACGTAGAAAGATCTTAGCTGCGGCACAGACTTCGTGGCTCATGCGTGACTCCCATATGTAAGTTTGAGGATATTGAAAATTTGCATGAATAATTTTTTGAAGGGATTTGTCTGGGTGACAGCTTTCTGACCTACTTTTATCGATTTCTCAACTGCCACGAGTACCTTTAGTCTGGCTAAGCCAGTAGGAATTGAAGGAGGAAGGCAAACACAGTCCCAAAAAATGAAATACTAAAAACGATTGTGCGGGGTCGAATTGCGCGGAAATCGCAGCAATGATACTGTTATCGCTCGGGATCATGCCGTGGACCACGCATCGCTTCAAACGAGCCTGTCCCAGATAGCAACATAGTTTACGATAGGGTGTGTAGACGAAGGATTGGCTTCATTGCACTGGGGTTCCCGTTATGTCTCGGTCCCATGCTGCAGAAATGGCACGTCGCCTGCCGGAAGTAACGCACGAAGTCCTCCTTCAACAATCCTATTGATCGCCTGAAAAATACACTCGTTATAAGAGCGGTCCGGATTCGAACCCACGGCGTTCAGAACGCAAGACAAACAACTTAACCACTTTTATTAGCTACAGGTTTCTTTTTTATCACGGAATGGTATCGGCGAAAACCACATCGTTTTCTGTGTTTCCCGTAACTGTGTCGGTGATAACCACATCGTTTTCTGTGTTTCCCATAACTGTACCGGTGATAACATCGTTTTCTGTGTTTCATAACGTACCGGTATAACATCGTTTCGTTTCCTTGTACCGGTGATAACATCGTTTTCTGTGTTTCCCATAACTGTGCCGGTGATAACGTTTTCTGTGTTAAACATAGCTGTGCCTGTGATAACCACATCGTTTTCTGTGTTCCACGGAACGGTATCGGTGATAGCCACATAGTTTTATTTCTTCCCTGAAACAGTACCGGTGACATCAAGAGTAATGTCTATGTTCCTCATATCGTGTATAGCTTTACAACAGATTTTCAGCAGACATTACTTTCTGCAGTTCTGTGCCACGGTCTAACTAGACATGATAGCTGTCCATTGCAAGCGATGATGATATCAGCCTCAGACGTGTGTTGTTGCACTCTCTGATGTGTGCGGAGGTGACTGTAGATTCCAATCCCGGAACTATCCCAGACCATATAAAAACCTGTTCATGTAGGTCTGCATATCTTCCTCAGAGTTGTTAGCTAGGGTGCTATCATCAGCAAACAGGTTTGAGATGATTGATTCTTTCACCTTGATAGAGGATTTTAAACTCCTGGGATAGAATAGATTACCGTCTGTCCTGTATCTAATCTTTAAGACATCCACGAGCATGGCAGCAAACATCATATGAAGAGTGTTGAAACCAAATGCACATCCCTTTTTGACGCCGTTGGTTACATTAGTCCGACAGCTCCTCATTATCATGCCGTCTTGAAACTTTTGAACGATCGTACAGAATTCTGGACATCTAAATTTCCCCATGATCTTCCACAAATCCTTTCTGTGTACCGTTTTGAAAGCCTTCGTCAGATCGACAAAGATTATATAAAGATTGCATTGCTGCTCCTGACATTTATCCTGTAGTTGACGAGCTGCAAATATTAGGGCTTCTGTTCCGCGGTCCGCTCTGAAACCAAACTGGGTCTCCGTGAAAAGGTTATGTTCCAGATGATCCAGCGGAGGTCTCTGGCCAATAACATTTCAGCAATTGATAAGAGGAAGACCCCTGTGATTATCGCAGGTCTATCGATTGCCGTTGCTCTTGTACAGGTGGAAAATAATGACATTTAATTCTCGTGGTAAACTTTCATTGTTCCAGATGGACGTGAAGACATCTGTCAACATCAGCATGGAGCCACCTTCTTTGTAGACTTCGGTTGGTATAACTAAACATACGTTCGTATCTGTAGCTTTTTGAATAGGTTGCATAACATCAGTTATATGAGGACTATCATCATAGCTATGTTCATGAAAATGAGAAGCATTATCTGCAATAAGTCCTTGTCAATCCCGATCAGAATGCGAGTTATTCAGTGCTACATAGAACCAATACTGACATACGGATGCGAGTCATGAACAATGAACACACAGATCAAAAAATCTCTGAGGGCCACAGAGATGTGGTTTTATAGAAGAATGATGAGAATCCATGGACTGCTAAAATGACTAATGTTGAGGTGCTGAATGAGATCAAGACACAGAGAAAGTTTATCATCAATATAAGAAAGAGACAGTCATCATTTTTCGGGCATGTGATGAGGAAGGGAGGTTTAGAACACATTGTGACAACTGGTAAAATCGAGGGTAGACGAGACAGGGAAGACAGAGAGAGAAAATTTTGGATAGCCTGACTTCATGGCACGGTAGAGCGTCAACATCTGAGTTGATAGCAAACACCAACGACAGAGATTTCTGGAGATCCATGATCGCCTACGTCAGCCTGCACGGCACCTGATGATGATGATGATGATCATCATCATAGCACTCCCGGGCATGTCCATAGTTGCTCCGATCTCCGCCTCAGCAAATCCAGCAGCATCCAGCGGCCCAACATGCCAGTTCGATGTTGATTAATCAATCTCTTTGCATATTTAGTATGTCGTTCTTTTCGGGATGCACCAATATTGACACCCATCTCTTTCAATCTGGTCAGCGAGTGGATTCACAGTCCTGAAACTCCTCTGTTCGGAAAGACTCAATGCGTGAAGAATGTCATTTCGATCCATGGCAGCTCCTCTGATATTGTAGCCAAACCAGCCAATCTATCAGCTCGTTCATTACCCCTAACTCCTGCGTGCCCAGGGACAAAATGAAGGTGATTTCGCTGATCATTGTCTGTACCATTACCTCCACCCAGTTGCGTCTCACCATTCCTGATTCAACTTTACGAATAATGCTCATGGAGTCACTGAGTATGAAAACACGAGAGTAGTTGTGAGATGCCAACCATTTCACCGCCTCGGTAACCGCCCGAACCTCCATTGTCAAACTACTTGTGGTTGTATAACATGTTTCATTCTTCCAGTTTTGATATTCAAACACCAATATAAAAGCATTCAAAGCGAACCTGTACCTTTATAATAAGCCATACTTAATGCATCATCCTTCATACTTCTCTCTCTCTCTCTCTCTCTCTCTCTCTTAGGTACAGTTTATCAGTTCTGTCACCGATCTTTTGTCGAACCACACCAACAAACCATCCAGCATTATCTCCCTTCGCTACCAGATGTTCCAAACCTCCTTGTATTATTCGTTTCAATAACATTGATCGTCTAGTTCTTATTTACTTGATCAGGTTCTTACAATGTGCAAGAATCGTTAATAACCTCATCTTTTGTTGTTTTTAGATGTCCATGGGGTTTTTAATAGTCTTCAATAAAACCACATCTCCGTGACTCCCAGCGATCTTTCAACGATAGGTTTACATATTTTCAATCGTCTTCTGAAATAGAAAAAATATAGTGATGCACATTTGCTTTTTCAGAAACATCATTCGCTCTTTCTTCGCACCATTACTGACGTCTATTGAACACAAGATATTGTTCAAAATCACAGTGAGAACCAAATCAATGTTTATTGACTAAAATGGGCGCATATTTCTGCAAATTGATATCAACTGATGGTGATGAGAGTACAACTATGGCCCATTCTGCTGATTGGGACATAAACGAAATGATTACTCAAAGTGAACAATGTAAATTGATGTATTCAGATATACGATTGATAAATGATTGCTGGCTTCTGCTTAAAGAACAGGAGAGATTGAAAAGTTTGAAACCTATAATGTTCTATGTATTTAACAGGTAGAAACACAATTATATAATACACAAGGACAGGAATGTATACATAGATATCTTAATGTTGTAGAACACAGGCGTTGTTTTCTTAATATACTCTATTTATTCTATAATCCTGTTTTGCATTTCAGCGTCAGGTCGAAAAAGGCGACACATGGAGCGAACCTCTCTAAGCGCCTTGTCTTTCTTTCTCTTCTACTGTACTGATTTGCCGCCTTACAGCTTCAGGGTAAGAAGAGATTTCTAGAAAGGGCTTTTGTATGCACTTCATAAACAGTGTCTTTCCTCGCCTCTGTTATCTCTGAGGTCTTTTGTAAAACTGTAGTACTTTGTTATTACGTATCTCTGAGGTCCACATTTTGTGTGGCCAGCTTTTTTGCTTTGTATCCACTGTATCGGAGCAACATTGCACTTTGTGGAGCACTGCCTATTGGTAATCTACTTAATAATGAGTGCTTTTATTGTCGATTCTCAACGTTTGCTTTTTATCCTTATGGCATTCAAAATATGGGGGAGTCTAAATCTGTCTGCCAAGTCCTACATTCTGAATTTTATCCAATTTCCCAGATGTGTTATTGTTTAACATAAAGTTTGTGTTTTATCATAAAGTCATTTTCCAGGGAGGAGGATACGACTTAATGTATGGACACCCATAATATATATATATATACTATTTCCCCTAATGGTTGCTGCCTCAAAGAGCAATGCTACTCCGATTCAGTGTATACGAAGAAAAAGGCCATCAACGCAAAAGGTGGACCTCAGAAATAACAGGCCGTGAAAAACACTGTATGAAACATACACAAAAGACCGTTCTAGAAATCTTTTCTTATCCTTACGATGTGAGGCAAAACAGGATTAGAGAAAATAAAGAAGAAAAAAGGATTTTAGAGCCGAAGGATTGACTTCATTGCACCGGGTTTTTCCCCATATGGCTCGGTCCCTCTCCTTAGAAATGACACGAGAGTATTTCGCAAAGCACGAACTCCGTAGATCAATCAACAATTCTAGGGGTCTCAGGAAAAAATTGCACCCGTGAACAGAATGGCGTGGTCCGGATTCGAACCCACGACCTTCGACTCACAAGGCCAATTTGCCACAGAGACCCCTAAAAGAAGCAGAAACTTGCTACTGTATCATAATATAACTTTTAACTAGCTAAGAACGCGATAACAGCGGCGTTCAAAACAAACACACAATAACAAAGCCGGCGGAAGTAGCACCAACACAGAACACAGCAATACGTAAAACACCAGAGTTTAGGATAGCAACTTAATGCATCCAAACTCCACAGTATACAGTCTTCTACAGCAGAACATCCGGAAAGAAGACAAGAGGAAGACCACGGAAAAGATGGTTAGATGGCGTAGCAGAATCCTGTGAAAGATCAAAAATAACAATCACACAAGCCACCAGAACAGCGCAAGACAAAAACAGAAAACCACGAGACTGGGAAACAACCCGGTAGCAGTGTGACGACACTAGACAACAACCAGGTAGCAGTGTGACGACACTGGGCAACAACCCGGTAGCAGTGTGACGACACTGGGCAACAACCCGGTAACAGTGTGACGACACTGGGCAACAACCCGGTAGCAGTGTGACGACAAAAGAAGAAGAAGAAGTTGTGCTGTTTTTAAAATGAATTTATCTTTATCTAACAATACTGGAATACTAGCTCACGTGACGGTTGTGGTCTGATTTCCTAGAATTTTTTACCTTAGCCCGCCGGTCTAATGTTATCGCTGGCCACGACTATGACTAAGTCGTGTTTTGGGTGGGCGTCCACTCCCTTCAGCAACTGCTGGTAGAACTTTTCTACAGTTTCAAACTACAGTCATTTGTTGGGCGTAACACTATATTGCAGTGGTATTTGGTGACTCTTCATCCAGAGCCAATTATAAACTACTGGGCCTTCGGGCTCAGGTAAGAATTTGGGAAATCAGACCCCAACTACACCACGTGACCTCGCATTCCAGTATTGGTGTGTATAGACAAATTCATTTTAAAATCAAAACAAAATGCTAACTCGAAGTCATATTATGCAACAAGTTAAGTTTAACAATAAGGAATATCAATATTATAAATATTTTTCACAAATAAATAACCATAGACTCACAGAATTGAGTAAAATTGCAGAAAAGCGTGCAGTGTTCTATCAAACATCTGTAATTTCCAGATCCCTTTTCTTATCTAGGTCAGGGAATACCCGGCCAGTTGTCTGGTCTGTGCTAGAGCCTGGCTGTGCTTCATCTCAGTCTTGTTCTTATCAATCTATTGTTGACTGGTCTACATTCTAGCATTGTAACTCGGGTTCTCTCGACATAATAATTTTAACTCCTTCTCTGTGTTGTTCTTTCATTTTCCAACAGTACTGTTTCTCCATTTGCTGTTTTTATTCTTTCTACGCTGGTCCATAAGCTCTTAATCATTTCCAGTAATTTGATCTTGTAGTCCAGTGCTATCCACCGTTTTTATATACTCGGGAGCATGTGACTGGAGGCGCAGACGTCATGTGACAATTGCAATAGTAACACCAATAGTAATAATAATGTAATATTAATAATAACACGAGTAAAATATAATAACAGATGAAAACTTAATCTTGACTACAAGTGACATTTTTTTTATTTTGTGTGTACGAAAAAAGTACACCATACGGTTCTTCAGAAACACTTTAGCTGCTAAGGACGTATATATACGTTTTCCCATTCACTGCTAAAGACGCATTACCACGTCTGTTATTATCTCTCCTCTGTGGGCTAAAGACATGTTAACAGGTTATACATTTTGTTAAGCCCTTTGCCTTGCGAGTCGAAGGTCGGTGGTTCGAATCCGGATCGCGGCATTCTGTTCACGAGTGCAGTTTTTTCCAGAGACCCTAGGATTGCTGCCGGAGCTACGAAGTTCGTGCTTTGTGCAATACTCTTGGCAGATGGCGTGCCATTTCTGCGGAGAGGGGCCGAGCCAGATGGGCTAAAACCCGGTGCAATGAAGTTAATCCTTCGGCTTTAAAACCCTTTAAACATTTCTACTGTCACTGCTATAGGCGTACATTCACGTCTATGACCTAGAAACAGTTTAGTTTTAGTTTAGTTTAGTCGCTGGATCCTCATCACTGCACGTCGAACAAATTAGTCCATAAGTGCTTCGATCTCTCCCTCAGTATGTCCCTCAGCGTGTGGCGACTAATGACACCGGTTCTTTGTTGGTTTACAATTCTTCTTTGTCTGCTAGCGTAGCGTTCTTGTCGAGCTACACCACACTTAACTTTGAGTTCCTGCAGTCTGGTTAGAGTTGTAGATTCACCGCGAATCATGTACACGCCCTCTCTCCCTTAAGGAATTTATAATATCAGCCTGGTCCATTGTTCCTCCGCTTTGTACAGCAGCCATACCTGCAAGCCTATCCGCACGTTCATTCCCCTTACACCTGCATGCCCTGGCACAAAAATAAAAGTGATCTTTGTCAGCCTAGACCTCCCCAGCGACTCCGTCCAGTGTCTCCTAGCCCATCCTGTTTCAATCTTCCTGAGCATACTCATTGAGTCACTGAGAAAACATGCATGGATAAAGTCTGTAATTCCAGCAAAATCATCGCTTTAGTAACCGCCATGATTTCCATAGCGAGACTGCTCGTAGTCACGGCAAAACCACCACTGTCTTCCTTCACGACATCTCCGACCTGAGCAGTGAAAGTCCACGAGCTCCGCACATGTCGAATCACCGAACCATCCGTATAAATGATTACATCATGCTCAGATGCGTTCTCAGAAATGTCTGAACTGCTGCCTCCACGACAAGTGGGTTGTGTTGTCTGCATTCTTTATCAAGTTTGATTCATACCGAAAATGATGTATTGATTCCTGTTGGCTCTGGTATTAATTCTTCACCGGAATCAATTTCTTCAAGTGTACACACCTGTTCAATACAGATCTCGGCTTGACCCATCCAAGATTTTCCTCTTTTTAACCTATTTCCGTTTTGTCTCTTTATTTCCATGTGCAGAGGATGTTGTGTGTCAGCATTGACTCGAAGGTATGTTCGTGCACGGCTCATCAGTGTTCTATATTCCATAGTAGGATAGTCAAGAAGATAGCGCATCGACCTGCACGACGTGTCTTTAGTGCACCCAAGTATAATACGCATCACCTCGTTCTGTATTCTTTCCAGTCGTTCTATCTGACTATGACTCAGAGTCAGGATCGCCAGAGCATACTTAAGCACAGAAAGGACCAGACCCTGGTATAAAAGACAAAGATGGCGCTGCTCACAATCCGCCGCAGCCATTACACTCATTGCAGTCAAACCTTTCCTCGCCTTTATTATCACATAAGCTATGTGTTCCGTAAAAGCTAGACTACGATCAAAACGCAACCCCAGGTATTTCATAGACTGTGATCGTTCCACCACCTCTGAACACAAAACCACAGATGGTGTTGAAGTGTTGACGATGCGGTTGTTTAAAGAGAACCATGTCACCGCTGCTTTTGGGGGGTTGACCAATGCTCCTGCTTCATCGTACCATCTACCTATGCGGTCGAGTTCTGACTGAAGTTCCTCCACAAGCTGTTCTTTATCCTTACCCTGACGATACAGCAACACATCATCTGCATATGACATTGTCTTTCCTTTACCCGTGATCTGCTCTTCTGTGATTCTCACAGTATGGGCATTGAACAACATCGGAGATAATGGTGACCCTTGTGGTAAACCAGGGTGGATTGTTGTTGTTGATGACGCCCAGCTGCCACATTTAAACACTACTTTTCGCTTGAAGAGGGCCGCAAAAATCCAATTGAGGAGGAATGGGCTGATATTGAGTTCCGTCAGCTGTACCATTAAAAATGCAAAGGCACTCTATTATAGGCATCTTCAAGGTCAATTGCACATGTCTCAATGCCCGAGTGAAAACCCTCATAGACATCGTGGACGAAAACCGCTCGTTACGCTACGATTCAACGATTTGTCGTTGCTCACCCGTTGACAGAACTCAGCCCACTTGTCACTTTTTACCGTCCTTGCAAGAGCTTTGAAACGCCCTGTTTTATTATTCATATCATTTTTCAACTGCAAGATGTCGTCAGGATGGGTAGTTCCATTTTTCCTGGCAGTTCGCCACCTCCTAACAGCACAACGCTTGTCTACCCACGCCTTCTCCACCTCGTCATCCCACCAGGGTGGTTGTTCCCAACATTTACTACTGTTGATGTGCTTGCCTCGTTTGATACACCTTATTCTACTGACAACGTCTTGTCCAGTGGTGTCGTACTGGAAAGAGTGCGTTATTGGCCTGTACTTTTTGATCTACCTTTGTTCACCAGTATGCTGCAAGGACGGTGGTCACTGCCATGGTGCCCTACAATCCCCCATCTGCACAGATCAATGAGTGGAGGGGATAGAAGTGCCAAATCAACAACACTATCCTCATCTCCTGGTCGACTCGCAATTCTAGTGACATCGCTGGTATTGATGCACAACAATTCCGTGGTCTCAAGTGCTAGTTCGAGCTCTTCTCCCTGTGTGTTCGACGAAATGTTGCCCCATGATCTACCCTTTGCTTTGAAATCACCACAGAAAATGACATTATTGCTCTCATGACTTATAATATCACTCAAACACTGTCATTTCTGTGTGTCCACTTTGGTATTACAGACACACACATTGACCAGCACAAACGGTTTTCAGACTAGATTTTAATCGCCTGAAGTTGCAATTCGTCATCATCCCATGGAGACATGTCTACTTCCGACACATCAATGCTATTACGGACTAGAATTGCTAGACCCATATGTCTTCTATTGTAGAAACATCGGAAACCAGTCATGCGTAGCACACCACCATCGCCTAGTCGCGTTTCCTGAAGAGCTACGATGTCTGCTCTGTACACAAGAGTTTCAAGAATTAGCCTGCGTTGATGAGCACTTGCACAGCTCCAGTAGACAATGCGAATATTATTTAGTCCCAAGCAGACGTATTTAAGCCGTGTTCGTCGTGCGCCTGCTCGCCGACCCTGCCTTGACCTTCGTCCTCTTTTGTTTCTACGTTTGATTGTAACGTATTACAATCGACGTCCGCCATCTTGAACTGATCGAAAATAATTTTTAGCTCCGTCTTCAGAAAGTTTGTAGCAGCGAAAGGGTTAAAAAAAATTATGATTAACGTTAAAGCTGGATGAATAAAATAGAGCGTCAGGGATGTATCACTAGGGCGCTCGCGTGCACCGCACTAGACAGCGTTGTTGTAGTCCCTCACTGCTGTCATTAGGGCCAGGTTTCGACAGCGACAAACTAGATGATGAGGATGCATCCTCGCTTTCATTATTAATAGTTTCAGCCGTCTCGCTTCATTTATAGTTTTTACATCCCAGAAATCAATTCTGATTTCTTGTTTATCAGTTAGAACATCCGTATTCGTGTAAGTGGTTTCATTGTGGCTTCTTTCATCTTGGACATCCGTATTCGTGTAAGTGGTTTCATTGTGGCTTCTTTTATCGTGGACATTCACACTAGCTCCAAGCTAAGAATGTTCATCAGGGACAAAATTGATATCTTATGGATGTTTCCATAGGTTGATTTTAAAATTGCTAGTGTTGCTAACTGTGCCTCAACCCCAAACCTGGAGAACGGGATACTAGTTAGGTGTCCTCTTCCAAGATCTGTCTGGCTTATTTGTTTCGTGATTTTTCAAAGGTAAATAAACCTCACGTTCAGAAAGCAATCGCAACTACTGAACGTATAAGTAGTGCCTAGAAAATCAACGACCTGTTTACTGTGGTTGATGGCTACGTCCTTTAGGATATGCCACGAGTTTCATTCATTTCAATAGCTCAAGACTCATCATGTATGTTCAAAGAGTCCTTAGAGTACTGAAGACCTTCAAAAACGACACGTTAAGCACCGTTAGAGGATACACACTCACCCACTGCATACATACACACACGATAGGGCTATATATATACACACACGGGTGCTTGTATAATCTCAAACACTTTTATGTAGAATAAATGTAAAACAAAGTACATGACTTCATCCAAAATGTGTTTCTTAGTCAATTGTGACGCAATATGCAGTGAGTGAATGACTGTTGTCTGCTGGAATAATTCTTTTCACTCAAAACAGTCTTCGACGGGAGTAATATCAACAGACACATTGCAGAGGGTATTTGACAATATAAATAAACATGTACAGACATGTCTTGAAGCCCTTGGTGGATATTTCCCACATCTATTATAGTGAATAATTCATTGGTTCTTTCCATTTTACCCACCAAAAACAATAGTAGACCTTAGCAGTAATTATTGTTACTAATTTCACTACTTTGTTTTAGCACATTTATTTTGATGACGTCGTGAGCTTCATTTTTCAAGTTGTCCTACATATGAAGTGTAGTGATGCTTTAAGACACTCTATATATATATATATATATGTTATGTATATATATATATATATAGTATGGGTGTGAAGCACGGGCATTTTAAAAGGCAGTGGAAAAACATATAGAACTTTTGAATATAAGTGTTACAGAAGAGTCCTTCGTATATCTTGCACAGAGTATATCTGGAACAAATAGATCTATCCAGAAATAACTCAAAAGCAAAGAAAACTGTCCGATGCTACAAATAAGAAAAAGAAAATTAATGTATTTTGGACATATAAAAGACATGGAAGGCTGGAGAAGACCGTCATGGAAGGAGACATACGGGCAAAGAGAAGAAAAGGAAGACCGCGAAGAATATGGATTCTTCTTTTTCGAAAGCTCCACATCGACCACTTGTCAACTACTCTGTGTGATTAATATGTGATCTGAGCCTAAGAGCGATTGTATGTTGTGCCAGTTATGCGCCTACAAGTAGACCAGCACATTCGATTTCTGCGCTGCTTTTTATTTACTAGGTCAGCATCCCTAGAGCCTACATCAGTCGCCTCTTACGACATGCATTGTAGGTTGCAGTGGTACTATTCTTTGCTTCCTTGCAGGCCCTGGCGCCACACGGCGAGATGGATTCAACATTTAACTGATGGTTTGAACTTGACGGTTGCAGAGGCAGGACAATCTGGTCTATGAGAGAGAGAAATTCCGGAGGACTGTTGGGTGGAAGTATATATATATATATATATATATATATATATATATATATATATATATATATATATATATATATATATTGTGTGTGTTCTCTTTTACTTATATTTTCAATTCATTTCTTATCCATGATGTATTTTAAAAATATGTTCTTTCTCTTGCCAATTCATATTCCGTAACGATGTCTACTTAAATATAGCTGACATATTTTACTTTGTCTTCTTGTTGTTTCTCTTCTTAGTGTAAGTTTATCCTGACTTCTTTGTCTGTTTAAATTATTTTACTGTTCAGACTTCAACTATTATCCCAGACTGTTCGAGCATATCCTTATCCTGACTTCTTTGTCTGTTTAAATTATTTTACTGTTCAGACTTCAACTATTATCCCAGACTGTTCGAGCATGTTCCTGAAACACAGAAGCTGTTTTTCACAACAAAGGACGGGGCAATTTTAAAAATGGATCAATGGATGGGCTACCCTTTATTCATTACGCACATACGTAGAGTAACAGACGCATTTACAATGACAATTTCCCTGTTGGAGGATCAGTATTCCTGTCACGAATATTTAAAAAATCTTGAAGCTTTTCATTTTACTATCAATGGGTTGAAGAAAAGTCACATAGCGGTAAGCTTGGAGTTTATGTTCTTTCACTAAGGTTTTAATGTTCATTGTTATATGTAAATATATAGAAGATGAAGATATGTTGGGCATAGCTTCAGAACAAATGATCAAAGAATACCAAAGCAGATATTGCCGTGGTATGCAAAGGGTTTAAGAAAGAGAGGACGCCCTAGCGAATCCATGAAACGAACTTTGTTGATAGAGGCATGGAATATTGGACTTCAGTTGCCAGTTACATAAGGACTATCATCATAGCACTCTGAACATGTCCATAGGTGCTCCGATCTCCGCCTTAGCATTCAGTGTGTTCTACATTCTTATAAAAGCTGCTATCGCTTGAGCTATTCAACTCCTAATCTCTGTTGTACATATTCCATCTGATGTTAGGAATATTACCAGATACTTGAATCGATGGACTTGTTTCAGTGTTGTGTTATTTATTTTGATATTACATTATGGTGTTTCCTGTTTCTTGGAGATAATCATAACCTCTGTTTTCTGTATATTCATGCTTAATCCTTTCTTTCTCTAAGTGACACATTACCTTTCTGGCCACTATCTTCTCTAGTAATTTGCCATATACATTTTGCAAGGTGAGTATGCGGTAGTTGCTGAGTAGTTTAGGATCCTTCCCATGTTTGTGGAGCGGTCGTAAATAACTATGAAGTCAATCCTCGGGTACCACAGCATTCTGTACACTTTTATTAAAATCCATCACAACTGCATTAATAACAGTCTCGTCCAGCTGTTTGATGTGATGATATTGGACACCATCAGGCCCTGGAGCGGTGCTGTTGCTTGCCTTGAGTGCATTAACAACATCCTCCTTTGTTATTAAGTCAATGTAAGGTTCTCCAGAGCTAGTAATATCACGAAGAGCACTTATGATATTATGACGGTCAGTTTTATCCCCTTTTTCTGTCTGTTCCACGAAACGATTAAGGAACCTCTGCCCCTTTTTTGCATCTGTTGTCAAGACGGCTCCTGACGAGTCACGTAAAGTAGAAAAAGACTGGCTGGTATTCTTCCTGTTCATTTTGCGATGAAACTGCCAAAAATGATATAGAGACTTGTCGCCACAGACTTGTGTTATGAAAGTCTCCCATAACCCACTCTTTGCCTCACTAGCCAATACTTTGAAATCCCCAGTGGCTTTGTGGCGAATAGCAGACTTTTCAGCCACATCACACATATTTCTAGATCGCTTCTTTCGAGCTCTCTGCTATGACTCTGTAGCAGCCTCTTTTGCCAGCCATGCTTTTTCAACATTTTCATTCCACCAAGGTGGTTGCAGGAAAGGAGTCCTAGCAGTCTTCTATCTGGCAGTCTGCCGCAGTATACGTTCGGAAAGTACGGACAGGTTTGCATCAACAGCATCGATTATTGGGGAGTTGAAGATGGATAAAGGGTATATTCTTCGGTCTCTTCGCGACTGTCTGTTGGTTGAGAACACTAAATTCGATGTTGAATCGATCAAGCGATTTAGACAGTTTGGAGTTACCCGTTGTTCAAGTCGAACTGGATGCCCGAGAGGCAGAGTGAGAGGTGTGTTTAATCAGCGAGCCACAGGAACCATCAGTATGCATACTCTTCGATATCTGTTGGGGAGACTGAGAACCTATGAGTCTGCCCGGAGTGCAATGACATCAGTTTAGTAACCAATAACAACAATAATCCTTTCTTTTCCCTTTCTCTTACTAATATGCCTATCAAGTCTTGTAGATCTTGTTCATTTGTAGCTATGAGAATTGTGTCATCAAGGAACCTTGGATAAACAGGAACAAACTTTACCAGATAGCTTGTTGAGTCATCTTCCTTCAAACATTTGTCAATGGAGAAACATGTTTGTGAAAGAGTTTGAATTTTATAATGCAATAGTTGAGTACATCAGTTATGACGTTTAAGGCTTTAGATTTACCGGTTTCCTAACTATTTGCGGTTCAGAGGAATTGTTGAAACATGTAATCACAAAGTACTGTAGTTTTACAAATTACAAAAACAATGAAAATATACAGCATCGTTTCGACCAACAAAACCTTTATCAAGCAAACGAACAACAGGAGTGACGAATTAAAAAAAAAACATATGGACGACAACATACGGAGACATTCAAACGTTCTGATGAAAATCTGGGAATAAAAACGAATAACGAAATAAATGTAACACAAAAAAGCACACATAAAAACAGGAAATAGAAAAGAAGAGAAACTATAAAAATAAGTAAATATATAACTTGAATACATGCAACATATGCACATATAGATTACATGGCATGAGAAGAGAAAGTACTAAGACGCTCGTGCAACAGTACCTTGCTCGTTTCTCACAGGGAGGGCAGTTTCGTTAGGCACAAGTGCACGACCTTAGGTTTTGCGCTCGGCCAACCTTACCCAGTAGATGTATCCGCGCGTGGTCTACGATACGGAGTTTACTGCAATCTTCCCGTGTGTCGCCACGATACGTTACAGTGTTCTCAAAGACATTTACCGAGAGCTGACAATTGTGCTGAGACCTTTGACGTTACATCGTTCTCATGGGTTCTTATCCACAGCTGGCAATTATAGTGCGGCCATTGACTCCGGAGGACTTGGTATTCGCTCAGAGACAAACTCGTACGCTATTATTTCCTACATTTGCTTTGCATTTGAGCAACTTTTCATCACACAGCGGCCTGGAAATGCGTGCATTTATTTAGGATTTTGGACCTGTATAACGCTTCTGTACTTGAACTGCTACCTGTAGCTTCCTCGATCCCTACCACTAAGCTAATGATCCTCTCACTGTTTCCAGGGCCACCACGTGGAACTGGGGTAAGGTCTTGATCAGTGCCATCTCACGCGTTGTCCCTTTATGCTATTGGCGCATGGAGGCCCCACAAAATTTCTACTTCAATAGTCGAAGTGCTCTGTTTTATATATTGGTTATTGGTTACTGAACTGGCGTCACAGCACTCCGGGCAGATCCATAGGTGCTCAGTCGCCCCCAACAGATCTCGAAGGGTATGCATACTGATGGTTACTGTGGCTCGCTGGTTAAATACACTTGTTTTATACATATATACATTCAATCATATACTCAGAAGAGGTATGTCAGAATGCACTCGTATGAATAACCTTGCATTTATCTCCAAGCACACACACACACACGCATACACACACATGAGAATTGAAAGTAACACAAGATTTATATTCCGTTTCAGCTATTTTTGGAAACTGTGGACGATGAAGTTTTTAGAACCATTCAAAGTGATTACACATTTGAAATGAGAGACGCTTTTAAAAAGTATCTAGCCTTAATTTTTTTTACATTAACTGCAAGATTATAAGTGCAGTTTGTAATGTATTGTTTTGTGCTGAAAATATACAGAGAACAAAAATAAAATATCAACAAACAAAACAGAACGACAAAATATTACGACTTTTTCAGTGAAGTTGAGTAGATTTGCATGCATGGTGTATATTTATCTGATATTGCTAAACGTTTGTAAATTGTGAATTGTGAAATTTGGCTGAACAGATGGACCGTTAGAGACACGAGAAGAGAGGTTTACAGACACATAGCCAACCCTAACCCCAATGACAACATCAACCACCTTATAAGAAGAGATCAGAGCACCACTTTTAGACTCCGAACCCAACACATAACACTGAATAATCACATGAACATAATTCAATCACAACATACTTCAGAGTGCTAGCTGTGTGCACATCATCATGAAACGGTTTACCACCACCTCTTCAGGTGCGAAGCACTAGATGATGTCAGGAAGATCCTCCTTCCTCCAAGGTCAGATAAATGGAACACATTAAACGGAACAAAAGAGCCACTAAGACCACGAAAAAGATGGTTAGATGGCATAGCAGAATCCTGTCAAAGAGTAAAAATAGCAATCAGAACAGCGCAAGACAAAAGCAGAAAAGCACAACACTGGGCAGCAGCCCGGTAGCAGTGTGACGACAAAAGAAGAAGAAGAAGAAGAAAGAACAACTTAAGAAACATGCAGATACCACTACATAGCATTGTGCCGAAAGACAAGATCCCAAGTCCAGCTGGATCATTGAAGGAGAAGAAGAAGCAGTTGGGTGAATAGTCGTTAAAAAAACCAATTTGTTAATCGAACAGTTATTGTTGTCTGAATCCGTAAGTAACGAATAGCCCTTAGGAAAAGTATTCGCTACACTATGTTTACTAAAAGGTCACCATCTTGTGCTGCCACAACATGGAAGATGGTTACAATAGATGTCCAGCAAATAGTATTCCTTGCCGCGATGGTACACATCTCTCGATGATCATTTCCCATTTCCCATAGCTCTGTCGTATCAGGTAGAAAGATTATTATCATTGGTTCCGGCAATTTCCATTAGCAGGCACCTTGCGAATACCTGTATGCTGTGTGACATTTCTTTATGTTTTTCATATTCTGTACATTTTTAATATCTACACATATAGTTAACAGCCTTTCTATCCTGCACAAGTGTGAAATCCACTACCATCTCTCGAAAACAAAGCCCAGAATATTCACCTCAAATGTGAAATCTGTGTTGCTGTATGGCTCGGAAGCGTGGCGAGTCACCGAGTTAAATACAAATAAGACTCAGACCATTCTCAACGGATGTATTCGGCAGATTCTCAGACTGAGATGGTATGACAGCGATTGCAAACACAGATCTGTGGATAAGAACCGGGCAGGAACCCATGATGACTCAAGTTAAGAGGAGAAAATGGCGATGGGTCGAGCATACCCTACGGAAGATACAATCGAGTTTCACTAGACAAGCACTTGAGTGGAACTTTCAAGGAAACGAAAAGAGGAAAAAACAGACCTAGAGACGAAGTTTTCTTGAGGAACTAAAGAGTGCCCGACTATCCTGGGAGACTATAATGAAAACAGCCAGAGACCGAGAAAAGTGGCAAACAACTGTTGAGGTGCAATACTTTACAAGAAGAGAAAAGAAATAAGTAATGTAGTTAACGATCATTCACCCATCAATAGCTTGTCCTAAATATAACTTTGCCATCATAACGTTCTTCGAATTTTTCTCCTCATATGCCAGATATCCCCCTCTGCTGCCGTTATGCAAATTAACTCAATCCCATTCTGATCTCATCACGTTCATCTGGGTGGTATTCCTTTTTCTTCCACCTCTCCTTGAAAAAAGGATCACTCCTTCAATTAAATGTTCATCTTCCAACACTTCCTTTGGGGGCTTTTTATATTTCCAGAATATATCTAAATTTTCTCATTCCCCTTAAAATTTGTAGCATCAATCAGGGTTTTCTTCAGGTTCTTGTTGAGATAGACGTGAGTCCGTTATCTCTGCATTTCGAAGCGTCACAGGTTTGCTTCCAATCGTGAGAGCCATCTGGGATATCCTTTTCCAGAGATTCCTGATCCTGCGATGTCCCGGTGAGATCGATCAGTTCCTCGGATCGTATTTTCGGAGAACGGTTGACGATGAAACCACGCAGGTCTACGTATTACATTCTTATGCCTAGAACCCATGCTTTTAATCTGAGATAGGATGAGTCATTTGAAAGCTTCCTTTGCTGCGAAAATTCATTTACAAATTAATAATAATATAATTCCTACAAAATATTATATTCATTTTCAAATTATTTTCTGAGCCATGCTTCCGTTCTATTTGATGTTGTTTGCTTACCTTTATTGATATTCTCTTTATTCAGATTCCTAGATACTTGGATTTTCTCGTCCAAGTGCAATGATGTTTGTTCCTGATAAAGTCATCCAAAAATTCAGTTTTTCTGTTTGTATTTTGTAAGATTTCCTTTTGATGTATATCTGTTTATTCTATTCTCTATCAATGGTATACGGAGGACTCCTCTGTAACATGCACAGGGTGGGCCAAAACAAATGAGAACATCGCGTAAAAGAATATAATGACATCAAAATTGTTTTAACTATATCCATAATAGCTTCAATTGTTTACTCATTTACTTACTGACCTATTTAGCTTATATGATGCTTTTATTTCGATAATTTCCGGGCACAACTTTGATTCTTAATATGCCAATTGTTTACATCTGCAGGTTTAAATTTGTTACCAAGAATGAGAAAAATTACGTGCGGAAGACCGTGTTCGGATTAAACGAGTGGCGTCGATATTTAGAAAAATTGAACATGATTTCTGATTAGCTAAATACTTGTCAAACAAAATTACATCAAACAATATAATTTAATTAAATAACATTTCTAAATAACGCGTATGTTACGCGATGTTCTCATTTTTTGGCCCCACGCTGTATAGTCAAAAGCACGTATATGCTTTTATTTTGCCATGTTAGGATTTATATGCAACTTTTGGAATGTTTTCTATTATTGTTTTCCTTCCTGGCAGTGATCATAATAAACAATGACAGTAGCCGCTGTACTTACTGCAGAGATTCTCTGTCTACTGTCGAGAGTTTTGATATCTCGCATACTCTCACCCGTGTGTGTTGCCGGGGCTCTCAATGTGAGCAAAGTATAGTAACACTGCGACCTTTCAAAGCATGTCGTAAGAGGCGATTGAGCTAGAGAGCTAGGAAGCTACCTAGTAAATAAAAGCTTCGCACAAATCGGAGGAGCTGGCCTACTTGTAGGTGCATAACTGGCACAATGTAAATCGCTCTTAGGCTCAGATCACATACAAATCACCGCCCGAGTGGTGACCGGGGCCCAAATTTGGGGTGTAAAGAATGGAACCACTGTTACCTGCCATACATGTCGTAGGAGGCGACTAAAGAGGTTTGGATGAAATCGGATGCACATGTCCTAAACGTGTAGAAGTCTCTGCGTTTAGGGACCTACCAAACCAATGTGTAACGTATACACATTCTTGGCAAAGACCAAACATATCACAAAGAGTGATTAAAATTGGTCGTGAAGAACGAACGCAAAGAAGAAGAGACATACAAATCACAATTGAGTGGTAACAAGAGGTCGATGTGGACGTTCGAAGAAGAAGCAGAAGATATCATAATCTAACAGTCATTACGTTGCATACATTCGTTGTTTGTTTCTAATCAGTACATTTCGTATGCTCGGCACTTGGCGAATACATGAATATGTAGTCACTACTAGTTATTTTGAGAGAACATAGACAGCATTCATTGTTCGATTTGTTTTACTTAAAATATTAGTATCACTTACTTGGTCATGATGATCTTATTCTGGCTATTGCGTATCCCGTGATCTGATGCTTGACGAAAGGGCTGTCACATTGGCTTTTATAATGCAAGTTCCCGAATATTATTTCTGTTTTCATGTTTTTGGCGTCAGAAAATGTATTCACTACTTTTCTAGTTTTATTTTTGTTAATGTTGTATAAATGTTATATTACACTTGTATATGTACTAAGGACGATGACACCACCCGTTCAGAAAGCAATGGCAAACTACTGAACGTATAAGTGGTGCCTAGAAAATCAACGACTCGTTTACTGTGGTTGATGGCTACGTCCTTTAGGATATGCCACGATTTTCATTTCATATGTACTAAAGTCGTAATGTAATGACGAAGTGATTAAGACGTCTGTCTAAAGATTGCGGGTTCAAATCCAGACCAAGTCTGATGTGCATTTCTTAACGAGATCCCTTGGATTGTTGTTGGAGCTACGAAGGTCGTGCTTAGTTCAACACTCTCAACATGTAACATATTACAGTAATAGTATTAACTCACAGTAAAAGAATCATATGATTCCCAATATCTCATAGAGAATAGGACTAGAAATATAATAAAGTGACTAGGAGTACATAGAAAGATAGGCAGTTGTTGCATCTATTGAGAAAAACTGCCAACAAAATAATCTATCACTGCTAAACGTGGAGGTAGGGGCTCTCTAGGGTGACATCATCAGTGATACGGATGTGGTTATTTGCACCGATGGTTCGGTCATTCGCCAACGGTGCTGTGCGTGGGCTTTTTCAGCACGCTCAGGAGGAAAAATAATAGGAGAGGCCGGTGGGGCCTGCGCAACGGCCACGGGTGGCTTGACAGTGGGGGTTCGGGCGGTTGCGGAGGCGGTGAGCTGGTTGGCATCTCACAATTACTCTCGTGTTTTCATACTCAGTGACTCCATGAGCATGATTCGTAAAGTCGGGTCGGGTGTGGTGGGACGCGGCTGGGTGGAGGTGCTGGTACAGACAATGATCAGAGAGATCGCCTTTATTTTTGTCCCTGGGCACGCGGGGGTTGAGGGTGGTGGGCGAGCTGATGGATTGGCTGGCTTAGCTACAATATCAGAGGGAGCTGCAATGGATCGAAGTGACGTTCTTCACGAGTTGAGAGAGTCTTTCCGAATAGGGAGTTTCAGGGCTTGAGTCCCACTCGCTGACCAGATTTAAAGAGATGGGTGTCAATATTGGTGCAGCCCGAAGGGAACGACATACTGGATGTGCAAAGAGATTGATTGGTCAACATCGAACTGGCATGTTGGGTCGCTGGACGCTGCTGGATTTGCTGAAATGGAGATCGGAGCACCTATGAACACGTCCGGAGTGCTATGATGATAGTCCTCATATAACTGATAACTGAGAAAGATAGGGAAATGAGTAACACAATAGTTAATATAAAGGCATTTGTTTGATGTAGAAATGTGCGAAAGAAGGAGCTGATTGGGTAAACAATCTTTGTTCGTGAACACTGCAGATGTAAATGTCAGTTTTAGTTTAATCATCAGTTCGTCATCACTGTACGTCGTACCAATTAGTCAATAAGTTATCAATTTTTTCTCTGTATGTCTCTCATCGTGCGGTAACTAGCTACATTCTATAGCGACTACTTATTTGGTCCTCTATTCTTCTTTGACCTCCAGTATAGTACTCTTGTCCAGCTACACCCCATTTAATTTAATTTGGTATGCATGCAGTATGGTTAGGGTTGCAGTTTCACCATCGTTCCTTGAATCGTTTACAAGTCCTCTCTCCCCTAAGGAATTTAGAATATCAAACTAGCCCATTGATTGCCCACTTTTTACAGCAGCCATACCTGCAAGCATATCAGCGCGTTTATTTCCTTTTACACCTGCATGACCTGGCACAAGCATAAAGATCATATGTACATGATAGTAAACACTGAAGGCTGGAAACATCTATAGACGCCATCGGGATTTGGAGGAACGTTTCCTTCCACGGTCGGCGGATATAGGCAGAATAAAGAAACTTGGTGTAATGCATCGATCTTTTCATATGACGTCTTTGAAGGTTTCCAGTCTGGTTTGAAGACATGTACTGTTGTACTAGATCTCGAGGATGCATACAACAAAGTTCCAATCACATACCTTATACAAATGCTCACGCTACTCAATATCGAAACATTGCTCATAAGATGAATTGCAAGGGCCCTGTTTGAGAGAAAAGTGGGACTCAGGTGTGGTAATTGGTACACTGTGCCGACAAAAATTTCACCGAGCCTACTACAGGCGTCCCCACTATCTCCAATACTATTCAATGTATTCACTATAATGATTACGAAGCAGCAACTATCTGACAGGGGACGAACACTGTCATTTGCAGACGACATCATGGCGTACAGACAGGGAGAGACAGGGATGAAATTGCTAATAAACTACAGTAAGAACTGAACCGCACCATGGCCTGGTGCGATGTTTCTGGTGCAACGATAAACTATACCAAAGCTGTGCTATCATGGTTCTCCCTAAATAATCACATTGTGAAGTCTGAAACACCACATGTCACTTTAGATGGAAATACACTCACTCGAACAGCATCTATAATCCATATCGACCACGTTATTGCCAAGGCTCGCAACGTACTATCCGCACTGAGAATTATGGTACCATTACACACATGGCTGCTAACATTGAGCAACGCCTTCTTGTGCTCCTGTACCAAGGTATTGTTCTGTCATGTATAGAATATGCATGCGCTCGCCTAACAATTAGTCCTACGTAAACAGTGAGACTGGAAAGAATTCAGAATGAGGCTATGCGCATCATTCTGGAATGCACCAAAGATACACTAGGGTGTCAATGAGATTTCTTCTCAACCTCTCCACTATTGCTAACAGAATTGAAACTTGAAGGGTTCGATCATATCTAAAAATCAACGCAAACAAAGAACATCCTCTCCATGAAGAACTCATTAAGGAGAAAGGATGTAGACTCAAGAGAGGCAGATCATAGCTGAGTCAGGCGGAAGATACTCTTAGGAAAATATGTGCTTTCCGAAATTGAAACAGGAGAGGAATGGATTGCTGTGCCCACTCAATTTCAGACTGCTTTCACAGTTATTACATCTATTAAGAAAAACTGCGAACAAAATAATTTATCACTGATTTACGTGAAGGTGGAGGCCCTCTTGAATGACATCATCAATGATACAGATGTGGTTATTTACATCGATGGTTCAGTTATTCGCCAACAACGCCGTGCGTGGCTTTTCAGAGCGCTCAGGAGGAAAAATAATAAGAGAGACCAGTGGGGCCTATGCAACAACCACAAGTAGTTTAACAATGCAGGTTCGGGCGGTTACGGAGGTGGTGAAATGGTTGACATCTCACAACTACTCTCGTGTTTTCATACTCAGTGACTCCATGAGCATGATTCGTAAAGTGGAATCGGGAATGGTGAGACGCCACTGGGTGGGGGTATTGGTACAGACAATGATCAGCGAAATCACCTTCATTTTTATCCATGGGTAGACATAAGTTCGGGATAATGAAGAGCTGATAGATTGGCTGGTTTGGCTACAATATCAGAGGGAGCTGCCATGGATCGAAATGACATTCTTCACGCATTGAGAGAGTCTTTCCGAACAGAGGAGTTTCAGGACTGTGAATCCCACTCGCTGATCAGATTGATAGAGATGGATGTCAATATTGGTGCATCCCGAAAAGAACGACATACTAAATATGCAGAGATTGATTAATCAACATCGAACTGGCGTGTTGGGTCGCTGGACGCTGCTGGATTTGCTGAGCTGGAGATCGGAGCACCTATGGACATGTCCGGAGTGATATGATGATAGTCCTCATATAACTGATAACTGAGTGGAAAAAATGAGCAGCACAACAGGCGTACAGGTAGGCTCATCAAACAACATCGAACTGGTATGGCTAGTTGCTGGACACCTGTTGGTGATATTACTAATGAGATCGGAACACATATGATCATGTCTGGAGTGCAATGTAGATATTCCAACTTAAAATGAACCTGATTATAGGATGGTGGTTATAACGGTTTCATCATCTAGTAGCTTGTCCCTTCCGGAACTTTACTCCCATGACAGCATTCCTGAAAAACTCTCTGTTCTGTGAAAATGTCTCTTGCGTAGGTAGCAGTCATTCTCAGATCGTGAATGACATCCTGCACCCATCGTCTTCTAGTTCTTACTCTCGTTATTCTTCCTGGCACGATTCCGTCCAAAATTAGTTTCTCCAGGCACTCATGTCGTTTAATGTGTCCGAATATTTAATTTCCTTATTTTTATGCTTTGTAATAGCCAACTCTCTTTAATATCAAACTGTTGCAAAACAGAAGCGTTTATTCTTTTCTCTGTCCATGATATTCTAAGTACTCTTCTGTATATTTACATTCGAAGGCATTAATGATCTTCTCTGCCGCTTTGTCAATGTTCCATGTCTCACAACCATATGTTGCCAAGGGTATAACGGTTTACAGTCTGACATTCTTGCGTCATGTTTTCATGTACCGTCATATTTTTCCTTTCGCAAGAAAGATATCATGACCGTTCTATTCAGTTAAAGAACAGAGGAGTTTCAGGGCAGTGGATACCACTCTTTGCCAGACTCAGAGAGATGGGTGTCGATATTGGTGCAGCCCGAAAAGAACGACATTATAAATATGCAAAGAGACTGATTAATCAACATCGAACTGGCATGTTGGGTCGCTGGAAGCTGCTGGATTTATTGAGGCGGAGATCGGAGCACCTATGGACGTATCTGGAGTGATATGATGATAGTCCTCATATAACTGATAACTGGTTCAGTCTTCCCTATGTTCAATAGCTTGACAATCACGCAGTTTGTATTTCATAGTGTATCTTTCTTCTTCTTCTTTTGTCGTCACACTGCTACCGGGTTGTTGCCCAGTGTCGTGGTTTTCTGTTTTTGTCTTGCGCTGCTCTGGTGGCTTGTGTGATTGTTATTTTGCTCTTTCACAGGATTCTGCTACGCCATCCAACCATCTTTTCCGTGGTCTTCCTCTCGCCTTCCTTCCCGATGTTCTGTTGTAGAAGACTCTGTATACTGTGGAGTTTGGATGCATTCTTATTAAGTGGCCAAACCACTTCATTCTTTGTTTCTCAATGTAATTCAAGCAAGGTTCTGTGCCAACTTTCTTTCTTATGCTGATGTTGGTGACTGTCTTTTCTGGTGTTGTTGGTAACTTTGCGCAGGCAACGCATTTCACAAGTAGTTATTTCTTGTGACTGCGCTTTGCTCATTGTCCATGTTTGGCTCAGTGTATTTTTAACGTTGCAATATTTGTGTCGCACTGTACACATCGGTATTGAACGCATTACAAGCTACTCCGGAAACATAATTTCGATAATTTGTCAAAAACGATGATTGTCGATATTAATTCTTATGTTCACGCGTATACAACTAAATTAAACTAGTACTAAAGTATGTTGAAAGTTTCAGAACAAATCTAATTCTGTTAAAGTCATCATTGATTGCAAGGGAAGGTGTCAGCGGGATTAGGTGCTATTTTTAAACATTTAAAATTTGTGTTTTTTAATATATTTGGATAATAATATGAGATATTATTTAGTTCGTTCCAAAATTCGTGAACACACTAAGGTTTAATTTGTACGAAATCTACCTGATGCATAACAGTAATTATTTGCAAGCAGTCTTATATATCTAACGACCTTACGAATATATGTTTAACTAATTGGTAGTTAGCTTGGTTGATGGAAAAAACGTTTTTTTTTGTTACATAATTTTGCATAAGCACAACAAAATGATCATCAAAGTTTAGAATTTACAGTAATACACAAAATGGTGGCGAATGATTGCAAAGGCGTATCCTTATTACATATTATAAAAAGAAAGGTGACATAGTGAACAAATGATACCTTCCACTTCTATAAATGAAAATAAATGTTGTGTACATACGCCAATGAAAATCGTTAGGGAACATTGTGAATTGCACGGGATTCCCGATTTTGACTTGCACTGAATTGCATGTGGAACACGGAAATGCTTTGTTATATACAAACTTGACAATTGTACTGTATAATTTCTATAAGTATACCAAATCAACATCGCTGTAATTATAGTAATAACATATAATAAAAATCTTACAGAACTAAAGGTTTGGGTGGGCAAAAATACTTTTGGAAGGTCGTCACTGTTACCTATGTAAAAATGTAAAAATCAAGAATTTATGTCAAAGGGGATGATTTTATATCGGTCGGTAAAAGATGTTCACGAATTTTGGAACGAACTATATCAATACAATTGAAGACTGTAGTAAAACGATAAACCAAAGACGAAACAAAAAAACAAAAACTAAGTAAAGTAGATTTACAAAGTACAAAAAACATAAAATTATTTTTTAATCTTCTTTTGTTTACTTTGTAAAACTACATTATTTAGTTGTTATGTGTTTCGCCGTTGTATAATGCGATGTGATTTCTGCTTTCCTTTAGTTCACTTATTTATGTTATTCTTTTGCTTCTTAGATAGTGTCCATGTTTTACGATGGGAGCACAGAGTTGATAGAAATACGCAGTTTCTTTGAGCACATATGTTGATATTCGGATGTCTGAGTAATGTTGTCGGCTGATATATCGTTATTGTGATATCACAGGAGATGACCTGGACAGCACCATAAGTTATATCAAAGCTCTTGACCTACTAATATAGACTCATTGTGGGAAAGAATAACGAAGAAGAAGCAATAGAAGTTTACAATTTACTGTCAAGTCTGCAATCTTCTGGAATACGATGAAGTACTCGTTAATAACTTGTTATTATTCTTCTTCACCTTTCAACTCACAAAGGAGCACATGTCTTCAACAAACGTCCTCCACCTCTTGCCATGCCTTCCAATTCTTTCCATGTTTTACCTATACTTTTTATATCAGTCTCTAGCTATCATCTCCAGGTATGTCTAGGCCTTCCCCTACTCTTTCTCTGCGGGTTCTAAAACAGTGCCTGTCTGACTATGCTTCCAGTCAGTCTTCTCAATGTGTGTCCTTTCCATCGCCATCGTCTCTTTCTTAGCTCTTTCTCCACTGGTATCTGCTTAGTGCTCTCCCTGAGTTCCTCGTTTGAAATCTTATCATACCATCTCAGTCCCTCTATTCGACATAAACATCCATTTATGAACGTCTTTAGTTTCATTAACAACTAGTTAAATTATAAACTTTATAATAAGGACCATACGAGAATGATCAAATTCACTTAAACTAATAGCTATTTTTTCTTTTTTACTTCACAAGAAAGACAAGGTTTTTTTTTAATTGATCAAATACGAATCTACAAATGGGAAGTGCATGTTACCATAGAAACAAAGAGGACGACTTTAACTACTCATGGGATAATTATGCCAACTGGGATTTGAGAACTATTCCTCCAGACCTTGAATACGAGATCACCTCCTTTGAGCTTCAGTTGATAAAAAGGAAATGGAAACTGCTGACAGGTGACAAAACATTAAAAGTGTTTGCCTATTCTCTATTTGAAAGGTAAGATCGTATTTAATACTATTTTTTTTCGTTCGCCTGCTGTGAATTGAGGAGTAGTCATGACGCCTAATATAGGCCCTCTGGTTAATTTTTGAGAGATGACTTGCTTTCGGTATCACTAATGTTCCTCGCCATTCAGGCGACGCTTACTTTGACTACAGATGTATTTGTAATTTAAATCCCCAAGAAAAGGATCAGGGAACCTGTAGTCCAGCCGCGTACCATGTGCGCACTTATGACATAAAAATAACTATGCTGTGGATCACTGGACATTCAAATACACCAGCAAAGGACAAAGCAGATAGGCTAGCCAAGAAAGGGTCAACACAAGAACAACCAATCACGGCAATAAATCTCCATACAGCAGAGCAAATCTAGCGACAACAAATAAAGAAATGTGACTGAACAGATGGGTCATGGGAGACACGGGAAGAGAGGTTTACAGACATATGGCCAGTCATAACCTTAATGACAACATCAACCACCTTATAAGAAGATATCAAAGCACCATTTTTAGACTTCAAACGCAACACATAACACATAATAATCACATGAATATAATTCAACAACACACTCCAGAGTGCGAGCTTCACGAAACATCACGAAACCGTTCACCACCACCTCTTCAGATGTCAAGCACTAGATGACGTCAGGAAGATCCTCCTTCCTCCAATGTGAAATAAATGGAACACATTATACGGAACAAAAGAACAACTTACAAACACATGCAGATATCACTACATAACATTGGGTCGAAGGGCAAGAGCTCAAGTTCCGCTGGATCATGAAGAAGAAGAAGCACACCTATAATTTGTGCCCAATGTTGGCTCGACCCCCGGAATTTCTAGAGCGTGTGGTTGCTGGTGTTATCAACTTCGTTGTTAACGATCCCATTTAACACTACTAATTTTCGTCGTTTGCATGTCGGTCAGGTTACTAAAAATAATAACTTTGACGTGGTATGCGTATAATGCATAATACAGTGCAGTGATGGGTGCATATGTTACATGATACGGTGTGAATATCGCATTGGATGTTATGTGTCGTGAAAAATAACATTCAAATAAAAACACATGCATTTAAAACGAAACTATTTTGAATGATAAAGTAATCAAACATATTTCAAGTATTCGAGTTATATACGTAGAAAAAACCTTAAAATAAAAAAATAAAAATAGTTCCTCTCATACCATAATACGTTACATAGGGCCAATAAGAAATTTCTCCATACCGCTCTATCCTGGGCAACTCGCTCAATCTCCTGTATGGAACTGAGACCGATATTTCTTGCCTCTCTCAGCAAAGTTCGTTTCAGGGTCTCCTTAGGTCGTCCTCTCTTTCTTGAACCCTTTGCATCCCACTACAATGCCTGCTTTGATATTCGTTGATCATTTCTCCTCAAGGTGTGCCCAACATATCTCCATCTTCTCTTTCTTATAACAGTTGTCACTAGTGGTTGACCAGACATTTCTCTGATTTCATCACTTCTTCTGAATTCGTTCCATTTTATAGCCCTTCTGATGGCAGCACAGCACATGAATAAGCTGCAAGCAGCTGCAAGCAAGATGGTATTTCTTACAGACTCATTGTCAGCTATACAAGCCCTGGAGGCTAAATCCACTGACAGCACAGTACAAAAACTACAAAGAGAACTTGCTCAGCTTTCAGAAAAGGCAGACATTCACTTGCAGTGGATTCCATCTCACTGTGGCATTGCAGGCAATGAGAGTGCTGATGTCTTAGCTAAGGAGGGCAGTGCCAAGAGCAAATTTACCAACCCTTGTCTTTTCAAGAGGTCAAACCCTCATACAGAGAAAATCTGCAGTAGACTGGAAGACAAACACTGGATATGATTATGGAAAGACTCCCTCAAAGACCTAAGCAGAACAGACCAGGTCATTATATTTCGACTACGCACCGGACACTGCAGACTCAACAAACACTTATACAGACTAGGAATAAGTCAAACAGCTCTCTGCCAGTGTCAGCAGGCAGAACAGACACCAGAGCATATCCTGCAAGACTGTCCTCTTCTGTGTGAGCTGAGAAGCAACATGTGGCCACACCCAGTCGACCTGAAAACTAAGCTTTGGGAAACCTGACAGACCTGAAGCTGTCTGCCCAGTTTTTGGTCCACAGTAAATTAAGCGCATGACCAGAGATCGCTGAAGAAGAAGAAGAAATATTCATTATTTTTCGCAGACATCTAAAAAAAAAACCTTGATGGTTGAAAATAGTTTAGAGTAACCCAAAAAGCCACTGCCTGTGCAAAATTCATTGAAAAGTATAAAATACAATTTATACAGCAATTTTCAAAATGATATAGGGGAAATCTCATCAGTACTACAGAGCTCGTGGACTGTCCAGAAATCTTGTATAAGAAATAGATCGGAGCTCCCATGGTTATTCACCGATGTGCAATTAGTAGTTTTTCATTTTTTTTTTTAGTTTTAAATTCTGCAGTGTCTGAAATTGAAGAACTCCACCTGGTAAAACTTTATTTTTGCCAAAATATATCACCGTAGGAATTTTTACTGTAGGATTTTGTCAAGTCGGATAGCATCCAATAACGTAGATCTCGTTTCTATAATGTAGAACACCATTTTATTTTATAGAACTATTCTGGAATAAGAAGGAGAAGATAGAGATATGTTGGACACACCTTGAGAAGAAATGATCACAGAATATCAAGGCAGGCATTAAAGTGGGATGCAAAGGGTTCGAGAAAGAGAGGACGATCAAAGGAGACCCTGAAACGAACTTTGATGAGAGATGACAAAAATATCGGCCTCAGTTCCTTGGAGGAGATTGGGCGAGTTGCCCAGGATAGAGTGGTATGGAGAAATTGCTTGCAGGCCCTATGTAACGTATAACGGTACGAGAAGAGTTATTATTATGATTCTGCAGAATTTTATCACATGGCTTCATATTATAGGATTTCACCCTGTGAGACCCCACTTCATCATATATCACTATATTCGTACAGTAGCACTTCATATTGCACGACTTTCTTCTGTAGAATTTAGAATTGTAGCACTTCATATTGCATAACTTCCCTCTGTAGAATTTTTAACTGTAGCACTTCATATTGCACGACTTCCTTGTGTAGAATTTTAAACTGTAGCACTTCATATTGCATGACTTTCCTGTGTAGAATTTTAAACTGTAGCACTTCATATTGCACGACTTCCCTCTGTAGAATTTTAACTGTATCACTTCATATTTCATGACTTTCCTGTGTAGAATTTTAAACTGTAGCACTTCATATTGCACGACTTCCTTCTGTAGAATTTTAAACTGTTGCACTTCATATTGCACGACTTTCCTCTGTAGAATTTTAAACTGTAGGCCTTCATATTGCATGACTTTCCTCTGTAGAATTTTAAACTGTAGCACTTCATATTGCACGACTTCCCTCTGTAGAATTTTAACTGTATCACTTCATATTTCATGACTTTCCTGTGTAGAATTTTAAACTGTAGCACTTCATATTGCACGACTTCCTTCTGTAGAATTTTAAACTGTTGCACTTCATATTGCACGACTTTCCTCTGTAGAATTTTAAACTGTAGGCCTTCATATTGCATGACTTTCCTCTGTAGAATTTTAAACTGTAGCACTTCATATTGCACGACTTCCTTCTGTAGAATTTTAACTGTATCACTTCATATTTCATGACTTTCCTGTGTAGAATTTTAAACTGTAGCACTTCATATTGCACGACTTCCTTCTGTAGAATTTTAAACTGTTGCACTTCATATTGCACGACTTTCCTCTGTAGAATTTTAAACTGTAGGCCTTCATATTGCATGACTTTCCTCTGTAGAATTTTAAACTGTAGCACTTCATATTGCACGACTTTCCTCTGTAGAATTTTAAACTGTAGCACTTCATATTGCACGACTTTCCTCTGTAGAATTTTAAACTGCAGGATTTAATCCTGTAGAGCTTCATCACGTTGAACTCTATCTAGTGTACGCCATCCGTTAGTAGTACTTGGTCCGGTGCATTTCAATCTTGTACGGTATAATTATTCAATTAAGGGTTCTCTGTCTCGTATAGGTTAACTGCTCGCTTCTCGTGCCAAAGGTACCAGGTTCGCTACTCGTGGAGCCATCTGGATATTTTTCCAGAGAGCCTTGATCTCAGTGTAGGTGAGATCGAGTTCTTAGTCCTACCGGAGACGGACGATAAAACGTAGGTCACGTATTCAATTTGAGCACGTAAAAGAACCATTGGCAGTTCAAAATGGAGAAGAGCAGGCTGGAAAGCCGCTGCCCAGGCAAAAATTCAATAGAAAAGATTAACAATAAAATTCCTACAAAAATATCTACGCCATCTTCAAATTACATCGTGGACCCTCGCCGGTGCTACAGATTTCATGCACTGCAGCTGAGATCTTCCTGTGTAAGAAAAATATTGGAGCACACATGACTACTCACCAAAGTGCAATGATGATGGTCATTTAAATCAATCAATCATACAATCAATTATTCTAAATTCAATTCTGTTTCTACACAAAGGAATGCACTATTCATATCTAAACAGATGTTGATGTTAAAATTGAAAGAGTACATTACTGCAACCAGCACAATAGAAGTCTTGTAAAAAAACAAATATCATGGAAGTATCATAGAAGAATCATAGAAGAATCACAGAAGAAGAATATAATGATACTAGGTTTCAAGTTATTTTTCAACTGGTTTTTTTAAATATATTTTACAGTTAGTTGTTTTGATACATTCTCTAGGCTGTTTGTTTTATTTCCTGACAAGAATAAACTTCTATTTGTGACGGAGACTGGCGATTCTATCTCGTCGCAGCAATGGAAGGAACACGCGTTGTTTGCCCAGCATGTACGAGAAGTAGTCACTGCCCTTGGTACAGTATTTCAACTCTTGGACCAGCCTGAAAAACTCAGAGAATTTCTGAAAAAAATGGAAGAATTTCATCGCAGTCTCAGAGGAATGAAAAAGTTTTATATAGAAGTAGGTACAAAACTAAATAACGTTGTCTTTTTTAACCACTATTTATTATTATTATTAAATTACTCTGATTAACTAAGTAGGATTATCTGGTGGTTAAGTACTCTTCTCTCCGTGCTTAGCAACAGTTTTAGTAGGATCATTAGAAGCTGACTTTCTTGCAAACAATCCATACTTCTGTCCGACTCAAGCGGGCAGAAGTATTGATAAAGCCTATGTCATCAATGCGGTACACTCTCATTTAGGTGATAGGGGCGAGTCTCAGACACTAGAACGAGTACGAGAATTAGAAGTTAAGCTTATAACTGCCAGACAGTGTCGTCTTTGTTGTAGAGAGAGAAGATATACTAATCAACTTCTCATGTGTATGGTCAAGTGAACTTTGGGATGGCTGTTGCAGCGGAGGACAGAGCACGCATGAGAATACCCAATGTGATAAGACGTCGATAACATAACACAACATAACAGAATATAACATTAGACCGAGACTCTTCAGAGCTGCAGACCCAAACTCTAGGAAAGAAGCACACAAGCTTCAGGAGGTACAGACACTTTGTATATAGCCTTTTTCGTCTTTACAGACGGTCAATTGGCAAGTGTTTTACTGTGACAACTTCTGAGTTTTCGCTTTTCTCTCTTGTATTTCAGCTCATACATAAGTCTCTTCTCAAAAGATTCTGCACCTTGCGCAATATGGCTTTCCACACAACTCTGTCATCAGCTAGTTTTTCCAATGTGCTGGGACCTATAGAAAAGTTTTTCATTGAGGTTTAGCAGCCATCCTTATGTCTGAGCAATGGTCTGCCCTGGTTCCTCTTCCCCTCCGAAAGTTCACAGAACGACATTTGTTTTGGTATGCGATAAGTTTCCATTCTTCTCACATGCCCCAACCATCTTAGTCGTCCACTGCTGAGCATGTCCATGATGGAAGGCAGGTTTGTATGTTGCAGTACTTCAGAGTTGGTTATCTTGTCGTACCACCTGATGTTCACAATCTTGCAGAGCTTTGTAGATTGTAAACACTTTGTAGATTGTATTTTTACCCTCAGAAATACATTATACCAGTTTTCAGAATGCACAGAGAAATTTACATACATTTTGTTGATTTCAAAAAGGCACTTAAAAGTATCGTGGCATTTTAAAATTATTTCTCATGTCCAATATTCAGTTGTTTTTTATAGTTCTTTTTCATTTACAGAGATATGTTGTAAACAGTAAAATAATAAGATTTGTTTCTGTCTTATCACAAGCACTAGGCGTGATCACTTTCAGAAACGGAACATTATCAAAATAATACAGATAGATCACAAGCACTAGACGTGATCACTTGCAAAAGCAGATCATTACCAATATAATACCCAACTGTCAGTTTTCTCATCAGATTCTACTTAAAATATATTTAGAAACACATTTTCTTTTGGTACATCATTTTACCAAGTTCGTGCACTACCATGGAGATCGTCCTGTGTGAGAAAGAGATCGGAGCACACATGGTTATTAACCGAAGTGCAAGTAAGATGCTCACCTCACTTTCCAAATGTACTCGGTTCGTTTCTCGCGTGGAATGATCGGGATAATTTGTCCTATCATTCAATCAATTAAAGTGAATGATGATGTTCCAATGAATCAGACAATTTCACCAATTTCGTATAAAGTAGTTATAAATGATAATCAGAATACGAAAGGCTATCAACTTCAAATGTTCTATGATAGATGTGCTAACGTTGAACATAATTTTTTTTTAACGGGATAATTGAATTGTAAATTACAGTTTTACGTAAACAACGAAAACAAAATCATTAAATATTTTAAAAATAAAAACAACATTTCAACCAATATGTTATAATGTAGGTAGCAGGCAGACAAACACACGCAATAAATTAAGGGGTATTAATTAATGCACGTGAGAAATAACAAAAGCAGGTAGATGATATGTAATATATATTCTTATTGACCTATGAACCTAACACGTACATTATTTACATTCCCAGGCTTTATATAGAATCATTGATGAGTCGATGGCTGGCAACTTTGGAACGTTATATGTAGGTGAAACTAAACGTGCCTTCAGAAAAGCACTAACTATGGTGTACTACAAACTGACGTGGAGACTACTAGTATAGAAAAATAGCATAAGCGTCCGCATTATGCTCTTGATAAATATGAATCTATTAACTAGACCAGCGTTTCCCAAATTGGGGTCCCCGCTTTCCGAGAGGTACTCACAGGTGGTCCTCAAGCGCTTGAAGAAATATTATGATCTTTGACAATTCAAACAGAAAAATACATTTTAAGCCTAATTATAGTCCTAATGTTTTCTTTGTTGTTTATTAACGTTAAATTGCAGATATTGTTTACTATTATAACACACAGAAAATTCATTCCTGTCCATTTTCATATATAGAAATATGTGAGAGTCCTCGGCAGCAAAATTTATAAGGGGGTCTGGGGTAATGGAAAGTTTGGAAACCTCTAACTAGACAATATGTAGTGACTAACAGTGCCAGTTTGAGAGTCCAGGGCACGGACATTTCAAAGCGACCACATTTTGGAATATATGTATTTTTTAAAGACAAAAATAATGTGTTCTTGTATGTATTTGCATCACATGTGATCTGAGAAGAGCACAGAACAGTATGTTAACTGTTGTTTATTAATTTAATAAATTATTCTTACATACTTAATAGCTAAAAGTTGTAACTAATACATACCCCTTATATCTGTACATCTAGAACATAGATTCCCAAACTTTTCGACCCACCGCCCACTTTGCACAACATAAACTTTGTAACGCCCCTCCACATTATAATAGTTTGCCAACGCCCCCTCCCACATATATACATGCTCTATTTTCTCTTGACATAGAAAATTGATATATATTTCTGTAATACATTGTCAATTTTCTGCAGGAAATAGAAAATTGTTGAAAAAATGGATCGTGTAAGACGGGCATAAGATGGATTAAAATGCAGAATTCAAATTTTAAATGATTATTCAATCGCAAAATTCCGAATATAATTTATTTAAAAATATTTATTATGAGTTCCTTCTTTAAGGAGCCACCGACCCCTAATCGCCTGAACACCCCGCAAATTCTTCTGAGCCCACTTCTCCCCATAGAACGCTTCAGCGCCCACTGGGGGCGGTCCGCACACTTTGGGAAACACTGATCTAGACTTATAAGTCTTTTCTTAACTTGTTTGCATAGATATATTCGCTTAGTTTTATATTTTTAATTTCAAATTTGGCTGAGTTACAACTGGGAGGGCCAACACCGTGTCTCTTTTATTTGCAGTGTTTATTCGTCAAATCTTTATTGAAAAAAAAAAATAATGAAAAATTGATTTCCAACTTTTAAAACGGAATGTGTGATTCAAATGTAATTATTTCTCTGTGAAGAATGTGTCAAACAGAATTAACTATCTTACAGGCAAGCGTTGTATGTCAGGTTTTATTTTAATGCTCTTAATTTTAGTTTCCTCTACCAAGTTTTACATTGTTGGTAATCGTGGGAGGGTCATGCCTTTCATATTAGAGAATAGTTCACTACTCACATTTTAACTTATTATCTTTTATTTAAGAATGATATCAATTGCTAAATAATTGTCTGGTGCAAACGTAGAACGATAAAAAGTTAAATTGTACATAAGAGACGAATTTCTTTTTAAAATCACTCATTGCTGAATATAATTGTTTAATTGTTTGTTAGACTGCGGGCTTTAATTCAGGGACCAGTCAATGAGCAATGTCAGGGATTTTCAAACTGCACGTTACAACTACCATTGGCATGGATGAATTTAGTCGAATGCGTCGCGAGGTTTGAACATCGTGCATCATATTAAGCCATGCTTTTGTCTCTCCTAACGAAGTAGTAACTGTTGCTAAATGTACCCTGATATTCTACATCTGGAGCATGTTTCGTATGCAAAGCATGTCTGTTTTAATATGGTCACTTTTCTTTTTTTTTCGACGGATCCAGCGTCTACTAGATGATTTGCTATATAGAATCAACTACACTTACAGAACAAACAAAATAGCTGTTGAGGAAGCGTTACTTTGACAAACAGTGAAGTATAACTTGCAAGATGGTGATTGGAGATAGTCGTTTGCAGTGCATAGCTTCTTCTTCGAACGCTCCATATCGATCACTTGTTAACCACTCTTTGTGATTTGTATGTGATCTGACCATAAGAACGACTGTACGTTGCGTCAGTTATGTGCCTATAAGTAGGCCAGTACTTCCGATTTCTGCAATTCTTTTTACTTACTATGGTAGATTCCCTAGTCCCAACACCAGTCGCCTCGTACCACATGCCTTGTAGGCCGCGATGGTACTATTCTTTGCTTGCCTTGCAGGCCCCGGCACCACACGGGCGCTGTGCAAAGCAAGTCATATTACACAGATAACTGTCTTGGACAAGGATATGATGGAAACAGGCAGAATTTGCTATAAAAAAAGTAGCTGTCAAAATTAATTATGCGTCCTTTGATTTACACATTCTCATTACACACAGAGTGATATTACTTTCTTAGTTATTGTTGTTCTTCTTCTTCTTCTTCTTTGCATTCGTTCTTTACGACCCATTTTAATCACTCTTTTTGATATGTTTGATCTTTACCAAGAACGTATATACGTTGCACATTGGTTTGGTAGGCCCCTAAACGCATAAGACCTCTACACGTTTAGGACACATGCATCCGATTTCAGCCAAACCTCCTTAGTCGACTCTTACGACATGCGTGGCAGGTAACAGTGGTTCTATTCTTTACACCCCAAATTTGGGCCCCGGTAACCACTCGGGCTCTTAGTTGTTGACTCTGGCCCTTATCATGCTGTCAGGCTGATCTTTATCTAACATCATTTCTCTTTTCACGGTAATTTTTCCAGTCGTTACAATATGCTTCTACACATATCTTCATATTAGTTACTTAAATCGCGATTACTTCTTCCTTCAGACGCCTGTTGGACTGCTTCTTTCTTTCCTGACCTCTCTCAGCACATACGCATTGGTACGTTAAGCAGGTTATTGGATTCCTAATGTTTCTACACAATCACATCTGGCTGGAATACATATTTTTTCTTACCTGTTTGCTTGATGTTTAAGATTTACTTCCATATGTACGTATTAGATATATATATATACCTCTGAAGAACTATCTTCTCGTCTCAATAGACATTTGTTGAAACTTTTGTTTTCTGAAATGTTGCATTTTTAAAGCCTATTCTATTCCTTATGTCATTGCAATATCTTCCACCAGATGTTGCCTGGACATTTAGATTTTTAAGTGGCTCTTTTTGTTTTAATAGCTTTTCTTCCACCATGACATTGCTACAAAGCTTATGTTTTTTTTTAAAAACTGTTTGATGTGACCATCATCACTGCACTTCGATGAGTAACAATGTGTGCTCCGCTCTCTTTCTTACACATGAAGTTGTTTTTTTTAGATAAGACTAGCATTTTCGACATTTTCGCTGTTTATGCCAATCTTGAAGTTTTAACTGATTATGCTGATACCCTGTTCGTCTCGAGAGACAATGAATGTAACCCCCATGGTGGACTTTTGTCTACTACAGCGATTCCCAAACTTTGCATTACCGCGAACACTTTTTTAAATACATTGTGCTACCGCAGACCCCAATAGTTTCTATATATGAAAATCTTCTAGCGATGGAGTTATTTTTACACCACACCAACAGTCAAACTGGCTCCAATTTCACAGACTGCGGGAAACTTTAAATGATTTTTCATTTTGTCCTGTCAGACATTTAGACTCAGGTCTGGTCCGGGTCCTTAGCTTTCGCTGCGGAACTAGTTAACTACTGTTTTTTATACATGTTTTTAAATTTATTTTTCTGTTTGAAATGTCAAAGATCATGTTTCTCAAAACGCTTGGGGACCCCCCTGTGAGTTCCTCGCTGACCCCCCGGGGATCCGAGGGCCCCAGTTTGGGAAACACGGGTCTACTACATTATCAATGAATTTGGAAGATATTTTTATATTAAGACATTTTTTCTTTCATTAGCATAGCTTTAATTGTTGATAAATTGTTTCCCCATTGCTATTCAGAAGATATCTGCAACGGATTTTAAATGTGCTTGCTGAGAAGTTCAGTGTACCATAAATACACATATTACTTCCTGCTATCAAATAATAATATTGTGATCTAACTTGTTTGTTGCTATTCTTTATTGTCAATGATAATAAAGAGTTATTGACAATAACGTGTTGTTTTGGTTTCATTTCTAGTGCTCTGATCGCTGTGTTGAAAAACTAAGTCAATCAAGAAAAACAATACAAAATTTGTTAGTCTTACAAAGTACATTATTATCACACACACAAATTATATATATATACTAGCAGTTATGTCTGAGAATGAAATGGGAGAAAGTAACATATACAAAGAGGAGAACATACTTAACTCTTTCCACGCTTTAAGCCGCACACTGCGCCACGGCGGAAGTCCGTTGCACGCTTTAAGCCGCACACTGCGCTATAGAGTTGCTTCCCTTATAAGAAGTCTTTCTAGTTTTACTTACTATTTTACTTATAGTACTTTTAACCTTGTTATTCTATTAGGTTGTCCAGTTTTCTTCAATTTAGTATATAATATATATATATGTTTATTTATTGACGAGTAGTTGGGATCGTTTTTTTAAACCTCCCTTGAATTAACTGCTTAAAAATTGAGAAAATAAATAGGCGTGGAACATGTATGACTGTGCCATCTCTTCCTTTAGCATCAAGAAAATCTGAAACAAAGACTGTATCGAACAAAATGAAACAGCCCCCGGCTTCCATATTGGGGAAAAGAAAGGAGCATTAATAAATTACAAAACAACCCATAGCAAAGTTCAAAGAACCGTTTTCAGCACAAACAACCGATAGCCCAACGGGAGTCACGGAGATGTGTAAATGAATACTGGTCAAATCTACGTTCTGCGATACAACATGCTACAGATATGGGCAACACCAAGGCAATATACGAAAATAACAGAGCAGCTCTGGGACCGAATGTCACAAATATTGACTCATTAAGATCGGAAACAGGTGGGCCAATAACAGATATGACCAAACAGAACGAAAGGTGGGTGGAATACTATTCTAATCTTTACTCTGTGGAGAAACCAACAAACCCTGCCCTAGATCAGATCATACAGAAACATGAACTAACTGATCTGGATGCCGAACCCACAGAGTTGGAACTTTCTGAAGCAATAAGTAAACTTTAAAATGGCAAGGTGTCAGGACTATAGTGAGTTTCAAAACTCATGCCCATATTTGAAATTCAGTAAGTCCGGAGCCCTTTAACGTAAAGAGGTGATATTTTGCATGTGATCTATTAATCGTCATGACATTGCAAGGAAATAATTGCAATGAAAACAAACAGCTGGTTTTTACTTTAGGTATACAAAAAACATCAAACATGAACTAGACATACATTTGAAACGCTTACAGTAGCTTTATTGTTGTTATTGGTGCGCAATTTTAAAAACCTCAATATCCAAGTGTTTTTTAGTGTTTTCCCGTTACAAAAGTGTTTACAATTGAACGGACAAGTTACATTTGGTTTTTCAAAGGTCATTTCAATAGCCTCATTCCTTTCAGAGGCGTGCACATTGTAGGGTCTTTACAATGAGTATAGGAGTAAATTTTGTGACAATGTAAAGCATCACAATGCATATGTATCAATATTTTTGTAGAGAAGCTAAGGGTGGGAGCATTTCTATCCATGAGCAGAGGGCAATGTGCGTTTTGGAAGTAAATCGACGTACATTTAATCGCTGGATCCAAGACTTTTCACGCACATGTGCAATGCAACCAAGAACGCAAGATAGATAGAAAGTCGTAGATAGTTTTGATAGAGAGCTTATTCGAAGAGAATTGTATCGAATGTTTGAGTTGAAAGAAACAGTGACATTAAGGAAATTAAAGATGGGGCTTAGAAAGAACAACGACATCGATGTGTCAAAATCTACATTATGGAGAGAAAAAAAAAACTATACTTCCGACATTAGATAGGCCCTTTTGTCTGATAATGGACAATGCATCATACCACAATGTAGTGGCACAAGAAGACAAAGTCCGACGTCGTCTAGTAAAAAAATATGCAGTACAGATGTTTGCATGAGATTGTCATCAATGTACACATCTGGTCCTTTTCAAAACCACCACAATCATCCTGACCTCTTAACATGACAACTGTATCGAAATTAAGGTACAAGTTGAAGTAACGCCATTTCTTTTTGCATGAATTCCACTCTCTCGAAAAATGTAGATACACCTATGACTATCAAAAGTTGCAAATTTGTTATATTGCTGTAAATTATATTTAGTGCTACCAAAATAATTATTAGGTAGTCAAGATCAAAGAAAATCGCCGCATCAGTAAAACTTCTATACCCACGTAAATTTAAATTATATATTTGTAATGTCATTGAAGATCGAACACCACATGCAAAATTACGTTGTATTACATGCAAGGGTTATTGAGATATTAGAAGAAGTTTGTGGGCACGAGATTTGAAAAGCAATATAGACCACATTTCTGCAGAAATCATCAATTATAACAAGGATGTGCTTGCCCAACCTCTCTACACAATTATTCTTTTCCGTAAATGGGCTTAGAGATGAGTTGACATCATTAACCGCCCCCCCACATATGATGGTTCTCCAGAAATGGCACCAACCTGCTGGAGTATTGTCCAAAGCACGAACTGTAGCTCCAGCAAAATCATAGAGTTCTGGAAAAAATGCACTGTGAACAGAACGGGCGGTTCATTCGAACCCAGGACCTTCGACTTACAAGGCAAGGCTAACATTTTACCACCTTGTCCAGGGCTAGAATGAGGCGAAATTCCACAAGACATGGAGATGCAAAGATAGTGTCACTTTTAAAAATAGAGAAAGGAGACTAACAGTTACAGAGGAATCTCCTTTAAGTGTCACATCTAAGACCTTTTGTATTAGTCATTTTAAAACGACTACAGAGATTAACAGAGCATGAGAAATTTAGCTGCCACTTTCTATTGGATATCCAGCATGGACGCATGGCCTCAGTCTGAATTTTCCAGTCTCACTACTTTGTATGCCTAGTCGTAGCATAGCTCATACATATTCTATACAAGATAGAACGAGACATTGGTACAGAAGCACAAGAAGGCGTTGCTCAATGTCAGCAAACGCATTGGTTCTCAATACAGATAGGGCGTTGTGAGCCTTCGTTCTATTTCATAAATTTCGAGGTAATTAATGAGGTCTTATCTTATCTTATCTTATCGTATCTTAACCACATTTGCCGTGAAGCGTCGTAGGGAGAGTTAGTTTCTATCTTGTGCCAGGCGTGTTGCGCTTGACGTTGTCAGTCCATGCTTTCACAGGGACTCGAGATGTTATCTATCCATCGTGTTCCTGGCCTGCCTCGTGCTCTGCGCCCTGAGTGTCGATTATTGTAGGCACGTGATGGTAGTAAATGTGGTTCCATTCTCATTAGATGGCCGAACCACTTGATTCTTTGCTTCTCGATGAACTGTATGCATGGTATAGTACCAACGATGCTTCTGATATTCTCGTTTCTCACTCTATCTCTCATTGTAACGTTAACAGCTTTCCGTAGACGTTAATGAGGTTTAAGTTTCAGTTTGGAATATCTTCATTGCACTCCGGACATGTCCATAGGTGCTCCGATCTCCTTCGCAATATCTCCAACAACGTCCAGCGACTGACCGTACCAGTTCGATTTTGATTGATGAGCCTACTCATGTACCTGTTATGCTGTTCTTTTCTTGCTACTCTAATCTGCAAACCCAGCTCCTGCAATCTAGTAGTTGACGTGGATTGGTTTAAATGAAAATCTTCTTTGCGGCCACACTCTATGAGGGCGTTCAAAATATCAGCTCTATCCATTGGCTGGCCCTCTGATATGGTGGCAGAGTCAGCCAGCCTGTCTGATCTCTCATTGCCAACGACACCCATGTGCCCCGGAACGAAGATAAGTGTGATTCTGCAAATTGTTGACGCTTGTAGTGATTCAGTCCGTTGCCTGCGCACCGAACCAGCCTCTACCTTGCGGATCATACTCAATGAATCACTCAGAATGCATGCATGAGTATAGTTTTATTACTCCAGCCGACGTAAAGCATTAGCCACCGCCAGTACCTCCATTGTTATGCTGCTTGTTGCCATACGAAATGCACCACTTGCCTCATAGACCATTCTGCCACATGAGCTTTCAGAGAAGGCCCATGCGGACTTTTCGTGACGAACTACCGATCCATTCGTGTAAATCACAACGGCACCTTCATTGAAGTTTTCATCAATGATACCCTTAACGTCTGCATCCAGCGCCACGGGATTCCTGTCTTTGCAACTTTTGTCAAATTTAATGACAGTGAAAAAAGTGTTCCTGTATATTGAAGACATCGGTATCCATTCTTCCACATAATTGATATTTGTGAGCCCGCATACCAGCTGAACAGTGTCTGTAATGAGGTACGCACCATAAATTCACCCACTGTTTGCATCGCCGTTGAACGCACACATTTTTGCGAATTGCACCTTCTAATCAGAGTTACCTAAAACCTATTTTGCATCATATACGCTATAGCAATATTGTCTACAAAAACGAGAACCCTTGATAATGTAGAAAGCTTCTTAAACGTGTAACTACTATTGCTTGTGTTGAGGCACGTAGATCATTCTCTTGTGGTCAACATAATGGATCACTCGACCTAGATTGTTGTATGTGATTTCGGAGGAGATGGACAAATATTGTTGTTTGTAGACCATATTCAGTGATATTCACTGCTATTCTTGCAGCTTGGAAGGCAACGTGCAACCATTAACACATATAAAGGTAATGAAATCAATGGTAGTGCTAACCAGTTTTATAGATGAACAGTTCATATTGTCATTATCATCATCAATTAGCTTGTCCCTTCCGGAACTGGTTCTCATGACAGCAGTCCTGAAAAGCGCTCTGTTCTGTACAAGTTAACCAGTGGCAGCAGCAGTCATTCTCAGATCGTCAATGACATCTTGCACCCATCTTCTTCTAGTTCTTCCTCTCATTCTTCTTCCAGGCATCATTCCCTCCAAAATTATCTTCTCTAGACCCTCATGTCGTTTGATGTGTCCGAAATATTTAATTGTCCTTGTTTTTATGCTCTTTAATATTACTCGCCAGCAGGCCCTTACTAACCAGCATAGGACTGCTAACTCTGACAGGATAAAACGTATCTTAACGTTCCACCCCCATAGTTCACTGGTGAAAAATGTTTTATTCCGTCATCTCTCTATCCTTCAGTCAGATCCTGAAAGCCGTTCAGTTTTCCCCAACTATCTTTTGGTGGCTTACAGACGGGACAGAAGTCTTAAGGATATGTTGATACACAGTCACCTTAAGTCCAATATCCAGAGTCATTTTGGCACTGTCCAGTGTCGCCGCCGGCGTTGCAATACGTTTGCATGTGTTATATAGAATCGTACTGTATCTTTTCAATTAGTCACGTTTGTTATTGAAGATGGTTTCACATGCGAGTTCCGAAATATAACATACGCTATCACTTGCAAGCGGTGTGCTAAGGCATATATTGATGCAACAGGCACAATGCTCAGTGACCGTTTCGGCCAACATTTACGCGATATACGCCAATGCCATGTGACTCCTGTAGCAACTCATTTCAATGGAACTGACAATTTGGGTGCTCGCGACGTCCAGGTCACTGTCATGCGATCATGTTCCTCTGATGATCGTAGTCGATTTGCTCTGGAGAATCGCTTTATTTCTTTATATGGTACTTTGCGACCTCATGGACTCAACGCTCTACGTTCTTATGCGTCTTTGTACTTTCTCTTCTCATGCTCTATATTTTATATGTGTATACGATACACGTGATACAGATCATAAGAGAACTGTATTGTGATCAAATGGCGGCTGTAAGAACATGTGATGATACATCAGACTGGTTTACATAGGGCATAGAGTCAGACAAGGCTGCATTCTGTCGCCTTGTCTATTTAACATATATGCAGAAAACATCATGAGGAATGTTACAGAAGTTAGCGGAAAAGAACAATTCGATCCTTTTATAATCGGAGGAAGAGAAATACCTGAACTACGATACGCTGACGATACAGTGTTACTGTCAACATCACAAAAAGGGATTGAGAAATTATTAGAAGTGAAAGATAAAAGCAAAAACCAAAATCTATATCTCAATGTGGCAAAAACAAAAAATAATGACAACAGATAAAACGAACATGACAAATGATAGTTTTATCAACGGAGAAAAAGTAGAAAATGTGAACAGTTTTGAATATCTTGGTTCACCACTAACAACAGATGGAAATGGGATGAAGGAAATTAAAAGAAGAACAAACATGGCTTTACAAAAAATTAAACAACTAAAAACAGTATAGACCGGAACTGATAAGAAAACAAAGATCAGAATACTAAGAGCATGCATATTCCCAGTGGCAACGTATGGGTGTGAAGCATGGACATTTAATAAAGCAGGGGAAAAAACATATATGTGCTTTTGAATATAAGTGTTACAGAAAAAGTCTTTCGTATATCTTGGACAGAGAAGAGAACAAATAGATATATCCAGAAAGAACTCAAAATCAAAGAAAACTAGCTGATGCTAGAAAGAAAGAGAAAATTGAGATATTTTGGACATATAAAAAGACATGAAGGGCTGGAGAAGACCATCATGGAAGGAGACATACCGGCAAAGAGAAGAAGAGGAAGATCACGGAGAAGATGGATTCAGGATGTAACTGATGGTTTGAACATGACGGCTGCAGAGGCAGGACATCTGGCTTATGAGAGAGAGAAATTCCGGAGGACTGTTGGGGTGGCAAAGTTCTGCTCAAGACAGGCTATTTGATGATGATGATACGTTAAATTTATATGAATCAGATTTTTACTTGATTTTTTATTGTTTCTCTTCTTTTTCCACTTCTAGTCTTTCTGTATTTATTTCGTTATTCGTTTTTAGTCACATATTTCCATTCGTTTTTAACCGTTGTAATATCTTTATCAAAGTCTATATGTAGTGTTCTGTGACATTCGTCACTTTTGTTGTATCGTTTGCTTGATAAAGGCCTTTTTGGTAGAAACGTTGCTGTGTATTATCATTGTTTTTGTATTTTGTAAAACTACAGTACTTTGTTATTACGTGTCTCGCTGTTCTTTAATAGCCAACTCTATTTAATATCAAGCTTTTGGAGAACAGAAGCAATTGTTCTTTTCTCTGTACATGATATTCTAAGTACTCATCTGTAGCATTTGCATTCAAATGCATTCATGATCTTCTCGGCCATTATTGCATGCCTGTTAAAATCACATTTATATAATTTTACAACATATTTAATTACGTAATTAGTTACACCGTGTTACTGCAATGCATCATATTATCGTTAAAACGGTAAATTAATTTTCATGATGTTACTTTGAAGCTACTTTGAATGATGTATTCATGTTTGTTATATGTGTATAAATATGTGCATGTATGATATTGTCTCGTCTCAAATATATACAAGCACAATAAGCTTATAGCATGTGTTTGTGCAAACACTGTTCGATCGACCATTACCAGATTATTCTGTGTCTAGTTATAACGAAGCGTTTGAGAAAGACACTCTCAGTGAGCCACTTTTTTAAGAATGGCTCGCTGGTTGTGTTTGTAAGGACGCTCGTATTGCTAGGCTAGGCGATAGGTGTCGTAAGAAATGAGGGTAAGTAGTTCAAATCCTGTGTATGTCTATTTGTTTTTTCGGAGCTCTTAATACCTGTACACTGTTTATTTGTTGATCATATTCTTTGCTTCCGTTGCTTCCTCTGGGGTTCTTGCAAAAAAACCTCCTTGCATCGCAGTTTCGGTCTCAAATAAACGTCTATAAACATGTTACAATAAATTACGAATTATGGCCTTTTTCGTCTTCACAGACGGTCAATTAGCAAGTGTTTCACTGTGATAACCTCTGAGTTTTCGCTTTTCTCTCTTGTCTTTCAGCTCATACATAAGTCTCTTCTCAAAAGACTGCGCTCTTGTGCAATATCGCTTTTCACACAACTCTGTCATCAGCTAGTTTTTCCAATGTGCTGGGACCTATAGAAAAGTTCTTCATTGAGGCCATGCAGACATCTTTATATCTGATCATTGGTCTGCCTGGTTCCTCTTCCTCCAAAAGTTCACAGAGCAACATTTTTTTGGTATGCGACAAGTTTCCATTCTTCTCACATTTCCTAACCATCTTAATCGTCTACTGCTAGGCATGCCCATGATGAAGGCAGGTTTGCACGTCGCAGTACTTCATAGTTGGTTATCTTGTGGTACCATCTAATGTTCATAATCTTGCGGAGACATAAAACCTCTCCCTTTGTGCCTAGCCTGGGCAGCTGGTATGGAGAATGTACCTTGTTTATTTTGCACAAACACCCTCTCTACCATACTGTTTCATCTAAAGCAAAGACAAAGTCTATACGTTTGGAATATCGTACATTCGATATAAACACTGTAGATCGCGTATATATGATATTGTAATATATATATATATATTATTCTAGATATAAAGGGAGAGAGGACGTGTAAGTGATTCAAGCGAAGGTGGTGGTGAATCTATAACTGTAACCAGACTACAAGAATTTCAGATCAAATGTGCTGTAGCTAGACAAGAGCACTATACTGGTAGCCAAAGAAGAATAGTAAACCAATAAAGAACCGGTGCCGCTAGTCACCGCACGCTGAAAGACATACTGAGGATGAGGTCGGGGCACTTGTGGACTAATTTGTTCGATGTGCAGTGATGATGATGATCCGACGAATAAACTAAATTAATCTAAATTATATCTTAAGGACGTGAAAATCAGGAGTATTTTATGAATGTCTCAATCGGAGATAGACATGTCTTTTTTTTAATGCCACTGATTTTTACATCTGAATACATTACCAACATATATTTTTTTTCCAGAAGTCATTGTTCAATGTGTACTCTGAGATAAAGTTAACCTACACTCAAATGAACTACGTCTGCTGCTTTAACAATAAATCAACGCTGGCGAGCGACATTCAAAATCTTTCTCCGGAATGGGATCTACGTGTAACATCAATGTTTGGTCCAAATCTGTTTATGACAGCTCTGGAAATCGAAATGATTGCACAGAGATGGAACTATCTGACACAGTTCGGCAAGGACAAAGAGTTTGGATACACTTTCTTTGAGAAGTGAGCTGAATAGACGGATAACAATTGTATGATGTTATGGTATATACTAGTTGTTCCTGACTGCATAAGTGACAGACTGCAGTTAAGACTGTTGACAATTAGTGTTAGAAACACAAACGAAAACTCAAATAATTTGCGCAAAGTACAGTGGGCACACAGTCGTCATTTTGATCAATAAGTTGACGACTGTTGTCAATCGAGAATTTGAAACGTTATGTGGGTCTTATGGAAGTTGTCAAAAGTGAGAGTGGCCTACAATTGTTTGTTGACGAACAAACTGCTTCTTCTTCTTCTCCTAGTCTAGCCACTTAGGTCGTGTGGACACTTAGACAATTTCCGCTCTCGTTATTGGGTCAAAAGAACCTCTGCTGTTGAAGTGTACATTTGATGTTGTCTAACATTCTGCCACATGTCCTACCTTATGTTCTCTGAGACCAATTCTTCTACTTTTAAATTCGCAAAGTAGTGAACGACTGGGCGTCATTCTTATAAAGTGACCGAACTGTTTTGTTTTAGATGTCACATATATTATGAAAGATACGATTTGAAAAGATGTGTGATGTTTCGTACTCTGTCTTATTTCCTAGTAACACTGCTGGGTTTTCACAAACACCTGAACTCAAATCTTCCTTTCTTATGTCAGGTCCATGTTTTGAAGACATTAGGAGCAGAGAGTTTGTAGGAATATGCTATTTTAAATCTCTCTTTAACTTGCATGATGATGTTCCCATGTTTCAGTAATGGTACCAGTTGGCCAGTGCTTTACAAATTGTGCATATTGTTTTGATTTACCTGTCAAATCTGCCAAATTCTATTAAACCAAAAAAATTTTTCCAGAAATTTGAACTATGTGACCTAATTAATGTTATATTAATTTTTTTTGTATTGCTAAAAGCAGTATCGTATTTACTGTCACCGTGCTGGGCCAGCCTGGTAAAAACACATTGACAATATTTCTAAATAGAACTCTAAGTGTAAGTTCGATCGTCATTGATAGTCTCTTTTACATATTTAATACGAAACATTTTCAAGTGAGATAAAAGAACTATTTAAAGGGTAACGATGTGCAAATAGTTACTATCCGTTACACAATTACCAAGGAACTTTCTTAATCCTTTCACTCTTCCGAGCCGATTTACCGGCTCATTGTAATTTTTAAAGAGGACATAAAGTCAGTACACTGGCTAATCAGTGCCGGATTATGCTAGCGCGGGGCCCGTAGCAAATTTTAGCGCGGGGCCCTAGGTTTTGTATGATAATAAAATAAAACACAACTTTTACAAACAAACTTGTCTCGATTTAATGTGAGCAAATTTAGAGATAGCACTAGACAAATCAATTTCTATAAGTAAATTACATTCAATGTTCATTAAGGTGAGGTTATTTAGACGATCTTGTCCCATCATGTTTCTTAACTCACTTTTATACACTTTAATGTTGAAAAGAACGTTCTCCGCTGCAGTTAGTAATCATTAAAGACAAGTAAATTCGTAAGACTATTTCTACATTTGGGAAACACGACTCTAATGAATTTTCCATTATAAGTTTATAAAATTGCAGTTCAAGAGCCTCATGCTTTTCGTTGTTAATAGCAGCAGATACATTAATTGTAAGAAGTTCAGTGAACTGCATAAGTTCGTCGCCTAGGCTTTCTTCCAAATCCTCTTGGTAAGAGCTGACAATATTTGGAGTTCTTTTCAAGATCTCTTCTGCTGTAACAGATTTTTAATTGCCGGAGTATTCCAAATACACCAGTCACTCTATGGTACAGCCTAAATCAATAACTTTGCAAACAAAACAGAACAGTTGTCCTTTAGTTTCTGTATAACACAACCAGTCTCTCACGTGAGTTTTGTTTGTTGGTGTATGCGTGTATGTGAAAAACGACTTTCGACAAAATCGTGGATTGTTTTCTTTATCGTATGTTTTTTTTTAAGACATGAAATCACTGTTCATATGTTTCACTTCGCTACTTTCTTTCACAATCCAATAATCTCGATTGAAGTTGTTTGGCCATTCACCAATATCGTTGGAGTACATTTTACTTTCGTTGTGTTTTTGGCTTGTAGATGATGTTGCTATATTAGAAGCATGTGCTGTGCTTTCTGCCTCTCTTGGCTTGAAGATGATATGGCTATATTGGGAGGACGCGCTGTACATTCGATTTCAGTTTGTCTTGTGAAAAATGTGGCTAAATCGTGAAGAGTTGCTGATCTTAATGGTGATATTGGTAATGATGATTCTTCTATAGCAGTTCCTTCATCTACTACACAGTGGGACACGTCTTCTGTATTTTCTGCTTCGATTTCGTTGGATTCAGCACCATCACACACATTTAAAAATTCAGACAGCTTGCGTGTTTTTGATATACCATCTGGTTATTTTTCCCATTTCCCTCTGTCACATAGGCGCGGGGACCCCTAGAAGCGCGGGGCCCGTAGCATTTGCTACTTCTGCTATAGTCTGTCCATTAATTCGTGAGCACGTTTGAAATTGATTTTCTCGAAAACTACTTGTTGGATCTCAGTGATTTTTGCAAGCAGCCTTAGAATATCCATGACGCTAGAGAAATATTTTTTTCCAAGAAAATTTGATGTAGTTTGAAATATTTCTTCTTCAGGTTATATTAAAATCAACCTCACCGGATTGTACACAATAGTAACAGATCTACGGTACACAGACGCGTTGTTCTAAAAATACATTATGGTAACATTGAAATATCGTGAGTAAACAACAATTTCAAGGGAAATCCCGTGCACCTAACCCAGTCGACTTTGAAAGCGGAAAGCATATGACGTTATAATTGGGATACCGTTGTATAGTTATAGGTGTATCTCGCTATTTGTATGAAGCTATTGTATCATATTTGTTGGCTTATCAAAACTGACATTGATATCACATTCATAATGAGTCTGAAGTGCACATTTATAACAATGCAGAAGGTTACAGTTTTACTATACCAACACTTCCGTAGGGAATCTAAGAGAAGTCATCTATATTGCGATATTCATAACCCTGAGAAACGAACGCAACTGGCGCTTGGTCTGAATAGAGAATCCTTTTCCCGATGGATTAAACAGGACACAAAGTGCACTAATGTCAAGCAAGGAAGGAAAAGAACAATTGACGACTTTGACATAGATGTCATAAGACGGGAGCTCTTGAAAATGTTTGCGACAAATCAACTTGTTACTCTCAGGAAACTGAAATTAAAACTGCAATCAGATTGCAGCATAGACATTTCTAAACTAAAAGTACTCTATGGAAAATTGTAAGAGCCGCCGGCTTCACCTTCAGAAAAACTATAGGCGGCAGGAATATTATTTGTGAAAAACAACATTTAATTGCTGCCCGAAGTAAATACCTGAGGCAGATCCGTGAGCGGCGGAGGCAAGGCTATGATATTGTATATTTGGACGAATCCTTGGTCAATGCTCACCACACCAATACTAAAGAATGGCAATCAGATGACGGTGAACAGAAAAGAAAATACCAAGCAGCAAAGGCCAGCGTATTATACTAACACATGCAGGAAGCAGTGAAGAAGGTCTTGTCCATGACGCTGGACTTATTTTCCAATCAAAAGTACCGACGGTAGGGACTACCACACAGAAATGAATGGACATATTTTCAGGCACTGGATGGAGAAATATCTACTTCCAATTCTAAACAGACCATCATGCTTGGTAATGGATAATGCATCCTATCACAACGCAGTATCAGCGGAAGACAAAGTACCAACTGCATCAAATACAAAAGATCAAATTAGAACTTGGCTTGCTAAGGAAAATGTCAGCTTCGATGATACATATTTGAAACCCAAGTTGTTGCACCTGGTGAGGATGACAAATAAGACAAAGGTGTTTCATATTGACAAAATCATTGCGGAATACGGCCACACGTCTTTGCGACTACCTCCATATCATGCTCACCTCAATCCGATAGAGCTTGTCTGGGTTAAAGTAAAAGGGCAAGTTACCGAACAGAACAGGACGTTTAAAATGTGTGATGTTGAAGTTCTGACACGTGAGTCCTTCTCAATGATAGACATGCAGTTCTGGAAGAAGTGTGTTGAACATGTGCTCCGAGAGGAAGACGGGTACTGGCACCGAGATGGATTACAATTTGTCCAGCCATTAACAATTATCAACCTCATGGAATCATCAGATTCGGGATGATACAAATCATATTTTGATTACAGACTGAGAAATAGCAACGTATACATTTCCATATCCAAATGCGTCTACCATCATACAATTTGTGGTGAAGTTGAGACACCCTGGGGTCTAATGGTGACCGAAGGGGAGGACTAACTGTTGCATATTGAATCCAAGTTCACGATTTACACATAAGGAGCAACACAATTAATTACCTGACCTATCAAGTTAATATGGAGATACACCTATGAATAGAATTGACATGGACACATTCTAGGGATTACTTAAATTCTAAAATTTGAGCCCTGATTTGCAATTGTATAAACATCAAATGAATTCGCGATGACAAAAGTCCGTAGCATCATGAACTACTTTAAGTTTGATTTAGCGTCATGTATATTCTAAGCTGCATGCAAAAAATCACTGAGATCAAAAGCAGTGTTTCTTGAAAAATCAATCTTCAAACATGCTCACGAATTAATGGACAGACTATACTAGGCTAATCCGGCGCTGTGGCTAATGCAGTGTACATTGCTATAAAAACACGTCCGGAGGTGAAAAATAAAATACAGACTGAAAGGGTTAACTTGCTAGTAATCAACACAACAGAGGGAAAGGGTTAACTTGCTTGTAACCAACACAACAGAGGGAAAAGTATCAGGTAATATACAAATAATGGTTGAATATTCGCTATTCTTTCTGTTCAGGTAAATAACAGTCCCAAAAATACAATTATCTCCTACGGCCTTCCTTGTTGTTTTTTGGTGCCAGCGATGCTGCAGGACATGCCAGAATTTATATGATTTATCTATGAATACCAGTGACATACTGACTTAGTGACTCCTGCTCCAGATTTGATTTGGGCTTTACTCCCTAAACCTACCCCATGAATGAGTATAACTTAGCAAGCCACATCTGCCTGAAGCTAATTACTTTTCTGGTGCCAGTTACTAGCTATTCCCCCCTTTTCTTCTGTGTTAAAAACAGTTCCATCACGAGATATAACATACACTTTATATATCAAAAATACTGCAGCAAAGAAACATCCAAAACAACAAACTTGTCTTCCATTGCGACTGCTTGTCAGTCCTGCAGGCCACACAAAGGGAACCACGCGATAATATGGATAGAGAAGCTGACACTACAGCTAAACAAGCTCTCAGAACACAACAAAATTATTCTCCAGTGGATACCAGTCCACTGTGGCGTACCAGGAAATGAGAGAATAGACAGGCTGGCTAAGGAAGGAACAAAACTTATACAACACAAACACCCAGTGTCACTACCAGACAGAAATCAAGACAAATATCAAAAGAAAGTACAAAGAGGTGTGGAGGCAACAAACCCACAGCAAACATCCACAAGATCCCATCAGCAGACTAAACAGAAAACAGCACACAACAATCTTTCGCCTAAGAACAGGTCACTGCAGGCTCAACCGCCACATGCACAGAATAAAGACTGCTCATACTGCACAGTGTGCATGCCACACAGAAACACAGACTCCAGAGCACATCCTGCAGTCATGTCCATCATACATACACCAGCGAAACGAAACATGGCCTCATGAACAAAGTTTACAGAGCAAGCTATGGGGAACTCTCGAAGAACTCCAACTGACATGCAGTTTCATAGAGGAAACCCATCTCATTGTTTAGACGAACATACGAAACCGAACGCAAAGAAGAAGAAGATATATATATATAAAGTAAAGGAACCATTTTTCATAACTCCAGGTATATTGGGTAATAAGACGTTAGGCCAGTATTTTTCATTGACCGTTGGCATACGAAGGATGATGTGGTCAACATATAAACGGCCGCCTTTACTTCCCAGTGCTTTTCCTGGTACCCTTTTGAGACTGGGTCAACTTGTGAGCCGTTACGGTCGTACAAATGCCCGCTTAGGCATTGAACCCGGACCATTATCAGAAAAAGTTAGTTCACTAACAACTACGCTACTGCGACTCTCTCTCTCTCTCTCTTCTATATTCATATATATATATATATATATATATATATATATATATATATCACACACACAAATGAAAAATTAGAAGACTGTCTTGAGGATAAATTTAAATTAGAGGGTTACATCAGAATATGCACACTACGACCTACTCTATAAGTACTTACAGAGTAGGTAGTGTGTACACTAACTTTCCCATCGCTATTTATTTTACATCCGAGCGCCTTTACTTTGCAATGTATAGTAAATTTGCCAGTATAATGGTTTTGCGTCATTTTACAAAATATTGTAAGCTAGTATATCAGCACAGAAGTGTGAAAGGGTTAATAATGAAGAAATAATATACACCCAAGAAGAGGTTATTACAAGTACAGTGATGAAATGATATTTGATCTCCTATCAGGTTTTTCCTGTATGCTCCAGATACTCTAAAGCTTTTCTTCTCAGAGGATGAGGGTGACATGAGAAAGCGGCACGGATGGCAAAGGCATCCACTGTTTATATCTCATATACGAAGAGTCATGAACGGTATAGACATGTCAATCATTTTACTGGATCACGCAGATGAATTTGAAACGCATATGAAACAACTTATTTCGTTTCATAAGCAATTTCAAGAAATCAGAAAAGTTCATGTTGAGGTAAGTATCACGTGGTCTTGTGGAATGTATTAATTATGTGATTCTGTTGCTGAAGTCGGCGATACTAGGCCTCAGAACGCATCTAACGCTTGCATATGATGATTACATATCTGTCTTCTTCTTCTCTTCCACTATTTACTTCTTTATAGAAGTGTTGGAGTGGGGGGAGGGGGTAGTGATCTTGTGTGTGCTTGTTCTAATGCACATTATAAGCTGTTATTCACTTTATTTAGGCTGTTCTTAATGGAGACACTCCATCTTTTGCGGGGATTTCCTTGTGCTCTGTACTCGTTATACGTTTTCTGTGTGGAACTCGCACCAACGGACCAAAACGTAATGAAACACAATAGAGCAAGAGCCCTTTATATTAGAGAAAGAAACCAGCAGTGTAGAAAATCATGGAAAGAAAAGACAGCCTCTTTGAACATGGAAAAAGATATTCAAAAGTTGTGGAGACTTACAAAAGCCCTGAATGGTGACAACCCATCTAGAGGGAAAACAGTTCTCCAGCAAGGAGAACAACTTCTCACAGGAAAGCGAGCAGCCACCTGATGGCCCAGTGTTACAAGCAAGAAAGCTCATGCTCAATAAGTCAGGAGCAAGGGAAAGAAGTCAGAAGTGAGATAAATGCTACATTCAAAAAAGCAACAAGTGAACCTTGTATGGAGGTAGACATCACACTGACTGAGCTGCAGACCTAACAAGCAACAAGTGAACCCTGTATGGAGGTAGACATCACACTGACTGAGCTGCAGACCTAACAAGCAACAAGTGAACCCTATATGGAGGTAGACATCACACTGACTGAGCTGCTGAGAGCACTGAAAAAGCTCAGACATAAAAAGGTCCTGGGACCAGATGGAGTATCAAATGACATGCTCAAACAAATAGGCCCAATAGCACAGTCTTCTACTCCAGATATTTAACAATAATTGGAGACAGGGGAGAGTCCCAGACATCTGGAAAAATGCCACAATCCACCCAATTTTCAAAAGTGGAAAAGACAGAAAGGATCCACAGAGCTACAGACCTATAAGTCTGCTAAGTTGCACTGCAAAACTGCTGCAGAGAGTGATAACCACTAGACTCCAGTGGTTTTTAGAATCTAACCATAAACTGGATCCAGCCCAGACAGGCTACAGGCAGCATAGAACCACTGATGACCAAGTGGCATACCTCACACAGGACATAATAAATGGTTTCCAAGAAAAAAAGAAAACCCTCACAGTGTTCTTCGACATGTCCAAGGCCTTTGACAAAGTCTGGAAAGATTGTTTGCTACTCAACCTGTTGCGCAGTGGAATACGGGGTAGAATGTACTATTGGGTAAAAGACTTTCTTACCCATAGACAAGCATCTTTAAAATTGGATGGAGTGCACAGTCCCAGATTCAAATTAAGAGCAGGAGTCCGACAGGGCAGGGTACTGTCCCCATTGCTTTTCCTGGTATATATTAATGATCTGCCACAAACTCTGCCCAGACATGTATCACACTCTCTCCATGCTGATGATCTAGCTGTGTGGTACACTTCCGAGTTTCTGGGTCCTGCCATTTTTAAACTCCAGAAAAGCCTGAACAGCGTCATAATGTGGGCAAGTAAATGGGGTCTAGAAATAAATCGGAGCAAAACTATAGCAACGCTTTTCTCATTGTCAACAAAGGAAGAACACTTTAGACTGAAATTTAACAATGATTTTGTTCCCCGTTCCCATACTCCAACCTTTTTGGGAATTAAACTTGACAGTCGTCTGACATGGAAACAAACACCACATTATGGAAACAAACAGAAAGGCTATGAGGAAACAAAACGTGATGCTGAAGCTGGCTGGAACTACCTGGGAAGCTGATAGTCGAATCTTGAGTCAGGTGTACACTGGTGCAGTTAGACCGACCCTTGAATATGCATCATCGACATGGATATCAGCAGCCCATTCAAACAAATCGATACTGGAAAAACACAAAACAGGTGTCTGGGTACTATTTTGGGAGCCATGAAATCTACACCAATTGTAGAAATGGAAAAGGCAGACAACATCCAGCCCTTGGAAGACAGAAGGAGAAAAGTGATTCTACAGACTGAAAGGATCAAAAGAGTGCCTCACCATCCACTGCATGGGAAAAAAAGGCGGCTAGAACAAAACACAGACTAAAGCGCACAAGTCTAAGCCACACAGCAAAAGAAATAGGAAAGTCATACTTGGAACTACTAAATCATAATTCCATACCTGAAGAATTACTTTTTGATCACTGGGAACCAGACTCAGTAGCACTAAACTTCTCAACCTCCATCCCTAAATTGTTAAGCAAAGATGCCGAGCCTAATCTGGTGAAGAAAGCAACTACAATGGAACATCTCCATTACATGTTCCAGAAGACAGCTGGATAAGAATTTACACAGATGGATCGGCAATGGAGGCAGCCATGAATGATGGAGCAGGAGTATACATTAGGCACCCAGATGCTACTACTGTGTCTCTAGCAGCCCCTACTGGAAGAACATGTTCCAGCTACAAAGCAGAACTCATATCCCTTCTGATGGCAGCACAGCACACGAATAAGCTGCAAGCACCTGCAGGCAATATGGTATTTCTTACAGACTCACTGTCAGCTATACAAGCACTGTAGGCTAAATCCGCTGACAGCACAGTACAAAAACTAAAAAGAGAACTTGCTCAGCTTTCAGAAAAGGCAGAATTCACTTGCAGTGGATTCCATCTCACTGTGGCATTGCAGGCAATGAGAGTTCTGATGTCTTAGCTAAGGAGGGCAGTGCCAAAGAGCAAATTTACCAACCCTTGTCTTTTCAAGAGGTCAAAACCCTCATACAGAGAAAATCTGCAGAAGAATTGAAGACAAACACTGGATATGATTATGGAAAGTTTCCCCTCAAAGACCTAAGCAGAACAGACCAGGTCATTATATTTCGACTACACACCGGACACTGCAGACTCAACAAACACTTATATAGACTAGGAATAAGTCAAACAGCTCTCTGTCAGCAGGCGGAACAGACACCAGAGTATATCCTACAAGACTGTCCTTTCCTGGGTGAGCTGAGAAGCAACATGTGGCCACACCCAGTCGACCTGAAAACTAAGCTTTGCGAAACCTGACAGACCTGAATCTGACTGCCCAGTTTGTGGTCCACAGTAAATTAAGCGCATGACCAGAGATCGCTGAAGAAGTTTTCTGTGTGGCTCTCTGTGGTAGACGATACTAGGGCGTTCTTGTCAGGTGTCCAAATAATTTAATATGTTGTTCTTTTATCAATTGCATGACTGATTTCACATCCAGTCTTCTTCTGATTTCTTCATTTCTAATTTTATCTCTAATTGTTACACAAGCAGCTCTTATAAGGCACCTCATCTCCGTTGTTATGATTTCCCCCTCATTAGCTGCTGTTATTGGCCATGTTTGACACTGGTAACATACCGTTGGACAGAAAATCATTCCTATACGATTTGCTTTAGTTTTTAGCGGTATCTCTTTATTTGACAGTGCTGTTAACTGCCTTAGTACCTGGTTAGATTTTGTGCATCGATTGCTGATTTCCTTATCGATACTTCCATCTCCAGTGAAAAATTTCTCCTAAATATTTGGACTCATTGGTTTGTTTAATTTCTATGTTCTGGAGTTTTATTTAAGGTATTCTGCTTATCGTCATTGTCTCTGTTTTTATTATATGTATTCTCACGTTGTTCTCATCCCCCTTGAGCTCAAATAGTTCTGGGGAGATTTTTCGTTTTCTGCAATCAGTACTTGGTCATCTGCGAATAAAAGTTCTGAAATATAATTTTTTTTTTTTCTCTTTACCTGCTTATATATATATATATATATATACAGGGTGTTCAAGATAATTGCAGCCCCATTGACAATTCGAAAGTTGCCAGGTACAAATTGAGTTGTGTTTATTTACTATTTAAACCGGTTCTGACTAGCCCATCCTACGTCACATTTGTTCATCGCCCCTTCCCGCACTACAATTACACACCGTCACACAATCTTGACCTATACTACGTCATAACTGAACCTTCCATTTTCATACATATATGCCAGATTAGCTCAATTCACGGGCTGCTTTTAAGTTGAACTCCCTGTATATATATATATATATATATTCCTCTCGTACCGTTATACGTTACACAGGGCCTGCAAGTAATTTCTCCGTACCGCTCTGTCCTTGGCAACTCGCTCAATCACTTCCATGGAATCGAGTCCGATATTTCTTGTCTCTTTCAGCAAAGTTCATCTCAACGTTTCCCTTGGGCGTCCTCTCTTTCTCGAACCTGTTGCCTACCACTTCAATGCCTGCATTGGTATTCTTTGAACATCTCTTCTCAATTCAAGGTATGCTCAACATATCTCCATCTTCTACTTTTTGTAACAGTTGTTACTAGTGGTTGATCAGACATTTCTCTGATTTCAACACTTCTTCTGAATTCGTTACATTTTATGTTCATTATTTTGGGCAGACATCTATTTTCAAATGCATTTAACGTACTTTCTATATCTTTTGTTGATGTTTCAACTTTCGATAGCATATGATGATGATTATACTGTTCGATAAATCTTATGCTGTTGATCAACCTAGCAAGCTTCACGTAGTAAAGTCACTGAATTCAAAACTACGTTGCATCAGAAATGAGCTTCAGACAACAGATGACTTCATCACAAGAACACATCTGACGGTATATTTCTTCTAGCGTGTAAAAGAGTTACAGCAACGTCTGCTCCTGAATAGACAACAGCTCAGCTCATGAAATTGCACACATAGCACACGAGGAAAACTATTTACAGGAAATCAGTCATACATGCTTCAATGTTTGTAAACAGTACAAACTTATACGACCCTAGGAATCACAAACAGATAAACAAAAATACATATTATTCTGTCCTTTCATTTCTACAAATAACTAATCTTTATTTTGTTTCAGATATTTGTAAAGACATTAGAGCATGTTGTGGCAACCATGTTACGAAAATTGTACACACGAGATCATAAAAAGGCATTTCGAAAATTTTTCACAAAGTTATATTTAGCTTTTACTCGGACTTTTGGAATAAAATCCATGGACATTGTGAGCTATCAAGACTTAATTATCATGAAACTGTCTTCATTCATTTACTTTTTGTTCCATGCAGACATGTTCTCTCTCTCCCACTCTCTCCTATATATATAGATGAAAGCATAAATCTATATACACATTTAAAAGCACATGTACACTCTTTAATATATATTGAAGATATAGAACACCAGTAGTATAACAATTTACTTCTTTGTGCTTTCATCAGGACCTCTAAAGTTCCTCGGAATTTATATGTAGATACTGACAATCTTCTCTTTGTGCGGTTATTTAATTTCAGAGAAATTTGTCACGTCCACTTATGTTGAATTAGTTGCTAATTCATCTGTGTATAGTTAGTACAGATATTTCTAGGATAGTGTTTCTCATTTATATTTCAGTGTTCTGCTTCCTCTTTGTGGTTTGGTCTGACTGCTCTTTCTCTCGATATTTCTTCTTCTTCTGCATTCTCACTAGATTGGGAGTTCGGATTCTCTAATAAAGGCAGCCGTTTGCCTCAGATTATCATCCACGCCATACAGTTTGTCTTGGACGCTGGTGTAAGTGGGCCACCTCTTTCTTCTCAAGTCTGCATACTGGGGGCAGTTCTGTAGGATATAATTCCTATGATTTCTGCTTCCCCGTTTGTGCCGACCTCTTCCAGCAGTAAGTTTTGGCCACCCTCGTGATGGTAGGTCTGACATTCTTACTGCGTGTCTAAATCTCCGATGCAGATTGACGATTGTAGAATCCGTTATCCCATTCCTCATTGTGAGGAGTCGTTGCACCATGTTATGCGCCTTACGGCTTGGTGCATCCGTTTTCTGCAAGCATTTGTTTCGGATTAGCATTCCCTAGCGGACACATGCATCCGATTTCAGCCAAGCCTCCTTAGACGCCTCCTACAACATGCGTGGCAGGTAACAGTGGTTCTATTCTTTACACCCCAAATTTGGGCCATGGTAACCACTCGAGCGTTTCTCTCGATACAGACTGTTCTACATTATTTAAGGGAAGCCCAGTTTATTAAAAAATGAGAGCTTGTATGCTGTGTGAATGAACTTTGCAGTTTGTATGAGCATTCAAATTAATTCAATAAATGTGACAACTGCAAAACAGATGATTGTCAAGTTGACTAAACTTTGTGACACAAACTGTAATGTTTCAGTGACAAGATAAGATATTGAAACTGAAATATTATTACTTATACTCTGAAAGATTCCCAGACTGGTGAAAGTGGACAATAAACTGTTATGTTTTTCTATTATAATAATATTAATAATTGTTTATAAAATATTGGCATTAAATATTGAAGTTTTTAATAAAAATGTCTGGCATGTAATGGCTCATTGTGTGTATAAGCATCGCAAAAAAAGCATGACAGCACCACAAAGGATAAGATAGCAACAGGCATTAATGCACTAATGTAAAAAGCCATCAACTCAGTTTCTCAACTCAGATTTCAATAAGTTAGTGCAAGAAATTTAGAACCATTGTTGGAGCTACTGATTGTGTCTATATCCTCTTCGTGTCCCGATTGACACATAAGACTTCCACTGTTGTCGTTCTACTGCCTTTCTACCAACTGTCTCCCATGCTAGGTAGCACTCTTTCAACTCTCTCTCCACAGTTCTTCTCCATGTTTCCTTTGGACGTCCAGGCCTTCTCGTCCCATCCGCTGTCCATCTGAGAGCTGTCCTAGCCATTGTCCCCACTGGCATACGAGATACATGTACAAACCACCTCCATCTTCGCCTCTTAATGATGGTCTCCAAGGATGGTCTGTTCATTTCAAAAGCTCCTCATTTGTTATAGTATTTGGCCAGAAAAATTGCAGAATTCTTCTTAAACATTTATTCTGAAATGCCTCCAACTTGTATAATATGTGTTGGGTCATTTTCCAGTATTCACTACTGTATAATAACACTCCCAGTATATTACTTCTATATATTTTAAGTTTTGTCCTAAGATTTAGTCCTTTTGTTTTCCAGATTTTGTTGAGCATGGCAAAAGTTTGTCTTGCGTTCTTGATTTTTTTCAATGATATCCTTTTCTGAGTCTCCATCTTGTGATACTGTACTTCCCAGGCATACAAAATCTCCATCTTGTGATGCTGTACTACCCAGGTATACAAAACCTGGACTTCCTCTATGATTTCATTTTGTAATACAATTGGCTTCTCAGCTGAGTGTATACTCTGTTATTTCAAAACAAAAATATAACTTAAAAAAATGAACTATCATGAAAAACCAATGATGAAGAATTAAAAACCTTTACATTTATTTATGCACGTCATCTCTATCTAAATGTGAAAATAATTTCTTCTTGTTTCTACTGTCTCAAATTCTATTGATGAGGATAGCTCTAGTATGGAGGTTCGACGCTGTCCATATGCACCAAAGTATCTGAGTTGTTACCGCTTCACAGTGGAAACAAATTCTGAAGACTTCTGGATGAGTCTCCCAGATTCAGCTCATCGCGAGATAAACATAAAAAACTGCACAAAGAATAATGTTAAGAATATTTTCAATAAATATATAATTTTGTTTCTATAAATTAATTAAACTAAAATTTCATGTTCTTTTATTTATGTTCAAGAAATGTTGGTCCCGTAGGGTCAGGAGTAAGACAAGGTTGCGTACTATCCCCGCTTCTATTCATCACGTACATTGACCACATCTGTAAAATAGCTAACACCAGCGAAGGAAACAACCTCGGAGAACTCTTAAATGAATTTCTTTTGCAGACGATCAGGCAATCATATCAACAACAGAAGAACAGCTACAACAACACATCAACAGACTCCAGTTAGCATGTAACGAATACAATATGAGAATAAACATCAACAAAACAGAAGTAATGACATTCGCCAGAGAGGAAAGCTCTACCAATATCTCCATCGATAATCACCTACTAAATCAAGTAAAAGATTTCACATACCTGGGAGCATTTTTTCAGCAAATGGAAGAATAACTAATGAAATTCAACACAGATGCAACAAAGCAAATCAAATGATAGGGCAAATGGCGCCAATTTTAAGATGCAAACACGTCACCATGAACACAAAAGAGCAATGTTCAACACAATCTTTCTCCCCACATTATGTTACCAGTGCCAAACCTGGACGCTGACAACAAACGATAGAAGAAAACTAGTCACAACAGAGATGAAGTGTCTACACAGAATGCTGGGTGTAACAAGAAGAGACCGGTTGAGAAATGAAGACATCAGGAAAAAGTGGGTACAACATCAGTACTAGACTTCATCAAGAAACAACAAATTTAATGGTTCGACCACGTAAGCAGATTACTATCAGACAGTGCACCCCAAGAGCAATGCTGCTCCGATACAATGGGTACAAAGCAAAAGGCCGCCACGCAAAAGATGGACCTCAGAGATAACAGAGGTGACAAAAGAGACTATCTACGAAGCGCATACTAGGGCCCGTTTTAGAAATCTCTTCCTGACCTGACGCTGTGAGGCATACAGGATTCGAGAAAGAAAGAAAGAAATGTTGGGAAAACATGTAATTGTCTGTTTCAAAGAATTTTAGTGTCAATTTTGTTCCATGAATGTTTTGTTGTGATGTTCAGTCTGATAGTGTAGTCCAAATCCTTTTAGTTTACCAAATTAAGCAGGCAAATAACTTTCCTTTTTATGTCTGTTGTGTAAGGCATGTATGGACATGGTTTTAGTTTAGAAAAGATAATTTCTTTCAGATAGTTTTTTTCTTGCTGACAAAATCCATCACTCATATGATAGATTGATCATCAATGCACTTTGGTGAATAACCATGTGTATTTCTTAAAAAGCAGCACAAGAGTAATATTTCATGAAAAAAGTCATAATAATCACTGTTTCTGCACTCACAGCGGACCCCATAGGTGCTCAATATTTTTCACCTCTCTGATAGGTTAAGCATTAGAACACTTTCACAAGATTAGGCCCGTAATCAATGAACTAACATTTCAGTTTGTGAAAACAAAATATTTCAAGTTTTGCAATATAATTTATTTGCTGCTATACAGTACAGTATTGTATAGTACAGTATTGTATAGTATTAAAACTAAATTACGAATTTTCAATTCAAATGTTGTATCAATCCTAACATATGCTAGTGAGAGTTGGAAAATGACTAAAGATATAGAAAGCAAGTTGAATGCATTTGAAAATAGATGTCTGCGAAAAATAATGAATATAAAATGGAACGAATTCAGGAGAAGTGATGAAATCAGAGACATGTCTGGTCAACCACTAGTGACAACTGTTATAAGAAAGAGAAGATGGAGATATGTTGGGCACACCTTGAGGAGAAATGATCAACGAATATCAAAGCAGGCATTGAAGTGGGATGCAAAGGGTTCAAGAAAGAGAGGTCGACCTAAGGAGACCCTGAAACGAACTTTGCTGAGAGAGGCAGGAAATATCGGTCTCAGTTCCATGGAGGAGATTGAGCGAGTTGCCCAGGATAGAGCGGTATGGAGAAATTACTTGCAGGCCCTATGTAACGTATAACGTCGAGAGGAATTATTATTATTATTATACAGTACAAGTATGCAACTTGAACTGAAGAAATAATACGTCAAATTATATTACTAAATAAAATACTGCCTTTAACAGGAGAATTTCTGTCAAAGAAGAACTAACATGTTTTGTGAATGAAATAAAAACTGAGGTAAAATAGATATCAAAATACAATCCAGTCCTAATTATCTACTCTAAATAAAACCAATAAATGGACAGATTAAAGAGCATATTGAATAATTCTGAAACAAGCATATGTTGAGGAATTGGTAAGAGAAGAAATGAGCAATAAGATACACAAAAGATATCACAAATTATTTGACTGTACAGCACATGTATGCTACTAATTCTATTAATAATAATTCTACTAGTACAATAGTGCACATAACTATGTTATGATGAAAATAATTTAAGTAAAACAAATGGAAAAATGTATTGGACACAACATAAAAAATTATGATTTTAAAAAATGAAGTCCGTTTCACAGTTTTACTTCTTGCCCTTGCAGAACCATTTCTAAAACATTCTACCATTATCAATAGCCTTTCCTTGGTCAATAGAAACCAGTGTTGTCATTTGGTATTTTTATTTTGCCTAGTCCAGACCCAATTTCTGTTTACAAATTTATTCCAGCAAAGAGCATGCTTAGTTACATTTTTAGGTTGTTTTTTTTAATCTAAGTATCTATGAAGAGCTGGATTAAGATTTATAACCTCAACAATAACTTCAGAGAGCATTTAGAAATGAAGTTAACAGAAATAAATCATGGAAGATGAAGAGTTAACTAGAGAGCTAGACATATAATGAACAGCAATGAAAGTCTCACAGATGGACAATTCGTTTTGCAATTGAAATAAAACAATAGGAAAAAAGAAATCAGTAGGATGATGGAGTAGCAGAATTCTAGGAAAATGACTGTTACAGGACACACAAAAACTCCCAAAATACTCACATAAGTAAACCTTTTTTTAACTGTAGCTTAATACCATCACCAAAGAAACACTATCAATGGATTCCATTCCAATGTGCCATTAAAGGAAATAAAATGGCAGACCTCTTGACAAGAGGATGGATACGTGAAGATGAAAAATGACAGCTCATATCATAAACTGAAAACTATAATTAAAGCAGTTTTCAAAAATGGTGGTAGAAGACAAATTGCAGACCATTATCTTCAGACTCAAGTAAGGACAGACTGAGAAGTCAAATGTACAGAAATTACACAATTAATGAGACAGGCTTGGGTATATGTGGACTGAACTCACAAACTTCAGAACACATCCTTCAAGAGTCTTGGCATGACAGGAGAAAATATTACCTACCAAGACATCACTAATTCCAAACTTGAGGGGCTCTATGGATGACTTGAAGCAAATCATACAGTTCTTTGATGCTACTGGTGCCATGATATGATGAATGACAGAGCAGCAACAACAACAAAAACAGAATGCTGAAACAAACACTAAAGCTGGTATTATGGCTTACATATAGACTATACCTATATGGTATTTCTTTCCCATGCAGGTGTTTATGGTTACAAAAACATTACTAGATTGATTTTGCAGGCACTGATTTAACTGTATGGACATTCACTATGGCCACTGCTCAACTGAGAGCCACGGTAGCGTAGTTGTTAGTGAACTCGCTTCTCAAGGCTGGTGGTCTGGGTTCAACTCCGCAGTGCGCATGGAATTTTTCCGACCGCAACAGCTCTCAGGTGGACCCAACCTCAACTGGGTACCAGACATGCTCTGGGAAGTAAAGGCGGCCGGCGTGATGCTGACCACATCACCCATCGTGTGCCAACGGTCAATGAAAATACAGGCCTAACACTGTATTGCCCTATATACCATGAGGTATGAAAGGGTTCCTTTACTTTACTTACTGCTCAACTACCTGCTGGACAGAGACATGACAATCTACAAAGTTGGAATTAAATGTAGGGTGCTGGAGAGAAAACATGAATGCAGGAAAGGATGGCAGGAAATTTGTTTAAGCAGCCAGTAACATTAATCATTTATAACCGCACGATTTGCTTGTCATCTTATGAAAGAGGCTGAGCATCTATGGGTTTAACTGGAGTGCAATGAGGCTGAGCATCTATGGGTTTAACTGGAGTGCAATGAGGCTGAGCATCTATGGGTTTAACTGGAATGCAATGAGGCTGAGCATCTATGGGTGCAATGAAGTTGAATCTGATTCTTTCTTTCGTTCTCTTGAAATATTGTCTATATTTACAATGTTGTCTCTTGTATAAACTTCAGCATCTTTTGCAGTTCACACAAAGTTCTGCATAGTTTTTTTTCTAATGTTTCAATGACCCGAGAGTGCCTCAGTTATCATATTTGGGGCAGCCTTGAAGTCTGGGGTGACTGCATACATGGCTGAATTGTCAATTTTGAATACATAGGTTCTGGGAATCGATTGTGCCCAATTCTGAGGTGCAGAACAACGACTTGTTATAATCTGTTCATAGTTTGGTAGTCATCTTGTGTTTACTGGGTGGTTTTCCGACTTATTTGATCATTTGTTTCTTCAGATGATAAATTTGCTCATCTGCTTTACCTTTCTTAGCCAGTCAACCTGTTTGTCTAATTTCGTGATATTCCACAGTGAGATCTACTGTATGGTGACCTTATGTTATTGAATATGATAACTGATAACCTTTATGTATCCATAAAACCTTTGAATCGCAGAATGTTCTGTCAAATATAGCAATATCTTAATGAAACACTACAATGAAAGAGAAATTAGAGGATAGATGAGAGATATGAAAAAAGGTAAACACAAAAACTGTAAAGAAGGTTCAGTTAGTGAATGGTGTAGCCAAGTTTGGAACTTGGAATGAATTTGGGTAGCTGTTCTACTGGTGAAATTGGTTCATCTGTTTCCCCAATATCTTGTAGCTGAAAGTCATCTGAGTAGATTCCAGAATTACTGGTCAATGATACTATTACATTGTCTGGATCAGAAGGCATATAGGAGCTGAGTGAGTCTGTATGGAGAGATCCAAGCAATGGTTTCTGATGCTGTGACGCTGAACGTCTAGGGCTGAGAGATGTTCTTGGTGTGATGTTTCTTTTTGATGTGTGGAAGTCACTACCACTTGGACCAAGTGGTGGATAAATATTTTCTTTTGGACTAAGTTTTAAGTCCTTAGTAGCAGACATGCTTGATTTAGAAGTTGCAGATCTGGAGGAGGCTGAAAGGTCAAACTTTTGAGAAAATGAAGGTACATAACTATGGGTTGTAGGGTCTAGCTTATTTGTTGATCTTCTCACTGAAGGAACAGGTGAGTTTTCAGACTGTTGTGGGTTAATGACAGGAAATTTTTGTGAAGTTCTCATAGATGCTGCTGACCTTCTTCCACTTTCATCATCCTCTGATGGGTTACCCCCATGACTTACCAGATCCTGCAATTCTGGCTCATCAGTGGATTGGAACTGATGTGTGTCATAATCAGTGGACTGAACCTGTTTTGACTCATTCTTATCTGACATAAAATTCTTAGAATGGCGAGTTGATTCCAAAGGTGAATTATCATCCAGGGCAGAAGATGCATTCAGAGATTCGTTGGCAGCCCCATCAATGGATTCAGGAAGAGAAATATCTCTTGATAAATACTTAGGAAAATTGATACTATGAGACTCTCTCTTATCTGTCAAGCTGTCATCTGGAAGAGGGATATCATCATCATCACTGTCCGCTGAATCAGGGAATGGAAGACGCACCTCTATGGACCGACTTCTTGAACTCAAATCAGGGCTTGGTTGTTGCACATCTTTATCTGGAAAGACAGAACAAGGAACATAAGACACAGAACATATTTTTCATAGGTAATTATTCTTTATCCTAAATTTATTCCAAATTTTATAATCATTAATTAGCAAAAGTGTGATCTAATAATATATAATTCAGCTAGGGTATTAGAAGCCTCATAGTACTAGACCTTAGCATTTATAGGTAAGGTGCTATTTTCTTCTTTGAAATCTTACTTTTTCTTACTTTGTAAGTTGAAAACCGATTTTTATCTGGTCAGACTAAAGCATATCTAGGGATATTGTTGGTAGGTATGCACTGATAAAACAGAACTCTTAATCATATGATTGAATGATTGATTGGACTATCTTCATTGCACTTAGTGAGTAACCATGTGTGCTCAGATCACTTTCTTACACAGGAAGATTTCAGCTGCAGTGCACAAACTCAGTAGCAACAGCAAGGGTTCCCGATATAATATTGAAAATGATGAAGATATTTTGTAGGAATTTTATTTCTGATCTTTTCTAATGAATTTTGCCCAGGCAGCGGCTTTCCAGCCTGCTCTTTTGAATTGTCAAGGGTTCTTTTACGTGTTCAAATTGAACATGTGAATTTTATTTCTGATCTTTTCTAATGAATTTTGCCAGTGCATCGGCTTTCCAGCCTGCTCTTTGGAACTGTCAAGGGTTCTTTTACGTGTTCAAATTGAACACGGGACCTTCTTTTATCGGCCCCTCTGATTGGACTAGGAACTCAATCTCACCTACACTGAGATCAGGGATATCTGGAAAAATATCCTGATGGCTCTACAAGGGAGCAAATCGGATACCTTTAGCATAAGAGGACCTAAAGGCGAGCACCTTACCTCTACGGCACAGAGACCCCTCACAGAGATCCCTTCTAATCATATGACTATACTAAAGCATCTAAAAATGGCAAGAGTATATAAAATCATGATGTCAAGGAATTTAAGGAGGGAGAAGAAGAGATGGTGAATCAGCTCCACAGATTGCTTAACTTGATGTGGAACAAGGGGAAGATCTCAACAGACTGGAAGAAAGGTCTTGTAAGAGTGCCAGAGTATGGTGGTTTATTACAATGTGACAAGTGGAGAGGGATCACACTGCTTTCCATTTTCAGCAGCAAAGTCCTCACTAGGGTCATATTGGACAGGATGAAAGAGGCTAAGAGACTTAGAAACGAACAGGTTGGATCTAGGCAAGATAGATCTTGTAACGACTAGATAGCCACTATGAGAATCATCATAGAGCAAACTATACAGTGAGACTAAACTCTGTATGTGTTTCGTGGACTTTGATAAGGCATTTGACAGCGTAGATAGACAATCTTATTCTTCTTTGAGCACTCCATATCGACCTCATGTTAAACCACTCTTTGTGATTTGTATGTGATCTGAGCCTACAAGCAATTGTATAGTTGTGCCAGTTATGGCCTACAAGTAGGCCTGCAACTTCAATTTCTGCGATGCTTTTTATTTACTAGAGTAGCTTCCTTAGGTCCTACATTAGTTGTCTCTTAAGACATGCATTGTAGGTCATAGTGGTACTATTCTTTGCTTCCCTTGTGGGCCCCATCACCACACAGGCTTACAATTAGTTTAATTCTATTAATCGAAATGATGAAATAAAATTGACAAATGAGATGCTGGAAAACAAAGCAAGAATGTATATAAAGAATAAATTACTAGTGTGACAGCACAGGGAGAAAGAAGTTACAAAATGCGAGAAACTAGTCACTCAGTAGAGGCACAAACTACTCTGCAATGCAGAAGAAAATTCAGTAAATTTAGTATACATATAGAATTTATAATCAGATAAAAGATGGAGATGGAATGGGAACGTATGTCGTATGCCTGATAGGGCATTGGCTAGGACCAACTCTCAGATGAACAGTCAATAGGAAAAGAAGGCATGGACGGCGAAAAGAAACATGGAGAAGAACTGTGGAAAGATTGTGGCCTAATGCAGGAAACAATTAGTAGAAAGGCAGCAAACAGCAACAATGGAAATCTCTTGTTGAAACCTCGTGTGACAAATGAAACATGAAAAGGATATAAGTATATAGATGCATTTATAATAGCAGGTTAGTTTCTTACTTTCAGTATTCACTTCTGGATCAGTATGTGACGGAGAAGTCAAATCCCGCAAATGTCGTGCTTGTGGGACAGGTCTTCTAATGACATCAGATTCTGAAGTGTTTGTTGTTTTCTCACTTTGATCGGATATTCGACTTTGTCTTTTAGGTGATGGGGTTTTCTGTAATAATCTATGGTTGGAAGATGTTTTAATATGCTTAGATTTTCTTACTGCATCATCTGTGCTTCTCTCTTTCAATAGGTATGTTTTACTTGTGTCCTTTGGTTTTGGAGTTGATCCTGGTGAAATGTCTGTTACACTTGTTATGTCAAGTTCAACTGCTGTATTATTTAGTTCCTTCTCTGCCAATCGCCTGACTTCTGTAAGTGTATCAGAAAACATTGCTGCAGTCATGTCATCAACGTCAATTTGCATCTTAAATGGCTGCTTTTTTATTTTTATATCTGCAGCCTCCCTTTCTGTTGCTTTTAACCATTGCGGATTTGTTTTCTGAAGTCTCAGCCTCTGAGTGTTTGTTAATCTATAAACAAGCTTACTTTTTTTGGAAGGATGTACAGAAGGCTGTTTTTTACCTTGTTGTTTTCCTGGTTTGGCCATTTCAGGCACTGCTGAAGGTCGGGAACTTGGCACCTTGGGTGACTTTTCAGTTTGGACTATATTTTTGTTACCCTTAGAACTTTCAAGTTTTTTTGTCAGTGAAGCAGCAATAGAAGTTACCACAGACTGTGGTAGTTTTTCATTTTTCTGGGTATTCTCCAATTTTGCCTCAATTTCAGGTGACTGATGTGACTTGTTTAGTTTAAAAGATGCAGCTTGCAATCGATTTGATACATTCAATAACAACTGTGGATTCTGAACATAAGAAAGCTCCTTTATAAGAGCAGTCAGTAATGGGAATACTGTCTCAGAATTAGGAGCTACTTGTAAGCCCTGCACTATTTCTCCCACTCTTGCTTGAGGTATTGGTAGTGCAGGGGATGCAAACTCTCTTTCTGATTTAAAATATACAGCTTGACGTGTCTCTGCAGATTTCTGCTGAATAGTTTCTTCTTTATGCTTTAATTTTTCCAAACCCTGACCATCATAGCTATCGATGTCTGACAGATCATCAACTAAAATCTCATCCGACTCATTATATAAATTATGTTTATGTATCTTTATTCTGGGTGATGCATTGCTGTTGTAAAATAATGGTGGCGGACAGACAATATTATTTATGACAATGTCATGATTATCATCAACTTGATGTCCTCCAAACTCAACCAACTTTCTTTGCACATTCTGAGCTTCTTTGATCTTCTTCCTTCTTTCTGTCTGAGTAGATGTAGTAGAGTGTACTTTTTCGTACATTTGTCTTCCTTCTGTTTGGCTGTCAGGAACAGACACTGCAACATGAATGGCTTTATCTTCCATTTCCACAGTTTGCAGAAGAACATTGTGCTTGACTGGGTCAGTCATACATGCTGAATTTCTGAGCTTTATCTCAGGTTCATCAGAATCATCTGTTTCTCTCAACTGATGCTTCTGGATCATTTCATCAACACCTTTGTCTTCTCTGGCTCCTTTTATTTTAGAATGACGATGAAGAAGAACGGATTCTGGTAGATGTGGAATCAAGCTTGGTCCTAGACATAACACACGATATCCCAATACAAAATAGCCAATCTCATTTCCCATAAGATTATAAAGCTTGAAAAGGCCCTTGTCACCATGCACAGAGGGTACAGTTGGTCCAAGTTTGGCAATGTCAATGCATATTGAATCCATTGAAGTGTTTAGTGGTACTGAGCTGTTACCAATAAGCTTTGGCACTTCAGGAAATACGTCAATTAACATAACATACAGAGGAGTGTTTGCTAAATGCTGTTTGAGAGTGTCTACTGGTATTCTAAACAGACATGATTTTCCTTTATTGACCATGAAATTGCCGTGTCTGTCTTTCAGTTCTATGAACTGGTCAGGAAGCTTGTAGTAAGGGTCAAACGATATCTTGCTCCGTATAGCCTTCCCGAGGTCATCCTCAACATGCCTGATAACGATGGTTGGATAATCCAACAGTCTGAATGCAATTGCTGGAAATTTACAAGGGGTGTGTGGAATGTACACTTTTTCCACAACTAGCTCCAATGAAAATAAAGAATCATCTAGTTTTATTTCCCCTGGCTGAGGCATTGTGAATATTGTTCTTAGTGATAAGTTATCAAGCAAATCGATCCGTGAGATGAAGTTGTGAAATTGCACATTACAAATAAGCGAATAAAAAAAGGGTTTAGTTGTTCGAAGAGCAAGAAAATACAAGTTCAAACAACGGTAGCCATATCTGACGACAGATCAACAAGCTGGAAATAAAATTTATGATTCTAGGAAACGAATTAAAACATCCGTTGCTTTTTAACTATAATATAAATGAAATTTATTTGCTGTTTATTAATCGTTTTTAAACGAAACGTTTATGCTTGAGCCATATAAATGTCGAAACTATTTTTATTTGTATACTTTAGCAACCAGCATCAGATAATAAAATAATTCATTAAAAAATTGCACACAAATCTTCTTTCTTCTTTTGTCGTCACACTGCTACCGGCCCCGGGTTGTTGCGATGTGAGGAAACCTACAAATCTGGTCAGAGCGGATCAGATCAGATCGGGAGGAAACTGAGGAAATGCTGAGGTGAAACGTAATAAAGTGGCGTTTAAGGACAAAGATAGTATGTATGTATCACATAAGCAAGCAAAAAGGAATAACAAAATGATAAACTAAAAAAAACAAAAAACTACGTTTCGGTCGTAGACCTTTATCAAGGGGACAAATATAGACACGGAATACTAAATAAACTAAAGCATAGATCTAAATGAGAAGGGTGAATAGAGATATAAGGTAGTCTTGATCACCGGTCTGGTGCCGTGCTCCTCAGATGACCGCAGCCGGCTAGCTCTGGAATGTCGCTTGATCGTCCACCAACCACAATGTGTTGGCACCGACAGGGATCAATATACGACTTCAGTACGCTTAGTGTTCTTTTTCTTTGCCCTTCCCACGCCTTCCACACCGGCAAACCCACCTTCCTCCCCCTTTTTTTAACGTCTCACCCCTCTTTGCCTCGTTCTTCTCCCCTAGGCATCCATGGCCATTAGACCGTCATGCTTTGCTCTTTCAGCTCGAATGTGCACCTACGCAGCCACCTTGACACCGCGTTTCATATTATGCATATTTGTACTGCTCCGCTCTCATGCTTTTAGGAGTCATTAGTAATTATAGCTCTAGCACTCTGACAGTAATGGAAGGCATGGTTCCTGGAAAACGAAGCAGAGAACGACGAAGATGGCAGCAGGATATCAAAGAGACCTTGAACATGACGCTGGAAGAGGAAGGAGAACTTGCAAGAGACATAGCTTTTCAGGAGGGCTGTGATGAATGCGACGTTCCGCAAGGGACATGCTACTACTTGACTCTGACAGTGGATTCTGGAGTTGTCCGTTCCGTGACCATTTATTATGCATATTAGCCTAGTAGGGCCTATGCCTCTTCGGCCCAACGTTTGTCGAGTTCCCAACATCCACAGGTATGCTGCTTTACACGGTCTGGGTATAACATTTACGTCTCACGATAAACGTAATACATACATCATCATCATCAAATAGCTTGTCCTGAGCAGAATTTTGCCACCTGAACAGTCCTCCGGAACTTCTCTCTCTCATAGGCCAGATGTCCTGCCTCTGCAGCCGTCATGTTCAGACCATCAGTTACATCCTGAATCCATCTTCTCTGTGGTCTTCCTCTTCTTCTCTTTGCCGGTAATACATACATAAAGAGTAGAATCTACCAATCTAAGACAGCTTTCTGGGAAATTAAAAGCCTGTTGCGTAATAAAAGCTTATCATGGACAACAATGAGAGTATTACGGTGCTATTTTGAACTAGATCTTACTCACGGATGTGAATCATGGACAATAAATAAAAATAGTAAAATGGTAGTTGCCAGAGAGATGTGATTTTATAGAAGAATGGTTCGAAAACCATGGATAGAAAAGAGGACAAATAATAATGTTCTCAAGAAAGCAAGCGACAGCAGAGATGGCATGAGAAACCCACCAGAAAGAAACACTCAACATTATATGGACGTCCATGGAAAATTCTTGAATAAATTGCTGCAATGAGCAAGTAGCAGGGGAAGAGAGATAGAGCTGAGCAGATTGAAAAATTCGTGACAGCTCAACATCATGGCACAGCGGAAAAACCGTATCAGAACTCGCAACTGGAACAATCTAAGGACAAACCTTTAGTTTTTGTTATATCAGAACGTGTATGCCAACAAACAGGAAGAAAAAAGAAAAAATTAACTCCTTGCGACCGCCGAGTGGTTACCGGGTCACAAATTTGGGGTGTAAAGAATAGAACCACTGTTACCTACAACGCATGTCGTAAGAGGCGACTAAGGGGTTTGGCTGAAATCGGATGCACATGTCCTAAAGTGTAGAAGTCTATGCGTTTAGGCGTGGCCAACGTAACTACTGGCCGAAGCGCTATATTATTCAAGATGGAGGGTGAGGCGGATTATACAAACGTGTTTAGTAAACATATGGACATTTTAGTAAACATACGAACTCAAACAGACTTCTTTAGTAAACATAACAACAAAATAACGATGCCTAGTAAGTGCTGTGTACCAAAATGTAGATCAAATTACGATTGTAATTATATATGTATAATATAAGTTAATTTAACAAGTACCTTCTTCAGTAAACCTAACTGTTGTCAGTGTTGTAAACATAACAATAAAATAACGATGCCTAGCTAGTAAGTAATGTGTACCAAAATGTAGATCAAATTACGATTATAATTATATGTGTATATAATTTAACAATTACCTTCTTTAATAAACATAACAACAAAATAACGCTGCCTAGAAAGTATTGTGTACCGAAATGTAGACAAGGAACATATTCTATTGTATAATTATTGAAAGCACCAGCTATAGGACTCAGTATTAAAATAGATCAAGACATGTCTTTTACTGTTCACCTAAAGAAAGTTTCCATAGATAAGAGTTCCTTTAACTGGCTGTCAAATAGTGAAAATTGAGAGATGGTTTCATGTTGAAAACCTCTTGTCCATGCAAATCATGAAAAGATTTAGAAGAGCACCAACTATTGACTATTACATGACAATGGCACATGATAATCTGGTTGAAGCAATTAGTTTATCATCCACAACAAGCATTAGTTTTGTGCCAGAGAAAACACTCCAATTCCCAGCTGAGCAGTTCCATCTGGTCAGAACTAAAGATAACAGAAAAGGGTATAACACTCAGTGTTTTGCATTTATGACATATTAAATTGAACCTGATCTGTCCTCATATCATCTGGATATGGAGATAAGTTCTTAGCCACGACAAACCATAAGGAGATTGTCATACAAATTGTAACTGTCAGCTACATAAAATTCTCATTAGACAGTACTGCATGTGTCATGGAGCTCAAAAAGAAAAACTTTATTGTCCGCGGTTCCAACATTTGCTAACATTTTCCTCAACAATTAAGGAAAAATAAGGAATGATCAATGCAATGTTCAGCAAACTGCTTCTTCACAAAAAGGAAAGTAGCAAAATTCAGTAGTAGATAAATATATTTATGTAATACTGTTTAGTTTCTGTGCTAATCAAGCTGTGGTGATGTGCAAATTTGTGACTGACTAATTCGTGGATTACTGATAAGTGATGTTAGTTTATGTGCTAATCAAGATGTGGTGTTGTGCAAACATGTAGCTTACTTATTCATGGATAACTGAAGAGAGACTACCATAAGCTGATGTAAGTACAATAGTTATCATATTTAAAATTAATCTAAGTATTCTGTATAAAATTAAACTAAAATAGTATGTGAGAGCAACAACTATAGCTACTTATCAGAAAACATCTTCTGTAATACACACATGCATCCAACAACAAGTTTCTAACATCTGCAAGATGTATTGTCTAGATCAGCGTTTCCCAATAGTAACAGTCAATAGTTAGTCTGTGAGAATACACCGCCTCAGCCTGTGACGTCACATGGCAATATTGCCGTCCGCGCTGTGGCCAGTTAGTAACGTTGGCCACGGTTTAGGGGCCTGCCAAACCAATGTGCAACGTATACACGTTCTTGGCAAAGATCAAACATATCACAAAGAGTGATTCAAATTGGTCGTAAAGAACGAGCGCAAAGAAGAAGAACTCCTTGCGAAGAATACAAGAGTTGTGGAAGAGCATGCTAACCTCCACCTGTTGGCATGGCACTTGATGATGTTGAGAGTATAACTCGAGCTAAAGTTAATGATGTATAGGAGTTGTACACAAGTTAGACTTGCGGAAGACGCCGTTATAATATGAAGGTAAACATTATGACTATGAATAAGACAAATAATGGTTTTTTTCAGCTGTGTACGATCATAGCAAGAAAAATGAAACATTGGAGATACATTTTATAGTCGTTACAATTAAATTCAACCACCGATGCAGATTTGAACCGATTCAGCAAATTAATGTTTTTAAATCGACACCAGCACTTTACAAAAACAAAACCATGCATAAATAAATGGTGCCAAATATGATGGAGGAGTCATAAGTCAGAATGTTAGATAGTACTTGGAATAATAATAAATACTCACTTTGTAAGTTTGTAGTGCTTGTTCATAATGTCGACTAGTGTATATACATAATTAATAAATAATCAATACACGATGATACCGTGGCGTGCGAATCTGAATCAATGAATCAAGACCTTGATAAAAGCTTTAACTACAATCATCAATGAATTTCTTTGAAATTAAATTAGGAATTAATCTTAAACTTAAAGACTTAAAGTAAGATAAAGTAAGTTTACTAAATCAAGTGAACTTACTTAGTTAGTTAAGCAGCTGAAAATTGATAGTCACTAACTTTCAATCAGTTCAATGACGACGCTTACACTTACTGAAGACTACAGTACACTAAGTTACGACACTTGTAGTTTAGTTACGTATAGCTAAGTAGTAAGACTAGTCAAGTTAGTCTAGTCTATTAGTTTAGTAGTTAGTACAGTACTAACTGCCTACTAACTACTACTTACTTAATAACTTATGAACTTTAAACATTTCCCACTATTTTTTAATTATTTTAGTTGTTAAGTTTATCAAATCTTGTTATGATTAATAAAATAATAAATAAGTCTTAAAGTAGTATCCAAGCTTCTTGTCTATATGAATAATATGATGATTATCTACAATGAATATCTTTTATAAATATATGCCAATGTTATGATGATGATAGTATATATTTTTTTTCCCCGATACTGAAGCACTTGAGCTTTCGGCTCAGTGCCATGGACATCGTAACCCTTCGGTTCGGTGCCACGAACACTATAAATCTGGAAACCTGTGACTTTTCTGCCAGCCCGCGGAATTGAACCGCATTCACAGGGAGCTTGTCACCCGTCGTCCAAAGCGCTACGAACATGCTGGACAGGCGGGCATAGTATAGATTTGTTTAAGATAATAGTCTATTATGATAATTATTCTTATGACTTTGACAGAGGCACGAAATCTCTAGATTAGATCACGTCAGATGTGTTGGGCATTAGTTCTTAGAGATAGTAGAACTCATTTCATTATGATTAGTTAGTGACCTGAGTTACTGCATTTAATTTATAGCAAGAATTGTGTGTGAATATACTGTTTGAAGCTATCATATGATTATTGCTTATGATATTTCATGGAAGTTTAAACTATACAGTATATAGATTTAAGTGTCTTTGTATGTAAACGTAGTTGTCTTTTTTCTCATTAACATTTCCCATCATACTTTTATATGTGTCTATATATTTAACGTGGGTTTCTGTAGCTTAAGCAGTAGTGAGCTCGATCATAACCCAAGCGTAACTGGTTCAAACTCTGCGGCAGTCAGTTTGGAAGCAAATTAGTTGCTGTGGGATTTTTACGGAAGATAAAAATAGACCTCACCATTCAGAAAGCAATGGCAAACTACTGAACATACAAGTGGTGCCTAGAAAATCAATGACTTGTTTACTGTGATTGATGGCTACGTCCTATAAAAGATATGCCACGATTTTCGATATATTTAACTAATTCCATAGTAACTGCCACAGGGTGCACGACAAGGTAGACTATTAAAATAACCGCAGTGACGTACACTGTGCATGAATTGTTCCTTGCAAAATTAGTGCTAAAATTTCATTAACACATTTTGGTATAATTTCCATTTTCTAATCTACAGCAAAGCTATCTATTTCTACATCGTGATTGATCAAGAGTTTGATAAAGTGTGTTAATTTAATTAAATGTATATATTTTTCAAGCTGGTTACCAAATCCTACAAAATAATTTCCCATGTCAATCACTGATAGTGTCATAAATAGCATTTTTTCTGACATTTGTCTGACCTGTTTATATCCCAGGCATGTGGAGATAAGGTATTTCTGGCAGGTACATTAGAGAAAAACAAAAGGACTACAAGACATCCCAAACCTAATGTATATGACTCATCAGGCACTCTATTGTCAATAGAGGCAGAAAAAGCATACGGATTCCTTGCTGCTTCAACATTTCATGGCGCAGATGGACAAGAATGATAATGAGGACTGTCATGATATTTAGAACTCTCTCAATGATATTACCAACAGTGAAGGATTAATTTATTAGTGGAGAGTTATGGTGAAAGAACAAAGGAAAAAGTGTAAACGCACATGTAATACCATGTGTAGAAAGGCAACAATAGGGATCACTTCTAACACTTTATGTGTCAATTTATGACATTAAGAGAATATAGACAGATTCTTTTGTATCTGTTTATAACTGTCATTAATAGACCTGCTCATCTCTACTGAGAGTCGCAGTAGGGTGATCTTGCTTCTTAGGTGTGTGGTCCGGGTTCAATTCCACAGTGGACTTGGAATATTTTTCAGGCCGTAACGGCTGTCAGGTCAACCAAGCCTCAATTCGGTACAAGGAAAAACACTATGAAGTAAAAATAGCCGGTGTGATATTGACCACATCACCATCATGTGTCAATGAAAAATAGAGCCTAATATCGTATTACCTAATATACTTTATCATCAAATAGCTTGTCCTGAGCAGAACTTTGCCACCCCATCAGTTCTCCAGAATTTCTTTCTCTCATAGGCCAGATGTCCTGCTTCTGCAGCCGTCATGTTCAAACCATCAATTACATCCTGAATTCATCTTCTCCGTGGTCTTCCTCTTCTTCTTTTTGCCGGTATGCCTCCTTCCATGATGGTCTTCTCCAGCCCTTCATGTCTTTTTATATGTCCAACATATCGCAATTTTCTCTTTTTTATTTTTGTAGCATCAGCCAGCTTTCTTTGATTTTGAATTCTTTCTGGATAGATCTATTTGTTCTCTTCTCTGTCCAAGATATACGGAGAACTCTTCTGTAACACTTACGTATATGAAAAAAGTTCCTTTACTTACTTATCGATATTGATAGTTGACTTAATATTTAGAATTAGTAAAAAAAATATATATAGTCTATCATTTCTTTTCTATACAGGCATGCAGCAGAACAGGTCTACACCAGATCTAGTCCCTTGTAAACTTACTGCAACAATCTTTTTAAAGAGATTTATATCTTCTTAACACTAATAGAATAACAGGTAGAATGTCTTGCAATACAGAAGGAGTCACTACAAATGTTGGAACTGATGTTGTTGAGGATGAAATTGACAATATGGTATTTGAGATCTCAGATGATGACATGATCCAAGCTGATCATTCAACATATAATGAACTTGGTGAAGAAAATGAGGATGGTAAGGAGAAAAACATTTTGTTGCTACAAAAATTTCTTCTCAGTTCTTATCTATCCTTTCTTTCTTTCATTGGCTAAATATACATTTGATATTTATGAATAATCAAATTTTAAGCACACAATTCAACCATATAAGTTGCAATATACTCAATAGCATGAGTTATGAGGATATTTTCATTCTTTCATTTTGGACACATCCATAGGTGCTCCGATTTATATCTTAACTTCACCATCAGAGTACAGCAGCTCACAATACCAGTTCTGCTTTAATTGCACAATTGTTTTGTTCATAAGTTGTGGTTGTCTTTCAAGCATCCCCAAACTGAATTCCCATTTCCTGTATCTCTGCCAGCTACTATAATTTACATTTCTGAAAATCCACTACTTTGGTTGAGTCAGTGCATCAGTATGTTGAAGCGGTCCAGTTATCTTCCTTCTGACACTGTTGCCAAGTCAGCCAGCATGTCAGTACATTCATTACCTTCAACCCCACCATCTCCATGCACAAAAATGAAAGTGATCATTTTATTCTAGAATACTATAGCAATTCCACCAATTGCTAAGGGCAATTGTTGATTCTATATTTTTTTTAAGGAGCATGCAAAACTTCTTAGGACCTAGTAATGTGAGATAATTTTAATTACTTTATATTAGTAAGGGTATAGAGTGGTTATTTCAGGTAAAACACGTAATCACAAGTACTGCAGTTTTACAAATTACAAAAACATTCTGCTGTATTTTGTCATTGTTTTTGTAATTTGTAAAACTACAGTACTTTGTGATTATTTCAGGTACCAACTTTTATTGTTATATCATTCAAGCACCCAGTTTATTGTCTATTTCCAGGTGGAAGATGGAGGTGGCTGTCCACTCTTGCCGTTAAGTGTAGGGATGGGAGCTTTAATTTGCGTTCTAGGGCCAGATGAGTCACCCTTGTGTTATATCCGTGTTTATTTAATATGGTCTTGATATTGTCTGTCCATCTTTTTCTTGGTCTTCCCTTAGCTCTAGTACCCGATCTCTTTTTATTGCATGATGTTACTGGTGGTTGGTTGTATTTCATTCTCATTAAGGACAGACGGCACCCCTAAACAGAAATATTTATCATTGAGGTTGCGTTTATGATTCTAAATGATCAACTTGATGTTAAAACTCGGAAAAAAAATTTAAAAAATCCAAGCATGTATATTCTATGAAAAAAATTTAATATAGAGGGTTTTTAAGGGAAAAATGCCCAAAAAGTAACCTTGCAAAATAGGATGATTTATGTTCTATTCAGGTTAGCACTATAGAACTTTCAGATGTTATTGTAAATCGGCATATCTTGAACTGGTAGCAAAATGTTTATAAAGTATAATAAAATGAGTTTTTTCTGAATTTTTAAATGCAAATCCAGATTTTGACTAAAAAATATGGGGTAGGAGATATTCTTTTGCACGAGACACAAAAACTGTTCAATGAATTCTTATTAAAGTGGTAGGGATGATTAAATATGCATAAGAAAGAAGTATGCAAATTTATACAGCAATCCTTTGAGTAGTTTTTGAAAAACGTGTATTTAGTGACATACATTTATGGAAAATAACAATTTTGAGAAAAAGCCAAAAACTAACATATTTTCAATTATTGACCAAATTAATTTACTTTAAGATCCCCAGGAGCATACAAACCTGCCTCATCACATGCTTTAGATGCCATGCTAGTTGTTTTACATCTTTCTATCTTTTTGTGCCTAAATTCTGTATTAGCAAGGAAGATATGTGGTTTTATAGATGACAGCAAAATACTGAAAATAATGTTTTCCAAAGGAAAAGTTAAACTAAAACATAAGTTTCATATCGGCACAATTTCATATTATTAACTACAATATTGGCATCATTGACAGTTATTTTTAAGCTCCTCCTCAAAGTAAATGAGATCTTAGGACACCAAGTCCATATAAGATTATGGAAAGATTCATTAGCATTGTGAGAACCACCATGAATATATTTTGTCAACGAAGTCGCAAGATAGTTTGACAAATACTTGCATTATGTTGCCAAAAATAAAATTAGGCAGTTTGTTCTCAATCAACTAAAACTTTATCTTTAGGGCACAAGCTACTCAGCCTATTGCAGTTCTCATGGTTATCTTTGTGATGTTTAAATATGGCTCAAATACTATTTATCCAACCAATGTTCTCTAATTTTCCAGAATTTTTCATACAAGTTACATCATAATCACGCTGCATAAGTTTAATGATGCTATTAGTTAATCTATCTGCACTACCATATTACTATAAACACTTTGCTACCATCTGTTGAAGCAAAGTTATGATATTTCCTATATAATTAGCTAAAAAACATATACATGCCTAGTTAAAAAATTAATTAAAATACGAAACTACATTTTTTTCAAACTAAAGATAGATTCTTGTTCGAAATTGGATGTATTACCTAAAATTAAAAAAAACTCAAATTTCATTTTTTAAGAAAAATCGTTAAATATAGGGGTGCGGTCTGTCCTTAAATGTTCAAACCACTGCATTTGTTGTCTTTCGATGTATGTGGTGCATGAAGTTATGCCCACTCTGCTTCTTATGTCCTCAGTTTGTAGTCTATCTTTCCTGGTGACCCCCACTGCCTTCCTCAGTCATTTCATTTCGCACATGGTGAGCTTTCTGTATTGTGTTGCTGTAAGAGACCAAGTTTGGCACTGGTAACAAAGTGTTGGTAGGAAAATACTTTTTTTCATCTGTCTTTTCACTTCCATCTTGATCTTTGGGTGTTGTAGTAATGGTGCCAGCTGGTAGATCACTGCGCCCAGTAACCTTATAATTTGTCCACTAATGATGTAAAGTAAACAATCCTGTCTACAAAAAAAACTGTATATTTTTCATTTTTATAGAAACTGAAGTTGATATAAACGATATCAACTTTGACGAGGAGATGGAAGATGATGAAGCGGTAAATATATCTATAGGAGTTGTCTCTGATGCAGTTGCAACAGCATCTGATCAGTGCTCTAGAGAATCAGGATTTGACTTCTCAGCTGGAAACATGTGGATATACCCAACAAACTACCCTGTTCGAGAATATCAATACAACATAGTACAAAAGGTTTGTATTCTTCATAAACAAATGTAAAGATAATCCCATATCATCTAATGTCGTAGTGGAGTGCTTGAGACCACACAAGACTTGACTGAAGTATTTGAAGGTTAATGTGGCCAAGTTATTTGTCCTCTTGAACATTTTCCTTCCATATCTTACTGAGTGAGGAAATCATTACTTCAACTTGGTATCTTTCTTTTCTCCAATCCTGTTTTGCCTCACAGCGTCAGGATAAGAAGAGATTTTTAGAACAGGCTTTTGCGTGTGCTTCATAAACAGTGTCTCATCTCACCCCTGTTATCTCTGAGGTCCACTATGTGTACTATGGCATTCTTGAACCTGAAAATGAACTGTACTACTTTCTATTGTAAAGCAGTTACATTATCCACTTGACAATGCCACTTTCATACACCTTACAAAAATCTAACTAAAATTGGAAAATTATTTTAATAATGTTTTGCCCCAAAATATCTCTCTTTTGTTCTAGCTACTTGTTTCATGAAGAATTGTGAAATGTTTAAATTCTTGTTGTTGGGCAAAGTGTGTGCCAACAGTTGTGAATCCTTGTTGTAGACCAGATTTGCTACTGTCGTAGGTGCAAGTGATAGTCAGCTTAACTTAATTCTCACAAGATAACCAAACCAGTCTGTTTTCTTTTTCTCCACTTATGATATGGCAGTTGTGGTTCCTACAATTTCTCTAATGTCTGTGCTTCTAAAATCATTTTAGAGCTGTTAGGGATTTGTCATCTGACTGTGTCTGTTATGTTTAGTGGATAGGATCAGTCACCATTCTGTCATTTGTTCTGTATCCTTTGCTTGATAACAGCCTTGGGGTCGCAATGTTGCTGTCTTGTTTTTGTATTTTGTAAAAACCACATTATTTTTCTTTTACGTATTTCGCTTTGTAGCTTTACTCTAGTCTTCTCTTATATAGATAATAAATACATTAAGATGCAGCTTTATTGTCTTTATTATTTCATTGCACATTAAAGTTATTTGGCTTGTGTATGAATTTTCATATATTGATACTTTATTATTTTCATGTTATTTGTATTTGTAGTACACTGCCAAAAATGTGTACAATTTCTAGTCTGCTATATGTACAACATAATGGTAACTGTTGCCCAGTCAGTTTAGTTAGGTACTTTTATTAATTTTAGTTTGATAAAAACTTTCTGGTTGAAGCTTCCTTTCTGGTGCTCCAGCACCATAAAACTGCTTCCCTATTTCTTGGATTTTTCCTTTACCATGGCTAAGTTTTGTTGTAGTTCACATTTTATGTCGAGATTGAACATTTTTATAAGCTGTCTATTCACCTTCCTCAGGCATTGTACAAAAATACCTTAGTAGTGCTACCGACTGGTCTTGGCAAGACATTTATTGCTGCTGTGGTGATGTATAACTTCTTTCGCTGGTATCCTCAAGGCAAGATTGTATTCATGGCGCCAACCAAACCTTTAGTGGCTCAGCAAATTAAGGCATGCTATAACATAATGGGAATACCTAAGGCAGACACTGTAGAGATGACAGGCAAGTGCTCTATGTTATGGTTTTTTGGCACTAATTTGTATTATGAAATATATCACCGCCTACAATAATATCTTCTATGTAGACACTAAAATTGTTATTGAACCTATCCAACGATTTAAGGAGTTTAGAATTACACATTATACAAGCAGAACTGGATGCGTGAAGAGCAGAATGAGAAGTGTATGTAACCAGCGAACCATGAAAGCTATCACTATGCATACCCTTTGACATCTAGAGATGAAGGATTGACTTCATTGCCTTGGGTTTCTCCATTGACTCGATCCCTCCCACAGAAATGACAAGCTACCTACCGAGAGTACTGCACAAAGTGCAAACTCTCTAGCTTCTGCAACAATTCTAGGCGTCTCTGGAAAAAAGATACACTTGAGAACAGAATGACATGGGATGGATTTGAACCCATGACCTTAGACTGCAAGGCAATGGCTTAGCTACTCGAGGAGACTGACCATGGGACTGCCTGGCGTGCTATGACATTGGTTCATTACTTAATAAGCTTTAATATGAAATAATCCTTCCTTAATTTTATTTGCTCCAAGTATTGTCTATATCTGCAATGTTGCCCTTGCATAAATTTACTGTCTTTTGTAGTTGTATGTCTTTGGCCAAATGTTCCCAGTTTTCTACATCTAACCTAATGTCTGCTATATATTGTTTTTAATCAATTTGCTGCACAGGAACATTACCACCAGCTATTCGTCAGAAAGTCTGGAGGGAAAAGAGAGTTGTGTTTCTCACCCCACAAGTCATGACTAATGACCTGAGTAGAGGATCTCTCACAGCTGACAGTATCAAATGTTTGGTGTTGGATGAGGCTCACAAAGCTCTTGGCAACCATGCCTACTGCCAGGTTTGTTATTTTTATTCAGTTCAAGATACCATGACCCCTCACAAAGCACTATCACTAAAACATGGATTCAGTTCAGATTTTATTACTAGTAATTTATAGTCACATAATTTTCAATGTGTTCCCTGGATTTGAAGTCTCTAGTTTCATATTTGAACCTAGATCTTCATGCATCACTGACCCATCAGTATACACAATTGTATTATTATTCTCAGTGGGATAAGATTACTGCATTTTAAGATCTGCTGTCCCATTGTATTATTTCTAAATTCACTGCTCAAGGGTAGAAATGACTTTCTGATAATGAGCCATATTCTGATATCTTTGATTTTATGCATTGCCATTCTTGGTTGCATTTTTCTTTTAAAATTAGTCTTCCAAACTTAATTTTACTTCTATCTGCAGGAAAAATACTTTAACAAGTATGACTGAAGGAAAAAGAGGGAATGTTAGCACTCTACATTTTCTGTATACTTAAATTTGTATTTGTTTGTTAATTGTTTATCTTTCTGATCATTTTTTAAACATTTTAATAATGATGCTTTTCATAAATTTTATTTAAGCTCCTCTAACAATTTATTGACGAAACATATAATAACAAATAACAATTTATTGCACATCCCTGTTTTTTAATTGCAATATGTTGTTGTTTTCAAGGTTGTCAGGGAACTTGTAAAATTCACAAGAGACTTTCGAATTCTAGCACTCAGTGCTACACCAGGAAGTGATCTAAAGGTAATTTTCAACAAAATATAGTGTAAGTACAATAGCAATAGAGAGCCGCGGTAGCGTAGTTGTTAGTGAACTCGCTTCTCAAGGCTGGTGGTCTGGGTTCAACTCCGCAGTGCGCGTGGAATTTTTCCCGACCGCGACGGCTCTCAGGTGGACCCAGCCTCAACTGGGTACCAGACATGCTCTGGGAAAGTAAAGACGGCCGGCGTGATGCTGACCACATCACCCATCGTGTACCGACGGTCAATGAAAAATACAGGCCTAACACTGTATTACCTATATACCATGAGGTATGAAAGGGTTCCTTTATTTTACTTTTTTCTTACAATAGCAATATATAATTTTGGTTTTTACTTGCTGGTAGGAAAACCGTTATATATGCATGAAATGCAAGTTGTCTTCATAAACTAATGAAATTTGTGTAGGAACTTTTACTGTAGGTGGTCAGTTTCAGACAATTTAATTAAGGACTATGGGGTATTATGACAAAGTATAAGCATTAAAAATCAGTGTATGTCTTCAATGACTTTGGTTAGGTTCTGACACACATTTCGTATCTTTTTCTTAACTGTTGAAGAAAAGTCTAAAACAGCACTGTCCAATGTTGCGCCTTCAGGTGCTATGTCATATATTCATGGCACCCTATTTTACTTTGCCATCTGTAACATTAATCAGATTTCAAGAAAACAAACTCTTTTTCAGTTTTATTGTTTTTAGCACTTCCACGAACACGATCTTCCTACTCTTGCAATCTTGTTTTATTTTGTAACCATTCTACTGCCTCATAACCTCACCCTTTTGCTTTTTACTGGAAAAGTCTTCGCATCTCAACTATATTAACATTACTTTTGTTAGTATTAGTAGTAATAGTATTGAACCTCACATGGCACTCGTTCCTCCACAACCATCAGTCAGACGTGCACCAATATATAAAAACGATGGACAGTACAGGTCTAAAGTATTAACCTGTTGATAAATGTGCTGCATCTAATTTTACAATTTTAGCATTATAAATGTGGATAACTATTGTATTATGTTTTTATGTATAATTCCTTTTTTGCCTCTTTGGTACATAATTTTGTCAAATAATTTTGTTTCTTCCATAGAGAAAGCTTGAAAAAAACCTGCCAGATTGTTTTTGTAAAACATATTTATGTGGTGAAATTGTCTGGGACATATTAAAAATAACTGTCCTTCTGTGTTTCTCTGCAAATCTTGATGGTGGTAACTAATCTACCAGCCGGGATTCCCACGCCCGACAGGTTGTAGAGTAGGAACCAGATAGATCGCGCGCTACAGATATAAAAAAATGCCTGTGTAATACCTCTTTTAGGCGGTGTAGGAAAAGGAGAACATGAGCTTGAGGAATTTAATGGTTAGCATGGCTAGTGCAGTCACAGCAAAACTGTTCAGGTTAGAATTTTATCTTTATGCCCCGACAGAAAAAACTCTTTGACCCAAATGGGAGCTCGTTCTCTAATCCTCACAGCCAGACGCTCCACAGCTTGAGATTAAGAAAGCAAATCTGACAAAACAGTATAGTTCAGTTTGTTTCATTTGGCCATAGAACTAATGAGACTGCAATATAAATTCACATTAAGATAACTTTGATGTGTTAAAAGTTAACCAGTATGAATGTTAAACCTGTTCCGTCTTTTTTTTCTGTGCTGAGTACTTAATCTGCATTAATTCTTTTTATTTTATCAGGCAGTTCAACAGGTGATGAATAATCTCCTTATCAGTCATATAGAACTGAGGTCTGAAGAATGTAAAGACATCTGTCCATACACACATGAGAGGAAAGTTGAAAAGATAGTTGTTCCACTTGGGGAGGAATTGAGTGGTGTTAAGATGAAGTATAGTCAGGTATAACCTCAATTCATTTAATGTTTTTTTAAAATTAAAATAATATAAAATTACATTAATGAACATGGTCATAGATGTTATCCTTTCAGGAAATATATGGCAATGCTGCAATCATAGTTAACTGTGTTCTTTGTTATAATCAATAACATGGAATGTATTGTTAGTGTACAAATGAAGGAAGAAAAATATAAAAGTCAAATCTGAACATATAGGTGTAGCATCAATATACATATAATTAGTTCTTTACTATATGGCTCAGAAACATGGACAGCCTACTCAAGACACGAGAGGAGACTTAACATTTTTTACTTCGATGTCTCCGCAAGATTATGAACATCAGGTGGTACGACAAGATAACCAACTCTGAAGTACTGCAACGTGCAAATCTGCCTTCCATCATGGGCATGCTCAGCAGTAGACGACTAAGATGGTTGGGGCATGTGAGAAGAATGGAAACTTGTCGCATAACAAAACAAATGTTGTTCTGTGAACTTTCGGAGGAAGAGGCACCAGGGCAGACCACTGCTCAGATATAAAGATGTCTGCAAAGCCTAAATGAAAAACTTTTCTATAGGTCCCAGCACATGGGAGGGACTAGCTGATGACAGAGTTGTGTGGAAAGCCAAATTGCGAAAGTGCGCAGAATCTTTTGAGAAGAGACTTATGTATGAGCTGAACGAAAAGAGAGAAAAGCAAAAACTCAGAAGTTGTCACAGTAAAACACTTGCAAATTGACCGTCTGTAAAGACGAAAAGGCCATATACATATAATTAACCCATGGCTGAGTTGACTTATTAACATAAACAGTCATATTTTTTTTTCTTATTCTTTTCTGTTCGCAATGAGACATAGAACTGCAAGATATCACTAATATTTATATTAGTTTTAAATTTAATAATTCCTAATGGAACATAGTGCTGAAATTGTTCCTAATACAATATCAGTTTTTCATTACAGTTTCTCTGGCAACGTAATTTTTTAACACTAACCCAACCCTCGTTAGACTGGAGAAATATTGTCCAATAGGACACACATTTCTACAGATGGGCTACTAAGATTTTAGGAACATAGAACCCACCTTTATGATACCACATCTATTTGAGTAATAATATAGCATGGTGTCAAGTCCGATTGGTTTTAGGGAAGGCTGTCACAGCTTACACATGTTCATACAGTAATATGCAGGACTGTATGTTCATTACTGAGACCTACTGTTGGATGAGGACACTAAAATTGACGCAGATCCTGTAGTAGTAAAACTACATTAAAGTGAAGATACAGTTTTGTTTAGATTAATGACATTTACTATTATTTTTGATTTCTTTATTACAGATAATAACATGTGTTGTACAGAGGTTGATCAGAAACCGTGTCCTATATAATAAAGAAGCAACCAAACTCTCCAAGTTTATGCTGCTGAAAGCTAGAATTGAGTTTAGACAGAATCCACCACAGAACTTACAGGTATGTTCTCTTTTCCTTGTAATTTAGGATTGGCTGCAGTACACCTGAATACCAAAGATTACTAACAGGAATTCAATTAAAAAACTAAGCTTTTGTAATGAAAAATTTCTTAACAATATGGTTTGATAGTGGCATCCCATGCATTTTACATATAAATATATTATCTACATTTGCACATCACTTTCGCACCAACAATACAACATTACATTGCAACTATTCATTACTAGCTTTGTATCGGTTGGAGGATTAGTTAATTCCTATCAAGCACCATATTCTGATGATGACATATTATGTAATTGGGTACTTGTCTACAATTTCACCGCAGGAAAAGGGAAACCTCGCTGACCTAAGTTAAGTGACGTCATTCCGCCATCAGTGTTTGTGGATGTGGAGGAGAACGGGTTCAAAGGTCACGGATGTGGTGCTTATTGTGTATTTTGTATATAAATAAGCAGTGTTTTAATTGAATTGGGAGCCCTGAAAAGGACTATGTGGGAATGTGAGGTGGAAGGAGGCAGGATGGGACTAGGAGTGTTACTGTGGGGGCCAGAAACTTATGGTATCAGCAATAATAGCTACGAAGGGTCTAAATTTCTGGATTTAGTCCGGCAATGCCACATAAACTCACTCACTCAGGGAATGACGGGAGTTTACTTCAATAACATAAATAATGGGGAACCTCTGCGCTATATTTAGAACAATGCTCACAAACAGTCTATATTTAGAATGACCCAGTTTTTGCGGTGAAATTGTAGACAAGTACCTGTAATTGTATACTTGACAGTAGAAAATATTTATGGCACAACAATCACTTTGTAATGACTATTTTTTTCTCAAATGTAACAAGTACTTACAAATACTTAAAAGTAACTAAAATGCACATCACTGGTTACTGAAGTGAGATGCCATCAGTATTTACCACCAGTTTTCAGACTGTTAACCTGACAATGATGATAATAGCTGTGTTTTAGTGAACATTTTAAGTATTTGCTTGAATATAGGCCTTTACATCCACAGCAAGCTCAATTTGGAAATATAGAGGCTGACTTTGCTATGGCCATCAGCTTGTACCATGGGTTTGAGCTGTTACAGCTTCATGGCTTACGGTCTCTCTACAACTTTCTGACTGGTATCATAACTGGAGAAAAGGGATATGGTCGAACACGGTCTGAACTGATGAGAAACACAGACTTCAATGATGTTATGGAAGTTTTAAGGCAGAAATTTTTAGTATCAGGGTGAGTTTCTTGTTATGAGATGCAATCAACATTAAATTATCCTTGGATGGTGGGGTTGGGGTGTAATATGTAACAGATGACCGTAAACCACTATTATAATGTCATAATTCATGAATATGATGCAAACTTTATAATACTGTATATTTAAAATGAACATATTTTACTTTTCAAACTGTCTATCCAACGGCATAAAAACTGTTAAAATATGGAGCACAAAAACAGATTACCAACAGGCTGCCTCAAATAGCGATGCTACTCTGATATAGTAGATACAAAATAAAAGGACATCACACAAAAGATGGACTTAAGAAATAACAGGCAATGAAAACACTACTTATGAAGTGCACACAAAAACCTGTTCTATAAATCTCTTATCCTGACGCTGTGAGGCAAAACAGTATTAGAGAAAAATAGACTATATAAGATTGCATTCATGTATTTGATTCTGTTTTAATCTCCAACAATGTGAATGTGGTCATAAATGCAACAGATTTTTACATAATTCTTAACAAATGTGAACAAGTAAAGGAGTAAGTATGTTGTTCATATTCTAAACTTTGAGTTAATTTCAGGGCAGCTTCAGGTGACAGCAAAATTGTTGTTGGTCATCCAAAGATGCTGAGACTAGAGGAAATAGTTGTGGATCATTTTAAGTCTTTTCAGAAGAGTGAGTATATCATGTCATTAATGACTGGATGGGTTTAACTATAAATTGTGATCATGGGGGGGGGTAATTGTGGGTCGGGCTGAATTTTTATGTTTGACTAATGAAAATTGGGGAAAAGTTACTGTAAAAAAAGGTTGGGAAATGAAGCTAGCATGTAATTTTGTAAACCTATGGTGACATTAAAAGCATAAAGTCAAGGAAAATTAAATATTTAGGGCACATCAAATGACATGAGTGCTAGAGAGGATAATTTTGGAGGGAATGGTGCCTGGAAGAAGAATGAGAGGAAGATCTAGAAGACGATGGGTGCAAGATGTCAATAACGATCTGAGAATGATTGCTGCTGATGCCGGTCAACTTGCACAGAACAAAGTTTTTCAGGACTGCTGTCATGGACACCAGGTTCTGGATGGGACAAGCTATGATGATAATGACATTTAGTGCTGTGAATAAAGATGAAATTTAAGTTGGTTGTGAACACCTACTGTTTTACATTTTCTGTCAGCTGTTGCAGTGAAACAGTGTGGTGAGTATGAGTTGTCAGCTCTGTGTCAAGTGTATCACTTTTGTGGGTGTGAGCTCAAGTTAGAAGATTTCTTTAATGTTACCTTTCATCAACAAAGTTAAGAATTCTGAGAGCATGCATCTTTCCTGTGGCAACATAGGCTGCGAGACATGGACATTAACATTGGCATTAAGGAACAAAGTTGAAGTGTTTGAAATAAGGTACTACGAAAATTCTTAAAACGCTTTGGACAGAGAAGAGAAAAACAAGGACATACTACAAGACTTGCATATCACGGAGCATTGGCTCATAAACATCCTGTCCCAGAAAATGAAATATTTCGGTCAATTTAAATGACACAGTGGTTTGGAGAGAACAGTAATGTAAGGCTTGATTCCTGGGTGTAGAGACAAGAGAAGACCAAGATTAAGGTGGCAGCAGGACATCAAAGAAACCTTGAACATGATGCTAGAAGAGACGGGAGAACTTACTAGAAAGAGTTTTTCAGGCGGGCTGTGATGAAAGCGACATTCTGCAAGGGACATGCTACTTAATGATATCTATTTATATTACTTTTTGGGGGCCTTCCTTTTGCATTAGAATAAGATCTTCTAGCTGTTGTAGACACAGCTCAGCAGTTGATTAAGCTCTATTTTCATGAGATTTTCAGGCCTCTATTGCTTATCTCTCTTCTTTCGATGTACTTTACGTCTACAATTTTCTGATATCAATTTTATCATTCTTTTACTTGTAACATTTAACTTTCTCAATACTATTACATCTTACATTGAATCATTGTAGCTTCCATTAGAATTACAGTCATTCAGTACTCTTGAGCATCTTTGCACATTGATAAGTCACATAGTCATCCTCGATTCAGTGCCAATATATGTTTCTTACTTACTATGCATGTGATTTGGTTAGCATATCTTTTCTCTATACACCATTAAAAGCCCATCAACCTTATCTGTGTTTCTAACTTCTATTTTGATGAGTATCCTTTGTTAATCTTGGTGCAATTTCTGTTGAATTAATCTTCCTTTTCTTTGATGTACTAATTACTTTTTCACTAGTCAGACAGAATGTTAACTTTTCTCAATCATCTCATCTTACATCTTACATACTGATCATTCATACTTCCATGGTAGGAATTACAGTTCATTTCAGTACTCTTGATTGACATCTTTGCACATTGAATAAGTCCACATATGTTCCATCCTCCAGTTCAGTTGCCATATTAATGTTTCTGTACTTACTATGCCATGTGATTTTGGTTAGTATATCTTTTCTCTGTACACTTAAACAGCACCATCACGCTTGTCTGTGTTTCTAACCTTTTCATATTTTGGTAGTCATCCTTTGTTAATCTTGGTGGCTTTCTGATTGAATTAATCTTCCTTTTCTTTTGATGGTACGTAATTGGTACATCTTGTTGCTCATCTAGTCATGACAGAGATGTTTTGTGTCTACATAGAATGCTGGGAGTATCAAGAAGAGACCTGTTTAGAAATGAAAACATCAGGAAAAAGTGTGTACAACATCAGTACTGAACTTCATCAAGAAATAACAAATTAAATGGTTCAGCCACATAAGCAGATTACCCATAGACTGTGATGCCTCAAAGAGCAATGCTACTCCGATACAGTGAATACAAAGCAAAAGACCATCCAGACAAAGGTTGGACCTCAGAGATAACAGGGTCTGAAAACACTGTTTATGAAGCGCCAATAAAAACGCTTCTAGAAATCTCTTCTTATCCTGCGCTGTGAGACAAAACATTAGAGTAAAGAAGAAAGAAAGAAAAGGGAGAAAGTTGCTCATCTGCAGCACCATCCTTGACCAGTCAGTCTGCTGTCTTATGTCTTGTATTTCACAATGAGATAGTATCCAATGTGTGGCAACATTGAGCTGGTTTGCACAGCTCAGTTGGTGGGTTTTTTAGACCAGACAATTTTCTGGACTGAAGTGCAAGGAATGCTGATTTTACATCTCACAAGAATACTACAGATTGTGAACCGAGATTGGTACTTTTAGTTTTATTCTATGTGCTATACATTTATGAAAAAGACCTGAGCAAAATTATGCTTGATGCTATGTACAATGACTAGAAAACTATGACAGAAAAGATAAGGTCTATTACAACCTTCTGACTTGACAGGTCTATGTTTCCCAACTCCTTCCTTTTGAGGTCTAGTGTCCACTTGCTACAGTTAGCACACCTACCATTTCTTTTGGAGTCTTGCATGAAAGTTGTACTTTTGTCATTTTAGTGTTATATTAGTTTATGCCCCCGTTTGTCTTTGAGTTTGTTTTGTAATGAAGATATGATTGCTATGTATTTACTGTTGATTTTAGGTGGGGAGGAAACCAGAGTGATGATCTTCAGTCAGTATCGGGACAGTGTGCAAGAAATTAATTCAATTCTAAACCAACATCAGCCATTGATCAAAGCTATGCCTTTCATTGGTCAATCTTCTGGGAAAACTAAAAAGGGCTATACACAGAAGGAGCAGCTCATGGTAATTTTTAGTGTAGATTGTGTAGATTCTATTCACTTTCTTTTTCTTCATTATTGATGTCTTTTGTAACAAGAGCATGACAACATAAATACATTAAACAGAAAAGCGCAGACCACAGTCTTAGACTGAGTTACAGACTTAGAACGGGACACTGCTGTCTCAGAGCACACCTCCATAAAGTCCGACTCAGCTACCTGCACCTGTGAAGCACCATAGCACATATTTCAAGACTGTCCCAGCCTGAGCAGTGTGAGAATGGAAATCTGGCCAAGAGAAACAAAAATTCAGATCAAACTATGGGGCACTGGTGAAGACTTCAAGCTCATCGCCTTGTTTATGACACATACCAGAGTAGTCACATAGCAGCAGTTGATCACAGAAGTATAAGTTTTTTTTAAAGCTGCCATAATTCATGTGTTGTATCTTTGGATAATCAGTATTAAGCATTACATTTATCAATATTTTGTTTGTATTTTCGAACTCAGGTGATGCGTAACTTTCGAGAAGGTGGTTACAACACACTGGTATCTACCTGTGTTGGGGAAGAAGGCCTAGACATTGGAGATGTTGACCTGATTGTTTGCTTTGATGCCCACAAGAGCCCTATCCGTCTGGTGCAACGAATGGGTAGAACCGGAAGAAAACGACAAGGAAGGATTGTTATGTTGGTCACTCAAGGGAAAGAAGAACAAGCAAGTGAACTTTTTATAATTATGTTTCAGCAGTATAAGTATTTAATATAAGGACAATAATAATTATTGTTTTAATTTGATCTGTTCGGCTAATTTTGTAACTTGCATGCTTCAGAATTTGAACAGTGCTGCCAAATGCCTACGATTGAATATGGGTAAGATATGCAGAAAAATGCACTGAAAGTCTTGCAGAATACAAATTTTTTTTATTTTCTTAAGACCACTTGACAGAAAGCTGAAAACTGTTTTTGTTAGTTTTGTTTTCATTCTCATAACATTTCATCAAAAATAACACAAGTATAGAAGAACCAAATATACTCATCCAAGAAATAGAAGAAGTTGTGAAGAAGAGTCCACGTCGCAAGACAGCAGGCTATAGACGGATAACCAATGAAGCAATCAAGGCATGCGGAGAAACAGGAATACAATGGATACATAGAATCTTCAAGTCAGCCTGGACAGAAAGAGAAGTCCCCAAAGATTGACAGAAAGCCATCATAATACCAATATGGAAAAAAGGGCAACAAAAGAGAATGCAATACATACAGAGGCATATCATTATTAAGTCATGTTGGGAAACTATATGCTAAAATTTTGGAATCTAGAATCAAACCTATAATAAACCACAGCTGAACATCGCTCAATTTGGGTTCAGAAAGGGAAAGAGTTGCACTGATGCCCTGTTCACACTAAGGCAACTCAGCGAAAACACCATAGAATATGACAAACAGCTCAACTTAGCATTCATAGACCAAGAAAAGCCTTTGATAGAATAAACAGAAACAAACTATGGACCATACTAAGTGAATATGGAATTCAGGGCCAACTATTAGACAATATTAGAGCGCTATACCAAAAATGCTCAGCGTAGTACGAACAAGCGACGCCTGACAGACGAATTTGAATTATCATCAGGAGTAAGGCAGGGATGTGTGCTTTCGCCATACTTTCAATATTTACATAGACAGGATAACGCAAGAAACCAAGACAGATAACAACCTCGATAACAACTACAATTTAATAAACGAACTACTCTTTGCAGATGATCAGAGTATAATTTACAACAACGAACACAAACTTCAACAACACATAAATGCCCTGCAAGCCACATGCGAAAAATATGACATGAAAATTAACACCTCCAAAACAGAAGTCATGACAATAAGCAGGTCAACTAAATATACACGTGAATAATGTCAAAATACAACAGACTCCAGAATTCAAATATCTCGGAGTATATTCACAGCAGATGGAAAGATGGACAGAGAAATCAAGACTAGATGCCAGAAGGCAAATGCAGTGACATACCAACTGTCACCACTATTAAAACATCCAAGCATTAACATGGCAGTCAAACGACAACTGATAAACTGCATATTTATTCCAACTCTCTGCTATCAGTGCAAACATGGCCCTTGACTAAGACACAAGAAAGAAAGATTACAACATGTGAAATGAGATGTCTACGAAAAGCTGTCAACGTTACAAGGCAAGATAGAGTGAGAAACGAGAATATCAGAAGCATCGTTGGTACTATACCATGCATACAGTACATCGAGAAGCAAAGATTCAAGTGGTTCGGCCATTTAATGAGAATGGAACCACATTTACTACCATCACGTGCCTATAATAATCGACACTCAGGCGAGAGCACGAGGCAGGCAAGAACAAGATAGATAGATAACATTTCAGAGTCCTTCGGTAATTGGACTGACAAACGCAGCTGCAACACACCTGGCACAAGATAGGAAACTAACTCTCCCTACGACCTTCACGAGCAAAATGTGGTTAAGATAAGATAAGATAACATTTCATCACTTCTCCGAAATTTGTCCCATTTTATGTTGCAACATGTATTTTCAATATCTTTTGTCATTTTCCAATTCTCACTGGCATATGTATTTCAACATTGGAATTAAAAATTTGTAGTTGAGTTTTTAATTATATAACTTGCAGTTCTATATTTTATTTAGACTTTAAAAAGATGATGTTAAATTACTGTTTGTATATATCATTTGAGAAAGTCTCATTTTTTTCTAATAGATTTATAACCAGAGTTTGTATTCCAAAAAAACCATTCACAAAGCAATCTCGAACGAGACCAAGTCACTTCACTTCTATCCAAACAACCCCAGAATGATACCATTATCTATCAATCCACAATGTCATAAGATGTTTATCACACTTGCTACAGATAGTGCTAGGAAAAAGGCATCTACTTCAAAAAGAAGTAAAAGCCTAGTGGAAAGAAAAAGCAGGAAAATATCTGATATCTTTGGGAATCAAGGTTAGTAAGTTTGATCGAATCAATTTTTAACAGTTCATAATAGATAACAAGAACTCTCTGGTAATAGTAGCTGAGGACTTTATATCTTTCTGACAGTTTTTTTCATGTCATCATCTTTTTTTTTCCTTTCACAAAAAATCTTGTTCATACAATTTTTATGATTTATAACATTTGTTTTTCTACAATAGAAACAGTTACAAGTCTCTTCATTTAAAGAAAAGAAATGAATAACTATCTTGGTAATGTTAAAATTGTTGCCTAAATCATGTTATGTAAGAATAATTTGTTAGGTTTGTATGTAGAGAAATCACTACTGTTTGCAGGTACCATCATGACTGTTTGACTTTACTGCCGTAACTGTTTGCATATGCAACCTTGATTGTGTAGATTCTTGCATTCTGTTTCACTGATTAAATGCAATATCTTGATTGTATACATTCTCTACCTAGACTGTGGCCACCACCGTAGTTGTATACATTCTCAACAATGTGCTGGTGTTAATAGTTAAGGTGTGAGAATAGATTGGTTATTCTGGTAGAAGAATAAAATGTTTTGTTTCAATTATTCATTGAGCAAAGAGGATTCAGAGGACAATCTTGATTGAATAGTTTAGTTTCTCTGTAAGCTTCACACTGATAAGTGGAATCTAAACAGTTTGAAAGCATACATTGATAATGCTCATTATCAAGGAAACATAGTTTCTAATACCTTATGTTTGTAAGAAATATCATTAAGTGTTTAAGTGAAAAAATATCAATTATTTTATTATTTTTTTCTTCGACCTGCGTTTACCAGATATGAATTCAGGCATAGTCAGAACACCTGGTATGGCGCTTCTGACTGATTTTGGCAAAGTCTGCTTTCCTCATTATCAGTGTCTCTTGCCATACAGGCATGCCATCTCCAACTTCAGAGAATGGAAACTATTCTCTTGAAAGTTATGGTAGCTTGTTGCCAAGGAACTGGATTTGCATAGCAGTTGATGGTGTACATATCCTGTTACAGTTGATTTTTTTAGTCAACTAACTGATTGATTTGGTCATCATCATTGCACTTTGGTGAGTAACCACATGTGCTTCGATATCTTTCTTACACAGGAAGATCTAAGCTGCAGTGCATGAACTTCGTAGCATCAACAAGGATACCCGATGTAATTTTGAAGATTGTGAAGATATTTTTGTAGGAACTTCTTTTAATTAAAATCTTTTCTAATGAATTTTCCCTGGCAGTGGCTTTCCAGCCTACTCTTCTCGATTTTGAACTGCCAAGGGTTCTTTTATGAGTTCAAATTGAACACAGGACATATGTTTTATCGTCCCATCTCCGATAGGACTAGGAACTCGATCTCACCTACACTGAGATCGGAGATCTCTGGAAATATATCCAGATCATCTGTGTACATGTTCTAACACTTTCAGCTTGCTAGCTCAAAGAAACCAAACACCCATATATGTGCCCAGACTGTATAGACATAACATCTATTCAATTTGATAAGTTTATAGTTTTTTGTTATGTTTTAACCATAAGTAGTTGAGTTTATGTTTGTTTTTTGATTTGTGTCAAAAGATTTTCTTTTGTTTAGGAAAAAGAAAGATTGAGGAAGAGCATCTAACCTTAGCTGAATATGATGAAATCAGAAACGAGTTTGCAGAGGTGTCATCAATTGCAAAGTATTTGCCCCAACCCAAATGTATCACTTTGGCATCACACACAGAGGTTATTTTGTTAAATTTGTAATAATAATTTTGATGGTTTAAATGCTGAAATAAAAATGTCATTCATTATTGTACCAGTGCTTTGATAACTTCACACTCTTTCATTTAGTTATTTCTGAACATGCCTAATATTTTTTTATTGTGCATATCTCTTTCTTAATATTGTTCAGTAGAATTTAACTGCGGAACCTCATGAATAGGTTTACTTCTTCTCTAAGTCTGTTCTGTCTTGCAGCATCAGGATAAGAAGAGATTTATAGAATACGCTACTGTGTGCACTTCATAAACAGGAGTTTTCATCGCCTCTGATATTTCTGTGGTCCACCTTTTTCGTGGACAACCTTTTGCTTTGTATCCACTGTATCATCGGAGTAGCATTGCTCTTTGAGGCGCACTGTCTGTTAGTAATCTGCTTATGTGCCGGAACCATTTAATTTATTGTTTCTTGAGTAAGTTCAGTACTGATGTACCCATTCTTCCCTGATGTCTTCATTTCTAAGCCGGTCTCTTCTTGATACTTCCAGCATTCTGCATAGACTTGCTATGTAGGTTTGCTATGGCATGTTATTATTTTAAGCTCACCATCAGACTAAAGAAGACAAACATGATGGATCAGGGTAAAGAACCTCTATCCATTAGCATCTGTGACTATGAACTAAAAGTCATAAACTGGATCATTTATCTTGGCTTTGGCATCCCTGGCATCTCTCACTAAATGCAGAGCTACCCAAGAGGTTCAGCTTGGTCTCAATAACTTTAACCAATCTATCGCAGAGAGTGTTAAGAAACAACATGCTGATCATCAACACCATGTTTCTTGTGTACAGAAACTAGATGCTTAGTATCCTGTTTTATGTCAGTGAGTTTGCTGCTTGTGGCATATACTCAAAATCTTCTAAGTGACAAATAAACAAGATGTTGAAATACGCTGGGATGTCCAGCACGGTCACTCTTCTTTGCCAGTACTTCCTAAGATGACTGTGTCACCTGTTCTGGTTTTCTATAGATAAGCTAGATGATGAAGATGAAGGGGCACACATTTTTTGGAGGAGCCTGAATCTCTGGGTCTGCCATGTTTATTTGAGATCATTTCAATAGACCTTCACACAGAAATCAGTTATACGTGCCATGTCAGGTGCCCTGACTACATCTGGATTCATAGCGGCGACGCAGAAGAAGGAGAAGAGTTCAATAAACAATAACAAAAATGAGAAATCTTTCTTTATTCTATGTATTTTGAACTTACTTTTTGTTCTGAATTTTATGAATAGATAACCTTTATGAATTAATACATGTCTGATGTCGTTCATATTTTGTCTACAGATAGTAAATTTAACTTGGTCACTTCTTCTTTTGTCGTCACACTGCTACCGGGTTGTTGCCCAGTGTCGCGGTTTTCTGTTTTTGTCTTGCGCTGTTCTGGTGGTTTGTGTGATTGTTATCTTTGCTCTTTCACAGGATTCTACTAGGCCATCTAACCATCTTTTCCGTGGTCTTCCTCTTGCCTTCTTTCCCGATGTTCTGTTGTAGAAGACTCTGTATACTGTGGAGTTTGGATGCATTCTTATTAAGTGGCCAAACCACTTCATTCTTTGTTTATCTATGTAATTCAAGCACGGTTTTGTGCCAACTTTCTTTCTTATGCTGATGTTGGTGATTCTGTCTTTTCTTGTGTTGTTGGTAACTTTTCCAGTCAACGCATTTCACATGTAGTTATTTTTGTGACTGCGCTCGCTCAATGTCCATGTTTGGCTCTGGTAACACAAAGTAGGTATAAAAATGCTGTTGATCATCTGTTGCTTAGCTGCCTGTGAAATTTTTGGGTGCCTTAACAATGGGGCTAGCTGGTAGGTTACAGCATTTGCTTTTGTACTCTAGCCTCTATCTCTCTATCCAGTTTTCCGTCTTCTGTAAATATGCTTCCTAAGTATTTGAATTCTTTCACTTGGTTAATTTTAGTGCCATTGACTTATGTTTAATAATATATAAGAATTCATTTTTGTCTAAAATTGTGTTTATATCACAGAACTTATGTGACCAATTGATGGTGGCCAGTTCTCAGCAGATTGACTTTGCTGAGTGGATGCCATGGCAAAACAGATTACAGAACACACACACTATCGGTCACTCAGTTCAGAGCATTCATCTAGTGAAGGACTCCGAGTTTATTCAACTTCAGCGTATGTGGCAAAGACTTTTATAAATTTGTATGCTATCATAGTATTTTATATCCATATAGATTGGTACATTTAGATGAAAAGAAGAGTATGGACTATAAGAGCAGTAGAAACGGATGCCAAGAAAACATGCCCCATTGGGAAGTCAAAAATAGCCCACAATAGAAGATGAAATGTTAACTTCAGCCCAATGTTCTGTTTGAAAAGTTTATTTCAGTCTGGTCTTTTTAACATGTAGTGGTCTTTTTAACATGTAGTTTTTGGCCTGAAATGTTGGTCATTTTTTCGAAGGTCGAATAATTTGAAATCACAGATTAAAACAATGAAAAATGTTGAATCTAATATTATTTTTCTACTTTTCTCAACTCCCATTGAAGCATAAGACATGAACACATTTCCTCCAACCAGATATGTCTTGAACAAGCCAGCTTAGTTTATTTTAGGTCTTTCCGGCCTCTTCTCTTTCTCTGTCTACAGTTCGTCTCGTTGTCTCTCTAGGCCATGCCCTACCTCTCTTGCCTCCTGGATTGCACTTCAAAGTCACATGTTTGTGTCCGGTCTTCTGCATTCTTAAGGTATGTCCCAACCACTTCCATCTCCACTTCTTTATTTCCTCATGGATATTGTTGATGCAAATCTAATATAACAGTTAAAATTTTCAGTTTTCATATTATTAGATTATTATTGTCTCTGAAATTCTAGCAATATGGAGTAGAAATACATGATAATGTAACATGTTTTCAATTGTATAGCAGACAGCATTGGTTCTTAATTCATTTTTATGGAGACTTATGTTCGTTTCTAGTGTATAATAATTGTGAAATACACCCACAATGTAACAATACAATGATTTTTAGAGAAAAATATATCATATTTTATTAGATGCAACAATAATGTAATAATGACTTGTTTAGAAACAAACATTCTCAACATAATAGTAAAAGAAGTATGATAGAAGAACTGTGTGGTTAAATTATACAGATGTCTGTAGAGACTAAAATGTGTCTATGCACCAAATCTGACATATCAAGATGCAGCTCTCTATGTTCAGTTGGTTAGTTGACATACAGCAGCAGTCTTTCCGCTGATAAAATCTCTGACATAGTAAATTCTCGGTATAATCAATTCCCTCGTCTAGCCAGCTGAAAATTAGTTCCCGATTTTTCATATTTTGAGGAAAATTTAGTCTTCATTATGTACTACTATCATACTCTACTATGTATGTTTTCTGAGCTGAGAGGACAGCACCTATAGGGTGCCTTTATATTGATGTTAATAAGTTTTTGGATGCCCGCTAGGGGATATGCCTGACCTATGAGATCATGTCTCACCACAGCTTAATGCTCGAGATGCTGTTTGCCAAATCCGTTGTCGACTTTTCTCAATACCTTGATCGTTCTATCCAGTATCCTCTCTTATTGTTAACCTATATCTCATTTTGCCATCAACTATTACTTGTTGTGTTCTAACTTTCTTCTTCTCATATGTAAACATAAAACCATATATTTGCTCACACAAATGAACTTTGATGCATGCAAGTGTTTGATTATGGATTGTACATAATTCACTTCACTACATCAAGATTGTAACAATTTGTAGGCACTTTAAGCTCTAAAATTCCACATCTTTATGTTGCTGTAAAATTCACTAAGAACCTGTAGAAGACTAGGATACAGATCATTCAGATTATTGGGGTTTTGCTGCCTTTCCGTTTTCAAATATACATGTTCTCTCCACATAATTTATCTTGCTTTTTTTTCACCTCACTAAAATTTTCTTATCCTGAGCCTCGGTTATTTTTTGATTTTGTCATGCTTCATTCTCTATCTTTATGAATATGTGTAATATTAGTTATACACATGTTAACCCATATATTTTTTATTTTATAGAGTGCATTGGAAAGGAAGATGACCAGTATGGCTCAGAAATGAACAACATTTTAAACAAGAAGGAAACTGACAATACAACAGAACAGTCTGACAAACAAAGCAGCATACGTTCATTTTTGACTAATGTACAGGGCACATCAGAGGCTGAAAATACAAATAGATTATACTCAGAGAGTAATATGAAGAAACTTAATGTCGAATTGTGTGATCATGGGCAGCATAAGAAAAAGGTGTCAAGAAATAGAAAGAAATTAACTAATACAAACAAGAATTCTATTTTTGTTGCTGATGAAACAGAGACTGTTCTTATTGATAGTGACTCCAGCATAAATGAAAAACTGGGTGGAGTAACTGAAACAGTTATAAATTCAAAGCAGAAAGTGTCAAAGCTTTTTACAGAACTTAATGATCATTCTCATAAATCAAACACACAGAACTCTGGTTCTGTTAAGAAAAGATTTAGCAAAGGTGCAAAAGGCAATTCACTTAAAACACATAGTTTAGGTGGTAAACATGCAGGAAAGAAAAAGGCTGAATCTGTCAAAAAGAATAAATGTCCAGAAGTTGGCAGGAGATTTCAGTCTGAGAGAACTAAATTAAAGAGAAAATCTGTTCTTGATCTCATGGAGTCAGACTCCTACAACATTCTAAGTGCAGAGGACAATGATGATTTTGAAACTGACTATCCATTGAGTAAGAGAAATGAAAATTGTTCAACTAATTTTGGGAAGATAAACAATGCTAACAAAGAAATGGTAAACAATTCTGATGCAGCTGTAATTTGTGCATCTTCTGATGAAAATATTGATATAGGTGATAATAGAATTGGTAATATAGAATTTTCACATGTTGATCAATCATGTGAAATTAATTCCCCAAAACAAGTTCCAGAACATAATATAAGTAATGTAAATGTAAGACAGATTGCTGACAACTGGAACAGAGAAGCATTCCATATTCCACAACCACCACCAGTCTCTAGTGTGAAGGAGCTGTTTCAGGGATTGACATCAATGAAAGACTTTGCAAACTTAGATCTTGAAGAATTGATGGAACAGTTGAAGGGATCAGAAAAAGATGTATGCAGAGCTGCTGCAAGCCAACACAATGTTTTAATGTCAGTGGAAAAGCGGTCAGACTTGAAATTTGTTTCTATCAACCCAGCGATAAGAAATGATACTTCATTGAAGACATCTTTGACTAACATTGGTACTGATGCAGGTGAATGTGTTATGGAAAGCATGAGGTCATGTGGTGATGAACTTTCTCCCTTGGGTGCTAGAGAATCTCTAAACAGCTGTAGCGAAAATCATGCAGCTTCAGCCAAAAAAGTGGAGCCAGCTATTTCAAGTAGTCCTTTATTTAAAAGTTTTGTCAGCAATTCAGTGCAAATAAATAAACAGTCAATAGTTCCAAAAATGGATTCATATAAAAAGCCATGTCCACCGAGGAATCAAGAAATAGTAAAAGTATTTGATACAGCTAATCATAGTTCCCCTAAAGATTCTAAACATGATAAAAGTTCTTCCAAGACTTCACCACATCACATAGAACTTAAATTCTCTTCAACAAGTACAGATAAGACTAGTTCTTCAACTGAAAACATGAATCACACAAAATTATCTGATTCTTTCCTTGCCATGTTAGGTGAAACAGATATGGACATTGATGTCTCCATGAAACAAATGAACACTAGCAAGTTTCATGAGAGCTTTGTTACATTCAGCCAAGCCATGGCTTGTCTTCAGAATAGTTCTTCTGAAGAGGCTGTTAATATTTCAACCCCTCATGTAAGCCCAAAGAGATGTGATACTTTTTTGAAAGTGTGGATTAAAAGATCCATCAAGTGATACCAAAATGGGATCTGCTGAAATCAATCAGTTGCATCAGACAGATCTTAGATCATGTGATAAAAAGCCTGAGTTTGCTACTGTCAGTTTAAATCATGTTAGTCCAAGTGTGACATCTTCCGTTTTTGCTACTAAAATTTCCAGTGAGACTTCAAATACACATCCTACACATGATGATAAAAATCAGCAAATTGAAGATGTATACACAAGGATCAAGCAAAAAACAGACTACTTGTCAAGTTCATTGCCTAAAGTTTGCATTGATACTCCGGGACCCACAAGTCCATATAATCATGATCTTCCACAGTTTGACCTTGGGTTTGATCTTGATGATGATGATGATGACAATGATATCATCTCATCATCACAAACTAAGAATATGTCACAAGACACAGTCTTTGGTCTTAAAACTGTTACTGCAAGTAAACTTCAGTCACCGGACGCTGCTACATTTTCATTCTTCACGGGTAACAAAAATCCAGACTCAATAAACAATGAAAGTAATACACAAGGTTTACCACTGTATGTTCATGCAGATACATATAAACCTGTTATTACTAACTTTGATTTGAATCTGTTATCAGATGAAGACAATGACATGGATTATTCTGAAAACATTGACGATTCTCTACAACATCATCTTTGTGTTTCTGGAGAAGATACAGCAAATCAACAAAAAGAAGAAATATTGTTTAAAAATACTGTTGATGCTCTTCCACCGAAACTTGAAATGAAGAAGTATTTTGAGAAACATGACAGAGTCTCACAAGATGATGACAAAAACACTATGGGTTTTGATACATCTATTTTACTTGAGGAGAGCGGAAGCAATGAAGCTGTGTCTCTTTATTCAAGTCCTAAGAAGCAGAAGCTTCCATTTGGTATATTCAGTAAGGTTTTAGAGAAAGGATGCAAAGACACTATAAGTGTTGGAATGAGTTCTGCTGGGGATGGGGAATTCTTAAATGAACTGTCTTCAGGAATGTCTACAAAAGCCAGAGCTGAAAAGCTCAGATTGGATAAACATCAGCAACATTTTAATGAGTCTGTTTATCAGATTAACAACTCCAAAATCATGGCAGCAGGTGATGACACAATTAGTGAGCACCATCGAGAAAGCTGCAAGAGATCTCTGCATGAGGATTCAAAGAATTTAAACAACTTTGGTGAAGCAGGTGAATTTGTCAAGCAAGTTTCTGAGAACATGAAGAGTCAGATAAAGAAAATATCCTCTCTGGATCACCAGCCAGGTATTAGATCTGTTTACACATTGAAAGAAACATCTTTGAGCCATGATGCTAAGACAGAACATGATAGCATCAAAGTGGTTAAAGCCAGCACACCTTTACGCAAATCACCTGGAGAAAACCACATCAACAAAGCTGTACTAAGTGGTGATAAGAGTATACAAGAACTGACACCAATCAAAGCACAAAATAATGAGAGTAAGTGTTATATGTGACATGTTATTATATTATTGTTATATATTGCATTATCAGGACTTTTTTCCCCTGGATACAAGAAGAGATGTACCCACCTTTTCATACAACAATATTCTTAATGTATTTTTATTTATTTGAGATTGGCATTATTTGCAGTAACAATTAACTTAGCAAGCAAGTAGTGTTTAGTGATTGTTAGAGACTGTGTATTTGTGTAGATATTTCCTTCTATCAAAATCTCAGCCCAAAATTGCCATCAATAATAACATTGAGAACGTCACATATTTTGAATATCTTGGCTCTATTATTAACAAAGGTAAAAGTAGACCTCACCGTTCAGAAAACAATGGCAAACTACTGAACATATAAGTATGCCTAGAAAATCAACGACTCATTTACTGTGGTTGATGACTACGTCCTGTAAAGGATATGCCACGATTTTCCTTTTCATTTCATAATTAACAATAGTGGAGATTGTACAACGGAGGTTAGAAGAAAACTAGCCATTGCTTTTCAGAGGGTGGTCAACATGAAGAAACTGTGGAATGACACAAACAAAGTAAGACTTCTGAAAACATGCATATTCCCTGTAGCAACATATGGATGTGAATCGTGGACCATAACACAAACATTAAAGAACAAAATAGAAGCTTTCAAAACAAGGTGTTGCAGAAAAGCTCTTAGAACATCCTGGGCAGAGAAGAGAAAAACATATACATCCTACAAGACCTGAACATCGAAGAGCAATGGCACATAAATAACATGTTCCTGATGATCAAATATTTTGGCCACGTTAAACGTCACAGTGGTTTGGAGAGAAAGGTACTGGAAGGAATGGCTCCTGAAATACGAGGCAGGAGATGACCAAGACGAAGGTGGCAGCAGGACATCAAAGAAACCTTGATTTTGAAGTTGTAGGAAGCAGAAGAACTTGCTAGAGACAGAGAGTTTTCAAGCAGATGAAAATGACATGCTGCTAGTTGAAGAATGAGTGTTGGTTAGAATTGCTGATGAGTTATGACACCAGCAAGCTACAGGAACCATCATCGTGCATAACCTTCAATAACTGAAATTGAACACCTGTGTTGGCCAAAAGCTCAATTCTGTTCTATTGGTAGTTAAAGTTGTTTTTTGATAATGGTAGTTGACAATCAGAATACATTGTTTGAGCATATCTTAAAGTGGATTTTATTGTCTTCATTTCCAGGTTGTTGTGACTCTGATGACAGCTACATTATAAGGAGAAGAAAGCGTATCAAGATTCTAGATGATTCTTCAGATTATGGTACAAGTTTAGCTTTCAGTGTTTTAACTTATCAATATAAGATTGCAGTAAAACTATGTAGCAATGGCAAACACATAAAAACACAGATTTTCATTTTAGGGCTGTTAGGAACTTATTGTTTAATTCTACATGTTGTGTGCTGTGTGAGAAGTTAAATTCTTCACTTCTCTTGTATCATTTGCTTGGTAAAGGCCTTTTGGTTGAAACGTTGCTGCATATTGTTATTGTTTATATTTTGTAAAACTACAGTGCTTTGTTTTTATGTGTTAAGCCATTATTATAACTTACCAAATGCTTCTGTTCTGCAACAGCTTGTTATTAAAGAGAGTTGACCATAAAAAACAAGGAAAATGAAATATTTAAGACACATCAAACAACATGAGTGCCTAGAGAAGATAATTTTGGAGGGATGGTGCCTGGAAAAGAATGAGGATAGACCTAGAAGATGATGGGGGCAAGATGTCATTGAAGATCTTAGAATGACTGCTGCTGACGCTGGTCAAGTTGCACAGAACAGTTTTTCAGGACTGCTGTCATGGGAGCCTTGTTCTGGAAGGGACAGGCTACTTGATGATGATGATAATATGATTTATGTGGATTCTGGTGCCCCATATTGGGGAGATAAGACTATAACCTAGAGTACTTAACAGTGGCATAATGTGCTCTTGTAGTTTGTGTAGTCATGTGATTATAGGTGGTGTTGTTTACCTCCTCTCATACTATAACTTGTTTACTTAATTTCACATCATACACTATATTATTGACTTCATCCTGTATCATATCTTTTGTATTTGTTTACAGATGCAAGAGAAGAGACATTTCATCTCAATACAAGTAGTATCAGAAAGGACAAAATATCTTTAACACAGGTAAGGCATGAACCACAAAAGGCATTTGAATACTTGATATTTAGCTTTCAACTTGGCAATGATCATGATCAAAGTGAGTAATGAGGCTTCATTTTTTCATGACAAAATAAATATGTATACATGGGTGTTGAGTTTGATAAAAATTTGATGAAAGGAACTTGGTTTGAAAACCAAAATCAGAATACTAAGAGCATGCATACTCCCAGTGACAACATATGGGTGGGAAACATGAACAAGACATTGGAAAAATATTTATATATTTTTTTGAATAAAAGTTTTGTTTAGTCGCCAGTCTTCATCACTCAAACCAATTAGTGTTCCGATCTCCTCTGTATGTCTCTCAGCATGTGACAACTTCTTCTTGGCGATCACTAATTTTATGATTATACCATCAGATTTGTTCTTATGATGAAGTCTACTGTTGTCTGGAGCTCATCTCTGGTGCCATGTAGTTTTGAATGTAGTGTTGTGTTGTAGGGCCAGCATTCCTTTCTAGGGAGGACATACAGGGGCAGTCTTGCAGGACATGTTCTGTGGTTTGTTCAGCGGTACCACAGGGACACAGAGGGGATGGGGACAATTGTATCCTGTGTAGGTGTTTGTTCATTCTGTTATGTCCTATCCTGAGTCAGAAGATGATAGTCTGTCCTTGTCTGTCGAGTGTGTGGTAGTCATCGTTGGATAGTTTAGGTTCTTTTCTAATGTCCACGATAGTTTTTTTTTTTACGGTTTGTGATCTCGTTTTCCACCTGTTCACATTCTGCTCCCTTTTTAGCAAGTTTGTTTGCTTTCTCTTTACCTGGCACTCCACAGCATGATGGTACCCATAGAGTGTAACTTTCTTGTTGGCAGAAATCTTGCTGAGCTCTTTTCTCAGGGATGGCAGTTTACTCTGGAGGGCTTGCAAAACGGATAGTGTATTTGCGAGAAAAAACACTTGTTGGCAGTCAGAGTTGGTGTTGTTGATCATGATTGCAGTTTCCAGTTGTGCTTGATCCTCTGCTGTGTAGTTTGCTGTGGCATCTAATGACACCGGTTCTTTGTTGATTTTGCTATTTTCTTTGACTAGCAGTATAGTGCTCTTGTCTAGCTACACTACATTTGACTTGGTATTTTTGTAGTCTGGTTAGGGTTGAAGATTCACCAATATTACTTGAATAATTTAGATGTCCTCTCTCCCTTAGGGGATTCAGAATATCAGCTTGGTCCACTGCTCACCAACCTTTTACAGAAGCTATACCTGTAAGACTATCTTGTTTCAAGATTAAAATTAATAATGAAGAAAAATCATACACAAAAAATATATATCAAGAAGGACACAAATAAATGTGAGTTATTCATTTTAATTATGGAACTCATCTTTGATACAGGGAAGCCACATGAATTTATTGTGAGTTCAAGCTTGTTGGTGGTCCACAACAGTATGAAAACTACTTACCTATAACAAAAGTTTATCATAAAGAATTAGTCACCGCCAGTACCTCCATTGTCATGATGCTTGTTGTCATACGAAATGTACCTCTGGCCTCATGGACCATTCTGCCACATGAGCTTGCAGAGAAGGCCATGTGGACTTTTTGTGACGAACTACAAATCCATCCGTGTAAATCACAACGGCACTTTCATTGCAGTTTTCATCAATGATAGCCTTAACGTCTGCATCCAGCGCCACGGGATTCACAAAACTACACTCATGCGTGCATTCTGAGTGATTCATTGAGTGTGATCCGCAAGGTAGAGACTAGTTCGGTGCGCAGGCAATGGACTGAATCACTACAAGTGTCAACAATTTGCAGAATCACACTTATCTTCGTTCCGGGTGTCGTTGGCAATGAGAGAGCAGACAGGCTGGCTGGCTCTGCCACCATATCAGAGGGCCAGCCAATGGATAGAGTTGATATTTTCAACGCCCTCATAGAGTGTGGCCACAAAGAAGATTTTCATACCAATCCACGTCAACTACTAGATTGCAGGAGCTGGGTTTGAAGATTGGAGTAGCAAGAAAAGAACAGCATAACAGGTCCGTGAGTAGGCTCATCAATCAAAATCGAACTGGTACGGTCAGTCGCTGGACGTTGTTGGAGATATTTCGAAGGAGATCGGAGCACCTATGGACATGTCTGGAGTGCAATGAAGATATTCCAAACTGAAACTGAAAAGTTTATCATAAGAAAGGAAAATCTGTGCTTTTCATTATAAAATAACACTGGCTCTATATAACCATTGTTCTCTGCCTTGATTTAATTTACAAATGTCATGTTCATCAGTGTTTTTTTAATGCAAAGGGAGGATAAAAATGAATATCTATTCTTTTACAGTCTAGCTTGAACATATTGCAAGGAGTTGGAAAATCCATTTCAGATGATACAAAACAATCTTCCATATCAGACGTTTGTGATGATGATGGAGATGATTTTAAAGGTGAGTTGCTTTCATTTCAGTGAAATATAGATATGTTTTTTGCATGGTTCTTTTAGAACATTGATTCTCAATCGGTAGTCGGAAACACTTGAGGGTATGAGCTGGGCCATACAGGTGTGTGTGGAAAAATAATCGTAATGGCAGAAAAACAAGTAAAGAAGCATTTATAAACATTTTAGTGAAGTACTTTTCCTTTTACAACCTATTACCTTAGTTAGTTAGTCTTTCCTCTTGGGCCTGTGGGCGGCGCATAGGGCAGAGGTCATAGCTCTCCATGTCTCGCGGTTCGTTGCTATTTGTTTTAAGTCTTTAATGTTTACTAGGCCCATCGTTGAGCCTTCTCTGGTGATGGTTCTACGCAGAGTCCTCTTGGTCTTCCTCGTTTTCTTTTTCCCCTCTGGTGTCCATATGAGGGATTGGTAAGGAGTCTTCTCTCATCCATTCTAAGTGTGTGGCCGATGTAGTTCCAGCGGCGCTTTCTTATAAAATTTGATACATTTTCTTGCTTGGTCTCTTGTCTTATTTGTGTATTGGGTCTGAAATCTGACCATTTGAGGTTCAGTATTCTTCTAAGACATTTATTCTCAAAGTTATCTAATTTTCTTTCTAGAGCTTTGTTGCTTTCCAACTTTCGCATCCATAAGTTAATACTGGAATCACACAAGAGTTAAAGATCTTTAATTTTAAGTGCTTGCTGAGTGAATTGGACTTCATATATTTGACAATTTGTTAAAAGCACTTGATGCCAATGCGATTCTGTGTGGAATTTCGGGCGCTGTATCCCCGTAGATGACATCATACTCCCTAGGTATGTAAAACTTTTGACTTTTTCAAGAGTGTAGTTTTTAGTTGAATATTTTCTGGACTGCTGGTAAGGTCAACAATTTTTGTTTTTGTGGTGTTTATTTGGAGACCAATTTGTCCTGAGATATTTTGGAGAATGTTTGTTTTCATTTGAATATCTTGATGTGAATTACCTTATTTCTACTATTTTACATTAAGATAGACACTGAAAGGAAATTGTATTTAAAAACAACCTTTTAACACTTTGCTTGCCACCCATTTTTCAACAAAGTCTGGCTCACTGCTACGCAATTTTTTTAGGCATAATCAGTTTTCAGGGTGACAATTTCAAAAAATCATCAAAATAAACTAATAAACTTGGGACTTTTAAACCATGGAATAATATTCATATATGAATGAGCTACTAACCTGTCTATATGAAGAGTATATTGTTCATAATCCACAAGCTATAGCTGTAACTGATATTGAAGTCGCGCTCCATATCTATCCACAGTATGATAGACCGCCGTTTTCTAGATGGGTGTCTGTCACCTACTGCTGTACCCATGGGAATATCTGCTATCGATCTATAAACATCGTCACATGAATCAAAGTTCAGATGTGTATCACATTCAGAGTCTGTTTTAACACCATCCATGGCTAAAAAGTCTGAAAAAGAGTCATTTTGGACATCACTATTCATCAGCTACGTCACCCATTTTGAAAATCTTTGTTTACTTCGAAAAATTACGAAAAAATTGTTTAAAATCGGACATGATATATTTACCAGCGTCGTTAGATCCACCATTTTGGAGAGCTTTTCGTAACAATATGGAAGTAGTGCGTAATGTAATACCGTATCGGTCAGCAAAACTCCCGTTTAAAAATACATCGTCACTGACAAATGTTGGACGACAAAAGTTGACGGCGGCAGTGAAATGGACTTCGTCTTTCGCCAATGTTTGTCGTCGTGCAGCCAAAGTGTTAGAAAGAAAGGGTACAATTTATAGAAAAGTTAAAATGGGTACACAATTAGAAAATGTCATAAACTACTGTCCTAGAAGTATTTAAAATACAGTGTGTCTCCTGCATCACAGTGTTGGGCAGCAAAATATTGGATATTTTTACCCTACCAATAAGGTGACTATAGCAAGGAGAGAAGGATGGGACTAGTAAACTTAATGTAAACACATTTAAAGAATGATTGCGACAGAAGTTACCACTGTAAGAACATATAAAATTCTTAGTGTTTGCTTTTTTACAAAAGTGACCAACTACATTATGAATAAAAATTATACCATATATAATTCTAAAGAGCTTGCTACTTCACAATATCATGATCACAATGTGAATGGTTGGAGCATGTTCAGAATGAAGACATGTATATAGTCATCGACTGCACTAAAAATGTTTCCAATGTGAAGATGCGATATATGCTTGGTATTTTGTCACTACGTTTCTGTTATGCCATTGCCCAAATAAAAGATTATATTTTAGTCAGAGACACCCACTGCGCAAAAATACTAATGACATTAAGGGCACAAGAATCAAGTGTGGCATGTTGGGGATAGTCCAAGCTGAATGAACAATTGAGCATATGACCACAGTTGTGACCCTGCCAAAAAGGGAATTTATCCCCATAGATGGCAGCGCAGCAAACTTTCACAATGTTATTAAAATTTGTAAAACTACAGTACTTTGTAATTACGTGTTTTGCCAATCAAATTGTTTTACTGCAGTTCCATATATATATACTGAACAATGTTATTATTACTTTTGGAAATGAATGTAGAAATTGGATTAATATAAAAGCTGAACTTGCAATTAAGCAGCTGATAGCAGATAATGGAACTGATGACGATGATGATGTTGTGTATACCGATGAGTGTGCATTGTGGGGAGAAATCAGGCTGGTGTTTTCTAGCTAGCATGCAGAGTGGAATGAACCGAATACAGCGCAACTGTTTCCAGCATGAGGATGGAGGTTGAGGCCATTACTGCTGACTTCCAGTGACTCTCTGGAACTCCATTTACTGGGTCCATTGTTGTGACTGATTCTCAATTGATGCTTCAGAAGGTCTGAAATTACAGTTTGCAGTAGGAGTGGATGTCATCTATCAAAGTTTCTAACTTCCGGAGATTTACTTTAATCTACTGTACTGGACATGCATGTGTTTGCAGCAATGAAAGAGAAATATTGCAACAACATTGATCGTCATGACGATAAAGATGGATAGAGCAACTGTCTGTTTGGTAAAGACACTAAAATTGATATAGAATCTATCCAAAGATTTAAGAAGTGAATTATACTTTATACAAACATAACTAGATGCCTGAAGGACAGAATGAGGAGAGTGTTTTTTAACCAGCAAACCATAGGAACCATCGTTATGTTATGCATACCCTTTGACATCTGTTAGGAAAATTGAACAACTTATGGGTCTGCCCAGAGTGTTGTGTCAGCTCAGTAACGAATAACCACAAGTTCAATATATGATGATATCTCTGGTCAATTGCCTTGATACTTTTACATAGAGTTTTTATTGTTATTATTTCAGACACAGACAATGTTATTTTCCAGCCAAAACAAGTCATCAGTAATAATAAGATTCAACTTAAGAAGTCTAATATGGTAACTTGTATATCTTTCCTTTTTAAGTTAATTGTTTCCAGATATAAACGACATAAACAGTTATAAGTCTTTTCCAGAGACCCCTAGGATTGTTGCCGGAGCTACAGAGTTTGTGCTTTGTGCAATACTTTCAGCAGGTGGTTGTGACATTTCTGTGGAGAGGGACCGAGCCGTATGGGGTAAAACCTGGTGCAATGAAGTCAATCCTTTGGCTTTAAAACCCTTTAACTCTTAAACGTTCATGGGTTTTAAGTTTTTTATAGTTATTTTTGCATGCCAGCTCTGTTACTAGCCATAACTATAGAAAAACTGTAAGTGAAAAAATAAGACAAACTGTACTTGATTTTTGTATTGTTTCTCTTATTTTTCCACTAACAGGTTTTCTGTATTTATTTCGTTATTCGTTTTTAGTCACATATTTTCATTCGTTTTTAACCGTTGCTATATCTTTGTTAAAGTCAATATGTAGTGTTCTTAGTTATTCGTCGGGTTTGTTGTATCGTTTTGCTTGATATCGTTTTGTTTTTGGTCGAAACGTTGCTGTGTATTGTCATTGTATTTGTATTTTGTACAACTACAGTACTTTTTTAGTGCTTCGCCAGTATACATTGTTTTACTGCAGTCTCCATCTATATTGATAGTGTTGTATTCAACATACTTTCTATAGTTATTATCCCACTCTCACTGGCATATGTTAGGATTGATACAACATTTGTAATTTGGTTTTAAAACTATAGAACTAGAAGTTCTATATTTTATTTAGACTTTTAAAAGCTTATATTGCTTTATAGCATAGATTCCCAAATTTTTTCGGCCCACTGCAGAATATAAACTTTGTAATGCCCCCACATTATAACAGTTTGCCAACGCCCCCTCCCACATATATACATGCTCTATTTTTCTTTGACATAGAAAATTGATATATATTTTCAAATGATTATATGCATGAAATAAAAAATTGATGAAAAAAATGGATCGTGTAAGACGGGCATAAGATGAATTAATATGCAGAATTCAAATTTTAAATGATTATTCAATCGCAAAATCACAAACATAATTTATTTTAAAATATTTATTATTATTTTCTTCTTTAAGGAGCCACGACTCCTAATCGCATAAACATCCTCCCCCCAATTCTTCTGAACTCACTATTCCCCCAGAACTCTTCAGCGCCCACCGGGCGGTACCGCCCACTTTGGGAAACGCTGCTTTATAGGCTACATACTTGCAACTTAAGTATCTCATGAATTGTTTGTCTTAGGAGTACTAATTCCTTAGTTATATTTCTTTTGTTTTTGTGTGGGTTACGTAGCTTACAGAGTTTATTGTCAAGGAGGCTGAGGTATCTGGAGATGATGTGTCTTCTGATGAGATGGAAGAAAAGGATGACTTTTATGAGAGCAGTTTCATTGATAATAATACAGAAGTCACACAAACACAAAATGCAGGTTAGTTTAAATGTAGAAGTTATGTTTTTTCGTTGTTTTGTTTATCACTTTCACATTTGCATATTATTGAGTGCTCTGCCACATAAAAGAGAACATGACCATATAGTATATATTTCACCATTGTATGTACAACAAAGGTAGTTGATTACAGTAGCACTGAGTGGGCACCTTAAAGGCAGTGGTTTCTTCAACATTCTCATCCGGGCAGTAACCATGGTTTCAACAGAACCTTCTTCAGTTACCTTGATTGTATACATTATCTTACGTAGGTGGTATTGCACTTTGATTTGTGACTTTCTGTTCAGCACATCAGTATTCAATTTTGTAGGACTGCTCAACTAGTTTTTAATAGTCTCTGACCATATTTCATCCTGAACTAGTCCAAATCATTGACATATTATCTATATCTTACATATTGACAGATATGAAAGCTATCTACCTCAAGTCTATTAAGAGTCCAGTTTTGGATGGTATTGCAAGTCGATATAAAATGCAGTACAATACCAAGAGAAGGCAAGACATGAGTATTTTTAGCCAGACCCTACCAGAGGATCATGGAATGTCTGAATATGAAGAAGACAGCTTCTGTGTGGGTAGTGATGTGGAAGGTGAGTTACAGGACAAATAATATTGTACACCAACATACAGTGTTCAGTTCCCTGTATAGTCAATTTGCTAATCTATCCAGCTGAAAATCAGTACCCATACTTTCTGGTACCCAAACTAGGAATTGTCATCAAAGCTACTGTCATTGCTGTGCTGTTGACACTTTCCGCTAGTTAAATGGGATCCAGCACCTTGTGCAGATATATAGATTATGATCAGTTTCCCAGATTGTTGTTTTAACACTAAGTTGACTGTGATCTTATCCTCTGTTCTTTCGTTCTTTCTGTTGTTTTTTGCCTACTGCTTAAATTAAGGCATTTTTATGTGTGTTGAGTTCATAGATAAGGTTGCCAGGTAATTGAAAACAATACTGGTAGTACTTGCTATAAAAGTGCTAAAAATAATGTCAATATTCATTAATCTAAGCAATAACATCAGTAACTAATGGATAAATATTTCTCTTACTTTAATTTATATGTGATAGGCTTCTCATTATACCATGGACATAGAAGAGAACAAATAGATATGTCCAGATAGAACTCAAAATCAAAGAAAACTGGCTGATGCTACAAATAATAAACAAAAATTAAAGTATTTTGAGCATATAAAAAAGACACGAAGGATTGGAGAAGTCCATTATGGAATGAAACAGCATCCTGGCAAAGAGGAGAAAAGCATTAAGATGATGAATTCCTGATGTGATTGATGATTTGATCACAACGGCTGGAGAATCTGGACATCTGGTCTACGAGAGAGAAAATTTACAAAGAACTGTTTGGGTGGTAAAGTTTTTCTCAGGACACACTGTACGTTTCTTTGTGGTCAGGCTTCTTTTAAAACCTCACCATTTGTTTTCTTAGCTGTCCATATAGTTTTCAGCATTCTTCTTTAAAACCATGTCCCTGTGACTTCCAATGATCTTAGTGATTGCCCGCGTGCCCAGCGTGTTCGGAGCACGTTGGACTACGGGTGACAAGTCCTCTGTATGTGCGGGCTCAACTCCCCAGACTGGCAGAAAAGCTACTGGTTCCCCAGATTTACGGTGTCCATGACACCGAGCCGAAGAGCTTTCAGCTCAAGTGCTTCTGGATTGAGGAAAAAGAAATTAAAAATCTTAGTGATTGTTTTTCGTTGTCAATGATTTGCTGTCATAATAAGTATTGGTTTGGAGTACTCTTTTCCACAGTACTTTTGCTTATACAGCATAATAAGGTCTAAAATAATTGTACATTCAAACTACATTTTTGTGTGAAAACATATGATTTTGTAGCTATGTATACAACTTCTTTACTATATTACATGATTCCTTTTTTATGAGATCATTTTCTTAATGTTGAGGTGGTAATATATATTTACTTTGGTTATTCTCTATCTAGACAGTTGCCTTGAGGAAGAAAGTCAACTTCTAAAACATAAACAACAGAAGCTTAGCAAACCTGGTCCAAGAAAAAACAAGAAGGCAAGAAAATATAAAAAAGTGATGCCAAATTCATCAAGTGATGAAGAAAATGGTGCAGGTATTCAGATGACTCAAGAGTTTAGTATTCATCCATGTAAATTTGGAAGGAAAGTCTTAGCCAGTAGTAGTGAAGATGAAGTGGTAAAGAGAAGCAGTTCTTTTTTGAATAAAACAGAGTCTTCAAACACTGAAAGTAAGATTTGCAAGATATTTCCTCAAGAAAATCGCTGTGATACTGTTATGTCAGAGAGGTTGAGCTTGCCAGGTATTACAGATGAGAGACAAACATCTCAAGAAAATATGGAACATGAGAAGCCTTCTGAGAGCTGTCATCAGGGATTGAAAAGCTGTCAGTCAGTTGCTTCTGATGTTGGAAACTTTGATTGGTTGGCTGACATTGACTGGTTTGATGACTTTGATGTGTCTAAAGAGAATAGAAAGTGTGGTAGTAAACATTCTTTGACCAGTAATTTAAGTAAAGATAATCTTAAGGCTGACACATATGGCACTGAGAAGAAATTTCTTAGTCTAAAAAACATCAAATCGTCAGTCTGTGACAATAAGACTAAAGAGAAGGATTTTCCCCCTCAAGATAGCTCTTTGAACAACATCAAAAGTAAGATTTACACAGATTACAAATTGCAGGAACAGAATTTATCTAAAGGTTCTTCATCTGCTTCAGTTGCTTCAAGATCAGTTGCTTACAGACCGTTAAGTGACAACTCTAAAAATGTTGGTGGTGTATTGAGTCAATGTGATGATAGATTAGAGATTCATAAAGAAGAATCACTAAAAGAAGATGTGCATCTGAGACATTGTGTCACACCTGTGTCATATACAGATGTTGATTCCACTGCTTCTCTCTCCAGACATACATGTTTGATTGCTGAAGACTTATTAAAAAATAGCCAGTTAAATCAAAACTGTAGTAAATCAATGGTTGCTATGACTAAGGAGGAGCGCATTCGCAGGCAGAAGGAGAAGCAGGAGGCATATCGTAAAAAGCTTAAGCAGGTTCAGCAGATAACTGACTCTACAAGATCACCAGACACATGCATAGTTGGTGCTTCTAATTTGAATCTAGAGATTGACAGTGTGAAGGCAACTACTGATCTTCCATCAGAAGCATATGACCAAACAAGCAGAGATATTGCTGATTCAAGTGTACAGGGCCAACCTTCAACAGTTTCTACCAAAATTGTAAGTATTCTCGCAACATTTTATTAGAGCACTAAAAAAAAGTTATGTATGTCATGTTTATAGTTTGATGGGCGTACTATTGTGTATGAGCATGACTAGGTTTGAGCGATACACCGATTGATGCAATTTGAGGGTATCTGTGGTGTAGAGGTTAGGTGATCACCTCTTGCTTCGAAAGGTACTCAGTTCGATCCCTTGTGGAGTCATTGGGGTATTTTTCCAGAGATACCTGATCTCAGTGTAGGTGAAATTGAGTTCCTTGTCCTATCGGAGATGCACTACAAAACGAAGGTCCCGTGCTCAAGTTTAGCTCGTAAAAGAATCCTTGATAGTTCAAAATTTCAAAATCGAGAAGAGCATCCTGAAAAGCCACTGCTCAGGCAAAATTCATTAGAATGCATTAGAAAATAAAATTCTTAGAAATATTTTCACCATTTTATAAATTCATCGGGACCCTAGCTGGTGCTACGAAGTTCATGCACTGCTGCTGACATCTTCCTGTGTAAGATAGAGATTGAAGCACACATTGTTACTCACTGAAGTGCAGTGCTGATCGTCTCATTAATTAACCAATCAATCTAAACCAATCGATGCATTTATACATGACTCAATGAATTAGGAAGGAGCATTTAGAACCAGCAAGAATGTGTGGAAAATATACTCTGCTATATACACTGGGAGCACAAATGTACTGAAAGGGACTGAGCATTGATAGGTTTGCTTTAAATACATCTGTTCAATTACTCTTTTTTAAAACCTATGTGTAAAAAAAGAGTTGAAATAAAGGTAAAGGATAAACTTCAGCACACAGAATAATCACCAAAACCTACAGTGCAGCCAACAGACTTTCATAGGTTGTGCAAGATGACACAGATGCAAATACAATGGTTAACATCTAAAAAAAAGTTGATATTTTAAAATTTAATTGTGAGTCCTACGACATTTTGGCAGATCAAACACGTCCTACAGAAGTCCTTTAGAGGAGTCTTCTGTTAGGAGCAGAAATATTAATTTAATCGGGTGACGAGGCATATCTTAAATTCACACTGAGGCTGCTCTAGAGTAGAGGTTATACGCTTACCTTCCACACTGAAGATTCTGAGTATGTTTCCTCTTGTAATTAGGAAAAAGTTTGCTGCAATCCCTAACAGTGTATGTGAGGCCGAGAATCTATTCCTATTGGAGATAGCAGAGAAACATATAGATTTCATATACAAATTTCATGTTGAAAATCTCTTGTCAGTTAAAAATCAAAGTAAGATTAGGTTGTATCCTTCTGTTGGGGCAAATGTCAAATATTTAAGATTAAATTTAATTCCTACTAAATTTACCATCTTATCATACAACAAACGGAATGCGAAAATGGAAGAGAAAAAGAGCATGATGAAATCAGATGTGTTACAGTATAACTATAAGCATAGCACAACATACATCTGCTCACATCACACAAAAATGACAAATAGTAGTTAATGAAGTGTTTATTTTAGAACCACAATGAAGAAAAACTTAACATTAAGGACCTTGTTGCAATTAATATTGGGGATTAGAATTATAGACTTATCTGACAATGAAACTGAAATAAGAAAAAGCAAACAAACTTGTGTAGGATAGTTGTCCTAGTCTAGAATAATACTTTTCTTAGGAGAGTCCACTCTGACGACAAACAACTGTCTAATCAAGAAATATCAAAGGTCAAAATAAATAAATGTGGAAGATGGGTAAACTGTACAAGAATATGTAAAATACGAGGGGAAGTCAATAAGTAAGCCACAAATGGCTGTAGAAAATAACTAAACATGATAACAACTTGAAACCAGTTTATTTTTATACATACATTGTTCCTTTATTTTTCAACATAATTTCCACCAACATTGATGCACTTATCCCATCGCTTTATCAATCCTCCCAAACCGGCTGCATAGAACTGCGGACTGTTTTCAAACCACGTTCACTTCACATTCAACTCGGCGCATTCTGAAATGTCTCCGCCAAGGTGGGTTTTCAGTGGACCAAAGAGGTGGAAATCGTTAGGGCTAAGTCGACTGTAAGGTTGATGTTCCAGAACTTTCCACCGTAGTTAGTTAATTCTCTCCTGAGTTAATCGAGCCGGATGTGGTCTGGCATTGTCATGAAGAAGCAACACTCCTGTAGTCAGCAGTCCTGGGCATTTTTTTCGAATTGCATCATGTAGCATCGATAGAACTTCACAGTATGATTCAGAATTCACATATTGTCACCTTTCTTCTTGAAATTGGTTAAAGCACTCCTTGACAATCCCAGAACACCGTCAGCATGACTTTCCCTGCTGATGGCGAACCTGAATTTTGACACAAGGCGAAGAAAGATGTTTCCACTGTATTGAAGCTCGCTTTGATTCGGCTGGTAGTGATGCACCCATGATTCATCCTCAGTAACAATCCTGTTCAGCATGTCTTCATCTTCGTATCGACAGAGATGACGCAAGGACAGGCCAAATCGGTTCATTTTGTGTTCCTCCTTCAATTGTCTGGGACCCACATTGAGCACACTTTCTTCAATTGCTGAACAGGATTGTTACTGAGGATGAATCATGGGTGCATCACTACCAGCCTGAATCAAAGCGTGCTTCAATACAGTGGAACATCTCTTCAGCCTAATGTGTCAAAATGAATTGGTTGCGTCATCAGCAGGGAAAGTCATGCTGACGGTGTTCTGGGATTGTCAAGGAGTGCTTTTAACCAATTTCAAGAAGAAAGGTGACAATGTGAATTCTGAATCATACTGTGAAGTTCTATCGATGCTTCATGATGCAATTCGAAAAATGCCCAGGACTGCTGACTACAGGAGTGTTGCTTCTTCATGACAATGCCAGACCACATACGGCTCGATTAACTCAGGAGAGAATTAACCAACTACGGTGGAAAGTTCTGGAACATCAACCTTACAGTCCCGACTTAGCCCCTAGCGATTTCCACCTTTGGTCCACTGAAACCCACCTTGGCGGAGACATTTGCGAATGACGCTGAAGTTGAATGTGAAGTGAAAACGTGGTTTAGAAAACAGAGCCGCAGTTCTATGCAGCCGGTCTGGGAGGATTGATAAAACTATGGGATAAGTGCATCAATGTTGGTGGAAATTATGTTGAGAAATAAAGGAACAATGTATGTATAAAAATAAACTGGTTTCAAGTTGTTATCATGTTTAGTTATTTTTCTACAGCCATTTGTGGCTTACTTATTGACTTCCTCGACAATGCAATCAATTTGATGAGATGCAAATGAATAGATATCATAAATAATGTTGTGGTATGATCTCTAAAGACAAAAGTTATTCTGTGTTTAGAGTAGGATTGTTGTAATATAAGTTTGTGTTTTATAGTTAGTATTGTTATATATCCCACTGTGGCTAAGCTATTAAGCCTTTGACTTGCATTCCGAAAGGTTCGAATCCTGACTGTGCCGTTTTGTTCACAAGTGCATTTTTGTCCAGAGATCCCTAGGATTATTGCTGGAGCTACAGAGTTCATGCTTTGTCCAATACTCTCGGCAGGTGGCATGCCACTTCTGTGGAGAGGGCCCGAGCTATATAGGTTAAAACCCGTGCAATAAAGTCAGTCCTTAAGCCTTAGACCCCGTAGTATTGTTGTAATACAAGTTTACTTGTTACTCTATTATGCTAAATTGGAATCAGTTATAAAATTGTATCCACTAGCTAAAAATCGAACGCATTTTTCTCTCTTAAGATGGAAACAGAAAGAAGTGGGCATCAACTGCAGATTCTAGTAGACTCCAGAGAAATAAGTGGGGCCCAAGTAAGTATGATATTCTATTTGTTGTAGTTACAGCTCTGTTTTTCAGCAGTCAGGGATATCTACTAGATCACATACATCATGTGGATACACTTGTCAGGGAGGACTACCTGAACAAAGTAGTGATTAAAGTGATCTCACATGGTTAAAGATCTGGACAGCATACAGTTTTGTCTAATATTTTGATACATTAGTTAAAGTAATACTATACGTACTGTATGTAGCAGAAACATAATTTAAAAAATAAAGCAAAAAATTAAACAAAGGAACGAATAAGATTGTGTCATTAGCTAAGATACACAATACATAACCTGTTATTGTTTAGCTTACATGTACATAGTCTGTGTAATCAAGACATTAAAAAGACAGTTTTGTTTTTTTATGCCACAGAGGCATAGTCTTTGTTATTCTTTGGCATGCACATAAAGTCTTTATTTTTCTTTAGGGTACACATACAAAGATGTTCTTTTTCTTTAGTGTGTATACACAAAGTCAGTATTATTCTTTAGGATACAAATACATGTACAAAGTTCATGTTATTCTTTCATCATTATCATCAGTCCTTGTCAGACACAAGGATGTGTAAGGAAGAAACAAAAAAATGTTTACTTAATTCGATCTTGTGCATTTTTCTACTCGAACCCTCAGTCCAATGCATGTCTTTGAGCTTTGACTCAGAAGTTCTCCTTCATGTGTCCTAAGACCTCCCTTTCTCAGCTGTCCTTGCAGTGTTAGACTATTAGGCATTTCTTGACTTCCTTTGTCTCTTATACTGAGGACAGGTCCAATCCATCGTCATCATCTCAGCTGTCCTTGTTTTGTAGACTATTAGGCATTTCTTAACTTCCTTTTTTCTTAGACTGAGGACATGTCCAATCCGTCATCATCTCAGCTGTCCTTGCAGTGTTAGACTATTAGGCATTTCTTGACTTCCTTTTTCTCTTATACTGATCACATGTCCAATCCATCATCATCATCTCAGCTGTCCTTGTGGTGTAGACTATTAGGCATTTCTTGACTTCCTTTTTTCTTATACTGAGGACATATCCAATCCATCATCATCATCTCTTACTGTTATTCTTTATGATACACTCAAGAAGTCAGTGTTATTGATATACACATCATGAGTAGCTTCTAATGTTTACCTTTTTCATTAAAATTATGTTTATAACCCATTGTTGCATTTACAATAACATGCTTATTTTGTCTTCCAGGAAGTCATATCTACACTGAGGCTTAAGTATTGTATAACAGTGACAGCGAGACAGTTAACCAGCTGTGACTACATCCTCAGCAACCACCTTGCTGCTGACAGGGTCCAGTTGTCCAGTAGGTGACCCCAATTTTTCTTTCTTCAACTGTTTCTATAAAATATATTGTACTATCTGGCTATCATATAGATAACAGTTTGCATGTGTAAAATTTAACATAATTAGATGTATGTGCTCCTGACTGTTGCCGGGGCTCACAAGGGGAGCAAAGAATAGTAACACTGCGACCTACAAAGCATGTCGTAAGAGGTGACTGAGGTAGGGCCTAGAGAAGCTACCCTAGTAAATAAAAATCATAGCAGAAATCAGATGTGTTGGCCTACTTGTAGGCACATAACTGGCACATTGTAGATCACTCTTAGGCTCAGATCACATACCAAAAGCAAAGAGTGGTTAACAAGTGGTCAATATGGAGCGTTTGAAGAAGAAATAGGATGTGTGTGAAATTTAATATAAATTTAATGGGTGAAATTTAATAGTGTGAGGCACATTTAAAAAAAATAAGTTCCATTTTTAATTTACCACTAACGGAATATGGAAGGCATAACCATGCATGCTCAGTATATCTATGTAGTTCATTAGCTAGCTATCTGGTATTTCTTTGCTATCAGATTCTTGTTTTGTGCTGTGTAGGAATGATTTATAATGAGTGTAAATATAAGTAATCTTGCCAGTTGAGATCAAGATCTTATTTCACCCCCAAGTGCTTGCCGAGGTAACATGCTGCATCACTTAGTCTGGCTCAACTAGTGAGGATCAAAAAGGGAAAGTCAACCCATTCTAAAAATTATGTGCAGGAAAAAAGGATGTGTCTGGTAGGCTGAAAGGTGCAGATATTGCAACCTCCATTTAAACTTTATACAACATACAAAGCTTCCTTTTCAGAAGAATTAAAAAGAGAAAATATTCAGAATACTTGCATAACTTCTTACGCTTCAGCGGCTACTATTGCATAATACTAGAAAATAAGAATAACCATGGTTACTTTATCCGCTTTTAGCTTTCAGTAACAGCAGTCATCGCAGCAAATTGTCTTCCCGACTTTGTGAGATGCAGGCTTTGTACCAGCGCTGTGCTCTTATTGTGGAAACTGACAGGGTCAAGGCTGGCCAGGAGAAATCCAAAAAACCAGTGTAAGTGAATTTCAAGCAGATAACGGAAGAGAGAAATGATTGGTTGTGTGACAGGTTTCTTAACTAATTTGCTACAGATTTCTTTTACTTTCTCCATGGAATCCTTGTAAATATTTCTACATTTCAAAATTGTTCACATGTAAGTTAGTTGAACTAAAATATGATTTCTAGATGTTATTAAAGTATAACTTATATGTAAATATTAACAAATGTGCAGGTAACAAAAATGTGTCAAATTGTTAACAACAATCTTCCACTCACCGCATGTCTTCAGCAAATTTGATTTCTATACTTCAGTTCAATTGTTTTCTATAGTAGACAGTCCAGGTGTGAATTCTTTACACTTTGAAAATTGTGTTAGGGCACAGAGTTTGTGATCTATTAGAAACCAGCAACATTAGTATCCATACAAAAATTCCAATAAAAGAGGTAAAATGGTTTTAGAAAATTCATGTGTATAGTACAAAATGTTTAACGTATGAGATCTCTAGTTTGCTAGACTTTACTTTTGAACAGAAGTTGTTTCCTGATAAATATTAAATATAACACTGTGCCAAATCGCCTGTGTGTTGTCAGGGTCCGCAAGGGGAGCAAAGAACAGTCCCACTGTGACCTACAAGGCATATTATAAGGCGACTGAGGTAGGGGCCTAGGGAAGTCACCCTAGTAAATAGAAAGTGTAGCAGAAATTGGATGTGCTGACCTCATTGTAGGGGCATACCCGACACAATGTACAATTGCTCTTAGGCTCGGATCACATACAAACCACAAAGAATGGTTAACAAGTGGTCGATATGGAGCGTTCAAAGAAGAAAAGACATGACAACCTTTCTCTGGTTCCACAGTTCAGATATAAGGCATGTAGACATGGCAATTTTCTTTACAAATTTATCATTCTGAGCTAGATATCTGTTGTGTAGTGAGAAAAAAAAAATAGGGTCTTCTCGACTAGTGTGACCGACATATTCGTGACCAATCAAAAGTCTAACTTACATAATAACTTCTGGTATTCTTCTTCTGCGTTCTCACTAGATTGGGATTTCGGATTCTCTAACAAAGGCAACTGTCTGCCTCAGATCATCAGCCACGCCATACAGTTTGTCCAGAGCCAACTATAAACTACTGGGCCTTCGGCTCAGGTAAGAATTGTGGGAAATCAGACCCCAACTACACCACGTGACCTCGCATTCCAGTATTGGTGTATATAGACGAATTCATTTAAAATCAACACAAAATGCTAACTCGAAGTCATATTATCCAACAAGTTAAGTTTAACAATAAGGAATATCAATATTAAAAATTTTTTTAACCAATAAATAACCATAGACTCACAGAATTGAGTAAAATTGCAAAAAGTGTGCAGTGTTCTATCAAACATCTGTAATTTCCAGATCCCTTTTCTTATCTAGGTCAGGGAATACCCGACCAGTTGTCCGGCCTGTGCTAGAGCCTGGCTGTGGTTTGTCTTGGAAGCTGGTGTAAGTGGGCCACCTCTTTCTCCTCAGGTCTGCATACTGGGGCAGTTCTGTAGGATATGTTCTGTTGTCATACTTGCTAAGCCACAGGGCACAGGTCAACTTCTGGTATAAGAATTAAGATTGAGATAGTTTCTGCTGATTTGTAGTCACTCTCTGAGGTACAATTAATTAGGATGGTTGTCATATTGAACTCTCAGTACTTGCTTTGAAAGGTCCAGAACAGATGACTTTGAGATGAATGCTAACATACATAGAGAACTCTCAAGAACTGTTTCTGTTGCCTGAATATTAAGTTTTTATGTTTTGTATCTGCATGTATTCCATCATTATTTTAATTTTGTGAACATTTGTTCTTCGAGTGGTAATAATTTATATATTTATTTTCACCAGACATAGGACAAAGTATCTTGATACAACCTTATCTTATCTGGCACAGTCTAATGTCAAAGTATATTTCACAGACAGTGCTGGTAAGAATAATTTGACAGTTTTGAATACAACTTGCAATCTGTATATAGTGTTTGAAAGATATTACTTCAAGAATAATGTGACTCATACAGGGATAGATGTAGTTCTTACCCACATATGTGCTTTTGAATATAAGTGTTACAGAACAGTTATCCGTTTATCATGGACAGAGAAGAGAACAAATAGATCTATTCAGAAAGAACTCAAAATCAAAGAAAACTGGCTAATGCTACAAATGAGAATGAGAAAATTGAAGCATTTTGGACACATAAAAAATACAGAAAGAGTTGAAGACCATTATGGAAGGAGACGTCCCGAGAAAGAGGAAGACCATGGAGAAGGGATTCTTCTCGTTCTTTTTTGGCCATTTTGATCATTCTTATTGTGATATATAAACAGCCGTTGTGAAGAACGTATTTTACGTCACATCGTTCAGGACCATTTGGAGCTCTAGTGCTTATCCTTCGGTGAAGTGTCCGATTTCAACCAGCGTTACTGGGTTCGCTCTCCGTTAGCCTTTGCTGTCCCCAGCCAACCTACAAGGCAGCAGGTTGATATTTTCTTTCAGGGTAGCAACCCTTAGACGACCTGCCCTCCGAGGTTGATGAGCGTCATCTGCCCAGGTAACCAATTTTTGTGTGGACTACTTGGTTTTCCTGCCGTCCAGTTTTGTGTACGGTTTGCTCGCTAGCCTTTGATTGTCCCCAATCAAACTACAAGGCTGCCCGAGTGGTTACCGGGCCCAAATTAGGGGTGTAAAGAATAGAACCACTGTTGCCTGCCACACGTCATAAAAGGGAACTAAGGAGGTTTGGATGAAATCGGATGCATGTGTCCGCTAGGAAATGCTAACCTGAAACAAATGCTTGCAGAAAACAGATGCACCAGGCCGTAAGGTGCATAACATAGTGCAACAACCCCTCTCAATGAGGAATGGGATAACGGATTCTATGGTCAGATTGATGAATGTCAGACCTACCATCACGAGGGTGGCCAAAACTTACTGCGGCAAGAGGTCAGCACAAACGGAGAAGCAGAAACTGCCCCCGGTATGCAGACTTGAAAAGAAAGAGGCGACCCACTTACACTAACGTCCAAGACAAACTGTATGGCGTGGCTGATAATCTGAGGCAGACGGCTGTCTTTATTAGAGAATCAAATCCCGATCTAGTGAGAATGCAGAAGAAGAAAACTACAAGGCAGCAGTAGAGAAGGGATTCAGGATGTAACTGATGATTTGAGCATGATGGTTACAGAGGCAGGATATCTAGCCTATTAGAGAAATTTCAAAGGACTGTTGTTATGGTGGTAAATATTTGCTCAGGACAAGCTATTTGATGAGTTTTACCCCATATTTGATTGAAGTGACAAAGTATGAATGAAAAATCTCACACAAATTCCGTAGGTAACCAGTAGACCTTAATAAATTCTTTCATATTAACTGTAATAACTGTCTTTTTTTTGCAGAAGAAACAGCAAATCTTCTGGCAGATCTGTGTCATATTGAAGGGGTAAAGGGGAAAAGCTTTAAATGTGCCAGCTCAGCTAAGTAGTGCAAAGGAAGAGGTAAAGATCGTGAAAGTTTAACAATTAGTTGTAGTTAGAACAAGTACTTAGATTACAGTGGAGAAAGTAATGTTGAAACATGTAAAAACAAATAATTGTGGTTTTACAAAGTACAAAATTAATACAGCGACATTTCAACTATTCACCATTTTGTTGCAACTATTTGTTGTATTGTCATTTAGTTGAGACTTGAAAGCTACATTTGTAATGTATTTATATTTCCCATTACTGAGTCATATATTTGCATTTTAGGGCCGTTAGGGATTTATTGTCTTACTGTATATGTTATGTCTGCCATATAGAAAGTCTAAATTTCTGCGCTTTTGTTTTATACTTTTCTTGATAAAGGTGCTTTGGTCAAAATGTCACTATATAATGTTTTTGTATTTTGTAAAACTACATTACTTTGTTTTTACATGTTTCACCATTGCTACATAGTTTTACTTCAGTCTTCCCAAATACCGATAATACAAGTGGAGAAGGTGACTAGTTTTAGTTATATGAAAGTCAATTTAGTACAGCTAGTATTAAGCTAGATTCAATCACCAAATGTCGCCTGAGTGGTTACCGGGGCCATATTTGGGGTGTAAAGAATAGAACCACTGTTACCTGCCCCGCATGTTGTAAGAGGCGACTAAGGAGGTTTGGCTGAAATCGGATGCACATGTTCTAAACGTGTAGAATATGCGTTTGGGCCTACTAAATCAATGTGCAACGATACACGTTCTTGACAAAGATCAAACATATCACAAAGTGATTAACCCTCTGGACCCCACACCATTTTACACCAAATCACTTCCCAAATCCCAGCAAAGGGAAATAACCCACTGACATTCCACAGCATGTTTTTTTAAAAAATTAATAACAAAAAAACTATTGACCCTAGGACACTCAAATTTGTGTCAGTGAACAAGAAAATGGACATAGTTTAAAAATAAACTTAATTAAAATGAATACATAAAAAAGAAGGATTGAAAAATGCAGTAGAAGTTGGTGGAAAAAAATTTGAAAAAAACACCAAAATTTTACTCGACAGTTCAAGACAGTGTACTCACCGAATGTCATAAATCCAGGTTGGAATGGTACTTGGAGTAACATTCACCTTTGCAGAGATGTATCTGGCAAATGTTACAACCATATACGCTTTCCCTGGGGCGTTTCTTGCTGCCATCAGGTGCTTTTCTGGTGCGGCACCAGAAACAGGATTTACATTTTCCTGGCATGCGAATCATGCGGTGCGACGACTGATTGCCAGTGACTGGTACATTTGTAGGCAAAAGGAGGTTAGCTCTCCTCGTGACAATGTTGCCCTTCACAAGTGATGCACAGAGAGCAAGCCTGAAATCTATGTGGTCAATATCCTTAGCTTTGGGTGTGGGCGACTGAATTGGAATAGATTATCCAGCTATTGACGATGGAAGTCTGTAAGAGAAAATTAAATAGATATCTCCACCACTTAACAGACTTCCTTCCCACAGTGTAATATGAGCAAAGCTGGTCAAACTTATCCACGCCACCCATAGACTTATTATAGGATGCCACGGTTGATGGTACCTGCAACTCCCGTCTACCACCAGGGGCACGACATGATACTGTTGTCTCTCCTGGCGTAGTATTGGTGCTCAGCAAATTCACAATTCTCTTGTCCCTCCAGACAGTGGCCACAATATTCCCCTGCTGCCTGTACAACACCGAACCTTTCTGCATTCGCTTTGTTGCAGTTGCTTTACAGTCAGCTGGCCAGCCCTTGCGATTTGGTCGTATTGTAGAGCACGAGTAGGTCTTCTTGTTGAGGAGATCCACCGCCAGCTGTAAAGAAGCAAAGTAATTATCATAATAAAAATGATGATATTTGTGAAGGTAAGGTTCTCCTACTTTGCAGACAACATAATGGCCTGATCCATATGGCATTGGATCATGAACCGCACCAACATAGACGTCGAAGTTTAGAAGGTAACCTGTAACCGAGTCCGCTGCACACCAGACCTTGATCCCCCAAAGGTTGGGCTTACCCTTGATATACTGTTTGAAGTTAAGACGACCAGTGTAGGGAATCATAGCTTCATCAACACTAATATCTCTGCCAGGGCGATAACATGAAGCTATGTTCCTTTTCACCATGTCAAGGAAAGGTCTTACTTTGTACAGCGGGTCGTAGTTCCTATGGCCTTTAGGGAACTGATTCCTCGAATCATTCAGGTGAAAGTACTGAGAAATTTTAGCAAATCTGTTTCTCGACATACATTTCGAAACCCCTACTTGATTCAATCGATCATCTGTGCTCCAGTACATTTTGTACTGTGGCAAAACAACAATGCCCATCAAGATATTGATGTGCATATACAGACTAATCTCAGAAGGCGTTACAGGTACCCAGTACTTGTCAACATTGCCGGTGGTTTCCTGACGTTGAACGGCATACAAGTTGGTCTGATCAACAGCTAACTGATAGAAATCCTCATTAACTATCAGGCTAAAATAATCAAATGGATCAGCATCCTCACCTAAGACGTGCACAGGCCCACAGTCTTGACAAAATGGCTCGACTTCAACTGGGAGGTGGCATCACACCACGATCACAGTTAAAACCGCAAAATAACGGTCTCCTCATCAGAACTTGAAGCCTCGTGGTCTGAATCAGAGAAAGGGACATCTATGTCACTTTCCACATCAATAACACGAGTATCCTTTTCTAACTCGATGAAATGTCCATGAAAAGATATATCAGAGCTGTCACTATCGTTGTCATAATTAGTAGCCATTTTCAGAAAATTTTTGAAATTTTTACAGTCGATTTGAAAATTGGAGATAAAATACAGAACCTTTCAGTAGCGCGTCCAGAGACTAAAAGAAAGTAGTTCCGTTAGTAAATGCCCGGATGCGAAAGTCCGTTATAAAATTGGTTGATTAGTTGTAACGAAAGCGAGTTAGCAAAACTGACAGTAAAAAAGTCGTGTATTTTCGTGTTTGGGAGGACCACTATATAAACAAAATCCGGAGATTTTCGCTTTCGGATCGATCCGGTTAAAATTGTCGAAAGAACAACGCAAAGAAGAAGAAGAAGAAAGAATCACCAAATGTATAGATTTCATATCCTGGTATGGCAGATTCTCCAGTACGTTCAGCTAAAAGTTAGTACCTGACTGCCTAAGTCAGTGGAAAGTTAGGATTTACTGTTGGAGCTACTGTGTAAGAACCCTGATGTTGACTCACTCAGCAAGCTGAAAGAGACTGAGAACCTATAAGAAACCCAGAATGCAATGATGTCTAATCTAACCAGTTTGTAGTTCTATGAAATGCCAATTTGTTTTAATAAAATTAACAAGTTGTACATCTATTTCTTTCAGTTTTATATTCATCATCTTTTGGTATATATTAGTTAATAGATTATGTTCCATCATAGAAAAAAATTGTTAATATGTTTTTTGTAATGACAACCAACAAAATCAATGGAGAAGGAGACAGAGGATGACAGAGAGAGGAAATTATGGACAGTCTAGCTTTATGACACAGAAGAGTGTCAACATTCAAACTGATAGTCAGCGCTTAGGACAGATGTATGTGCGATCTATGATCCTCTATGGCAGCTGACATGACACATGCTGATGATATGTCTACATTATTGAATGTCCAGAGAAAAGGTATACAGAACAGAATGAATAATGTTTATTTCTGTGACATTGCAGATGTTCAGTTTTGTGTTGGCAATGCCAGGTGTGACCGATCACAAGCCATCAACCTTGCATACAGGTTTCGTCAATTGTTGAACTGTTTTCAAGGTGATTAAGTGTATGTTCTGTCTTTTACGTTCCTAACCCTTCTCACCTTCTCACCAAGTCTTATCTTTTTGTGTATTTGTTTGAATGTTAATACACTTTTCATGTTGTTAAATATGATCATGGTAATTTCTAATCACTTCTGAATTTTCTTTTCATATCTGCCATCTTCTGTTATGTCCAAAATGTACACAGCTTGATACACTTATTCCAGTCTTTCTTCATTGACCATTATGTTCAACTCCTTAGTCTCCTTCGCTTTACTTATAACCATTGTTTTTCTCAATATTAGTATCCAGGTCATATATTTTACTTCTGTTGCTTACTTGTTCTAATAGTTCTCGCAGTGTTTGCTCATTCTCCAACATCACTGTATCATTCTCTTATATTGGGTTATTTGTCCATTGATGTTAACTTAGACAGATCTGTCCAAATGCTAGATTAAGAGGGAGAAATCAGTTCAAATGCTCTTCATATGTAGATATTCCATTTACAAACATTAAGTTAAAGTTAATTGCAGATCATTTACAGGACTTGCGAATCAACCCAGTTTTGTAACGCTTTTATGATTTTTCTAGGCATTATTATGTTCAGTAGTTTGCCATTGCTTTCTGAACGGGTGGTGCCATCGTCCTTTTGTTAAAATCCATGCAAACAATTTGCAACCAAATCCGTAGCTTGATTCGAAATCAGAACGTCGAGGTTAATAGACCGAGTCACTAACCCCTAGGCCATAGATGCCACCTTACAAACATTACATTAAGTAAATAAACATTACTAAATGAGCATTGTACAACACAATCTTTCTCCCAACATTATGCTATCAGTGCCAAACTTGGACGCTGACATCAAACGATAGAAGAAAATTAGTCACAACAGAGATGAAGTTTCTAAGCAGAATGGTGAAAGTGTCAAGAAGAGGCCAGTTTAGAAATTAAGACATCTGGAAAAAAGTTGGTACAACATCAGTACTGAACTTCATCAAGAAACAACAATTAAATATTTCGGCAACATAAATAGATTACCAACAGACAGTGCGCCTCAAAGAGCAATGTTACTCTGATACAGTGGGTTCAAAACAAAAGTCCGTTCTCAAAAGATGAACCTCAGAGATAACAGAACAGAGGTGGAGAAAGCACTGCTTTGAAGTGTACACAAAAGCCCATTCTATAAATCTTTCTTGTCTCACGCTGTGAGAAAACAGGTAAGGCAGGTGATGATGAATCCATACATCATTTTAAGGTGTGTGGAGTCATACATTGTAGAAATAGGCCTAGGCACTTGTGGGACAGAGTGAGGAGTTTGCTTAAACGTTATGGGAACCATCAGTATGCATATCTTTGAACATCTTCTGGGGGAGACTGATCACTTATGGATCTGTTTGTAGCGCTATGATATTGGTTCAGTAGCCAATAACCAATCCTATCTGGCTTGAAGATACCACATAAGGAAGGTTTAACAGTTTTCTAGATCAAACCAACTATTTTAACCAGTAGTGCATTGTCTGATCAAAATCACATGTTCACTGTACTTTGTTTGCAAATATAGTTAAATTGTGTGTATACACTTGTGAAGGACATCATGCAAGTGATTGCATAAATAGGAACATTTTGATCTGCTCTGACATTTAAGAGTGATAAACATGCCGTGCCATCTACAGGTTAGAGAGAGAGAGAGAAGATAAGCCACCAAACATCATTTGATTATAGTGAGTGTGGGAACATTCAGGTGCGTTGAAGGACGGAGCATATATTATTTCTCTCCAATTAAGTGATCCAAAATTTAATGATCAGTATATTGATTTCAAATTGTATTATATTTTGTTTCAGTCCAGCAAGTGTTATACAAGAGAGGGGTTGCATGACATATAACTCTGCGCAGGCTTTGTGTAAATCATTGCATCATCAGTTTGATTTACACATGATGTCCAGCTTAAAGAGTTAGCAGCACTTACAAAGGAATCTGGCCAGTGCAATATATATTTAGTGCTTGTGAGAAAGTGATGAATGCAATTGAAACTTCTTTCTTTCTCTAATCCTGTTTTTCCTCACAGTCACAATAAAAAGAGATTTCTAGAACAAGCTTTTGTGTGCGCTTCATAAATAGTGTTTTTCACTGCCTCTGTTATTTCTGAGGTCCACCCTTTGCATGGCCGGCCTTTTACTTTGTATCCACTGTATCGGAGTAACATTGCTCTTTGAGTCTGTTGGTAATCTGCTTATGTGGCCGAACCATTTAATTTATTGTTTCTTGATGAAGTTCAGTACTGATGTTGTACCCACTTTTTCCTGATGTCTTCACTTCTTCTTCTTTAAATGCTCCATATCGACCACTTGTCAACCCCTCTGTGTGATTTGTATGTGATCTAAGCCTAAGAGCAATTGTATGTTGTGCCAGTTATGCACCTACAAGTATGCCAGCACATCCGATTTCTGCGCTGCTTTTTATTTACTAGGGTAGCATCCCAAAGGGCCTACATCAGTCGCCTCTTATGACATGCATTGTAGGTTGCAGTGGTACTATTCTTTGCTTCCTTGCGGACCCAGGCACCACACAGGCGGTCTTAATTTCTAAGCTGGTCTCTTCTTGATACTCTCAGCACTCTGCATAGACACTTCGTCTCTTGTGAGTAGTTATCTTTTATTGTTTAATGTCAGGGTCCAGGTTCGTCCCTGCAACATTTTCTCATTGCCCAGTGTATTGTTGCTCTGAACTATAAAATAATACCAGATATACTAATGGCAAAAAAGTGTCCCTATACAAAACAAGTCACAGTCAGTGATATATAATGATAGTGTGTCTTGTATCCTTTGCTTGATAAGGGTCTTTTGGTGGAAACATAGATTTTGCCTATTTTTGTACTATGCAAACCAACTTTACTTTTGATAATTCACCTTTGATATATTTTACTGCAGTCTTCCTTATTATTGATGTAGAGTATTGCAGATTTGAAACAGATCCTCATATGATGAAGTTTGTCAGTTATTTTGCTTTTTGAAATTGGTTGACACTTAAGTCTCAGGTGTCATCTTACTGTTGCCATTTTGTATATGTTTTTTCTTACTCAAACATACACCATGTTCCGAAGATCATCTAAAATTATTACATATTTCATTGAAGAATACTATCAATCTCGTATGATTTGCTTGTTATTTTTATGTAAATACATACTTATTGACTTTTGTGCAATATATTTTGTAAATAAAAATAAAAGCCATTGTACACAACAATGAAGTCAGACACTTGTCAGATAAGTAAAATTAATATGCCACTGTGGATTTCAGTGGTAAGATAAATGTCTTGTTGTAACAGTAAAATATGTCAAATTATATAGTAATGTATATCATTGGATTAACATCATCACTTCCTGGTGTTTCTTATGGTTCAGAGGTAACTTCTACACACAACTAAAGGGTAAAAAAGCCGAAGGATTGTCTTCATTGCATCAGGTTTTACCCCATATGGCTAGATCCCTCTCTGCAGAAATGGCACGCCACCTGCCAAAAGTATTACACAAAGCACAAACTCTGTAGCTCCTGCAACAATCCTAAGGGTCACTGGAAAAAAATATACTTGTGAACAGAACTTCACGGTCCAGATTCAAACCTACAACCTTCAGAACACAAGGCAAGATCGTAACCACTTAGCCACAGAGACCTAATTGAGATCATATACGGTGGAATATCGTTATGTTTTTCAAGGGACAGAGAAATGACAATGTTATAAACTGGAAAATGTACCAATGGTACGCTCCCTTCTCAATTTAATTTGTATTTAAATAGCTTATGTACTAAGTGTACATAACACTGAAATATTTAACACAGATTTTGAAAAACATATCCAGAGTTGATTGCTTTTTTGTCTCAATTGTATAACAGAGTTAGTCTTAGTAAATTATAAACATCATCATTAACAACAAAACTGCACACACAATGCTGCATTGTATCCTTTGTTTCCATAACTTTTGTGACAGTGTAGGACTTGATGCAGGCTCTGGTTCGTCATAACTTTCTTCCTGTTTTTTTTTTTTTTTCTTTTTTTTCGTCCGCTTTCAACTCAGACGAAGTTTCATCTCTGAAACTGAATTTTCGTGAAAATCCGTTTTCCAATTTCTTACAATGGCAGCAGCGTGCACATTGTAAATTACTTTACACTGGCAGCCGTGTGCTCAATGTACTCATAATTAGTATTCCCTCGCCATACAGGCAGATTTTCTCCGACTTCAGAGGTACTCACGTTATCGTCCTGAGTAAGACCAGGGACTCGAACAAATGCCGGACAGTGGGTTCGAACCCGAGCTATGAGGTGTCTCACAGCTAGCAGGCCGAGCTACTATCAACTACTCTAGGCAGTCCCCACTTTCTTCCTGTAACTTCTCTGCTGTCTCTCCTCAAGAATTTTTTATGCTGTCATAGATTGGGCGGACTGCAACATCATCCCAATTGTCATGTGTGTTCTTCTTCTTTGAACGCTCCATATCGACCACTTGTTAAACCACTCTTTGGGATCTGAGCCTACGAACGATTGTACGTTGTACCAGTTAAGTTATGTGCCTACAAGAAGGCCAGCACATCAGATTTCTGAAATGCTTTCATTTATTATTGTAGCTTCCCTTTGCCCATACCTCATTCGCCTCTTGTGACATGCCTTGTAGGTCACAGTGTTGCTATTATTTGCTTCCCTTGCGGGCCCTGGCAACACACAGGTAACCAAAACTGACATCATCTTCCACTAGTTACTGCTATCTTTCAGCCATACACTTTATGATTACATTGCCAAATGTGACAAGAAAATGCAAAGGAACGGATAAATTCAGAGGTGAAAAAAGAAGCTCATGGTAACTTCAGAAAGTGAGAAACTGATTGTTTAAAAATAAAAATAGTAGTGCAACATTTCAATGTAGTAAATTGGAAATATCCATGCTGTAATAGGATATTGTTTGAAAATGTATTATTAGTAGGATTGAGAGTTGCGATAGCATAGTAGTTAGTGCACTCGCTTCTTAGGCAAGTGGTCCAGGTTCAATTCCACAACAGTGAAATCTTTTGAAACAGATAGTGGTCAATAGAGCAGCATGCTATCAAACTTGACTATCAGCAACCCTGATCAGGAACTATCATTTCCAAAAAACTCTTTACCGTGCAAGTTGAAGATACATGTTAGTCATTTGTTTATTGGCACATTATAACTATAGTTTTAATCATGACTAAAGAAGGCTATAATAAATAGATTGATAAACAAACGAACAACATTTCTGGGGTGAAAAGATTGTTTTATTCAATTGAAACATTTTTTTTTCTCAAAACTGGATAACTATCAAGTCTAACTATACGACATGATAAAAAGGCCTTATAAATGGAATGTGTGACTAAGTACAGCCAGCATATGCTTAAGGAGAGAAGATTTTTACATTGTGGAAAAAAAAGTAACATCAAGCAGCACAGTGCTGATATCTCTGACTTACACAATCATGGCAGTCTGTTGTCTCATTCAACTTTTCACAAACAGAAGTTAACATCAATTTGTCCAATGTCATTGGTAACTATTACAGCAATCAACAAAGTAGATATTTAAAACCATTCAACAAAATTAGCAATTATTTTACAGCAACAAAAATAGATATATCTATCCATTGAAATAAGTGATCAAGTTTAGGCAACAGAGGTAAATATATATCTGGACAGTGATAGATATATCATCCGTTATGTTTATCAACAAAAGTAGATATATCAGACCAGAAAAAAATCATCAATCAGTTTTCAACAAACAAAATATATATATATGTTTCAATGAATTATTGATTAAAATAAATCAATGAAAGTAGATTTATCTGCCAATAAAAATTATCAATAAATTTTCAGCAACAAAAAAGTGTTCAATGAATTATTGATCAAGATAAACCAACAAAAGTAGATACATCTATTAAATGGCATTTCTCAGCAACAATTGTGTGTGTATCAAGGAGTGCCACTCCAGAATAGGCCATTACAGCCACAAGAAATGTTGTGATTCAGCGCAGAACATAGTACATGACGCAAGACCTATTGTCTCCTGAGACAAAGAGGCCAATGAAATATATTGAATATATATACATGTATATATATATATATATATATATCTTTCCAGTGAAATTATCAATCACGATTCTGCATTAAAGTAGATTATATCAATTTATAATAATCTATAATATTGAAATTAGTAATCACATTTTAAAAGTAGTAATAAGTATATTTTTCCAGTCTAAAAGGAAACTGTTATATCAACTACATTACATGACTGCACCTCTTCTTTTGCTTCGGTACACCTCTTCTTTGCGATTGCTTTGATGATTATACTGTCAGACGCGTTCTTTTGATACATTCAACTTGTCTGGAGCTCATTTCTGGTGCCATGTAGTTTTGAATGTAGCATTGTATTGTAGGGCCAGAATTACTTTCTAAGGAGGACATACAGGGGACAGTCTTGCAAGACATGTTCTCATGCCTACATATGATGGGTACACCTGAACAACAGACATTACTGTGAGATTTAAGTTGGCAATTTGACCTGTTGTATCTAACACAGGCAAATCATGTCAGCTACAACAATTTTAATTATACAGTTACACTATATATAGTAAAATGTGTCTAGTTATCATGATAAAGGCATTTTGGTAGATATGTTGGTTTTGTTAATTTTATGATGTGATTGCTACAGTAAAACTCTTCCTTATATATATTTCTATTTACATCACATAATATACTACTACTTCTGTGTTCATGTTTGGGGTCTTGTTAAATCTTCAGGTCTGTTGGCAGGGTGAAATCAGTTTCAGGTCGAGGTGGCAACCCTATAGCACCCACTTTAGTCACACACACCTCTTCTTTAGTTATGCACCCTCAGGCCAAACCCTCCTTAGGTTTGCAGAGACTGAGGAATTTTGAGACTGGGTCCAGCTCAGCTTACCCTGGCTGTATCTGATAAGAGAGACACGATGTTAGCTTTGATTGTCGCATGACAAGTTCTGCAAGTAGCGCATGTGCCCTGCTTTTCCTTCTGATATCTGCACAGTAACAGACACATTCCATCTACAGACAGGCCTTGTTATTTATATAAAGGGTCTACAGCTCAAGGATTGACTTCATTGCAACGGTTTTACCCAATATGGCTTGGTCCCTCTCTGCAGAAATGTCACATCACCTACCGAGAGTACTGCACAGCACAAACTCCTAGCTCCTGCAAGAATCCTAGTGGTCTCTGGAAAAATGCACTTGTGAACTGAACAGCATGGTCCAGATTTGAACTCACAACCTTCGGAACGCAATGCAAAGTCTTAACCAGCAAGCCATAATGAACTAAAAATAAGCTACATGCTATATTTTATAGTTCGTTCCAAAATTCGTGATCATCTTTACGACCGATATAAAATCATCCACTTGACAGAAATTCTTGATTTTTATATTTTTAGATTGGTAACAGTGACGACGTTCCAAAAGTATTTTTGCCCACCCAAAACTTTAGTTATGTAAGATTTGAATTATATGTTATTACTAATTTAACAGCGATGTTGATTTGGTATGATTTTAGAATGTTAACGGTATGAAAGTGAAGTATTGACGTCAAGATGCCAATGTGTGCTCCACGTGCAATTCAGCAGTAGTTAAAATCAGGAATCCCGTGAAATTAATCATTTCACACTGTATGTGAAAGATTGTCATTGGCGTGTCACAAACCATTTATTTGCATTACTTGAAGCGAAAGGTACTATTTTATTATCAGTATTAGAAATGAGTTTGAAGTGTAAATTCACTACCATGCAGAAGGTGACTGCACAACTGTATAGCTACTTCTGCAGAGAAGCCAGACGTGGTGGTTTATATCACAACTTACAAGACCTGAAGAAGAGAACACAACATGTTCTTGGTATAAGTAGAATGTCATTTTGCTGTTGGATAGAACAGGACTGTAGTGATGAACGAAAGGAACACAGAAAAGGCCGGAAACAGAAAACTGACGATTTTGATAAAGATGTTATTGTGAAAGAGATTCATAAAATGTTTAAGGCCAATTATGTGGTTACACTACGTAAATTGAAATCACGTCTGCGAATTCAATACGATATTGATATATTTAAAACCGCCTTATGGAGAGTTGTTAGGTGCAGCGGTTTCACTTTTCGGAAATCTAGTACAGGTCGGAATATAGTTTGTGAGAAAACGCATCTGATAGCTGCACGATACAAATATCTGCAGGAGATACGAAGCGTGAGGACGGAAGGTTACGATATTGTATATCTGGAGATCGTTGGTAAATGCTCACCATACGTTTGATAAAGAATGGCAATCACTAGACGGAACTAAGAAAAGGGAAATTCCAAGCAGCAAGGGCAACGCATTGTGATAGGTCATGCAGGCAGCAAAGCAAATAGTCTTGTCAGTGGCGCAGAACTTCTTTTCCAAGCACTGTCTACAGATGGTAGGGACTACCATACCGAAATGAACAGACTTATTTTCAGAGATTTGTTAGCGAACACACTTCTGCCTGCTCTGGATAGGCCGTCATATATTGTAATGGACAATGCCTCCTATCATAATGTAGTGGCGCATGCAAACAAAATTCCCACCTCATCAAGCACAAAACAAGACATCATGGCGTGGCTTGCAAAAGAAAATATATCGTTTTGTTGCAACAATTTCAAAACTGAGTTGTTGCAACTGGTGAGACAGACTAAGAAGTCAAAGATTTTTATAATCGATAAAGCCATTGCTGAGCACGGACACACTTCTCTTCGATTACCACCTTACCATTCACATCTCAATCCCATTGAACTTGTGTGGGCTGCAGTCAAAGGTCAAGTTGCAGCAGTAAACAAGACCTTCAAACTTCGTGATGTAAAGGTCCTAACATAGGTCCTAGGTCCATAGGTCCTAAGATATAGAATACTGGAACAAATGTTAAGAGCATGTGCTCCGAGAAGAAGAGGCATATTGACAACAAGATGGTTTGCATTTTCTCCAGCCCGCAGCAGTAATCAATCTCTTCGACTCTTCAGACTCCGAATCAAAATAGCTAACATCCCATTTGCTTTCACCTTCACCAATTGCCTCACAATACCAGGGACTGGCAACAACTACCAAAGGTACGTCAATTTGATCGCCATATCAACATAAACAACTCATGAAGAAAAAGCTAACCATGTCACATTGCTTTTTATAATATGTAATAGGTTAAGCCTTTGCAAACATTCGCCACCATTTTGTGTATTACTGTAAATTCTAAACTTTGATTATCATTTTGTTGTGCTTATGCAAAATTATATCACAAAAAAGTTTTTTGCATCAACTAAGCTACCTACCAATTAGTTAAACATGGATTCGTAAGTCGTGAGGTATATAAGACAGCATGCAAAATTACTTGTATCCATTGGATAGATTTCCAAATTAAAATCCAAAGATGTACAAATTAAACCTTAGTGTGATCACGAATTTTGGAACGAACTATAGTACAAGTTTGTCACAAATTTGAAAGTTAACGTCAATTGTGACATGACTAAGCAGACTGAAAACCTCTGGGTGAATAAATTCTTGTTATTGTGTCGGATGCTACTTACAGCATACAAGAGATAAAGAAAAGTGAAACGCTGCAAACTAATAGAAATATTAACACTTACTAATATAAATATATACATGACATTAAGTCTAGTTGGAATCCTAGTTAAGTTTCAGCTGCAATAGTAAACATACTGTTTCTTTTTGTGGCAGTAAATTGTTTTATAATTTGAAAATATGAAAAATAAGGTAGATATAAGTTGTAATTTGTGGCAATAAATTCTTACACATATATGTATCTGCAACAAAAGTATATGTGTGATAAATCAGATTACATTGTTCAAACAGTGCAAGATTGTAACTATTAGTTCATACAAATACACACAAGTTGTCATTTGTGATAATAAATTGTGATATCAAATATCCACAGTATCAGTATATTTGTATGTGGTTGTAATATGTCAATAAACTATACCATTCAAGTATGACTAATAAAATATAATATCTAGCGATTTTTCTTTGACACAACTAAGGATGCCACTATTATTTAGAAACCACCGTTATGTTTCAAAAGCCACAATGAGTCAGTAACCATCACTATGTTTCACAAGCTACAGTGAACCATAAACCACCACTGTATTAAAAAACTTTAAACTCCAAAACCACAATATGTCGTAAATCACAATGTTTCAGAAATCACAATGATTTGGAACTCAACATGAATTTACTTGTTAAAAATTATTGTTATAACACTGTTAGAAACAAACAACAGCATAGTTTACAGTACATCAGTAGTTAGTAGATGAGTGTATTCTATTCTCTAATCCTGTTTTGCCTTTTGGCATCAGGCTGAAAAAAGAGACACCTGGAGCGAACCTCCATATGCGCTTTGTACAAGGTGGAATTTAATGCCTCGGATATCTATCATCGATCCATTTTTTACATGGTCATCCTCTGGTATGTTCACGTTTATGTGGTTTGTTCCAGTTGTATGCTAGTGCTCTTTGTGGGAAACTTGTGGTAACCTTGATACAAGTCTGAATTAGTTGACCTGTTGTTTCTTTATATATTGCAGCACCGGCTCCCACTCTTCTTCTGATTTCGTTATTTCTAATCTTATCTATTCTTGTAAGATATAGAATTCGTTGTAAACACTTCATCTCTGTCGTTTGGGTTCTTATTTTCTCAATTGTTGCAGGTCTGACACTGATAGCACTGAGTAAATGAGTATAGAAGACAAAACAAGAAAAAAAACCAAGTTTAATCACAACCTCAAGAAAAATGTAATAAACTTTTGATTCTCTAATAAAAACAAAATAATTTTCTGAGGACAAGAAATTAGACAATATTATCAGAGGAGGACAAGGATATTAAAAAATTTATTTATTAAAGAGAAAACTTTGGGACCAGAATATTAAACAATTATTTTTATTGGAGGACATGTATGAGAAATAATTTTGTTTATCAATGACATGTTTTTAAATGGAGTCAATTTTGTTTGTCAGAAATCAAATGATGTCATAATTATTTAAAGAAGCAAACTTATAAAACCATTACTTTTATCTATTAATTCTGAAGTGCTACAAATATATTTCTATTGTTAAGTAGTCTTTGTCCACCATAGCAAACATACACTGGATGTTACATTTGAACCTTTCATAATCTTTTTTTCTATTATGTGTTTCTAAGCATTAACTGCAGCTTTCTTTACACTGAATTCCATCTGTTCTCTGCCTAGTGGCTAATCGCTCTGGTTTCTCTGCACAAACGATTAAATCGATCCTCGATCGCTTCTCGGTTTTTTGGCTAAGATCAAAGTGTAGTATCTGTATCGCTTGATATCTGTCACGTGGCTCATTATATGAGTTCACAAAGTTATCAGCTTGTGTTACGGAACTAGTGCCCACTTGATCGAAGCCGAAAGATGAGAGCTTTCATTAAATGCCACATGGCTACCCTTGTACAAAACTAGAAGTGCCATCGATCGAAGGATTGATGGGGCTCGATAGTTTATAAACATTTTCACGTTCCGCTTGTCGGGTCCACCTGGTAAGGCACGTCGGCGGCCCCCAAAAAATAAATAATAAAAATAAGATCAAAGTGTAGTATCCGTATCGCTTGATATCTGTCACGTGACCCATTATATGGGTTCACAAAGGTATCAGCCTGTGTTACGGAACTAGTGCCCACTTCAACGAAGCCGAAGGACGGGAGCCTTCATTAAATGCCACATGGCTACCTTTGAATAAAACTAGGAGTACCATCGATCAAAGGATTGATGGGGCTTGATAGTTTATAAAAGTTTTCACGTTCCGTTGTATGGGGTGCACCTGGTATGGCATATCCCCCCCCCAAATAAAAATGAATTCCATCTGTTCATGGTAATGAGATAGCGGATAGACATTAACAGCATCGATTGTAGTTTAAGGGGGATGTTCTAGTCTATTGGTGATGTGTTGCAAAAGGACACAATCCAGTGATTTAACGAGTTTGGAATTCCACATTGTACAAGTAGAACTGGATGCTTGAGGGTCAGAGAGAGGAGTGTGTTTAACCAGCAAGCCACAGGAACCATCGGTATGCATACCCTTCAACATCTGTTGGGAAAGACTGAGAACCTATGGGTCTGCCGGAGTGATGTGACATCAGTTCAGTAAACAATAACCAGTATCAAATATCAAATGATAGGGCAAATGGCGCCAATTTTAAGATGCAAACACGTCACCATGAACACAAAAAGAGCAATGTTCAACACAATCTTTCTCCCCAAACTATGTTACCAGTGCCAAACCTGGACGCTGACAACAAACGATAGAAGAAAACTAGTCACAACAGAGATGAAGTGTCTACGCAGAATGCTGGGTGTAACAAGAAGAGACCGGTTGAGAAATGAAGACATCAGGAAAAAGTGGGTACAACATCAGTACTAGACTTCATCAAGAAACAACAAATTAAATGGTTCGGTCACGTAAGCAGATTACCATCAGACAGTGCACCCCAAAGAGCAATGCTGCTCCGATACAATGGGTACAAAGCAAAAGGCCGGCCACGCAAAAGATGGACCTCAGAGATAACAGAGCGACGAAAGAGACTATCTACGAAGCGCATACTAGGGCCCGTTTTAGAAATCTCTTCCTGACCTGACGCTGTGAGGCATACAGGATTCGAGAAAGAAAGAATTCCATTATTATTTTTCCACAATTTTACTTAAGAAGCTTTTAGTTGTGCTTACTTCTGATTCTACAATTTTTCAGCTGTTCTTTGTTCTGATATATCATGTGTCAATACCATATCTAGCCATAACTGTGTGTCGTTTCCTAAGAGTATGTCCTATTAATTAAAAAATAACTTTCTTTTATTACCAGTCATACTTGTAACATATTTACAAGACATTGTGTCTCATCTATCATGTATCACTGGCTTATCTAGTTGTAATTGTGTGTTATTTCCTGAGAGTATGTCCTAATCATTTTAAAACTTTCTCTTTCATCATTAGCCACACTTGCAACATATTTACAAGACACTGTGTCTCTGTTTTAAATTCTACTTTTCATTTAGTCATTGAACAAAAATAAATATTTGCATGATATAAATTAAAGAAAAAAAAAAGGAAATATGTTAACACTTTCACAACATGATATACGGTAAAACAATAAAAAACCAACACACCAAAGCATCAGTAAAATATATAGTTTTTTCTTATATTTTAAAAAGGACAAGCAAGACTAAGAAAAACTAACAATGCTTAGCATGTTCATTGCTTTTAACATCACGAGATCATAAAGGATATACAGAACAATCAACAAGCTGCCATTTCACAATTTCCTGAATATGTCATCATTCTTTGGGTCAATAGCAGTGAAAACATGATAATTTAGCAGCTTTTCAATGTTCGGATACAAGCCTTGGATTTAAAACAGAAGCAGCTATTCAATGTGTGGACACAAGCCCTGAATTTAAAACAGAAGCAGCTATTCAATGTGTGGACACAAGCCCTGAATTTAAAACAGAAGCAGCTATTCAATGTGTGGACACAAGCCCTGAATTTAAAACAAAAGTAGCTATTCAATGTGTGGACACAAGCCCTGAATTTAAAATAGCAGCTTTTCAATGTGCAGACACAAGCCCTGAATTTAAAACAGAAGCAGCTTTTCAATGTGCGGACACAAGCCCTGAATTTAAAATAGACAAATATTCAATGAAAATGTTGAAGTAATTACCAACAAATGATCTAAAAATGAATGTCCCAAGATAAAGCTGTTTGCTGAATAATATAATAAATCAAAACAAGCAAATTTTCAATAACAAATATTACAAGAAGAAACATAATGGCAACTAGTATTCTGCAACAACTTGTATGTGGTTTTTGGTAACTTAATCAGCATGTAGGAGCGGGTGACAGAGCGATCAAAAACACCCGTATCTCAATCCTGAGGACATTGTTTAAAACTTTGGTATAGTCAGGTTTTTTCCTTGTCATCGTAAACATAAAAACCCTCAAAACTCGACCTGTACACTGTTTGCAATGGTCAGGACAAGTGACATGTTATCTTCATTCTAAATCAAGACCTAGCAATCCCCAATCTGGCATATGCATTAATGACAAATATTTAACATAGCAACAAAACAGAACCAACGTATTATGACGTATATAATCATCATTTGTTACTGAAGACTTGAGCAGTAGTAATTCTAGCAAACTTTCTTCAATATTTACAACATCAATAAAACACTATATTCAGAAATAATTATGCTGGGATTGTTGTATGAAGGTAGTGTTTAAACAGCATATGAAATATAGCAATGTATAAACTGAAACAAGACAAAACGATGCTAAGTCTGTACTATGTTGGATGTTGTTCTTTCATTATTTCTAACTCAATTTGTTCTTGATCTGAAGAGGATTGATGACAACGATCAAGTGGCAGTAGTTTCATTCATTTCTTTATCTTTACAGTGTTGATGGTGTATAATGTAATACATCCTTAAGCAAACAACAAATGCACTGGGTTTTTTTCCCGCCGCCAGCTATGAATTTTGGTGTTATGGTGTTGAATATGGCACTTCTGATTGATTTTTACGTGAATGCTTGCTGTCCTTATCACCAGTGGCCTCACTATTCAGATGAACCTAATTCCAACTTCAGAGGTACTTGTAATTTAGATCCCTAAGTAAAGGTTCAGAGTTTCATGTAGTCCTACTCATGTACAATGTACACACCAGAATGACAACAGCAAGGGTTTGCAGTCTAAAAATCCCCCTAGCGTCACATATCCTGGGAACATACTATACTGAAACATTTGAAAACGTACATACAAAGTGCACATGAATTATTCCCCAAATTATTAAATCAACTTTCATCTTGATGTTTTGCATGCTACTAATAGGTTTCTGATTGACTCAAGTATTGTCTGCATGCTGGTAGTAGTCTGCTATATACTCTCTGATACATGTACCCTTTTGCTGCTACATACTCTCCGAAGACGGATCTAAAAATAGCTACTCTTTGTGTCTAGGTCACAAACATGAATGTATGCCTATAGCAGTGACAGTAGAAATGAATGTATGTTCAACATGTCTTTAGCCAACAGAGGAGAGATAATAACAGAAGACATGTTAACTTTAACCCACAGAGGAGAGATACTAACAGACATGTTAACTTTAGCCCACAGAGGACTTCAGCCCAGAGGAGAGATACTAACAGACATGCTAACTTTAGCCCACAGAGGAGAGATACTAACAGACATGTTAACATATCTTTAACAGTGAATTGGAAACATGTCTTTACACGTCCTTAGCAGCTAAAGGGTTAAATAAAACAAAAATCACAAGTTGTGTGTTTTTACTACCAAGAAACATTTTATGACAGTTCCTAGAATACATCTAGCAAGTTATTATATGAATGGAGAGAAAAGCATGTATGTGTATATATTTACTTTTTATCACAATTTTGGCAGGCTTCATACAATCTACAATCAGTTAAAGATAAACACAAAAGTTACAAGACATATTATGCCAGAATTATGTCAATAGACTATGTACATAAACTGCCCATATTATAAACAAATACAATATTTACCCACACTGAAATGATTTACATGTTGATAAACCCAAAAAAAAAACCCAACCATCTTTACCGCCTGTAATACCACTTTTTAGAGCAGTAGAGGACAGGGGGAACATGAGTCTGAAGAATTTAATGGTTGCATGGCTAGTACAGTCACCGCGAAACTGTTGAGGTTAGGATTCTTTTCTTTATGCCCCTGACAATGTACAATCGACTCTTAGGCTCAGATCACATACAAATCACACAGAGTGGTTAACAAGTGGTTGATATGGAGCGTTCAAGAAGTAACTCTCATTCACCATGTATCATGTCCTTTATATCACTCATCATAGCCTGCATAAAAAACTCTGTCTCTAGCAAGTTTTCCTATCCTCCAACGTCAGGTTAAAGGTTTCTCTAAGGTCCTGTTCTCACTTTTGCCTTTGTTGACCCCTGCCTCATTTTCCAGAAACCATGACCTTCTTTATTGCTTCATTTTTTATCAAATATTTTAGTTTCCGAGACATGATATTGTTTATGAGTCAGTGGTTCTTCATCTGACTTCTTTTGCACAATGCCTGTTCTTGTTAAATATAAAGCCAAAGTTGTTGTTAAATATAGAGCCAAAGTTGTTGTTAAATATAGAGCCAAAGTTGTTGTTAAATATAGAGCCAAAGTTGTTAAATATAGAGTCAAAGTATGCACAATTTGTAATCATTTCAATGTCTTTATTATTGATGGCAATTTTGGATTTACATAATGTTTTGTAAGTGAGCAGAGTCTTAGTTTTATTAACTCTAAGTAGGATGCCTAGATCCTTATCAGATGGTATGTGTTTTAGCAATCCCACAACATTAGCAGGTGGTATGTTTAGCAACCCTACAGCATCAAAAGGTGGTATTTTTATTAGCAACCATACATCATTAGCAAGTAGTATTTTTAGTAGCCAAATAACATGAAAAGATGATATTTATTTAGCAACCCTACAGGCGGTATTTTACGATGTAACCCAACATCATTACAGGGTGGTCGTTTCTAGAAACTCTACAGCATCCAGAAAGTGGTATTTATAGAAAACACTATAGCACCAGAAGGTGAAATGTTATAGAAACGTTACTGCAGCGGAATAATATATTTTTAGTAGAAGAATAATCAAATATTAAAATTAATCCTAGCAATATATGTTAATCCTGCATAATAAAGACAATATTTTATCCATGTTTTGAAAATGAAATTTAAAAAAAATGATTTAATCAAGAACAGTTGAATATAAAACAAGAACACTGAAGTCTTGACACGGGCATGATAAACATAAAGTCGTGATAAGCATAAACACATGACAAGCATAATTCTGTAATTTCAAAGTATATTTCCTTTTCTGATCTCAATATTCTGTGTAAATTAATATATAAAAGCAAACATTTTATAACTTTATCTTTCAATTTTATGCACCCGTGATCATCAAGTTTGAGAACCATTGAATTAATATGCTTTAATATGACGAATTATTAGTAGACATCGCTATTGCTGTTATCAGACAAAAGTGAACTGCATTAACAAGTTGTAAAGTCATTTATAAATAGTATAGTTAACAATACAGTATAAAAAGAATATTGACAAAAATAGTAGAACAAACCAGAATTAACTCTTAGTGGACCAGGGCAAAAGCCATTTAAGAGTAAAATGCCACTTAGTGTGGCTCCTGGTCCACAAGGAGTTAAGCCACATTTGCATTCATTGCTGAAGTGTATGTATGAGAAACATAAGATTAGACTGTTCAATACAAATATAAATGATAACCTACTTCTTTATGACTAATAAACAAGGCCTTTAATCAAGAACATCACATATCAATTGCAAACTTTCTCCTAAAGATGTCTCTTTGCATACATCATATCTGATTAATGGTATTAATAACATAGACACTTGTGGAAGACAAAACTTAAAAAAAAGCTTGATTGATTGATTGGCCCATCATTATTTCACTTTGGTGAATAAACAACCATGTGTCCTCCAAGCTCTTTCTTACACAGAAAGATTTCAGCAGAAGTGCACAAACTCAGTAGAAACAATGAGGGTCCTCAATGTGATTTTGAAGATAGTTAACATTTATCAGAATTTTTTTTTATTTCAGAGATTTTGCTAGGGCAGTGACTTTGCAACATACTCTTAAAAATTTGTAACTGCCAAGAGTTCTGTTATGTGATCAACTTGAACATAGAACCTGCATTTATCATCTGTCTTTGGTAGACTAGGAACTTGATCTCCCTAACTTGATCTCTTCATACTATTAACTCAAAATCACTAGATCAGGACCTCTGAAAAAATATCCTTTTGCTTCATAAGCAGAATGGTGACTGGAGTCATCTTTTGAGAGCTAAGGTCAGATTACTTAAAAGTTTCTGGGAATGTTATGTGTTAATAAGGTTTCTAGATGTTATGTTAATACGGTTTCTAGATGTTATGTTAATACGGTTTTTAGATGTTATGTTAATAAGGTTTCTAGATGTTATGTTAATAAGGTTTCTAGATGCTAAAGGCACATTGTCTCAACACTAATTAATATTTCGCCCGAGTGGTTACCGGGTTTCAAATTTGGGATGTAAAGAATAGAACCACTGTACCCTGCCACGCATGTCGTAAGAGGTGACTAAGGAGGTTTGGTTGAAATCAGATGCACGTATCCTAAACATGTACAAGTCTATGCATTTAGGGGCCTACCAAACCAATGTGCAACGTATACACGCTCTTGGCAAAGATTACACATATCACAAAGAGTGATTAAAATTGGTAGTAAAGAACGAACGGAAAGAAGAAGAAGAAGATTAATATTTAAAATTCAGAAAACTATATGTTGTCTTGTAACAATGTTTCTAGATGCTTATGGCACATTTTCTCAACACTGGTCAAGACTTACAATTCAGAAAATTCATAACTCATCTTGTAACAAAGTTTCTAGATATTATGGCACATTCTCTCAACACTGGTTAACAGCTAATATCCAGAAAAGTATAAGTTATCTTGTAACAAAGTTTCTAGATATTATGGCACATTCTCTCAACACTGGTTAACAGCTAATATCCAGAAAAGTATAAGTTATCTTGTAACAAAGTTTCTAGATATTATGGCACATTCTCTCAACACTGGTTAACAGCTAATATCCAGAAAAGTATAAGTTATCTTGTAACAAAGTTTCTAGATATTATAGCACATTCTCTCAACACTGGTTAACAGCTAATATCCAGAAAAGTATAAGTTATCTTGTAACAAAGTTTCTAGATATTATGGCACATTCTCTCAACACTGGTTAACAGCTAATATCCAGAAAAGTATAAGTTATCTTGTAACAAAGTTTCTGATATTATACAGACATTTAAATGTGTATCACTTATATGAGAATAGCATAAGTTGATATATCAAGATAATAAGTATTTAGATTATATACATTTTGTAGATATTATATATATATATATATATATATATATATATATATATATATATTTATTTGCTAAATATGAAAGGTTTTGCAAATGAAAATATTATATAACAAAATAGATCATGACATGTTACATAAAATCAGAGTTCACTGTAACTATTAATGTTACGAAATATAATTTTAACATTGCAAAATTAAAACATCCAGAATGACAAATAATGAATTAAATGAATAATTAAACAGCTCATTAAGTTATAAGGCCACACATTATTTGTACACTGTAAATGAAGGAACTCCGAATAGTAAAACCAAGGAGAAATTAGTAAAAAGAAGTAAACTAGTATGGCACGTTTCATACAATTGATATAAAAATTAATTTTACAAAATGATAAGTCAGTGGCACTGGTTTTTTCATGTGTAAAAGTCAACAAGTTATCTAATTAAACAAAACATTAGTATTCATTAACAACATACAATATTGGCACTCAACTTTGTCAAACCTGAATATCAATAAGAAAACACAGGAAAAATATATCATCTTTCACATATAAACTATTTCTTTTCTCAAATATTTAAAACTAGAAAATGATATTTATCAGACATTAAAAACTAGAAAACAATATCTTTTCTCAGACATTAAAAACTAGAAAACAATATCTTTTCTCAGACATTAAAAACTAGACAACAATATCTTTTCTCAAATATTCAAAACTAGAAAACAATATTTTTTCTCAGACTCAAAACTGAAAATACATTTTCTCAAACATCCAAAACTAGAAAAGAATACATTTTCTCAAACATTCAAAACTAGATAACAATACCTTTTCTCAAACATCCAAAACTAGAAAACAATACCTTTTTCCTTAGACCTTCAACAAGAAAACTACATGTTCTCAGAAATTAAAAATATTGATTTGTATGACAGTTAATATTAACATATAATATAACTTATGCAGGAACTTGAAGGATATATTGGGGAGTAGGTTTCATAAGACAGATTTTATCTAACTATAGGAAAGTGTGTAGGTTCTAACAAACATCCTATATGAAACAAATTGCTAATCCAAACATGACACACATCACATGATAACCAATGTAAATAAAAACACTTCCCAAGTCTATGGGTCCTCAGGTATGGTACAAATGAAATTGAGACAGACATCAACAATTGTGCATGTGGTTAGCAATCGTTTGCCATCAAACAAAGTACAGCAACAATCACCGCTGTAAAGCCGAAGGATTGACTTCACTGCACCGGGTTTTACTCCATATGGCTTGGTCCCTCTCCGCAGAAATGGCACGCCACCTGCCGAAAGTATTGCACAAAGCACAAACTCCGTAGCTCCGGCAACAATCCTAGGGTCTCTGGAAAAACTGCTGCACTAGTGAACAGAAGGCTGCGGTCCGGATTCGAACCTACAACCTTCGACTCGCAAGGCAAAGGGCTTAACCACTCAGCCACAGCTGTAAAAGAATAGGAAGTGCTTAGCAGCAAACATCTAGCCAAGATTAGCTATTCTGTACTTAAATTGACATTACAGCACTCCAGACAGACGCATAGGTATCCTGTCTCCCTCAGACAATGTCAAAGGTATACATGATGAGGGTCCCCATTGAAAACTGGTTAAATGCCAACCTGTCATCTCTCTTCTTACTGTGAACACACAAATTACAAGGATAGTATATCCAAGTAAGCATCTGAAGATGCCTTGACAGACTAGTTCATATGTATGGTTCCAATTTCACTGCAACGGGTCACCTCATAATTGCTCTGTTCCTGTGCCAATGAAAATCACACGAAATGCTAACAACTATGAACTGTCTTCTACGTGAACTAATTCCAAAATGAAACAGCCGTACTGCCACAAAAAACAATCTGCACCGCATAAATGCATATGGCCGTCGCTAAAGTGTCAACACAAAACTGTTCATCACTTGAATTGTGATTCATGTCAAGGGGGAACATCAATCACGACAAAATCCAGCTTTCTGCACACGCAATATCACTACATACGGCAGATTGAGTCGGTTCGTCATAACCGTTGTCCACCATTTTCTGAATACACACAACAAACGACGGTTGACACAGCAAAAGAATTCCATGTAACATTCATAGCTCACAGCGTTGCTCAAGCACTAACTCAGTAGCTCGGCAAACGAAACCGGAAAATACTCTACCAAACATGGTGGAAATGTGCTAGCAAAGTCGTATCCAGAATCAAACAGTCCTGATTCTGATTGCCCCCATTCTGCCATTGCTGGCCAGATTTTCCTTACAGTTAAATCTTGGATACAGTTAAAGATTGGGAAGCCTTGATAGTTGACGCCAATTTGTACTTAGTCTGCCGTTATAGACTTTCCAAAGCATGAGCTGAGAGATAGCACAATAATTGCGCTAATAAACAGTGTTTCAGAGATCCATTAAAGGAGGACAAAATCAATGGTCTACTAAGAGAAAAACAAATTAGAAAAATTGAGCAAAATGTGTAGAAGAAACAAATATGAAAATGAAGTTAACAAGTGAAATTTGGACAATAGTTCTATGATGCAAATAGATTTTGCAGGTAGCTGAGATAATATACATTTTGTGGTTTTCATGTCTATGATTTTGCAGGTATCTTAGACAGCAGTTCATACAAGCTGTGGTTTTCATGTCTATGATTTTGCAGGTATCTCAGACAGTAGTTATTACATGCTGTGGTTTTGCAGGTATCTCAAGACAGCAGTTCGTACATGCTGTGGTTTTATGTCTATGATTTTGCAGGTATCTCTAGACATCAGTTCATACATGATTTATAGTTTTAAAAAAAGGAACAAGATACGCAAATCATCATGTACCTGGTCAGATGGTAAAGGAGATCACTTCTCTTCTGTGTAGCGACAATCAGCTTTGATGGTGATATTTTTTCATGCCATGAAATTAGATTGCAATAACATTTACTTCAATATTACAGTCTGGTTGAATCTGTATTTTGTTTGTTTAGATAACCATAACATCCTTGACATTCAGTGAGGTCTTCATCTTTACTTTCTACTTCTATAATAACATGTACTTGTAGATCTATTATCAGTAATATATATTTTGAAACAGGAAGATATATATCAGTGATTGACATGATAAAACATGAAGTCAAAAAACAAAATAGTTACAATTTCACAGAATAATGGTGGTAAAACAGACTGCGATGAGACAATGTGGTTCACATTTACACAGATGCATTAAGTTAAAGGCAGTTTCAAGAGAAATTGTTTGTATTTTTCTTCATTCATTCTAGTATAACTATTTCATAAACCAATCTTTGTTCATTTTATATGATTTGACCCAAGATTGAAAACTCGAAGCTCTGGTTAGAAGAACTATGATTTGACCTATTTGAGTAAAAGTATGATGTGCTATGTTTATAGCTTTAGCTGCAATATCTGCATCTTTCATTACAATCAATTTCATCACATACTTTTTTTGGGGGAATTTGCTCTCCCAGTTGTTTCATGATGGTAGATTTAGTAGGAATACAATTTTAGCAATTAATATCTCAAAGTTTGCCCAGACAAATCTGCGTTTATTTCTATTGTTACAGTCAGTGAATCATTAATGAGTGCAATTTGCACACAATATCTCCATGTTTTTTCATCTATCTCAGATAGATCTAGAACCTAAACCTCTTATATACCCTGAGATGAGGTATCTCTGAGAGTTTTTCTGAATTGCTTTCTGCCTAGAAGTAGAAACAAATACATTTTAGTGTTGATGGAGAACTTCCATATACACAACCCAGAGACTTGAGTGAAATAAACATTGAAACATAAGACCAAAGTATAAGAAAGTAAAACTACAGAATAAATAAAGATACACAGGAAAGTACTTATAAAAACAGCACAAAGTATTCCTGTTTCTGTTGAGCAAAGTGAACATCACCATAAAAAACAAGTAAATCCATATTTTTAGAACAAACTAAATTGATAATTTTCTCTCTAGTTTATGTATCATCTAAGTTTGGTCAACTAATGATGCAGATATGCGAATGTCTAGATATTCATACTGCTATTGTGATATTCACCAACAATCTCTATAAATTTGTCATGAATACAGTGAGATTGGTTCCAGTTTCTTTTAACCTTAACCTACAGCAATTGAAAAACAATTTTTCCAGAAAACAGAAAAAAACCTTTGATTTCAAACACCAAAGGAGATAGGTTGAACAACATAAAATAACTTTGAAAATTTCTAACAGTAATATGCATAAGTAATCTTTACCATGCAATTAGAATGTTAACATTTCAGAATCAGATTTTTCTACTTCTCACTGTATTCTATCAGACCAGTAAAAACCAAAAACATTTTTGTTTGTTTGTTTGTTATATAAGTTCTTTAACTCTTTCCACGCCATTTATTTCCTCAATTTTTAAGCAGTTAATTCAAGGAAGTAAAAAAAAATAAAAAATTACGATCCCAACTACTTGTCAATAAATAAACATATATATCTTATTATATACTAAATTGAAGAAAACTGGATAACCCAATAGAATAACAAGGTTAAAAAGTAGCATAAGTAAAATAGAAGTAAAACTAGAAAGACTTCTTATAAGGGAAGCAACTCTATGGCGCAGTGTGCGGCTTAAAGCGTGCAACGGACTTCCGCCATGGCGCAGTGTGCGGCTTAAAGCGTGGAAAGAGTTAAGCAGAGGTATGACACTTTAAACTTGTGGACAAGCCTTTTATTAGTTATATCAGAGCTTGTAGGCCAGCAAACATGAAAAATAAGAATGAACTCCTTTCGGAGATTCCTGCCCAAAAAACATTTAGTCAACAATTTCAGACTTGAAGTTATTCATATAGTTAAGAATTAAACTAGATAGAGTTTAATTTAATATGTAGCATTCATTTTTTTAAAAAGTACATAGAAATTTATAACAATAAATGTGGCTTATTGTGGTTTAGCTATTCAACAATAAAACACCAAACATATAAAATATATCACAACTACAATGATAGAAAGTTGCATTGCATGAATAACAATTTGAAAAGACAACAATTTTGTAACTGTATGGCACAAAAATAACGTTATTCTGAAATGGCAATTTGAAAACAAATATAATCTTCAATCCAAATCATGATGTTGTCACCCAGTTATAAACCAGAGAAATGCCTTTTGCATGACTGTATCATGTACAACAAAGTTTGAGACCATCTATAAGGCTTAGTAGGTACTAAGAATTGATAAAAAGTTTGCCTGAAAAACGGTTTTGCAGGCTAATCTTATTGAATTTAAACTGATTAGGGGTTTTTTTACATGCTCAACTTGAACACAGGACATTCATGTATTGTCCGTTTCCGATAGGACTAGGAACTCAATCTCACCTGCATTGAAATCAGGGATCTCAGGAAAAATTATCCTGATCGCTTGACATGGGAATAAACCGAGTACCTTTTGGAGCAAGAGTCAAGCACCTTACCTCTATGACACAGAGATCCCCCAATTTTAATTAAAATAAAATTCCTACACAATTTCCACAATCTTCAAAATTACATCTGGGACCATTGCCGGTGCTACGAAGTTTGTGTACTGTCGCTGAGATCATCCTGTGTAAGAAAGAGATCTAAGCACACATGGTTATTCACTAAAGTGCAATGATGATGATCGTATCATCAATCAATAAATCAAAAGTTGATAAGGCATATCCTTGCTATTTGAAAGAAATTGCCTGCATGAATATATAAGTTATGTCAGTCAAGTCAAATGTTCATGCTAGTGGTCTAATCTACTGATGTAAACACAGCTTAGAATAATGATGACTATCCAATTCCAAATAACCAATCCTATGTCTATTAAGTGGGGAACCCTTCAAAAACCCTCAAGAGGAATATAATTCTTTGTTTGGAGTAAACATTTTGAGTACACTAGCATTGTGGACATGTTCCAAATATTGAGTAAATTAGCAATGTGGATATGTCACACATTTTCACCAAGGAATACCCAGGAGCTCACTCTAATACAATTGAAGTCAGAGAGTGCAACTCTGCTAAAAATCGATGTAGGCGTATCATGATACTAAGAAAATTGTTACGTACTGTTTAACAAATTTCTTATTCTACAATGATAGTTCTATAACCATAATCTTTAAACATTTAGAAGTTGGTATTTTTATTATATTTTACTATACTCCTCTTTTACAGTTGTAAGTTACATAAAATCTGCAAGCAATTCCTCAATACCGCATTATCCTGGGCAACTAGTTCAATCTCCTCTATGGAGTTCAGTCTGATATTTCTCATCTCTCTCAGAAAAGATCATTTCAGGGTTTCCCTAGGGTGACCTCTCTTTCTTGAACCATTTGCATCCTACTTCAATGCCTGCTTTGGTATTATTTGATCATTTCTTTTTAAGGTATGCCTAACATATCTTCATCTTCTCCTTCGTATAACAGTTGTCACTAGTGGTTGACCAGACATTCTTTGATTTCATCCATTCTCCTGAATTCGCCCCATTTTACGTTCATTATTTTTCATAGGTATCTATACAAGTTACCTAGTGATACTGTGGAACAAATTCAGGATAAGACATTAAATCATAGAGATGTCTTGAAGCCACAACCTTCTGAACACAAGGCAAACACTTAAAGTCTACATCACAGAGAAAGTGTGCAGCAAATTTAGTTGATTGTGTAGATGTTTACAGCATGATATTTAATAAAAGTATATCACAATGGAACAAATTTCTCAACAAAATGAGATGATTCTGATTATGAAAATAAAAAGAAAAGCATTCAAACCCACTAATTTTCATATTTACTCAGCTACAATGAGACTAACATACTTGTTTAACTTAGCTGCTTCAATTCTACCTTGGGGTATAGAAGCTAAACAGAGATACCAACACACAATTCTATCAGCTGTTTCACCTATTATATGGTTCCAATTCAGTCTCAAGTCTGTAAAAGACTTTAATATTGTTTTCCCCGGCCGACTTTGAAACTTGTTAACTGCCTCTTGACATCCAAAGCTTGCTCTAGTACTTGATCTACTTGTATCTAAAAGGGGCTAAAGGTGAAGGATTGACTTCATTGCACTGGGCTTACCCATATGGCTCTGTCCCTGTCGGCAGGCAGGGCATGAAATCTACCGAAAATGTATACTTGTATATATACCAAAATAAAATTAGATATCTCGATTTCAATATTAAATAATATGGTGGATTTGAATGTGACACATATTCATTATGCAATATATATTTGTTTAATTGGTTCAGTAATCATAGCTGTCCATCGCAGCATGATGATAACAGTCTCATATGTGTGCTGCTGCACTCTCTGGTGTTACCATTGGTTAATTAATAAGTTTATTCTTTCTAACATTTGGAATCTTCTGCTTGCAAGATAATTTGCAATTAAAAATGTATAATATTAGATGACTGGACTATAGTATTATGAATCAACAATTCCATATATATATATGTCAGTGGAACATCTCAGCTAAAATTAGGGGTGTTCTCTGTCCCAACTGCTTCTGTCAATCTTGCCTTGGAGATTTTACTGTTGATCACTTCTGAAGGCAAGGACATCTTCTTCATGAGGTTGTTGTACCAGACTGTCATGAGTCTCACTTGCGGCATGAAGCTTAACAGCTGCTTTAATCTCTGAGTGGGTTCAGTTTTGGCTGAGGAAAGATGAAAGCAACATGATAATGACTATAGCTAGGTTATGAAATTTATATATACCTATTTATCTATCTGTCTATCTACTGTTTTTTCTTGTGCATTTCAGTGTTCATAGTATGTGAAAAGTTCTGGCAATTGCACCTCGTATATAGTATTTCCTACCAACTCTGATATTTCAGAGGTCCATCGTTGCATGGGCAACCTTTGGTTTTAAAATCATCATCTCTGTGGCTAAACCCTTTGCCTTGTGAGTCATAGGTCGTAGGTTCGAATCTGGACCATGCCATTCTGTTCAGGAGTGCAGTTTTTTCCAGAGACCCTAGGATTGTTGCTGGAGCTACGGAGTTCATGCTGCGTGCAATACTCTTGGCAGGTGGTGTGCCATTTCTACGGAGTGGGACCAAGCCATATGGGGTAAAACTCGGTGCAATGACATCAATTCTTCAGCTTAAAAACCCTTTATAACTTTAAAACCATCGTATCTCAGTAGTAGTGCTCGCTGGGGTGTATTGTTGAATGGTAGTCATGTTACATGGCTGAACCATTTGTTTTTTGTTTCTTAATATGTTCTAGCTCTGGTGCTGTACTTACCAAGTCTCTAACAGTTTTGTTTTTGATCTATCTCTTCTTGTTACTCCATTATATTCCACAAGGATTTCATCTATGTTGTTTTATATATACTACATTTCTCATATCACAACAGGTTAAGTATTTTTTTAAAACGCCTACTGGTTTCAGAACCAAAAGAAATTTAATATTATTCCTATTAAAAGAAAAAGTGATATAATTGCTTGGTTGACAAAATAAGAAGAACATTTATAACTGTCATTAATTTAACCTTACTTATTAATTTAACCTTACTTATTAATTTAACCTTACTTATTTATTATTTGCCATTATTATTATTTACCTTTATTAAGTTAACTTACTATTAAGTTTAAATTCTATAATTTAACCTATGATATTAATTAACTACTATTAATTTAACCTTACTTATTAATTTAACCTTACTTATTAATTTAACCTTACTTATTAATTTAACCTTACTTATTAATTTAACCTTACTTATTAATTTAACCTTACTTATTAATTTAACCATACTATATAAATTTAACTTTAAACTATTAATTTAGATCTTACTTAAATTGACCATTAATTATTAATTTAACACTTACTTTTATTTAACCTTACAGTAGTAAATTTAACCTTACTTATAATTTAACTGCTTATTAATTTAATCCATTAATTTAACCTTACTTATTAATTTAACCTTACTTATTAATTTAACCTTACTTATTAATTTAACCTTACTTATTAATTTAACCTTACTTATTAACAAAGAAAACAAACAACAATAAGACACAATAGAAGTAAATATAAGTTAACTAAATGTAGATTATACAAATCTGCATCTGAATGATAAAACTAGTACAATAGCTTTCTTTTATTTAATCCTGTTTGCTGCACAGTGTCAGGATAGAAAGAGATTTTTAGAACAAGCTTTTGTTTGCACTTCATAAATAGTGTTTTAACTGCCTCTGTTATTTCTGAGGTCCACCTTTTGCATGGACTGCCTTTTACACTGTATCAAAGTAATATTCGCCCGAGTGGTTACCGGGGCCCAAATTTGGAGTGTAAAGAATAGAACCACTGTTACCTGCCACACATGTCGTAAGAGGTGACTAAGGAGGTTTGGCTGAAATAGGATGTACATGTCCTAAACGTGTAGAAGTCTGCGTTTAGGGGCCTACCAAACCAATGTGCAACTTACACACGTTCTTGGCAAAGATCAAACATATCGCAAAGAGTGAATAAAATTGGTCGTAAAGAATGAATGCAAAGAAGAAGAGAGTAATATTGTTTTTTGATCTAATGGTAATCCGCTTATGTGGCTGAACCATTTAATTTGTTGTTTATTTATGAAATTCAGTAGTGATGTTGTCCCCACTTTTTTCCTGATGTTTTCATTTCTAAACTGATCTCTTCTTGATATTCCTAACATTCTGCGTAGACTGTCATGACTAGTTTTCCTCTATCGTTGGATGTCAGCATCCAGACTTTGCACTGATAGCATAATGTTGGGAGAAAGATTGTGTTGAAAAATGCTCTTTTATTGCTGATAGTGACATGTTTGCATTTCAAAATTTTGTCCTATGATTTGATATGTTGGATTTCATTAGTTATTCTTTCATTTGCTGAAAAAATGCTCCCTAAGTATATAAAGTCTTTGACTTGCATTAATTGATGTATATCAAAGAAGATATTTGTAGCGTTTTCCCTCTCTAATAAATGTCATTACTTCACTTTTGTCAATGTTTATTCTCATATTACAAAAGCTGTAAAACTATTACATCATTACTTAAAAAATATGACTGTTTCTAGAATAATGACATCATCAATAAAGTAGTATTACTGTTTTTAGTACAAGGGCATCTCTATATCCTCTTCATGTCCCGATTGAAACATAAGGCTTCCACAAGAGACGTCCACTGTTGCTGTTCTGCTGCCTTTCTACCAACCGTCTCCCACATCAGACCACACTCCTTCAACTCTCTCTCCACCGTTCTTCTCCATGTTCCTTTGGATGTCCAGGCCTTCTCTTCGTCTCCGCTGTCCATCTGAGAGCTGTCCTAGCCAATGCCCCCACTGTCATAATATAAGGGCATTAATTATATAAATTATTACTGCTTCAAGAATAATGATATATCATAAATACATTATTATTACTATTTCTAGGAAATGCACAAGAAAAGAAATAATGTATCTATATCAGTTGTAATTCAAGAATACTAACTGGATATGTGAGCCTGCAGAGCATCAATTAAAGCATCCCTCACCACACATACAATTTCAGGTTTCAACAGTCCAGGACAATCTGTAATCACATATAATTCATAATTTATAATAAAACTTTTAGTGAAAAGCTATATCAACTCATTATTTTGGTAATATGTCCCATTAACTGTAATAAATAATAAAATTTCCAGTAGTCTTGTTCAGATCTTATTTTATAGAGTACCTATCACTTCATATTTCTAGGTTCTAGTATGCAGGAGAGCCAATTCAACTGGTATATCTTATCTTATCTTAACCACATTAGTTGTGAAGCGTCATGGGGAGAATTAGTTTTCTATCTTGTGCCAGGTGTGTTGTGCTTGTCGTTGTCAGTCCATGCTTTCGCAGGGACTCTGAGATGTTATCTATCCATCATATTCTTGGCCTACCTCATGCTCTGCGCCCTGAGTGTCGATTATTGTAGGCACATGATGGTAGTAAATGTGGTTCCATTCTCATTAGATGGCCTCCTTCTAGGTGTACTGTATGCGTGGTATAGTACCAACGATGCTTCTGATATTCTGGTTTCTCACTCTGTCTCTCCTTGTAAGGTTGACAGCTTTTCGTAGACATCACATTTCACATGTTGTAATCTTTCTTTCTTGTGTCTTAGTCAGGGGCCATGTTTGACACTGATAGCAGTTTGTCACAGGTATAAACAAATGACAAATAGATAAATCTGTAAACTATACTAGCAGTGTCATTTATCGTTATGAGTTAATCACTGTGTATATTACTTGTAACAACCGAGTGGTTACCGGGGCCAAATTTGAGGTGTAAAGAATAGAACCACTGTTACCTACCATGCATGTCGTAAGAGGTAACTAAGGAGGTTTGGCTGAAATTTGATGCGCATGTCCGCTAGGGAATGCTAACCTGAAGCAAATGCTTGCAGAAAACGGATACACCTGGCCATAAGGCGCATAACATGGTGCAACAACCCCTCACAATGAGGAATGGGATAACAGATTCTACGGTCGCCAATCTGCCTCGGAGATTTAGCCATGCAGTAAGAATGTCAGACCTACCATAACGAGGGTGGCCAAAACTTCCTGCGGGAAGAGGTCGGCACAAACGGGAAGCAGAAATCATAGGAATTATATCCTACAGAACTGCCATCAGTATGCAGACTTGAGAAGAAAGAGGTGGCCCACTTACACTAGCTTCCAAGACAAACTGTATGGTGTGGCTGATAATCTTCTAGTGAGAACGCAGAAGAAGAATATTACTGGTAAACTTTACCCAGGGAAACTACAATTACTAGCATCTTTGTCTTAATTTGATAACTTTGAACTTTTTGAAAGGACAAGTTTCTAAACCCAAACATCCTCCGATTGTAGCAGGGTATGACTTGTGTTCCAGTTGATCTAGAGGTCATTATATGTAAAATTAATGAGTTAAAATAGACAAATCATAAACTGTATGGTGGAAGCTATGCAAAATGTGAACTTTTGTTTGTACTTATAGAAAGAAGTGTACTGAAATGGTCTGTGAGTTGATGACTTAATCCGGAATACAGGGATATCAATTTTAGAGTGTCTACTACATTTATTTGTGCGATAACTACACAGAGCATAGACTCTCTGAAAAAATCTAGAATCTGTTGAAATGACTTTTGATAAATACAATCTCAGAAAAAACAGTCTCTGATGAACCACAGCCTTTGACAGAATATTAACCCTTTCGCTCTTCTGAGCTTATATACCTTCTCACAATTTTTTTTAGATGGTGTAAAACCAGTATAATGGTTGTTCACAGTATACACTGTAATATAAGTGTGTCTGAAGATAAAAGAAAAATTATGGAGCGAAAGGGTTAAGTCTTGAATGAAAAATAACCTTTGCTATATTCCTTGAGTAAGCTCTCTTTTAGAAGTAATTTGGACACGTAAAGAGACACAAAAGGTTGAAGAATACTATTATGAAAGGAGGCATCCCGGCATAGAGAAGAGGAAGACCAAGGAGAAGATGAATTCAGGACGTAACTGATGATTTGAGCATGACGGCTGCAGAGGCGGAAGATACGGCCTACGAAGAGGAAATTCAAACGACTGTTAGGGTGGCAAAGTTCTGCTGAGGACAAGTTATTTGATGATGATGAAGCTGTATTACACATCTTTTTTGTTATTATCGAGAATAGTCATTTAGGGTGTCCCAAAAGTAGTGGACCAATTTCAATTCTAGATTGCATAAAATAATTAGATGCACATTATATTATTAATTCTTTCAATGCAAGTGGAAGATTTCGAGATATATTTGTGGAAACTTGACTTATTGTGTTTGATGTCTGTTGGTGCATAAAAGATTAAGATGGATAGATTGGACAATAGTAAAGAAGAACATAGTTACATTTTAGCTGTACTTCACTAAAGGACACATCATATTGCAATCAGAATTCTGGCACAAATTGTTTAGAATTTGTATAGTTCAAAAACAAATAATGTGATAAAATTATGAAAACCAATCAATACATTAAGTATCACCTGTAAACCTATTAACAAATTTGTTTCTTCAGATTGACCAACAATACACTTTTTCTGAATACACCTAATTGTGAAACATATATCCAAAGAAATGAGTGCTCTGACTAAATATGAGTACAAAAAGTATCTGTTATATTAATAATAATAGCCATCCGTCGCAAACAATGATGACAACAGACTCAGACATGTGTTGTTGCACCTCTCTGGTGCATGCAGAGGTGACTATAGAGTCCAATTCTGAAACACAATCCCCTACCACAGGTGAGGCATACATGATCAAGGTTAGACATGTGGGTGTTGTGTGTTCTATCTTTCGCTAGCTCGCTTCTTCTGTGCCTCAACATTACAACGATTCTCAGCTAAGCGAGTTTCTCTTGCATTGTTACTGCGCCCCATTGGCATTCTTGTGTAAGGGATTCCGAGCATGTGGTATCAATATTGAAGCATTTTAGAGACGCTTTAAAGAGTGTCTTTAAAGCTTTATTTCCATCCACCAACCTATCATCTGTCCCCATTAAGTTTGTCATACATCAACTGTTTTGCATTTTTTCTTCTTCTTTTTGTCGTCACACTGCTACCGGGTTGTTGCCCAGTGTTGTGGTTTTCTGTTTTTGTCTTGCGCTGTTCTGGTGGCTTGGTGATTGTTATTTTTGCTCTTTCACAGGATTCTGCTAGCCATCTAACCATCTTTTCCATGGTCTTCCTCTTGCCTTCTTTTCCGATGTTCTGTTGTAGAAGACTCTGTATACTGTGGAGTTTGGATGCATTCTTATTAAGTGGCCAAACCACTTCATTCTTTGTTTATCTATGTAATTCAAGCACGGTTTTGTGCCAACTTTCTTTCTATTGCATCGAATCTATTATATTACAATTGTGATCAGTATCAGACTCAGCTGACCCAATTAACCAACGTTAGTAATAATGACAACAAAAAAAGCTATCAAAGCTCCACACTAGCACCAACACAAGTACCTTCTAAAAAAACTTAACAATTAAAAAAACAGCATGACTTACCTATGCTAGTCATGCTGATAGCACATATCATGGATGCCTCAGTCCTGTCCATTTGTATGTCATGTATTTTATCACCCAGAGACAACAAATGTATTTTATAAGAAAATAAAGGGTTCTGCATAGGCATTGTCCAATTCCATATATGCTTGAATCTCTTAGACTCCGGGTCATAGAATTCTGTACATGCTATTAGAACCATCAACCCAAATCCTACATGTTTGCCAAGTGAGATCCGGTCTTGGATGTCCAGTTTGAAGTATCCTAAGAACAAAAAATGTATATTCATTTAACCAAGATAGGTTGTGTATATGTTTGGTGGTATCACCAAGCAAGTAGAGTATTTGTATATAAATCTTCATGGTATGGGTTCAAATCCTAGTAGGAAAGAATAGTTAACCTTTTGGAGGTGAAATAAAATAATATGTGAAAATAATATAATACAATCAAATGTGAACTGAGAAAACTAGAGAAAAAGGATACAAATATGAAATGAGAAAACTAGAGAATAAGGACAAAAATATAAATTAAGAAAACTAGATAAAAAGGATAAAAATATAAACTGAGAAAACTAGAGAAAAAGGATAAAAATATGAAATGAGAAAACTAGAGAAAAAGGATAAAATATAAACTGAGACTAGAGAAGAAAATATGAACTCAAACAAATAGAGGAAAGATAAATACGACCTAAGACAACTAGAAAAAATGATAAAAATATGAACTGAGAAAACTAAGAGAAAAAGGATAAAAATATGAACTGATAAAACTAGAGAAAAAGGATAAAAATATGAACTGAAAAAACTAGAGGAAGAAGATAAAAATACAAACTAAGACCAACTGGAGAAAAAGGATAAAAATATGAACTGACAAAACTAGAGGAAGAGGATAAAAATATAACTAAGACCAACTGAGAAAAAGGATAAAAATATTAACTGAGAAAACTAGAGAAAAAGGATAAAAATATAAACTAAGACAACTAGAGGAAAAGGATAAAAATATGAACTGACAAAACTAGAAAAGGATAAAAATATGAACTAAGACCAACTAGAGAAATAGGATAAAAATATAAACTAAGACAACTAGAAAAAGCAACAATAAATCTGTACAGGATAAATGGAGAAAAGAATAATGAAAGGTAAACTGCAAAAACATAAAACTAAGCAGAGATAGAATAACTATGATAACCAGAGAAAGGGATTATAAGTGTAATTCAAATTGTGAGAAACAGGGACAATTAGAATAACTGAAAATAAATCTACTCGTACAAATAGAATAAATTACCTGGAATGTTTCTACAGAATCTCTGTCCAGCCACAACATGGCGGGCAATTCTTCGCTGGATGTGATGCCAATGTTCAAGCTGGTCTTGTGACATATTCCTCTGTAGTGACAACAATGAAATATTATTTCATAATTTCAATAAAACAAGTTTTACTTAACTTTCCCATTCAGACTGAGAAACAATAAAATCATCTCATCAACTAAATGAGTTTTTATGCTAAGAAAGTTGGTTTCTTAAACTTAAATATACCATAAATCGAGGCTGGGTAAAGTAAGCACTTGAAGAGATATGGATGTAAATTGGTGTCAGAAATGAATACATAACCACATAGTAACTACACGAAACTTGAATTGGGACGAGAACATTTAATTTGTTTTAATTTTCAGAACAGGACTTCTGAGTGTCAATGTTAAAAAAGAACTATTTTTCAGACCATGACATATATTGAGGAATAAAGTGTTAGGCCTGTATTTTTTATTGACCATCTGCGCACTATGGGTATGTGATCAACATCACGCCAGCCGTCTCTCCTTCTCAGTGCTTTTCTGTTACCTAATTGAGGTTGGGTCGACCCACAGCCATGCTCTAGCACAGGCCAGATAACTGGCCGGGTATTCCCTGACCTAGATAAGAAAAGGGATCTGGAAATTACAGATGTTTGATAGAAGACTGAACGCTTTTTCAATTTTACTCAATTCGGTGAGTTAATGGTTATTTATTGGTGAAAAATATTTATAATATTGATATTCCTTATTGTTAAAGTTAACTTGTTGCATAATATGACTTCGAGTTAGCATTTTGTGTTGATTTTAAAATGAATTCGTCTATATACACAATACTGGAATGCGAGGTCACGTGGTGTAGTTGGGGTCTGATTTCCACAATTCTTACCTGAGTCCGAAGGCCCAGTAGTTTATAGTTGGCTCTGGTCGACCTGAGAGCCTTTATGGTCGGAAAAATATTCCATTCAAACTAGGAAATTTAGCCCGGACCATGCGTCGGAGAATTGAGTACACTAACCACTACACTATCGCAGCTCTTGAGTGTCAATGTGTTCATACCAAATGTAGAGATATTGGCAAAAGATCTATGAGTCTCCATGTACAGATGCCATTATTGTGTGTGACTCGCAGTGAATGTTTTGGAAGGTGGTGTTACGAGTGGATAAGTATATTAGATTTCCAACCTTCTGCTGGTGGACCTACTGTCCTGGACATGCGGATGCTCACAGAAAACAGACAGTTTGCACCAAAAGCACTGATTGTCAAAAAGGTTAAAAACTGATAGGAGGGGTAACCTGCAGTTACTGATCGATTATCTGTTAAATAAGAACATTGCAATTGATGTTGAATCTATAAAGTATTTAACTGATTGGCTCATAAGACGCTGGAAGCGCCACTATTTATTTGTTTTAGAACAACAATCTTAAAGACAATCCATTTACCTACAAAATGGTACATTACTCATAAAGTTCTGTTAATAATTAAGAAAACTACAGCTGAATTTTTACATACATCTGCAATGTGAAAATAGTGCCTAAATTTAATTCAGCCACAACCCGTTTTTCAATTCGGAAGGTAATCATCATTCATTAAGGAATTTGAAATCACACGTTGTGTAAGCAGAAGTGAACGCATGAGAGGTAGAATGGGAAGAGTGATTAGCCAGTGAGCTACAGAAACTATCAACATGCATACACCTTTAGCATCTGCTGGAGAAAGCTGAGCACTTACTGGTCTACCCGGCGTGCTATGAAGTCAGTTCAGCAACCAATAACTAAGCTGCAACTGTCAATCTTTTCAATCGTCATCAATGTTTAATTTGGGTAATTCCCTTCAGTTGCTCTCATGCGTCTTTGGTTTCTCTTACTTCTACTATATATTTTACAGCAAGTTTTCTATCTCTCAAACTCATATGTTTGAGTTCTACTTCAGCAGGTATTCTTCCATATCTCAAATTCTTCCTTTTTCACCCGGAATTCTAACTTCCAGCAGGTATTCTTCCATATCTCAAATTCTTCCTTTTCACCCGGAAGTTCTACTTCAGCAGGTGTTCTTCCATATCTCAAATTCTTCCTTTTCACCCGGAAGTTCTACTTCAGCAGGTGTTGTGTCTCTCTGAATTTATCAGTTCACCTGAACGTTCTAGTAAAACATGTGTTCATCTGTTTTTCTAACTCGACTATTCACCTAGTACCTGGGCGTTCTACTACAGCAGGTGTCCTTATGTTAACCTGCGAGTTCTACTTAAGTGAGAATGTGGCAATACTGTAAGGTTGTTTTCTGAGGGTGTGGGTTAGTTCTCACTATTTTCTAAAACTCAACTGTATTGGTCCTGGCTTATTCTCTCCCCGAATTCCAAATTTGCTTTTATATCATTCGCTCAAATGAAACTTTTTTTAAACGCAGAAATCTGTGTTACCCACAGAAAAAGCACATTATCAACTTTTGATAAAAGACACGAGAGAGATGAGTTGTCTTAGAAGAGCTGCAGGTGTGACAATAAGAGACAAAATTAGAAATGAAGAAATCAGAAGACGACTAACCAGTCATGCAATTCATAAAAAAACAACAGATTAAATGATCTGTACACCTGACAAGAATGTCCTGGTATCGCCTACCACAGAGAGTAACACAGAAAAAGTATAATTAGTACAAAGCAAGAGGAAGACCACGCAAAATGTGGAGCGACGGCATCAAGAACAGCCTTACAAAAATGAATATCAACTTACAAAGTGCCTTAAAACAAGCATACAAAAGATCACTACGCTCCCCCCTCCCCCAACACTTCTATAAAGAAGTAAATGATGGAAGAGAAGAAGAAGATGAAAAACAAAAAAATTTCCGGCATGTATTTATAAAATGATACTTAAAGCACACGGTGACAACCAGAAAAAGCTAAAGGGGTGGCAAATGATGATAGACTGAGAAAAGAAGCAACTCTTTCACGATCTGAAATGATAGTCAGACAACATGACAGAGTATTGTGGAAATCCAAGATCAACTTCACCAGCTGATATGGCACATGGTGATGATATATTGATGGTGGTCTACAGTTTTATGTTTCATTCGTAAACTATATTTCATAGAATAGGACATGTTTTATATTTGCATTGATCCAGGTAGAAAACTGACGGAAAGAGTGAAAAGTAAATCTGACTTTTTAAATCCTAGAAATAACATCCGGCCCACTCAACCATCTTTGTCAATATTACTGTCCAAATAGATTCTATTATGTAGCCTTCAATTATAGAAGCCCATAACTGTATGCATATTCGTATATTCTGCACAACATGATGAAAACCTGACTAGGGTTCTAGCTAACATGCATTGTAAGGTCATTGCAGTGTAATGGAGCACACGTAACAGCTACTTCCAGTACGAGAATGGATGTTGAGGTTGTTACTGCTGCCCCTAGACTCCGATAAGTTAACCATACGACCAGCGGACTCTGGTAAAAATTCTAGGAAATAAGACCACAACCGTCGCGTGAACTCGCATTCCAGTATTGTAGAATAAAGATGAACATCAACACAACATGCTAAATCAAGGTTTTCTTATGTAACAAGTCTAACAATAAGGAATATCAGTATTATTATGAGTTGGCTGTCTGCTGCCCTTCAAATGTGAACTTCCAGGTGAACAGAAGTGATGGAGAGACAGAATAAATTATTATGAGTTGGCTGTCTGCTGCCCTTCAAATGTGAACTTCCAGGTGAACAGAAGTGATGGAGAGACAGAATAAATTATTATGAGTTGGCTGTCTGCTGCCCTTCAAATGTGAACTTCCAGGTGAACAGAAGTGATGGTTCAAATGTGAACTTCCAGGTGAACAGAAGTGATGGTTCAAATGTGAACTTCCAGGTGAACAGAAGTGATGGTTCAAATGTGAACTTCCAGGTGAACAGAAGTGATGGAGAGACATAATAAAACATGTATACAGTGTTGACCTAGTTATAGAATTCTTGACTGGAAGAGACTTGTTTAAATTCCTGACCCAAGCGTGCTTGTCGACCTAGCTGACATAATTCGAACTTTCCTTGCTGAGCTAAACCACAGCCAACTCTAGATAACTAGGCCAGAAGACTGGGGATTCCTTGACCAAGATCAGAAAAGGGGTCTGGAAATTACAGATGTTTAATAGAGCACTGCAGGCTTTTTTGCAATTTTTCTCAATTCTGTGAGTCTATGGTTATTTATTGGTGAAAAATAATTATAATATTGAAATTCCTTATTCTTAAACTAAACTTGTTGCACAATATAACTTCGATTTAGCATTTTTGTTGATTTTAAAATGAATTCGTCTATATACACCAATACTGGAATGCGAGGTCACGTGGTGAGTTGTGATCTGATTTCCCATAATTCTTAACAGAGTCCGAAGGCCCATAAGTTTATAGTTGACTCTGGCTAGACCTGCAGCGCTTTGTGTGTTTGCTTTTAGTAACTCTTGTCATTTTACCTATTTATGTGAATATCTCGTTTAGTTTGTTTTACGGCAGTTCAGTCTTATCTTATCTTATCTTATCTTAACCACATTTGCCGTGAAGCGTAGTGGGAAGAGTTAGTTTCCTATCTTGTGCCAGGTGTGTTGCGCTTGACGTTGTCAGTCCATGCTTTCGCAGGGACTCTGAGATGTTATCTATCCATCTTGTTCTTGGCCTGCCTCGTGCTCTGCGCCCTGAGTGTCGATTATTATAGGCACGTGATGGTAGTAAATGTGGTTCCATTCTCATTAAATGGCCGAACCACTTGAATCTTTGCTTCTCGATGTACTGTATGCATGGTATAGTACCAACGATGCTTCTGATATTCTCGTTTCTCACTCTATCTCGCCTTGTAACGTTGACAGCTTTTCGTAGACATCTCATTTCACATGTTGTAATCTTTCTTTCTTGTGTCTTAGTCAGGGGCCATGTTTGGCACTGACAGCAGAGAGTTGGAATAAATATGCAGTTTATCAGTTGTCGTTTGACTGCCATGTTAATGCTTGGATGTTTTAATAGTGGTGACAGTTGGTATGTCACTACATTTGCCTTCTGGCATCTAGTCTCGATTTCTCTGTCCATCTTTCCATCTGCTGTGAATATACTCCGAGATATTTGAATTCTGGAGTCTGTTGTATTTTGACATTATTCACGTGTATATTTAGTTGACCTGTTGACCTGCTTATTGTCATGACTTCTGTTTTGGAGGTGTTAATTTCATGTCATATTTTTCGCATGTGGCTTGCAGGGCATTTATGTGTTGTGAAGTTTGTGTTCGTTGTTGTAAATTATACTCTGATCATCTGCAAAGAGTAGTTCGTTTATTAAATTGTAGTTGTTATCGAGGTTGTTATCTGTCTTGGTTTCTTGCGTTATCCTGTCTATGTAAATATTGAAAAGTATAGGCGAAAGCACACATCCCTGCCTTACTCCTGATGATAATTCAAATTCATCTGTCAGGCCGTCGCTTGTTCGTACTACGCTTGAGCATTTTTGGTATAGCGCTCTAATTTGTCTAATAGTTGGCCCTGAATTCCATATTCACTTAGTATGGTCCATAGCAAGTTCAGTTATTTATGTTAAAATTCGAATGTCTCTTTTATTAAAAAATCAATCTTCCACTTATCAGTATAAAAAGGAAAGTTGGGACAATCTTGCTTTAATTACATTTTCGATATAGGGAAAGATTGCAGTAAAACTATGTATTGTCTATTGTCTATTCCCAGATGGAAGATGTAGTTGGCTGTCCACTATTGCCGTTAAGCGTAGGGATGGGAGCTTTGATTTGCGTTCTAGGGCTAGATGAGTCGGCCTTGTTGTGTTGTATCCGTGTTTATGTAGTGTGGTCTTGATATTGTCTATCCATCTTTTCTTGGTCTTCCCTTAGCTCTAGTACCCGATCTCTTTTATTGTATGCTGTTATTGGTGGTTGGTTGTATTTCATTCTCATTAAATGTCCAAACCACTGCATTTGCTGTCTTTCAATGTATTCGGTGCATAAAAAAACTATGTAGCAATGGCGAAATACGTAAAAATTTCGCCTTTAATTACATTGAGAAACAAAGAATAAAATACTTCGGCTGCTTAATTAGAATGCAACCAAACTTCACTCTATACAGAGTTTTCTACAACAGAACATCAGGAAAAAATGTGAAAGGAGACCCGAGAAATGGATAGTTGGCGTAGCAGAATCCTGTCAAAAATCAATATATATATCACCCAAGCCACTAGAGCAGCGCAAGACAAAAATAGAAAACCTCGACACTAGGCAACAATACGGTAACTGTGACGACAACAGAAGAAGAAGAAGAAGACTACCATTTGATAACAGTGAGGCTCTAACGCTTACATCAATATGCTATTTTGTCTGTTCTCTTTTCTCTTCTAATTGAAACTTCGGATTGCAGCGCAGCACCAACATTATACAATTCCGCAGTCCCATTGAAAGATAGCATTGGCATTTTATCTAGCACTATACTTTATTTTAATCGTAGTTTTTGGTAATAAAATTGTTTTTAAAGGTGTTCATCGTTAGTTCTATTCAAATCTCATATTAACCCCTTGTGGACCAGGAGCTACACTAAGAGTTAATTATAAAATAAAACTTTCCGTAGCATTTTCAGACCTTATGGTATGAAGTGCCAGTCACTTCATATTTCTAGACGCTGGAGGTAGGAGGACCAATTCCTCTCCTCACGCGTGGAACGTCGAGGACGGGACTGAACTCACAACCCTCTGATGTCCGAGTGAGAATATTTATCAATATAACGCGAATTTGTACATATGGATAACTGATAAGATTTTACTAACATGAAACACCACTTTATCGCATTTACTGAGTTTTATATTATGTAACATGTCAGAATTGATTGGTCATAGGGAGGCTGACTTATATTCAGTATGTGTCTCCTCTCCTGTCCTCTCCTGTGTGAGCTGAGAAGCAACATGTGGCCACACCCAGTCGACCTGAAAACTAAGCTTTGGGAAAACTGACAGACCTGACCTCAAGATGACTGCCCAGTTTGTGTCCAGTAAATTAACCTTTCGCTGCTACATACTTTCAGGCTGAGCTAAATAGCTACTTTGTTTCTAGGTCACAAAAGTGAATGTACGCCTATAGAGACAAGTAGCAATTAACGTGTAAACACGTCTTAGCCACAGAGGAGAGATAATAACGACGTGTTAATGCGTCTTTAGAAGTGAATGGGCAAACGTTATACGTCTTTAGCAGCTAAAGTTAAGCGCTCCCAGAGATCGCTGAAAGAAGAAGATTACATTGTCTTTCAAATCTCTATTGGTTATGGATGCTTAAGAATATGTAAATGCCCGCCTGCCCAGCGTGTTCGTAGCGATGTTGGACGACGGGTGACAAGCTCCCTGTGAGTGCGGTTCAATTCCGCAGGCTGGCAGAAAAGCCACAAGTTTTCCAAATTTACGGTGTTCGTGGTGCCGAACCGAAGGGTTACGATGTCCATGGCACCGAGCCGAAGAGCTGAAAGCTCAAGTGCTTCTGGATCGGAAAGAAAGAATATGTAATAAAATGTATTAATTACAAAGACAGTATACAAGTAACATAAAGCAGTAATGGAAAGCTCTTAGAACACCATGGACAAAGAAGAGAAAAAGTAATGACATCCTACAAGATCTGAACATAGAAGACCACTGTCTCATGAGCAATATCATGTCACAGAAACCGTCAGATTTTTGCCACATTAAAAAAAAAAGTGGAATAAAGAGAATATTAATGAAGGATTTGTTTGTACCTGATAGATGAGGCAAGGAGAGCCGCAGTAGCGAACTCGCATCTTAGGTTTGTGGTAGGGTTCAATTCCACAGTTGGCATGGAATTTTTTCCGACCGTAACGGCTCTCGGACTGACTCAGCCTTAACTGGGTACTAGGAAAATAGCTGGGAAATAATGGCGTCCGGCGTGATGTTGACCACATCACCCATTGAGTGTCGACGGTCAATGAAAAATACGGGTCTAACACCGTAATACTCTATATACCAAAAGAGTTTTAAAAGAATTAAAAAAGAAAAATGGAGACAAGGAACGACGATAAGAATATACATTAAGGAAATCTTGCATATGATGGCGGAGGAAGTGGGAAAACTGGCTATATTTCGAGAGTATTTGAGATGTGATGTAATGATAGCGACATTCTGTAAAAGACATATTACATGAAGAGGATGTTTGATAAAAAAGTTTTGGTAAAAACAACACCATAATCTGAAGGACTTATAACCCGTGACTGTCACTTTCCGTATTGTGTCCGAGCCGAAAGCAAGGATGAACTGTCTTCTCCATTCCATTTTTATTTCTTTCCTAACACGGACAGCTAATATGGTGAATGTGCCTTGTATATTTTGTACAAACTCTCTCGACCCTACTGTTTCATCACATGGATAAGCAACGTATATACATTTGGAATCAAGCAGGGATTGCAAAAGATGAAATAGAATATACCTAACCATCAACTGTCTAAGGATCCCTCTTTCCGGATCTGTGGTCAAGGTTTACTTCTCTAGCCTTCCGCATAACCGTGGTGACACACAAGGCAGTGGGGATTAAAATAATCAGAGTTTACTCCCCTAGCATTTAGCTCTCCCGAGCCCCCAACAAGACAGCGGGTTTAACCCTTTCGCTGCTACATACTTTCTGGAGGCTGAGTTAAAAATAACTACTCTTTGTTTCTAGGTCACAAACGGGAATGTACGCATATAGCAGTGACAGTAGCAATGCATAACGTATTGACACGTCTTTAGTGCACAGAGGAGAGATAATAACAGACGTGTTAATGCGTGTTTAAAAGTGAATGGAAAAAACGTATATATACGCCCTTAGCAGCTAAAGGGCAACTGCAGACAGCACAGTCTCCTGTAATACCGTAGCGTGTGAAACAGCTAGCTGATCTGACACAAGGTCAGATATATATCTAAATGTAATATATATTCTAATATATTTATTTATAAAAAGATGTAATCTATGAAAATCTACTTACATTCACATATTCTGGTTCATTGGTCATATATGTATTCTGTAGACTGTCAAAGGCATCCAATACATCTTGGATAATTTTATGTCTCTCTGATGTCATAGTCACAAACCGCTCAGGAGGCTGAAATCCATGCCAGTACTTGTGTGAAATCTCTGGTGTAAATTCATCTGGGGACATCATTGAAAGGATGATTTTGTCTTCAGCTCTGTTGTCCCGTTTGTCACTGTTCTGATGACAACATCCATATGATTCACAAGAGTTGTCAATGCCCAGAAATATTCTGTTGATCTCATGCAGAAGTGTGGAGTCCCGTATGAGGGAGCTGTTAAAGCTGTCTTCATAGACTTCACTGGGACTAACAGTTTGGTTGTTCGAGGTAGGGTGGCCATGTTGCGGTGATATGTAATGGCTAGTCTGGATGCTATTGTTATTATTACTGTTGCTGTAACCCCTACTCAACTCTTGTATATCATTACTGTTTGAATTTGAACTTGGCGAGGTCGGATTTTGGTAGTGTTTTCTGTGTACCTGAGTTGCGCTTTGGCTAATGGCATTATTGTTCTGGTATTGGCTGGATGAGCTAGTATTATGATAGCTTCTTGCAGAATTTGGCGGTGTCTGTCTGTTGTAATGACCAAGTTCATCAAACTGCTGCTGTTGCTCGCTGCTTACCATGAAACCACTCACTGGTTGTCTTCTATTTCCAATGTTATCCTGATCAGATACATTCCTTTGCTCCTTTGATAATGTCTGTTCGTTAAGAAACTGTTGTGCCAACTGCTGTTCAGCATTGACTGTGTTGAGAAGTTCCTCAATTTCTTCAGATGATAGCTGTATAGGTCTTCCTGCTTGGATTGCATCTCTGTGTTGCTGAAGTATAGCAGCGATTGGACTTCTAATCCCTGAGATCTTGTGATGTGCATTGATGGCATTTTGTGAAGAACTAGGAAACGAAACTGGTAATGAGGTCATTGCATGTTGACCATTGGGTGTAAGAACAGTAAGATTTGTTTCATCTACTGCATTATGATGTCTTCTAGGACTTATAGAATCAGAAACAAGCGGTGCTTGGTCATCTATTGATGACACATTTGTGATCTCTGAGGAAAACTGCTGGTGTATGTTGTTGACATGACTGTAGATATTCCTGGGTAATTCAGCAGAAATAATTTGTATCTGAGGATTTGAAGCTAAATTATGTAAATGGTGGGAGGTTCTAATGACACCCTGATTTGTGATTATTTGATGATTTCTGTTTGGAGATAACACATCATTCATTTTTATGTCCTGGTCTAGATTTGGGTCATTCTGTGAGGATTTTTGTTTCATATCCTCCTGCTCAAGCTCTTGGCTTTGGGACATGTCCATAGACTGCTGCGCCTGGTTCAAATTTTGGATGATGATAGTATCTTGATGGTTATGTGGAGTGTATAGAACACTCTGCGATGACATGTTGATGGCAACAATCTGAGAACTGATATTTGGATCTAAGTGAGAAATGGATAAAAGTGTTGTACCATCAGATATTGGTGAAGATGCTGCTCGTTGATTGCTCATACTATAAACTGAAGCTGGATTATGAACTTCAAGCTGGTAGGTCTGGAACTCAGATTTGTTGATTGCTTCAAGATTACGCATATCTTCAAGCACTACTCCATCTGTATACTCACTGTCAGGTCCATCTTGATATGAAGCATTTTCCACTTTTATAGCTCTGTTAACTGGAAGGTTGTGCTCATTTGAAAACTCCATGTCAGTGATTGCCTCCATGTTTGAATTATGCACCTGATAAGCTACAACATGGTGTCTCTGCTGAAGATTACTTTGAATTGGATCGATGACTTTAACTTGCTGCAATTGTGGATGATGATGATGATGCTGCACTAGATGTTGCTGCTGTTCTTGCTGGTGTTGTATTTGTCTACTTAAAATGTCTAATGTAGGGCTTGCATGTATGATATGAGGGCTGACCTTATCCTCTTCAATTATACCACTAGTTCTGACTGAATGTGAGGGCAAACTGTGACCACCATGCTCAAGGTTGTTGATATCTACCTTCTGGTCCCAGTCTTGAACTGTCATGCAGTCATGAAGAAGGCTACCAAGACTGAAAGACCCTGATTGTTGTGGTTGCTGCTGCTGATGATGAGAGTGCTGCATTTGGTTATTAAGTTGTTGATGGTCTTGATGTATCTGTTGATGCTGTACTGCGGACATTGGATCAAAGACATCACTGGACGATGATGCATCATCCTGTTCAAACTCACTGGACATAGATGACCGATTGGATTCCGACATTTGTTTTTCATATGAACCTTTCATCGCTGGTTTCATTCGATTACCTTTTGATGGTTTACGGTAAGTCAGTTCTCCTTTTTTTGGACGTCCCATTTTGATGGCTGAAATATACAATACAACGAAATAAAATACAATGTCAGCAAATATATACAATATATATGCAATAAATCAAATAAATAGATTCGATGCAATCAAATCAAACAGTTCACACGCGCTAGATAGAAAACATTATCCATATTTCTCACTTTGATGTACACTCCATCTATGTATATAGTAACATCATCATCATCCCGGTTCTTATCTGTGACAAGCTAACTAATTTCGAGGTCTGCATACTCATTGTTCCGATAACCTCTACATTCATTTACTTATAACATCGTGAAAGTTAGTCATGTACCCATCAATCGGCTCCATTATTCTCCTTTGGTAGGGACCAAACTGTCTTCATCTGGTCTTTCGTTCGTTCTGACTGTGACATCTATTTTTTTTTCCGATCCAGAAGCACTTGAGCTGAAAACTCTTCGGCTCGGTGTCATGGACATCGTAACCCTTCGGTTCGGTGCAAAGAACACCGTAAATCTGGGGAACCTGTAGCTTTTCTGCCAGTCCGCGGAGTTGAACCCGCACTCAGATAGGACTTGTCACCCGTAGTCCAACGCGCTACGAACACGCTAGGCACGCGGGCGTGACATCTATTAAATGTCGCACTAGATTTTCGCTCCTAAATATCGGTAGTATTCGTCTGCAGTGGACTGCACTGGTCAATGGTCTGCTGTAACACGCACAAAGGCTCGGGCGAGAGCACGAATGTAGCATAGTGACAGAACACATCATGCAGTTAATATCACGGTAGGAATATCTCTAGTCTTTACGCATGCCTGCATTTTTCAAAGATCGCAGAAAATCACATTGCGATCACGATGATATATAACCATCAACATAGAGAATCATTGACGGAGCATACGCATAACCAGCTGCTGCGGAAGGTGTGCAGCCGCCATAATTTAAGAACAGAAATCTTCCTTGCAGCGCTGACATGTTTGTCCAACGTAGTGTGTGTAAGATAAACTGGGATCAAAGGTAATTTCACGATAGTCAAGCCTATTCCGACGGTAATGTCCAAATAATGAAAGGCGACTCCGTGTAGGTCAGCATTCACTATGAAGTTGTTTAAGTTGTCTAAATTAACATGCAATTCGAAATACGTTATGCCTGTGCAGGATGCATGTAAGAAAATGGTTGCTAAATACTAAGGATATGCGTGAACAACAAGGACTACTGGTCTCGAGAGCATTAAATATAAGAGATACAACAGAGGTGATGAATTGGGCATATCCCCAGGATGAGAAATTAAAATTAAAGGACAAAGCAGGGACAGCGGAACAAAAGAAGGTCTAGGGGCACATGAAGAAGAACTTTTGAAGCCCAGTTCAAAGACATTTATATGTCTAGGTTTGAGGTAGAAATAAAAGCACAAAATTGAATTGAACGTACATATTTTGCCTTTGTCTTATCTGCCCTTGGGCGCGACGAGGACTGATGATGCTGCTGATGCTGCTGTCTAAACAAAGTAGTTGTCAAGATGATGGTGACATATTTATTCTATCAAGAATGAACATAATATTTGCACAGCGTGGCGGGAAATCGACAGATGTTTACTATTGATCGATCTGACAATGTCACAAGCACACACACACACACACACACAAAGCAAATCCTAAACATAGAAACTGTCCAGATAAGACGACAAAATTACAAATCTTGTAGGCCGTAAGAAAAATACCCCTAGAATCAACCCAACGATGATTTCCTTATTCATGACAGAGTTGTATAGCAATCGTCATTCTTCACATCAGGATAGGTTATAATAGTCTGAACAAACATATACCTACGTTTTATGTATCTACTTCCCCACTGTGTCCTTGTGGCATAAGTGAATAAGCTACAGAACACGTTCGACAGGACTATCCATGTACAGGCATGTGTAGCAAGAAACAATGGAAAAATAATCCAAGACTATATGAAATGCCCAGTAAATTCACTTCAATACACAACTATATTGAAATAAAGAAGAGTTTATTAAACAAGTCCTGGTTATCATGAGAACTCGTCTACAGGTGTAAATAGTCAAACTAGTTCACAAGAAGAACAATTCATGTTGCAGAGAATGGATTGCTATGCAAGTGCCAGCAAATTTATGAAATATCAAAGGATTAGAATAAAACAGAAGACACAACACAGTCAGTCACATGCCGTTCTCTATGCAACAGATAATGCAGCTGAAGAAAGAAAATAATTTGCCGGGCTTGTACTACGGTTATTTCTGGTTTATATGTAAATAAGTAACATAAACATGATAACTGAAATAAAACTTCCGAGGATATGAACATTTATTGTGGCCACACGTGGATGTGAATCATGGACCATTACACAAGTATTAAAAAAAGTAAATCGAATGTTTTGAAGAACACTACTGTTGAAAAATTCTTAGAAGAAACTGGGCGAAGAAGAGGCAAAATAAAAATATCATATATCATCACCATCAAGGTAGCTTTCCCTTCCGAAACTTGGCTCCCATGAAAGCAGTCCTGAAAAACTCTGTTCTGTGCAAGTTGACCGGCTTCAACAGTAGCCATTCTCATATCGTCAATGCCATCTTGTACCCATAGTCTTCTAGGTCTTCCTCTCATTCTTCTTCCAGGCACCATTTCCCCCCCCGCACTCCAAATTATCTTCTCTAGGCACTCATGTCGTTTGATGTATCCGAAAGAAATCATATAAGACATCAATATTTAAAAACATTGGCAAAGGCAAACTGGCTTATTTTGGTAACATTCAAACGTTTTAGTGGTTCAGTGAGAGGGCAATAAAGGAGAGACTGGTTTCTGGAACAGATAATACAGATCGAGTCTTTCAATCGGGATGTGATGACAGCGACGTTCTGCCAAAGACACGCAGCATGAAGAGATAAAAAGGAATTAAAATCTCATTATTGATAGTGCTACATTTCGGAGGCCAGATGTTAGTGATGGTGTGCATAGTTATGATCATGGTAAACTTAGCCTTTACGATGTTACTAAATGCTATTTGCACATTGTATTTGACATTCATGATGTGGATATCAGGTTACAGACAAGTAAAAAACAAAGCAAAATTGTGTATAAATTAGTTATGTATGTCATAAACTATCAATATCTATTGGAGGTAGACCACTGTAGAATTTATGTTTTGTTGGTTATATCGATTTATTGGTTGGTTTAGAGCTGGAACTTCAGAAACTGATCTGATAGTGAATAAATATAAGAATAGAACCCACACTAAAAGTACGTTGAAGGTGCTCACATTTGAAGAAGTACAGAATTTTAAGTACTTGAGGACATACATGTATAACTAGTCAAAAATGAAAAGTTCAGAAAAAGGACATACTTTAAAAGCAATGAAAGTTCAGAAAAAGGACATACTGTATAGCAATGAAAGTTCAGAAAAGGACACACATGTATAGCAATGAAAGTTCAGAAAAAGGAAATACATGTATAGCAATGAAAGTTCAGAAAAGGACATACTGTATAGAATGAAAGTTCAGAAAAAGGAAATACTGTATAGTAATGAAAGTTCAGAAAAGGACAACATGTATAGTAATGAAAGTTCAGAAAAAGGAAAATACATGTATAGCAATGAAAGTTCAGAAAAGGACAACATGTATAGCAATGAAAGTTCAGAAAAGGAAATACATGTATAGTAATGAAAGTTCAGAAAAGGACATACATGTATAGTAATGAAAGTTCAGAAAAGGATATTAAGTTAAGAATTGATTGATAGAAACATCATCACCACACTTCGGTGAGTAACCATGTGTGATCCATACTTTTTCTCACACAGGAAGACCTCACCGGCAGTGCACGAGCTCCGTAGCATCAGCGAGGGTTCCAGATGTAATTTAGAAGATGGAGAACGTTTAAGAATTAAAATGGCTGTAGCTGTCATGTCAAGGCTAAATCTCGTATAATGTGGGAAAAGTAATATCAGTTTTACGGTGAAGATCAATCTATATAAATTGCTAGTACTATCGATTCTTTTGTACGCATGTGAGATCTGTACAATATATAAAGTAATAATAATACGAGTTATAATTCCTCTCGTACCGTTATACGTTACATAGGACCTGCAAGCAATTTCTCCACACCGCTATATCCTGGTCAACTCGCTCAATCACACCCATGGAACTGAGACCAATATTTCTTGCCTCTCTCAGCAAAGTTCGTTTCAGGGTCTTCCTATGGCGTTCTCTCTTTCTTGAACCCTTGGCATCCCACTTCAATGCCTGCTTTTGTATTCTTTGATCATTTCTTCTTAAAGTGTACAACATATCTCCATCTTCTCTTCTTATAACAGATGTTACTAGTGGTTTACTAGACATTTCTCTGATCCACTTCTTCTGAATTCACTCATTATATGTTCATTCATTTTCGCAAACATCTATTTTCAAATGCATTCAACTTACTTTCTATATCTTCAGTCATTTTCATACCACTCCATACATCTCGCCATATAAAGATATGGAGAGATGTCTTCAGGCTTTTGAATATGAATGTCTTAAAAGAAGGATGTTGGGGATTTATTATCAAATAACATAGAACAAATCAGGAATAAAATAAGTCAGCAGTAAGTACGTCTAGTAGTGGTGATGAAATGTAAGCTTGCAAAATTCGGAAATGTGAGCAGTCATGATTCCATCTAAAAAACCAAATTCTTCAGAGATCAGATGAAGGTGTGGCAAACGTAGGGGTGAGGGGAGAATCCAAATGTACAGAGAAACTGAAAAGCCCAGCAGAGGGTTGAATCCAGTGCAAACGTTCCTACCGAATGGTGACAAACTGTGCACAGTGAGATAGAAATGGATAAGGTGTCGCCCAGTAGAACAATGTGAGCACAAGTGACGAAGAGAAAAGGGCGGGCCCAGTTGGTGGACGAGGGAACAAGCAGAAATGGAAGAAGGGGCACCCAAAAGAAACGATAGGTGGACAAAACGGTGGCGAGCCTCTAAGATGAGGTCCCTATCCAGATAAAAAAACCTCGTCTCCCACGCAGAGAACTACTACTGCCTTTAGTTTGATTGGGAGAATCAAAGGTTAGGAGCAAACCATACACAAAACTGGACGGCAGGCAAACCAAGTAGTCCAAAAAGACTGGTAACCTGGTCAGATGACGCTCAACAACCCGGGAGGGAAGGTTGTCTAAGGGTAGCTACGATAAAAGAAAGTAGCAACTTGCGCTTGCAGCTCGGCTGGTGCAGGTCGGCTGGGGACATCCCAAGGCTGACGGAGAGAAACCAAGTAAACGCTGGCTAAAACAGGACACATCGTCGAAGGATAAGCACCAGAGCTCCAAATGGCGCTAAAGATGTGAGGAAACACACCCATGCTAAAGCTGCATGAATAAGATTTCCACTTGAATAAGACAATTTATGGGGAAATCTGGTACATCAGTATAAGCGGTGATCGCGAGAGAGAGAGAGAGAGAGAGAGATGAATGTGTAAGAGCTAGGCAAAGAAAAGCACGGACTGATAACATCAAGGATTGGCCAGGAGAGGACACTCTTCCACCTCGCAGTAAAGATAACTCTTTCGAGGTCCTTATGCTTAAACGATCACATCATACCACCGCTACAACACTAATGGTTTATGTGCGTTAATAATACTATTATATTAGAGTAGCTAAATAATTAGTGAACATGTTTCTTAATTCAAACATACCATAATGTGACCGGATAGAACAGACGCACCGCGTATAATTGAGCAAACATAGGATCGGTTACGACAGAAATTCAGAACATCCGTTGCATATTTCCCCCACTTTTAATAGCACGATAAAACCTTTAAAGAAATAGAAGTATTGTCAGCATTATAAAGAGAACAAAAAGTGACTTCACTTCACATTTCTAGATCCTAGTGTGCAGGAGTAGGAGAGCCAATTTCTTTGCTCACGTGTGGGACGTCGAGTGTGAGATTTAACCCACAACCTTTCTTTTGTCCAAGTTGATAGTGGAACGCTTATGCATTACGCTAATCCGTCCCACAATGTGACCCTTTACCAGACCATAAATAAACATGAACAGAATTTGACTTATTACATGGTATACAGGTGGTATCAGTCAATGTGTTTATCTACTTCGGAGAGTGATAAATCTGTCAGTTTTATGGCATACAAATATACAGATAATCACTGTTCGTTGTTTCATATAGCTTAAAGCATATATAACAGGTAGGTGTAGATACATCGCTTATATCATTTCTGGCCAGTATGTAGACATATCATTTATATAATCTAACAGGTAGATAGATCATCATCATCAAATAGCTTGTCCTAAGCAGAACTTTGCTACCCCAACAGTCCTCCGGAATTTCTCTCTTATAGGCCAGATATCCTGCCTCTGCAGCCGTCATGTTCAAATCATCAGTTACATCCTGAATCCATCTTCTCCGTGGTCTTCCTCTTCTTCTCTTTGCCGGTCTTCTCCAGCCCTTTATGTCTTTTTATATGTCCAAAATATCTCAATTTTCTCTGTCTTATTTGTAGCATCAGCCAGTTTTCTTGAATTGTTTGGGTTTTCCTTCGGTTTTTGAACCCCCTTTTGTCCGCCTGCCCAGCGTATTCGTAGCGCGTTGGACGACGGATAACAAGCCTCCTGTGAGTACGGTTCAATTCCGCGGGCTGGCAGAAAAACCACAGGTTCTTCAGATTTACGGTGTTCGTGGCACCGAGCCGAAGAGCTGAAAGCTCAAGTGCTTCTAGATCGAAAAAGCCCTTTTAGAAAAAAAGAACCCTATTACATGTCAGAGGAGTGTGAAGTGCTAGAGACCTGACTGCACTAGAATTAATAATTGGAGTTGGGGTAACAAGTTCTGTTTTACTCCAACAATTTTCTTCTTTAACTTATCCAGCGGGTAACATTTTCCAGCTTTCATAACTCTCATTACATGCTCAGACAGCAGTGACTGTTTATTTTTGAAACTCTGACAATATTACCGAGAGAATTGGCTTGTGGAACTAGTGGGTGTGTCAGTGCTTAGGTCAAGTATATTGTGTACACAATAGATCTGTGAGAATTAACTATACCTAGTTAGCGTATTTTTTGCAGAGTGAATAAATGAGCTTCAATGAGTTGGTTGATTGATTGATTGAGTGATAGGACAATCATCATTGCACTTCGGTGAGTAACCATGTGTGCTCCGACCTCTTTCTTACACAGGAAGATCTCAGCCGCAGTGCACGAACTCCATTGCACCGGCGAGGGTCAACGATGTAATTTTGAAGATGGTAGATATTTTTGTAGGAATTTTATTTTTAATATTTTTCTAATAAATTTTGCCTGGGCAGCGGCCTTCCAGCTTGCTCTTCTCGATTTTCAACTACTAAGAGTTCTTTTAGTGCTCAAATTGAACATGGGACCATCATTTTATTGCCCGTCTCCGATAGGACTAGGAACTCGATCTCACCTGAGATCAGGGATCTTTGGAAAAAAAATTCAGATGGCTCCACGAGGAAGCGAACCTGGTACATTTGGCATGAGAGACAAGCACCAAACCTCTACGCTACAGAGACTTCAATGAAAAGATGAGACATGTACGTCTTTCGTGTAATGTCGGTTTATGTTCTAGTCAATGTTAAGATCTCGTGTAATGTCGGTTTATGTTCTAGTCAATGTTAAGATCTCGTGTAATGTCGGTTTATGTTCTAGTCAATGTTAAGATCTCGTGTAATGTCGGTTTATGTTCTAGTCAGTGTTAAGATCTCGTGTAATGTCGGTTTATGTTCTAGTCAGTGTTAAGATCTCGTGTAATGTCGATTTATGTTCTAGTCAGTGTTAAGATCTCGTGTAATGTCGGTTTACGTTTTAGTCAGTGTTAAGATCTCGTGTAAAGTCGTTTATGTTCTAGTCAGTGTTAAGATCTCGTGTAATGTCGGTTTATGTTCTAGTCAGTGTTAAGATCTCGTGTAATGTCGGTTTATGTTCTAGTCAATGTTAAGATCTCGTGTAATGTCGGTTTATGTTCTAGTCAATGTTAAGATCTCGTGTAATGTCGGTTTATGTTCTAGTCAGTGTTAAGATCTCGTGTAATGTCGGTTTATGTTCTAGTCAGTGTTAAGATCTCGTGTAATGTCGGTTTATGTTCTAGTCAATGTTAAGATCTCGTGTAATGTCGGTTTATGTTCTAGTCAGTGTTAAGATCTCGTGTAATGTCGGTTTATGTTCTAGTCAGTGTTAAGATCTCGTGTAATGTCGGTTTATGTTCTAGTCAATGTTAAGATCTCGTTTGTCTTTATGTTCTAGGGTTTTCTTATCGGTTTTTATGTTCTAGTCAGTGTTAAGATCTCGTGTAATGTCGGTTTATGTTCTAGTCAGATTTTAAGATCTCGTGTAATGTCGGTTTATGTTCTAGTCAGATTTAAGATCTCGTGTAATTCGGTTTATGTTCTAGTCAGTGTTAAGATCTCGTGTAATGTCGGTTTATGTTCTAGTCAATGTTAAGATCTCGTGTAATGTCGGTTTATGTTCTAGTCAATGTAAGATCTCTGTAATGTCGGTTTATGTTCTAGTCATGTTAAGATCTTGTGTATGTCGGTTTATGTTCTAGTCAGTGTTAAGATCTCGTGTAATGTCGTTTACGTTCTAGTCAGTGTTAAGATCTCGTGTAATGTCGGTTTACGTTCTAGTCAGTGTTAAGATCTCGTGTAATGTCGGTTTACGTTCTAGTCAGTGTTAAGATCTCGTGTAATGTCGGTTTATGTTCTAGTCATTGTTAAGATCTCGTGTAATGTCGGTTTATGTTCTAGTCATTGTTAAGATCTCGTGTAATGTCGGTTTATGTTCTAGTCAGTGTTAAGATCTCGTGTAATGTCGGTTTATGTTCTAGTCAGTGTTAAGATCTCGTGTAATGTCGGTTTATGTTCTAGTCAGTGTTAAGATCTCTGTAATGTGGTTTATGTTCTAGTCAATGTTAAGATCTCGTGTAAGTCGTTTATGTTCTAGCTGTTAGATCTCGTGTAATGTCGGTTTATGTTCTAGTCAGTGTTAAGATCTCTGAATGTCGGTTTATGTTCTAGTCAGTGTTAAGATCTCGTGAATGTCGGTTTAGTTTAGTCAGTTTTAGATCTCGGTAAGTCGGTTTCTTTCTAGTCAGTGTTAAGATCTCGTGTAAGTCGGTTTAGTTCTAGTCAGTGTTAAGATCTCGTGTAATGTCGGTTTATGTTCTAGTCAATGTTAAGATCTCGTGTAATGTCGGTTTATGTTCTAGTCAATGTTAAGATCTCGTGTAATGTCGGTTTATGTTCTAGTCAATGTTAGATCTCGTGTAATGTCGGTTTATGTTCTAGTCAATGTTAGATCTCGTGTAATGTCGGTTTAGTTCTAGTCATGTTAGATCTCTTAATGTCGGTTTAGTTCTGTCAGTGTTAAGATCTGTGTAATGTCGTTTGTTCTAGCAGTAGTTAGATCTGTGTAATGTCGGTTTATGTTCTAGTAGTGTTAAGATCTGTGTAATGTCGGTTTATGTTCTAGTAGTTAAGATCTGTTAATGTCGGTTTACGTTCTAGTCAGTGTTAAGATCTCGTGTAATGTCGGTTTAGTTCTAGTCATGTTAGATCTCGTAATGTCGGTTTATGTTCTAGTCAGTAAGATCTCTGTAATGTCGGTTTATGTTCTAGTCAGTTAAGATCTCTGTAATGTCGGTTTATGTTCTAGTCATAGATCTCGTGTAATGTCGGTTTATGTTCTAGTCAATGTTAAGATCTCGTGTAATGTCGGTTTATGTTCTAGTCAATGTTAAGATCTCGTGTAATGTCGGTTTATGTTCTAGTCAGTGTTAAGATCTCGTGTAATGTCGGTTTATGTTCTAGTCAATGTTAAGATCTCGTGTAATGTCGGTTTATGTTCTAGTCAATGTTAAGATCTCGTGTAATGTCGGTTTATGTTCTAGTCAATGTTAAGATCTCGTGTAATGTCGGTTTATGTTCTAGTCAATGTTAAGATCTCGTGTAATGTCGGTTTATGTTCTAGTCAGTGTTAAGATCTCGTGTAATGTCGGTTTATGTTCTAGTCAGTGTTAAGATCTCGTGTAATGTCGGTTTATGTTCTAGTCAATGTTAAGATCTCGTGTAATGTCGGTTTATGTTCTAGTCAGTGTTAAGATCTCGTGTAATGTCGGTTTATGTTCTAGTCAGTTTTAAAGATCTCGTGTAATGTCGGTTTATGTTCTAGTCAATGTTAAGATCTCGTGTAATGTCGGTTTATGTTCTAGTCAATGTTAAGATCTCGTGTAATGTCGGTTTATGTTCTAGTCAGTGTTAAGATCTCGTGTAATGTCGGTTTATGTTCTAGTCAGTGTTAAGATCTCGTGTAATGTCGGTTTATGTTCTAGTCAATGTTAAGATCTCGTGTAATGTCGGTTTATGTTCTAGTCAGTGTTAAGATCTCGTGTAATGTCGGTTTATGTTCTAGTCAGTGTTAAGATCTCGTGTAATGTCGGTTTATGTTCTAGTCAGTGTTAAGATCTCGTGTAATGTCGGTTTATGTTCTAGTCAGTGTTAAGATCTCGTGTAATGTCGGTTTATGTTCTAGTCAATGTTAAGATCTCGTGTAATGTCGGTTTATGTTCTAGTCAGTGTTAAGATCTCGTGTAATGTCGGTTTATGTTCTAGTCAATGTTAAGATCTCGTGTAATGTCGGTTTATGTTCTAGTCAATGTTAGACCGTATTGTTAATTGATTTTGTTACTATTAACAAGTGTTTGTTATCTCGGTTTCCTTCATTTTCTTTTCTCTAATTTTGTTTTGCCTCACATCGTTAGGATAAGAAGAGATGTCTAAAACGGGTTGTTGTGGGAGCTTCATAAATAGTGTTTTTCAATGCCTTTGATATTTTTATGGTCCATCTTCGTGTGGACGCAAGTTTGCTTTGTATCCACTGTATTGAAGTAGCATTGCTCTTTAAAGCGCATTGTCGGTTGGTAATATGCTTATGTAGTCGAATAATTTCATTTCTTGTTACTTGATAAGTTCAGTACGATGTCGTATCCAATTTTTTTATAATGTCTTCTTTTCCAAACCGGTCTTTTCTTGATACTCCCATCATTCTGTGTAAACACTTCATCTCTGTCGTGACTATAATTTATAGTTTTCTACTATCGTTTGATGTCAGCGTCCTGGTTTAGCACTGATGGCATAATGTCAGGAGACATATTGTGTTGTACAGTGCTATTTTATTGTTCATGGTGACATGCATATCAGTAAAATATACTATTTTAAAACTTCTTTTACATTAACAAAAGATATCAGTAAATGTTATTATACTACACATGCTAGATGTTTGTCTAAGATAAGCTGCTTAAATGTGAAGGACTGACATCATTGCATCGTGTTTCCCCACATGTCGTGATAACTCTCAGTAGAAGTGGTAAGCCATCTTTTGAAGGTATTGCACAAAGAGGAACTCCCTAACATCAAATTTTTTTTTTCCGATCCAGAAGCACTTGAGCTGAAAGCTCTTCGGCTCGGTGTCATGGACATCGTAACCCTTCGGCTCGGTGCCACGAACACCTAACTGGGGAACCTGTAGCTTTTCTGCCAGTCCGCGGAGTTGAACCGCACTTACAGAGGACTTGTCACCCGTAGTCCAACGCGCTACGAACACGGTAGGGGCCCTAGCATCAATAAAAGTAATTATAAGAGATCTATGGAAGAATGCACTCTGAGTCCTCCAAAGTGGTCAGGATTTGAGCCTACCACCTGCAGAACGCAAAGCAACTGCTTATACACCTCGCCACAAAGACTACTATTCCCGATACGGTTTGTTGTTTATGTTATCAATACAAGATATCAGTGCATGCGTTCAATGTTATGAATACAATACATTAGAGTAAAATATCGCTGATATTTTCAATACAGTATTTATTATCGATACAAAACAACACGATTTCTAATATGTTTACGTTTTCTGTTATCGATATAAGATATCAGTACACGTTTTAATGTTATGAATACAATACATTAGAGTGAAATATCTCTGATATTTTCAATACAATATTTATTATCGATACAAAACAACACGATAACTAATATGTTTACGTTTTCTGCTATCGATATACGATATCAGGGTCTGTTATCATTGATTATTATCAATCCAATAAATACATGTGTTTCTCTGCTACCACTGCAGGGCATTAGCATTGACCTTATCTATCATCAATACATGACGACAGTTTTGATCTCTCTGTTATGCATACAAAATATCATTTCTATTCTTTCTAATATAAAATGTGCAGTCTCACCTTCTCGTGACATCCCTCAAAAGGCACTTCTGATATCGACAATATCGACAGTTGTTACGCATACGTGGGTTGATAGAACATTGTGCATTTCCTTTGCAGGTGTATGTTCTATTCTCTTTCAAACCACGACGGAAGAATTTCTGTTGATTAACAAAATTAAATGTGTTTATAATTCAGTTGTGCATCCATCCATCCATCCACCATGTTATTCATGTACATATGTCTTCCTGTGTGTATATGTGCATTCATTCATTAATCAATATACATGTATAATCTGTCATCTATTATCTAATTCATTTATAACCGTCAATACCAATTTACATAACTGTATTTCAGTATGACCATATCCCACTTTTTTTTTCAATATTTACAAAGACCATTTGGTCGAAACATCAACTCTGTTTACGTGTGCTTAAAAAAAAAATAAAACTGCATTTTATAACACATTTTGTAATATTTTTCATTAATTATTCACATATTAATTAACATGTCTAAATCTGTCCATAGACTGTGTGCCTATTTGATCAGATAATCAAGAAGATAATAACTTCAGTTTAGTTGAAACATAACAGAAATTTGTTAAGAAAACGATTTCTTGTGTTGCTAAGGTCTTTGATCAAATTAAGATCTTGTTAAAACAAATTGTAAGAAATATGAACAAACATTACGAGAAGAGAAAGTGTAAATCAAGACTTCATATCAAATAGGTTGGCTGTATTGTATTTCCAACATTTTCTTTCCTCTACTACTGTCGTTTATTCACAAATATTGTTATAAGAGCAACATATAATATATAATATATATATATATTCATTTGTTGTCGATACTATCCAAGTTGTAGTGTCATCTTTTCCATAATCGTTTATTTTAAAATGTTGAGTTCTTGTCGTGTTGTCAATAGAATTGGTTTGTCTCTTTTTTAAATGAAATATTTAATTCCTGTAATTTATTATCAGTTTCAGTATCAGTTTCTATTTTCACTTCACATTTTGAGCTTTCTTATGCCATCTTTATTTGTTTTCATGCATAGTTTAATATCATATGGTTATCACCATTTCAAATTCAATGACCACAAATAGTCATTGTCCATGTTTCTGTACTAGAAAATAATTTATATATTACATACATATATAACAAACCACTCACGATGCTACTGCGTGGATGCAGCGATGGTCATAGAAAAACACACTGAAACAGACAGACGATACGGGTAGAGATAGAGAGTCATAATGATATTCTAAATTCCTAAGGAGAGAGGCCGTGTAAATGATTCAGAATGCAAAAAACAAAGTCAAATGTGATGTAGCCAAACAAGAGCAATATACTGGTAGCTAAAGAAGAATAGTAAATAAAACAAAGAACCGGTGTCGTTAGTTGCCACACGCTGAGAGACATACTGAGGAGATCGGAGCACTTATGGACTAATTGGTACGATGTGCGGTGATGATGATCCGACGCCGAAACTAAACTAGTTCTGCCGACTGAAGTAGGCAATCCTTGACCTCCAAACAGTCTGTTTTAAGTACTGACTATAAATTCTGATTTGATATTCTTGTGCATCAAGAAGTTAGACATCCATAATTTCTTCTCTTTTCTGTCATAATGTCATAATCTCATAATCTGTCTCATCCCGACTGATTCTTCATACTCTCACCATGTGTTCAAAGACATTTTCTCTTGATAAAGATAACAGTTTGAAATTTACAAGTTTTCATGTATTTACTAAATTGTCATGTAAATAGTTACATTACTGTACTCATCCTTACATATCACATACAATATATCATTTTTGGGAAAAATACGATTTTGAACTGTGTTTATATAAACTGTACAGAACATAAGAAAACCCCACATTAAGCTAGATGTAAACAATGGTTTAACGTTTCCAAAATTCAGGACACACCCAAACACTATATTTCTTTACACATTAAAACAAAAAGAAAGTCTAGAATACAGAGAACATTCTATGCAACTAAATTAATGGTTCTGAATGTATTTCCCTAACTCGCAAAAGTAGGATAATTTTTACAAGACAGTTGACAGCAGTGTTGATCGAAACTGGCTATTAACGCAAGGAAGTTATATCAAGTAAATAGCTGCAATTAATCAACCAGTCTCGAAAAGTTTTGCTGTTTCTTTTGATTGTGATAATTGTGCACATGTTTTACTGACATTGCATCTAGTAGAAATAGAAAGAGAAGAACAAATACAAGAAGAAAACACCATTCAGGATAGATTGAGTGATCAAGGATAACGTGTTTATAAATAGAGGATACATAAGAAAAGTTATAGGTCAGGTATTTCTGAAAACTATACTAAAATTTAAGAAATCTCACGGTGATAAAAACAGAATTGATATAGTTAGTTAATTAATTAGTTTGTTCTCCCGATCGCATAATTGCACACTGGTCAAATTCATACATACTACGTCCACTAATGGGCTGATGACACATGGTTTGTATCAATGTCAATTAAGGGGCAGTAGCCCTCTAGACTATGACGTCAAGAAACCACTAATGGGCTGATAACACATGGTTTGTATCAATGTCAATTAAGGGGCAGTAGCCCTCTAGACTATGACGTCAAGAAACCACTAACAAATCACTGATTTTTAAATATGACATTAATTTATGTGACTTGTTCGGAGTTGACTGAAATATCCATGGTACTAATGTGTTCTACATATTCTAACCTACTATGATTTAGGGTTTACTGCTAGTAAATAATGTTTCACATTTCTACTGCATTCTCTCTGTTTATTTCTATTGTGGTAGTTTTAAAAACTGCATTTTATCCATAATTACTATATTTTGTTATGATTCATTAAACTATTGCTACCGAATTGTACTGTAGTCTCACTCACATTGTGTATTATACATTTACCTTCATGTTTACTTGCTGGTATAGTTTTTCAGTTACATTTTAAAAAATCCAGCTTCGCTATTGTCAAACAATCTACTATTCCGTTATACTCGTAAAATATCTGGGTATTTTGATTATACAAAATAGACTATATCATCTCACCTTGCAGCCTTCACAAGTCGTGACTCCAAAGTGGACCCCGTTAGCGATGTCCCCACATACTTTACACAATAACTGACCCTCAGCAGGTTCCACTGCTTCTGGTTTTTCTATAGAAAGATAAATAAAAGTTATGTTGCTGTGACAGATCATCAAATTTTGTGTCTTATAAATAATCTCTTACTAAGATTTTGTAAAATTGCTATTGTTTTATTCCCATAAACAACCTTAATTAATTAATAATTCCTCCCGTACCGTTATACGTTACATAGGGCCTGTAAGTAATTTCTTCATACCGCTCTGTCCTGGTCAACTCGCTCAATCTCTTCCGTGAAATTGAATTCGATATATCTTGCCCCTCTCAGAAAAGTTCGTTTCAGGGTTCCCCTAGGACGTCTTGTCTTTCGTGAACACTTTGCCTCCCACATCAATGCATGCTTTGGTATTCGTTGATCATTTCTTCTCAAGTTATGCCCAACATATCTCCATCTTCTCCTTTTTATAACAGTTGTTACTAGTGGTTGACCATACATTTCTCTGATTTTATCAACATAAACAACCATATATGGTGTAGTTATCATCATCACATAGTTTGTCCTGAGTAGAACTTTGTCATCGTTACAACCATTTAGAATTTCTTTCTCCCATAGGCCAGATGTCCCGTCCCTGCAGCCATTATACTCAATTATCAGTCAGACCCGGAACCCATCTTCTCCGTGGTCTTCCTCTTCACTTCTTTGTTGGGATGCCTCCTTTCAAAATGGTCTTATTGAACCCTTCGTGAACCCATCAGTTGAACGTCTGCCACAAGCTGAACCTGCTCTGATTACCTATTAACCGAATACCTACCTTTTCTGTACATCCCTGCGCTGATACACTTCTGAAAGCGACAATGCTGACACCTCACCCTGCCACCCTTGAGAACGTCACACTTCCCTCCACACTGACTGCTGAAACTAGGCCGTCCATCTTTGGTACATCGGATGAAGAAGCTCTGAAACCAAAGAACATGATTTATCATTCATCCTAACAATTATGTACAACAAAGCCTCTCCCTGTCTTTTTCTCTCTCTATGTCTTCGTAGAATATAAAATATTCAAGAAAATATCTTTACCACCCCTAAATAACATCGGGCATTCCTCGCCTGTGCTACGGAGTTCGTGCACTGCATCTGCGATCTTCCTGTGTAAGAACGAGATCGGAGCACACATAGTTACTCACCGAAGTACAATGATGATGGTCCAATCAATAAATCAATAAATGAATCTCTCTCTCTCTCTCTCTCTCTCTCTCTATATATATATATATATATAACCACTTATATATATAACATAACATATACACATTATGGTCTTTCATTTGTCTTTCATATCCAAGTTTGTATTTGCACGCTACAAACTCAATATTCTTAGAATTACAGCATTCAGCTCTAAGCTCCAAATAATACCGTTTTCTATATATATTTATACAATGAAATAGGGCGTGGTCATATGCTAACCAGTAACATATGTCAAGTGCAGAAAGGGGAAAAAAATAGTTCATACAAATGTGCAGTGCGAGTTTATGTCAAACTGCTAGGTCGTGCAAATCAAAGTAAAAAAAAAAGTAATATAAAAAATCAAGCCAAACTATTTTAAACCAACAATATAGAGGTTTCATTTTGTTATTAATACGTTTGTTAGTTACCTCGCTATCATTAGTACATAGATGGTCAATGTAGTATAGAGACCGCTGTGAAACACCAGTAACTTGACTGTAAAGTTAACATTACGGAACAGCAGTAACGTAACAATGAGGAGAACGCTTTGAAACACCAGTAACGTAACAATGAGGAGAACGCTTTGAAACACCAGTAACGTAACAATGAGGAGAACGCTTTGAAACACCAGTAACGTAACAATGAAGAGAACGCTTTGAAACACCAGTAACGTAACAATGAGGAGAACGCTTTGAAACACCAGTAACGTAACAATGAAGAGTACACACTGGAGCACTAGTATCTTGACTGTAAAGAGAAAACTCTTGAACTGGAACACGCTGGAACACCAGTCATTTGAAAGAGAACAAAACTTGGCACCATAGATCAAACTGGAAAAAGTGAACAATCTTTACAGAACAAAGACATTTATTAAAAAAACCCACAACACATTTGCAATATCAATTTGATATAGACAATGCTACATGATAACCGCAAAATGTGTTATCACTGATACCATAGCTTTAGAATAATAACATTAACATACTGGTTTGTTATTGGTATTTAATACTGATAACATGACACCGACCGTTGTAATAAGGGAACATTATGTTACTGTTTGTGATAACAAAACTAGGGCGATAACATCACGAATGTCATAACTTGTATCACACTAGGTACCTAACAAATGCTCGTATCGACCTACATTTAAGAGGACAAGCAATATGTGACAAGGTACAATCACCTGAAGGATTGTTTAGTTATGACTTACAAACTGTATGTAGTCACAAACATAAGATATTTGAGCGATATCAATTACAAGATGCAATAATCTATTCGATTGCAATAGCCGTCTACTTGTTTACCATGATCTATATGAGAGAGAAAGGGGCAGACCAAAAAAAAAGATGGGTTGATTAAGTTACAGACATCTTAAAACTCCACAATACCATATCATATCAAACCACTGAGCGACACTATCTGGGAAACCGATCATCAGTTAAACTTGCTACGCCTAACGGCAAAAAAACCAAACAGAGACAGACCGAAGAAGAAAGAAAGAAAGACATGAGTGAAACAGTCGTCTACTTGTTTGCATTGGACGTCTACTCATATGCAATAGTCGTCTACTTGTTTACAATGGTCTACATCTGTGAAACAGTCGTCTACTTGTTTGCATTGGACGTCTACTCGTATGCAATAGTCGTCTACTTGTTTACAATAGTCTACATCTGTGCAATAGTCGTCTACTTGTATACAATGATCTACTTGTGTGCAATAGTGGTCTAATCGTTCTACAATGATCTACGCGTATGCAATGGTCTACATTTGTGCAACAGTCTACTTGTATACAATGGTGATATATGGAAGCCTACATATCTGAGGTGGTCAGACTGGATCAGGTCAGACCTGGAGAAAACATGGGTCAACTTTTTTTTCCCAATACAACTTATTGGGTGCATTTAGTTTACGTATTTGTTACTTGAATTTGAAGGTAGGAATTAGGCAGCACGATCTGCTAAGCGTATTCTAAGAATCAAATATGAAACATCTTGTTTAAACAGTCTTAAAGAAAATCGTCGATACGCCTTGTTGCATTCGCATTTTTATTTCGAACGATTGGCTATTCTAACCGTCGTTGTATGTGAATTTAATATACAGGCTTTTGATAATCGCTACTATTTTGTTGGGAATTTCAATATGCTCGTGGCTGTCTCCGCACGCTGACTCTATGTATACTGTCAACGGTCTTTTGAAAATCGGTATAATTTATGCAAATTTATCTCTGCCATTCTAAATACTGTTTTATGATATTTCTGTGTGTGAAATGTGATCTATTCAGAGTCTGACATGCAAGATTATTCTGCCATTTAGGATCTTTCCCTTTCAGTGGACGGCACGTCACTTCATGTGATGGATGTCCCATCTAATCTTTCATAGCCTCACAAATCGTTTAATAATTAGTACGTTCTACTTTCTGTTGATAAAGAATGTTGTTGAAAAGAAAAACATGTTTCATTTAAACATATTTTAACATTGAAAACAATGACAGCTGTTATTTTCTGAGTTCTGTACATATGTGCAGTATATCACAACAATATATATGTAATTAAGTTAGTGATATGTGCTGGGATAACTATGAACAACTAATTGATAAAATCCTGACTTTCAGTTTGTGTCTATTAACAGCTCACTTACAACAACTAAATAATAATCATACTTCAAGACATTTATAAAACTATAAGATGTATCTGATGAGTTTCTTGATTCTGCAAGATATTTATAACACTATAAGATGTATTAATGAGTTTCTTGATTCTGCAAGATATTTATAACACTATAAGATGTATTGATGAGTTTCATGATTCTGCAAGATATTTATAACACTATAAGATGTATTAATGAGTTTCATATTTCTGCAAGACAGTTATAATAATACAAGATGTATATAATGAGTTCTATATTTCTTCAAGACAGTTATAATAATACAAGATGTATCTAATGAGTTTCATATTTCATAGCAAGACAAGATGTTATAATACTTACACAAGATGTATTAATGAGTTTATTTTCTCAAGACAGTTATAATATACAAGATGTATCTAATAGTTTCATATTTCTGCAAGACAGTTATAATAATACAAGATGTATCTAATGAGTTCATTTCTAAGACAGTTATAATAATACAAGATGTTTAATGAGTTTCATTTGCAAGACAGTTATAATAATACAAATGTATCTAATGAGTTTCATATTTCTGCAAGACAGTTATAATACTACAAGATGTATCTAATGAGTTTCATGCTTCTGCAAGACAGTTATAATAATACAAGATGTATCTAATGAGTTTCATATTTCTGCAAGAAAATACAGTTATAAGTACTACCAAGATGTATCTAATGAGTTTCATATTTCTGCCAAGACAGTTATAATACTACAAGATGTATCTAATGAGTTTCATATTTCTGGTTCCGACTATGCATTCAGGTATCACAGGTAAATCTGACAGATTTGTGCGTGAAAGTTTGCTTTTCTTATTACCTATGATTCTCGTTATTCAGGCAAACCTTGCTCCGACTTAGGACGTACTTGTAACTTAGATACCAAGGTAAAGAATCAGGTTCTTCTGTAGTTCAACAGCGTATCGTTTTCACACAGATAATTTCTTGACCACGCTGGTCTAGAACCCGGGAATTTGACAACACGTTGTCACTAACGTAGAATGTTATCAACTTCGCTATCGGCGACCCCATGAGTTTCATACGACTTGGCTCATACATCTCTGCTGCTTGTGGAGCATACGACCTCAACAGATACACCTGGATTTGAACCCACAACCTTCAGGATGACAGGCAAACGTCTTTACCACTTTACCATAGAGATCCCTTCGAGTATTACAATTTACTCTTTAACTTTTGAGCTGGGAATACGTATCATTTGTTTGGTGTCCGTTGTTCTGTTTCCAACATACGTATCATTTGTTTGGTGTCCGTTGTTCTGTTTCCCACATACGTATCATTTGTTTGGTGTCCGTTGTTCTGTTTCCCACATACGTATCATTTGTTTGGTGTCCGTTGTTCTGTTTCCCATATACGTATCATTTGTTTGGTGTCCGTTGTTCTGTTTCCCACATACGTATCATTTGTTTGGTGTCCGTTGTTCTGTTTCCCACATACGTATCATTTGTTTGGTGTCCGTTGTTCTGTTTCCCAATACGTATCATTTGTTTGGTGTCCGTTGTTCTGTTTCCCACATACGTATCATTTGTTTGGTGTCCGTTGTTCTGTTTCCCACATACGTATCATTTGTTTGGTGTCCGTTGTTCTGTTTCCCACATACGTATCATTTGTTTGGTGTCCGTTGTTCTGTTTCCCACATACGTATCATTTGTTTGGTGTCCGTTGTTCTGTTTCCAACATACGTATCATTTGTTTGGTGTCCGTTGTTCTGTTTCCAACATACGTATCATTTGTTTGGTGTCCGTTGTTCTGTTTCCCACATACGTATCATTTGTTTGGTGTCCGTTGTTCTGTTTCCAACATACGTATCATTTGTTTGGTGTCCGTTGTTCTGTTTCCCACATACGTATCATTTGTTTGGTGTCCGTTGTTCTGTTTCCCACATACGTATCATTTGTTTGGTGTCCGTTGTTCTGTTTCCCACATACGTATCATTTGTTTGGTGTCCGTTGTTCTGTTTCCAACATACGTATCATTTGTTTGGTGTCCGTTGTTCTGTTTCCAACATACGTATCATTTGTTTGGTGTCCGTTGTTCTGTTTCCAACATACGTATCATTTGTTTGGTGTCCGTTGTTCTGTTTCCAACATACGTATCATTTGTTTGGTGTCCGTTGTTCTGTTTCCCACATACGTATCATTTGTTTGGTGTCCGTTGTTCTGTTTCCCCACATACGTATCATTTGTTTGGTGTCCGTTGTTCTGTTTCCCACATACGTATCATTTGTTTGGTGTCCGTTGTTCTGTTTCCCACATACGTATCATTTGTTTGGTGTCCGTTGTTCTGTTTCCCACATACGTATCATTTGTTTGGTGTCCGTTGTTCTGTTTCCCACATACGTATCATTTGTTTGGTGTCCGTTGTTCTGTTTCCAACATACGTATCATTTGTTTGGTGTCCGTTGTTCTGTTTCCCACATACGTATCATTTGTTTGGTGTCCGTTGTTCTGTTTCCCACATACGTATCATTTGTTTGGTGTCCGTTGTTCTGTTTCCACATAATTGTGTAGGCTCGTGAAAAACTTTATTTACCTCTTCAAATACGACAACAATGATGGGAAAAGACAACATTAAATGATCATGACATAGTCCATATTACATTACATATCCCAGCATCATTGTTTCGGCTGACAATAACATGGAAACCCCCTCAGTTAATGATCGTATTGCTGAATCTAGTTAAGACTGATACCACGAGTTTAAGTTTACAAGCAAGAGATATAATGGGGAGCTCCAGCGACGAATGCAGTATTCTCCAATTCCATGCAGAGTTAATGACGCAGACGTTATTTCTGGTCCAAACAAGTATCAGTTTTCAGATGAATACAAACCTGCTGCCTTGCAGGTTGGCTGGAGAGAGTCAAAGGCTGACGGAGAGCGAACCCAGTAAACGCTGCTTGAAATCGGACACGTCGCCGAAGGACAAGCACTAGAGCTCCAAATGGTACTGAAGATTGTGACGTAAAACAAACGTTCTTGTCAAAGGTTGTTTATATATCACAATTAGAAGGATATAAATGGCCGAAAAAGAACGATCGATCGATCGATTGAGAGAGAGAGATGACTACATATTCGATATTTGTTTAGTTTTGTTTTGTTTAGTCGTCGGATCATCATCACTGTACATCGAACCAATTAGTCCATAAGTGCTCCGATCTCATCCTTAGTATGTCTTTCAGCGTGTGGCAACTAACGACACCAGTTCTTTGCTGGTTTACTATTCTTATGTGGCTACCAGAATAGTGTTCTTGTCTAGCTACCCCACACTTGACTTGGAATTCTTGCAGTCTGGTTAGTGTCGTAGATTCACCACTATTACTTGAATAATGTAGCTCTCTCCATTAGGTAATTTATAATATCAGCCCGGTCCATCGTTTGCCTGCTATTTACAGCAGCCATATCTGCAAGCCTATCTGCGCTTTCATTTCCCATTACACCTGCATGCCCTGACACAAGAATAAAACGGATTTTTGTCAGCTTAGATCAGTTCAGCGACTCCATCCATTGTCTCTGAGCCCAGTCTGTTATATATAATATTCGATATTTGTGCCGTGTATGAGATCACGACACAAGTGTACCTTGTTCTAACTCCGCGGCGAGAAGTTTGGAAGTAAATTTGCTCGCGTGGAATTTTAGGAACGGTAAAATAGATCCCACCACTCAGAAAGCAATAGCAAGCTACTGAACGTATAAGCGGTGCCTAGAAAATAAAAGACTCGTTTACTGTGGTTGATTACGAAGTCTTGTAAAGAGGATATCCCGGATTTTAATTTTCATGAGAAAATAATGCAACCACATACACATTATCTTGTTGAATTCCCAGTTCAGGTCTAGACATGTTAAAGAGGAATGACTATTACATATGGTGTCATTCGACTTCTGAACACCAGTGACTCCACAACGTCACAAATGTATTACAGGTCTCTATATTTTAAGAGCAGGCTCGCTATTCTAATCTGAATTTAAATGACCTCATTAATTTGATAAGAACATGCTAAGGACTATAGATATGGAAAGGTGGGCACACTAAGGTCATCTAATAACCAACTGTTTCAGATATAAGAAGAAAGGATATTCAGGTCATGTAATGGCCGCCTGTTCTATATAGACAGGTGGACATATTCGTGCTACACAGTGATCACCTGTTTATATACTATGGTTACTGAACGACCACATGATAGATTATTGTTTTGAAAGGTGGACATATTAAGGTCATGTAATGACCACATATCTGGCAACCTTAGTATATGTACAAAAGTTAAATTGTTTAGGTCATGTGTGATTCCTGTACTGACCTCCTACGGTTGTGAAAGTTGGAAATCGTGAAAGTTGGAAATCAACAAACAAAATTGATAAGAAACTGGACAGCTTTGAGAATAAATGTCTCCGAAAATTACTAAAATAAAATGGAGTGATTTCGTTTCTCACAACACAGTGAGAGATAGAACACACCAACAACCCGTATCAAATATTATAAGGAAACGAAAGTGGAAATATTTAGGTCATGTTCTTAGATCAGACGAAAAGAGACTAAATCGACAAGTCCTTATGTGGTCACCAGTTGGGAATAGAAAACGTGGAAGACCAAAGACTACTCTTCGAAGAACCATCCAACAAGAAAGTAAACTATTGGGATGTAAAACTGTACAAGATCTCCAACTGCTAGCAACAAACCGCATCACCAGGAGATCTAAAACCTCTGCCCTTATGTGCCGCCTTTGGCACGAAAGGAACAAACTAACTAACGACCACCTGTTCTATATATATGGAAAGTTGGATATATTAGTGCTACGCAATGACCATATATTTAGATACGTGAATATATCCGTCTGATATATGATCTATGGAAAGTTGGATATTTTGAAGCTATTCGACAGAATCCAGCCTATATTGCAGTAGGCTGTGTCCCCATTTTAATCAGGACATGTTGTAGGGTAATAGTGCATTGTTTTGCAAATTCATCACTGACAAATTCTATGAATTTAGCAAATTTAACCAAATATATTACAAGGAGTGATAGAGTGAGAAACGAGAATATCAGAAACATCGTTGGTACTATACCATGCATACAGTACATCGAGAAGCAAAGAATGAAGTGGTTCGGCCATCTAATGAGAATGGAACCACATTTACTACCATCACGTGCCAACAATAATCGACACTCAGGGTGCAGAGCATGAGACAGGCCAAGAACACGATGGATAGATAACATCTCTGCGAAAGCATGGACTGACAACGTTAAAAGCCTGGCACAAGATAGAAAACTAACTCTCCCACGCCGCTTCACGGCAAATGTGGTTAAGATAAGATTAGCTAAGAGAACCAAATATATATTTTGAGAACACATAGCGCGAACAAGAACTTTTGTTTGTATTGCACACTGATGTTTCTACATTTCCGTACTGAATAATAATATTTTTTAACATGCGCTGTCTCATATTTCTTTAACAGTCACAATAGCAACGTTATTTAAGTTATCTTCTGTGTTTCTTTTGTTGTCCCATTGTTACCGGATTGTTGTCCATTGTCGTGGTTTTCTATTTTGTGTTTTGAGCTGCTCTAGAATCTTGGGTGATAGTTATTTTTGCTGTTTGACAGGATTCTGCTATACCATCAATCCATCTTTTTCGTGATCTTCCTCTCACCTTCTTTCCTGAGAGCCGACAAAGCTTACTCATGGTATAACTTGTCTTCCAAATACTAAATAATAGAACTAGAATACAAATGGTATAGTGATATAAAGTAGAAAATGAACAAATGACTGACTAATTATTAAAGAACTTACTTTGCATGGTAAACAGACTAGGGCTCCGAAGTAGTGCCCACTGGCTTGCTCCCCGCACACGTCACACCTCTGACTACCATCTAGCTTGTTTTGATGTCGTACTTCCTCGTTTGTATCATCTCTCTTTCTCTTCCAACTTCTCCTACCAGCTTCTGCACCCTCTACTCTTCCTCCTCCCCCTGGACCTGTTCTCATTTCCAAAGATTGGGAAATCAAAGCCGGTGCCACACTGTTTGCATAGTCAAAATCGGAAAGAGTCTCCGCTTCTGGTAGTACAGTATAAGGTGTGTGAGGATGCGTTATGTAATTTGTTGATGGTGACAGAACAAGTTTATGATCTTGAATATGTTGTCCTTGCTGGTTAAGCCGAGCGTGGTGAAGCAGTTGATGATGGTGATGATGTTGATGTGATGGTGAATGGGATGGCGAATTTGAGGCCAACAGATCTGGTGCTGGATCCTCTAAAGGAATCTCACCATACGAACCGGACACCGGGTCTGAGGACAAAATAAGAATTGCATAGTTAGTGAAATATGTTAATATATACATCATTGATCAGTTTGTAAATAATTAAATACAATTATTGAAGCCTATTCAGATATTAAAACATGAAGCGCCTGCTGTTGTTTCCGAGTCGATAGGCGAAAGCACTATGTATTACGATAACGCGTATCACTCGTAAATAATTACTACAAACGTATGCATTAAGGGACAATGATTACCAGGACTATTGTACCATCTTTACCGGTAGAACAGTTCTTAAAAATACAATATCGCAGATTAAACTGTATAATATCAAGCTCCAAATCGTACTTCAAACGATTGGAAATCAATAGTATACCGCCATCCATGCTACGGAACTCTAGAAATAGGATACAATAAATGAATGACATTTTCTCTTTGCCTGCTAGTTTATTAAGTGTGTGTCATGCATAATAAACTATTGTGTATAGATCTTTGGCTTGTGTTATTCGATTTTTCGCATGCTTAAAGGTGTTGATATCATGAGCTGTCGATGTTGATATCTTAATTTGCATGACGCATATGATATTGGCTCTCTAATGTGTCTGCGATTGCGTGTTAAAAGTAAGGGTTATGTACCTACATGTTACCTGCACAAGACTTGGTGACATCTGGAGACCTAACATTCACGACACTAAGACAAATCTTTGCTATACAAGACTTGGTGATATCTGGAAACCTAACATTCACGACACTAAGACAAATATTTGCTACACAAGACATGGTGATATATGGAAACCTAACATTCACGACACTAAGACAAATATTTGCAGACTTGGTGATATCTGGAAACCTAACATTCACGACACTAAGACAAATCTTTGCTACACAAGACTTGGCGACATCTGGAGACCTAACATTCACGACACTAAGACAAATCTTTGTTACACAAGACATGGTGATATCTGGAGATCTAACATTCACGACACTAAGACAAATCTTTGCTACACAAGACTTGGTGATATCTGGAGACCTAACTTTCACGACACTAAGACAAATATTTGCTACACAAGACTTGGTGATATCTGGAAACCTAACATTCACGACACTAAGACACGTCTTTGGATAAGAACAAATACGTGTTAGGGTAGTCCTCCACTATGTGTGTGTGGGACTTGAAAAATAGATAATAAAATAGAAAGTATGTTTAGATGATTCGACGAAAGACTTCTTAGAAGAATATTTGGGTATATCTGGTAAGATAAGACTACCAATATCAGATTTCATGAACTAACGGGTCTGAACGACGTAAACAATGAGATACAAAATAGAAACGATGGCAATGAATTGAACATGTCCCTATGATGAGAAAGGAAAATCAGCAAAGACATGCAATGCAGTGGACACCAAAGAGATGACGGAAAAAAGGAGGCTTAGGGTTACATGGAGGCACGATTTTGAAACAGAGCTCAAAGCAATGAATAGGATTAGGTTTGAGGTACAACGAAAGACATAAGATCGAACTGAATGAAAATATTTTGTCTCTGTCTTATATGTCCTTGGGGACGAAGATTACTGAAGAGCTGTGTGTTACGCAATGTGTCTTTTCTTGTCTCCAATCCTGTTTTACCTCACAGCAACAGGATAAAGAGATTTATAGAATGGGTTTTTGTGTACGCTTCATAAACAGTGTCTTTCATCGCCTCTGTCTATCTATGAGGTCTACCTTATGCGAGGCCGGCCTTTTGCTTTGCATCCATTGTATAGGAGTAACATTGCTCATTGAGGCGCACTGTCTGCAATGTGTAGGTACCTGAAATTAAGATCTATCGTTCCAACCTCTAAGTATGTTTGTGTGTGACTCTCGTTCCCTTTCTCTCTCACTATCTCTCTGTATGTATGTTGCTCAGTCCAACAGTTTGATGCATGTCTTATATGTCCCAGTATGTTACACCTCTGTATGTGCGTTCGTCAGTGCATGCGTGAGTAAGCTTGATCAATATATGTCTCATAAACGTGTGTGCGTGAGTGAAATATTGATGTGTATTGAGTGTATATGCTTACACACATGCATGTGTATGTATTCATATTAACCATGTATGTCTTCTATACGTATCGACGTTCAATAAAAGTATGTAAATGAGTATATAAGTCTGTGTGTGAAAGCTCAATCTATCAATGCTAAATCAATATGAGCATAATATGTTTGTTTATCTTATATCTGTGAATACATTTTTGTTTTCCTTGTGTGGGTGTCAATAGGCTGTATGTTGTCAATGTTTGTGCAACTACAATTTTGTGTTCCTTGTGTGGGCGTCAATGTTAGTATGTTGTCAATGTTTGTGCAACTACAATTTTGTGTTACTTGTGTGGGCGTCAATAGGCTGTATGTTGTCAATGTTTGTGCAACTACAATTTTGTGTTCCTTGTGTGGGTTTCAATAGGCTGTATGTTGTCAATGTTTGTGCAACTACAATTTTGTGTTCCTTGTGTGGGCGTCAATGTTAGTATGTTGTCAATGTTTGTGCAACTACAATTTTGTGTTCCTTGTGTGGGTGTCAATAGGCTGTATGTTGTCAATGTTTGTGCAACTACAATTTTGTGTTCCTTGTGTGGGTTTCAATAGGCTGTATGTTGTCAATGTTTGTGCAACTACAATTTTGTGTTCCTTGTGTGGGTGTCAATAGGCTGTATGTTGTCAATGTTTGTGCTACATAAGTGTAACACCTTGAGCTATTATGGCAAATATACTCATGTTTTCTGGGTTTTTTAAAAATATATTGCGTTAAAAAAAAATTTACATAAAATGCATTAACATTTAATATAAGACTAATTGATTTATGTTTTAAAATTGGAAGGAAGAAAAGGAATTCATTGAAGAAAAAAAACATACGCTGAAATGAATAAGGATGACTTGCTATAACTATACCTAGCGAGCTTGGTCATTCTCTGTATTATGGTATAACTTTGGTTCATTTCTTTCGGTAAGCATCTGTAGCTTAAGCGGTAATGAGCTCGATCACAACCCAAGCGTACCTGGTTCAAACTCTGCGGCGGGCAAGTTTGGAAGCAAATTAGCTCCCTTAAATTTTTACGAACGATAAGAATAGACCTCACCGTCCAGAAAGCAATGGCAAACTACTGAACGTATAAGTGGTTACTAGAAAATCTACGACTCGTTTACTGTTGTTGATGGCTAAGTCCTGTAAATGATTTGCAACGATTTTCATTTCAATTCTTTCAGTTTCTTTTCTACTGTTCTTTTCCAGGTGGTTTTAAGTCTTCCATGTTCCCGTTTATCATCCGGTGTCCATCTCAATGTAGTTTCCGTAACACAGTTAGCCCCCCATGAGTAGCACAAGTCCGATCCATCTCCAGCTTTTCTTTTGGGCGATGGTATTCATAATTTCCTGCTGACATTGTGTAAACAGTTCTTGATTTGAGATAGTTTTTGACAAGAACACGTACAATATATTTAGCAGACAAATTGTATGGAAGGTGAACAATGTGAACATATCTTGTTCTTTCCAACCACTTCTTCTTTTCCTTCTTCGAACACTCAATATCAACCACTTCTTCTTCTCCTTCTTTGAACTTTCCATATCAACCACTTGTTTACCACTCCTTGTGATTTATATGTGATAAGAGACATTTTACGTTGTGCCAGTTATGCGTCTACAAGTAGGCCAGCATATTTAATTACTAGGGTAGCTTCCCAAGGGCCTACATTAGCCGCGACTTCCACGTGCCTTATAGGTCGCAGTCTTACTATTCTTTGTTCCCCCCGTTGACCCCAGCAACACATGGGCGTTTCTCAACACTGAAATTGTACATGTACTAGGTTAGTCTTAAAGTACAAATTACGATAGTTTTAAAAACAAAAATTTAAAGAAACCTGTGAGATTTCGGTTAGTAATGCCACTATTGTAAGATGGATGCAGTAACAGAAAAACCTATTTAAAATATATATAAGATATGGCTTCCTGTTAACAACTATGTGAAAGAATGGGAAGGGGGAAATTGCACCTTCTGAGTTCTGTGTTAAATAAACACAGTGAAGGGAAACAGGAAAAACGCCTTCCTAACAAATAAATAAAGAATGATCCCACAAAACAACTAATTTATGCAATGTAGAAGCAAGATGTTTACTCAAAGTTAGATTATCATTTTTACTATCACTTTTATCAGAAGAAGTTAAGCTGTTTTGTCAAGTTTTGAGCTGTTTTAACCAATTAAATATGTGACTGAAAAAAAAGAATGAGAGTGACATAAACCACAGACACAAGAGTGAGTGAAAGAAAACACATAACAGAAAAAAACGAAAAAAAAAACACAGACATGAGAGTGAGTGAGAAACAAACACAGAAGGAAGAATGAGTGATAGAAGACATATATAAAGCAAGTGATAGAAAACACAGACACGAGAGTCAGTGATAGAAAACACAGACGAGAGAGTCAGTGACAGAAAACACAGACGAACGAGTCAGTGATAGAAAACACAGACAATAGAGTCCCTGACATAAAATATATAAAAAAGAGTCAGTGACAGAAAACAGACAAGAGAGTCAGTGACAGAAACACAGGAGAGAGTGACATAAATCACGGACATGAGAGGGAGTGATAGAAAGGACAGAAGAGGGAGTGACAGAGAACCCATATATTACAGTAACTGACAGAAAACAAAGACATGAGAGTGACATAAAACACATAAATAAAAATAAATAACAGAAATGCGAGAAGAAAACAAAAGAGAAACAAACACAAACAAGAGAGTGAGTGAGAGAAGTAACAATAAAACATGAAAAAACAGGAGTGAAAAAACAAGAGGAAGGAACTGATTGAAATAACACAAAAACTGGTGAGTTGGTGTCAGAAAATAAGAAGTGAAGACAAAAACAAGAGTGAGAGAAAAATACAGAAGAGAATGAATAACATAGAAACAGAGCAAGTTTGTGAGGGAAAGAATGTAATAGAATAAAGAAAACAAAATTAACAAAGGAATAGGAAACAATTGTGAATATGGCTTCAGTAAAATGAGACATTGGGGAGCGGAAAAGACATGAGTAGAGGGAGAAAATGGATTAGAAATATAAAACTCCAGAGAGTGAAGGGAACAGGCAGAGAGGAGAGAGAGTGGAACAAGAAAGTGATGAGACAAAGACGAGGGCAATACAATTCTATATTATATTGATATACTTGTGTAAGTGTCAAGTAAGATTCTTTTTCTGAATTTGAAATGAATAAATAATACTAACAAATTCTTCAAAGAAAATAATGTTTCCCTGGCGGGTTAGATAAAGATAGAGAGAACAAATATGAAGACATATTTCGTCTGATGGTTAGAAAAAGAAAAGACTTGTATGATGAAAACAAGTTATTGCATAAAAAATATTCACTCGAGAAAATTGGAATAAATTGGACAATTAATACATTAAAATGAAAAGCAAATACAAAATGTATGGGTTCTTTTATTGATACGAACGTGAAAATCGCTTTTATCTGACATCTGTATGGGATATAGACGTATTTTCTTATTGAATATTTAATGAAAGCATAATTACTCCATCGTCATTACTGATGGAAGAAAGGATGAAATAAAGACCTGGAATAAAACGACACCTCAAACGCTCGCGAAGAAATGGGTGGATAAAATAACATTGCTATGTTATGCTTCATTTCAAACAAACTTTCTTATGATTTTAATTCTTTTACACTATACTGCAGAAGTGGATGTGTTTTATTTTTGTTATCTACAGACCAAGGTTTATATATATAGGCATTTTGTCTCTGAAAAAATGTCTGAGAGGTTTTGAGCTTTTGAATAAATGGCTATTCTGAGCTTTTGAATAAATGGCTATTCTGAGCTTTTGAATAAATAGCAATTTTGAGCTTTTGTATAAATGGCTATTCTGAGCTTTTGAATAAATTGATATTCTGAGCTTTTGAATAAATGGATGAGAGGTTCTGAGCTTTTGAGTAAATGGCGGAAAGGTTTGGAACTTTTGAATAACTGGCTGTTCTGAGGTTTTAAATAAATGGCTGAGTGGTTCATAGCTTTTGAATAAATGGTTGAGATGTTCTGATGTTCTGAATAAATGGCTGGGAGGTTCTAATGTTCTGAATAAATGGCTGAGAGGTTCTGATGTTCTGAATAAATGGCTGAGAGGTTCTGATGTTCTGAATAAATATCTGAGAGGTTGTGAGCTTTTGAATAGCAATAACCTGCTGTCTTGTAGGCCATCTGGGGACAGCCCAAGGCTGACGGAGAGCGAACCCAGTAAACGCTGGCTAAGACCGGACACATCGCCCAAGGATAAGTAATAAATGACGCTAAAGATGTGATGAAACACACGCATGCTAAGGATGCATGAATCAGATTTCCACGTGAATAAGACAAAAAAAAATAATTGATAGGGAAATCTGGTATATCAGTCTAGGCGGTGATCGCTAGAGAGAGAGACAGAGAGAGAGAGAGAGAGAGAGAGAGAACAGCAATGAACTGCACGTAATCCGGAGAAAGATGTGCAGCCATGTACGTCTAATGAGGTCGTCACTATAAACTTATCATTTATCTTGTAAACATAAATCTCTTCACTTCCTTTTGAAGCAATGCATGCTGTTCTTCATAAGTCTGGCTATCAAATGTCTTTACTATATTGTAACATTTCTAATAATATAGTAGAAGTTTAACATGATACAAATATATTAGTTTCCGAGACATGATATTGTTTATGAATCAATGTCCAGGTCTTGAAGCATTTCTACATTTTGTTCTCTTCTTTATTCAGAGTGTTCTACAGAAATGTATGTACAATTTGTTTCAACATATTCAACATCTTTAATGTTTATGTTATTGTTCGTGATTCATGATTCGCATCTATATGTTGCCACATTAAAAAAAAATGTTCTCATAAGTTCTACTTTTGTTAACGTTTGTGTTGTCATAAATTCATTTTACAATTTATATCTAAATTGTCCTGGTCTGTCTCTGTGGTTTTTATTTATAGTTTCCATTGTTGATAGTTACGGAGAAATGATATGCAACTGTAACATGTTCAATGTCTTCATTAATGACAAATTTGAGTTGTCATTGTGTTCTGTCAATGAACATAATCTTAGTCAACTGAAACATGTTCAATGTCTTCATTAATGACAAATTTGAGTTGTCATTGTGTTCTGTCAATGAACATAATCTTAGTCAACTGAAACATGTTCAATGTCTTCATTAATGACAAATTTGAGTTGTCATTGTGTTCTGTCAATGAACATAATCTTAGTCAACTGAAACATGTTCAATGTCTTCATTAATGACAAATTTGAGTTGTCATTGTGTTCTGTCAATGAATATAATCTTAGTCAACTGAAACATGTTCAATGTCTTCATTAATGACAAATTTGAGTTGTCATTGTGTTCTGTCAATGAATATAATCTTAGTCAACTGTAACATGTTCAATGTCTTCATTAATGACAAATTTGAGTTGTCATTGTGTTCTGTCAATGAATATAATCTTAGTCAACTGAAACATGTTCAATGTCTTCATTAATGACAAATTTGAGTTGTCATTGTGTTCTGTCAATGAATATAATCTTAGTCAACTGAAACATGTTCAATGTCTTCATTAATGACAAATTTGAGTTGTCATTGTGTTCTGTCAATGAATATAATCTTAGTCAACTGAAACATGTTCAATGTCTTCATTAATGACAAATTTGAGTTGTCATTGTGTTCTGTCAATGAATATAATCTTAGTCAACTGTAACATGTTCAATGTCTTCATTAATGACAAATTTGAGTTGTCATTGTGTTCTGTCAATGAATATAATCTTAGTCAACTGAAACATGTTCAATGTCTTCATTAATGACAAATTTGAGTTGTCATTGTGTTCTGTCAATGAATATAATCTTAGTCAACTGAAACATGTTCAATGTCTTCATTAATGACAAATTTGAGTTGTCATTGTGTTCTGTCAATGAATATAATCTTAGTCAACTGTAACATGTTCAATGTCTTCATTAATGACAAATTTGAGTTGTCATTGTGTTCTGTCAATGAACAAATTTGAGTTGTCATTGTGTTCTGTCAATGAACAAATTTGAGTTGTCATTGTGTTCTGTCAATGAACAAATTTGAGTTGTCATTGTGTTCTGTCAATGAACATATTTGAGTTGTCATTGTGTTCTGTCAATGAACATAATCTTAGTTACCTTATAATACAACAACGAGACAAAAGATGTCAAGGACAAACAGAAACCATGAGCATTCTAGAGTAAGCGTAAGTAGGGGGCGAACTTTGGACTTGCGCTCATCACATCTGCGATTGAAGTCAAAATGTGAATGCACTAAGGATAATCGAAGTTCAGCTTGAAAGAAATAGACCTTATTTCGAACTGTGGTCTCCGTACCAATGGTCCTCCATGCACTAGTGGTTCCAGCTGTTTACCAGTTTAAAACAAGTCTCACTGTAACAAAAATAACAAGAGAAACCACACAGTGCGCCTGGGTAAGCATCACATAATTGAGTTTAAAATCCGATGTGCTGCATCAGCAACCACTGCACAATTTATGTTCATCATAAATGAAACGAGCAATAACATGGACTCTGAATGTTCGCGAACAAATCAGTAGCTCTTATAAATGAAGCAATTCCTATCGAAATTAGTAGGACCTTCTGTTGTGTGTTAGGAAGTTTCCCCGTTCTGTACTAGTCCCATATCCTTAAATAAGGGTCATTGATGAAAGGTAAAGTTCGGAAATAGTGCATAGTACGTACGTGAATACTCGTTATAAATATACACTGAGTTGGTCATAGCATCGAGTGAGCCAAAGAACGGCATGTGTGTTACAGAGGGAACAATACATATTTGATCTGATTAGGAATGTGATATGCACTGCGTGTGCTTACGTACTACACACATGTGATATATCTACACAGAGATATGATCGATTTTGTTCTACAGTTAGGAACATATCACTGAAACATAACACAGTTTTGTTCCTGAGAGAAACACAAGTGAACGAAGATGTTTCATTCATGTGTATTTTACTTTACGTGTTCATTTTCAGCTTTTCACTGTGTTTGTTTGTAATATGACACACAAACAATTTAAAAAAATAATGTATATGTATTGGTTTGGTGTCATCCAAATGTCAGGAGATTTGCAGGAATCAGGTTTGTATGCATGCCACATCAGGTTTCTTTGAGCAAGACATGTAACAAAACGTTCCAAACAACAAGTGCCAAGGGTCGTCAAGTGCAAAGTCATTGTGTATTTACAGTTTCAGTTGCTAGGTAAAAGAATACCAGTATATCTTTCATTAGACAGTTCCATATTATGTTTATTTACAATATGTGAGTAACGTGCTGGTGCATCGGTATTGTTATAGATGTTTGCATAACTAAATCCAGTGTCTTTCTGACTTTGAAACGTAGCGAAACACGTACAAACAAAGTACTATAGTTTTACAAAATACAGAAACAGTGACGATAAACAGCAACGTTTCAACCAAAAGGCCTTTATTAAGCAAACGATACAACAGGAGTGACGAATTTCAAAGAACACTACCAATGGACGGGTACAGAAACATTCAAACGTATCTAATGAAAATCTGGGAATAAAAACGAATAACGAAATAAGTGCAACACAAAACTAGAAGTGGAAAAGAAGAGAAACAATAAACAATCAAGTGAATATGTAACTTATATATATGAAGCAAATACACATATAGACTACAGGGCATGAGATGAGAAAGTACTAAGAAGCATAGGAATTCCACATTAAGAAGGTACAGAAGAAGCGGTGTCTGTCTGCTGGCATAGAAGAAGGTACAGCCAGCAGACAGACACCACAGACGTTCTACAATTATACTTTTAATGAACTGTCCTGGTTATGCGGGTGTTCGCCGCAACGAGAGAGCAAACATGCTTGCATCGATTGTTGGGGAGTTTATGATGGATACGGCGATGTACGAAAATCAACAAATCCGAGGTGGTCGGATGAGGTGTACGTGTCTACACATTAGTATGCTATGTCAGAAACGAACGCCATTATCTCACGTTTCTTCCACCCACCTTTCCTGCCCTTCCAACGTGTGGTCTTTGTTCCCACCGGTATACACAATATATTAGTAACCTGCCACTGACCCATCCCGATTGACCAGCTAACCGGAAACTTAATAGTCTTACTATTTCCTGTCCATTCTATCATTCATGAGATACCGACCAAGAGACAAGAAGTACTTTTGGAGCATGTTTGTATGCCAGTATCTTTTGCTTTACATCATTAGTTAGTATTATGTTTTAGTTAATTAAATTATGTGTACATATTTGTTCTTGATAAAGATCTAGCACCGAAACGTTGAGTGTTGTTTATTTTCATATTTTATAATTAATTTTTCACTACTTATGTAATACTGCCTATACCTGTCTATGTTCAATCGCCTGATGGATAAGGGGGACGTTCTTCGGTCTCTTGGTGACCTACTGTTGAATCAATAGAGCGATTTAGGGAGTTTAGAATTATACAGTGTACAAGTAGAGCTGTTTTCTTGAGGGCAACGAAGAGAAGTGTATTTAACCAGCGAGCCAGAGGAATCATTAGTATAATACCCTTCGGAATCTGTTGGGGAAGATTGAACACCTATGGGTCTGCCCAGAGTGCTGTGACGTCTGTTCAGTAACCAATAACCAATAACTTTTTATGAAGCGAGAACAGGGTACGGCCAGGGAACAGATGCAGCAGAAGCAATACAAGTTTACTTCTCATAAAGCGAGAGCAGGGTGTGTAATAATGAGAAATAAAAAGCAGACACCGCTGAGGTAGTGCATCTCATTATACTAGAACAAGAGACAGACATCGCTGAGGTAGTGCATCTCATGAATCTAGAACAAGAGACAAGACACCGCTGAGGTAGTGCATCTCATTATGCTAGAACAAGAGACAGACATCGCAGAGGTAGTGCATTTCATGAAGCTAGAATAAGAGACAGACACCGCAGAGGTGGTATACATGTACTTCTTATGCGGCAAGAACAGAGCATATACTAATGTGAAATAGAAGACAGACAGCGAATATGTAGTACATCTCAGGAAGAGTGAACAGAGTACAAGATACTGCTGCATCAGGGGACAACGCAAAGTTTCCCACCTTTATCTGTGCCAGGCAGTGACGTCCAGACTGGTTAATCTTTTGGCTACATTTTCTGCTTGAGTAGGTCTTTCAGAGCTTTATTTGAAAATCCTGTAAATGTTTAACTTAAAGTGGCAGTGGATGCAATGCAAGAAGTGGACAGTCTTCTACTCCGGAGGAGACTTTACTATAATAACTCTCTTACAACCTCTCATCGTCATTATCAGGTGCAGTGCGCCGGCTGGCGTAGGTGATCATGGATCTCCAATAATCTCTATCTTTGATGTTTGCTATCAACTCAGATGTTGACGCTCTACCATGCCATGAAGTCAGGCTATCCACCATTTTCTCTCTCTGTCTTCCTCTGTCTCGTCTACCTTCGATTTTACCAGTTGTTACAATGTGTTCTAAGCCTCTCCTCCTTATCCCATGCCCGAAAAATGATGACTGCCTCTTTCTTATACTGATAATAGCGGTTTTCTATCTTGACCTTATTTAACACCTCAGATCCATGATCTCTATACATGCTCTAAAAATGAAAGGTTTGATTGCATCTTTGCAGATACGTCTTCAGGTTTCCCAGTAGGCTTCGTCACTTCGGAGAACATACATGCTGATTCTGGGTTGGTTTGACAGAGGAATCTGTGTTATGATGACACTATAGTGGATACAAACAAAATGTCTTGACTATTAAGGGGGGATTCTGGTCTTGAAAATCAAGAATCTATTTTCGTTGTTTTCATATTAATATAAAATTTGTATAAGCATTTTGAAAGAGTATGACTTAGAATAGTAGAAAAAAATTAGTAAAAAAATATATGTCAAAGTGTTGCCATGGAAACAATACAAAATGGCCGCCAAAAACAAAATTTAAAATCCCTAAGGCTCTGAATCTAATGAATGTAAATGAATTCTGTTTTCACTCTAAGGTGCGCAATTGTAATATCTAAAATATTACACATCATTTTTAGGATATATTAAATATCTAATTTTTTATAAATTATTTGGTAAAAATTCCCTCAAAATGTGGTCAAAAAAGCTGTTTTTGGGAGGGTGTTTACACAAAATTCATTAAAAATGTAATATTTAATATATCCTAAAAGGATGTGTAATTTTGTAGATATTACAATTGCTCACCTTAGAGTGAAAACAGAATTCATTTATATTCATTAACTTCAGAGCCTTAGGAATTTGAAATTTTGTGCTTGGCTGCCATTTTGTATTGTTTCCATGGCAACGCGTTGACTTTTTTCTAATTTTTTTACTATTCTAAGTCATAATCTTTCAAAATTATTATACAAATTCTACATTAATACCAAAGCAACGAAAAAGTTTCAAGACCAGAATCCCCCCTTAAGTTAATGGTCTTGGCACCTAGTACGAAGCACGAGACATCATTGCGACTCAGTAGCGTAGTTGTTAGATGCTCGTTTCTAGTGCCAACGGTACCAAGTTCACTCCCTCGTGGAGCTATGTGGATATTTGTCCAGAGATCACTGATATGAGTGTAGGTGAGAACGAGTTCCTAGTCCTATCGGAGACGGACGATAAAACGTAGGTCCCGTGTTCAATTTGAGCACGTAAATAAATCACTGGCAGTTCAAAATGCAGAACAGCAGGTTTGTAAGCCGATGCCCTTGCAAAATTCAGTAGACAAGATTAAAAATAAAGTTCCTACAAAAATATCTTTAGAATTACATCGATGACTCTTGCCGGTGCTACGGTGTTTGTGCACTGCAGCTGAGATCTTCATGTGTAAAAAATAGATCGAAGCACGCATGGCTACTCACCGAAGTGTAATGATGATGGTCATATCAATCAACGAATCAATCAATCAATCAATCAATCAATCAAAAATGAGCCTCGGTATTGCTGAATATGAGACAACTACCACAGAGTCATGAAGCGGTTGCATGTTAACTGATATTTGTGTATCAGAAGACATACACCACAGATGAAGCATTTAACACGAAGCGAGCATAAGGTAAATGGTAACGCTGCAATAAGAGACAGACACGGCAGATGCAGTACTTTACATTTAGCGAGCACATGTTACATGGTAGCCAAAAAGTAATGAAGAGTTGACCAGTCTAACTTCCGCATTGCACTTCGCCAGAAGCACATCCCATCAAATCCCTTTCCAAATGGGTTTCAATCAAGTACATGTTTAGTTTAGTTGTACTGTTGTTTTCTGGTAGTGTATTCAATCCATCGGTAGCTTATATGTTTCGTACATGTTTCTGTATTGTCTCTTCCTCACGATTGTATAGAATGTCAGTATTTACTGAATGAGAACACTTCAACATTATATCCATATTTAAAAAAACTGTCATTTGTAAACAATGGATATCCATCAGAGCAGCAAACATTACATGCATTGTAATAATAAGCCATGTCAACGGATGCAAGACAAACAATTCTCTAAAAGAACATACCGCGAATAACTTTAAAAACACGTTAATCACAGATTTAAAGAAAACTAAAGAAGCAAATCCGCAGGGAAAGAGGAATACGGGAAGGCCTAGACAGACCTGAAGAAGAGAGCTGGAGGCTGATATTAAAAGGATAACATGAAAACATGGAAAGAATTGGAAGGGATGGCAATGGAGAGGAAGAGCTGGAAGAAGTTTGTTGAAGACCTGTGCTCCGTTGGGAGTTGAAATGTGAAGAAGAAGAAAAAGGGAGAAGAAAATAATGAATGTGGAAAGAATTATATAAAGAGATGAGCATAGACTGTGTGTGTGTGTATTGTGTTACAAAGGTCTGTGTATATTTCTGTGCACTCTGGGAACATATTAATTGTGCAGTTTCATATAAAACAAAGAAGATCAATAACTATCAATTGTTCAGTATCGTAAAACTGTATACATTCTTTATTATTCATACATTTTTAAAATGAGAAATATTCATGGCGTGTTTTTGCATCAACACAGTATCTTTGTAATCGGATACATATACATATATAAAATATATATATACAACTGATACATTTGTAGACAAGTACACAATTAGAAAATAATTTTTTTTTAAATACACAGACGGATAGACAGAACAAAAGGTAGATAAACACAAGAGCAAACAAAAAGACACAGTGAAATACATTTTTGTTTTCGTAACTGGAAAACAAGTTGAAACATATTGATGGAAAACATTGGAACATATTAAAAGGGCATGAAAGATCAACAGAGATCTTGAAATAAAGGAAGCAACAGAGAGAAAATTAAAATGTCCTTGAAATATTAAGAATTAGAAAACTGGTAGTTTGTGAGAATGTACTATTGTGACAAGATGACTAGAACATAATCTATTAGATTTAGTTTGTGAGAATGTACTATTGTGACAAGATGACTAGAACATAATCTATTAGATTTAGTTTGTGAGAATGTACTATTGTGACAAGATGACAAGAACATAATCTATTAGATTTAGTTTGTGAGAATGTACTATTGTGACAAAATGACTAGAACATAATCTATTAGATTTAGTTTGTGATAATGTACTATTGTGACAAGATGACTAGAACATGATCTATTAGATTTAGTTTGTGAGAATGTACTATTGTGACAAGATGACTAGAACATAATCTATTAGATTTAGTTTGTGAGAATGTACTATTGTGACAAGATGACTAGAACATAATCTATTAGATTTAGTTTGTGAGAATGAACTATTGTGACAAAATGACTAGAACATAATCTATTAGATTTAGTTTGTGATAATGTACTATTGTGACAAGATGACTAGAACATAATCTATTAGATTTAGTTTGTGATAATGTACTATTGTGACAAGATGACTAGAACATGATCTATTAGATTTAGTTTGTGAGAACGTACTATTGTGACAAGATGACTAGAACATAATCTATTAGATTTAGTTTGTGAGAATGAACTATTGTGACAAGATGACTAGAACATGATCTATTAGATTTAGTTTGTGAGAACGTACTATTGTGACAAGATGACTAGAACATAATCTATTAGATTTAGTTTGTGAGAATGAACTATTGTGACAAGATGACTAGAACATAATCTATTAGATTTAGTTTGTGAGAATGAACTATTGTGACAAGATGACTAGAACATAATCTATTAGATTTAGTTTGTGATAATGTACTATTGTGACAAGATCACTAGAACATAATCTATTAGATTTAGTTTGTGATAATGTACTATTGTGACAAGATGACTAGAACATAATCTATTAGATTTAGTTTGTGATAATGTACTATTGTGACAAGATGACTAGAACATAATCTATTAGATTTAGTTTGTGATAATGTACTATTGTGACAAGATGACTAGAACATAATCTATTAGATTTAGTTTGTGAGAATGAACTATTGTGACAAGATGACTAGAACATAATCTATTAGATTTAGTTTGTGAGAATGAACTATTGTGACAAGATGACTAGAACATAATCTATTAGATTTAGTTTGTGAGAATGAACTATTGTGACAAGATGACTAGAACATAATCTATTAGATTTAGTTTGTGAGAATGAACTATTGTCACAAAATGACTAGAACATAATCTATTAGATTTAGTTTGTGAGAATGAACTATTGTGACACAATGACTAGAACATAATCTATTAGATTTAGTTTGTGAGAATGTACTATTGTGACAAGATGACTAGAACATAATCTATTAGATTTAGTTTGTGATAATGTACTATTGTGACAAGATGACTAGAACATAATCTATTAGATTTAGTTTGTGATAATGTACTATTGTGACAAGATGACTAGAACATAATCTATTAGATTTAGTTTGTGAGAATGTACTATTGTGACAAGATGACTAGAACATAATCTATTAGATTTAGTTTGTGATAATGTACTATTGTGACAAGATGACTAGAACATAATCTATTAGATTTAGTTTGTGAGAATGAACTATTGTGACAAAATGACAAAAACATAATCTATTAGATTTAGTTTGTGAGAATGTACTATTGTGACAAGATGACTAGAACATAATCTATTAGATTTAGTTTGTGAGAATGTACTATTGTGACAAGATGACTAGAACATAATCTATTAGATTTAGTTTGTGATAATGTACTATTGTGACAAGATGACTAGAACATAATCTATTAGATTTAGTTTGTGAGAATGTACTATTGTGACAAGATGACTAGAACATAATCTATTAGATTTAGTTTGTGATAATGTACTATTGTGACAAGATGACTAGAACATAATCTATTAGATTTAGTTTGTGAGAATGAACTATTGTGACAAGATGACTAGAACATAATCTATTAGATTTAGTTTGTGATAATGTACTATTGTGACAAGATGACTAGAACATAATCTATTAGATTTAGTTTGTGAGAATGTATTATTGTGACAAGATGACTAGAACATAATCTATTAGATTTAGTTTGTGATAATGTACTATTGTGACAAGATGACTAGAACATAATCTATTAGATTTAGTTTGTGAGAACGTACTATTGTGACAAGATGGCTAGAACATAATCTATTAGATTTAGTTTGAGAAGTACTATTGTGACACAATGACTAGAACATAATCTATTAGATTTAGTTTGTGATAATGTACTATTGTGACACAATGACTAGAACATAATCTATTAGATTTAGTTTGTGATAATGTACTATTGTGACAAGATGACTAGAACATGAGATCTATTAGATTTAGTTTGTGAGAATGTACTATTGTGACAAGATGATTAGAACATAATCTATTAGATTTAGTTTGTGAGAATGAACTATTGTGACAAGATGGCTAGAACATAATCTATTAGATTTAGTTTGTGAGAATGTACTATTGTGACACAATGACTAGAACATAATCTATTAGATTTAGTTTGTGAGAATGTACTATTGTGACAAGATGACTAGAACATAATCTATTAGATTTAGTTTGTGAGAATGTACTATTGTGACACAATGACTAGAACATAATCTATTAGATTTAGTTTGTGAGAATGTACTATTGTGACAAGATGACTAGAACATAATCTATTAGATTTAGTTTGTGATAATGTACTATTGTGACAAGATGACTAGAACATAATCTATTAGATTTAGTTTGTGATAATGTACTATTGTGACAAGATGACTAGAACATAATCTATTAGATTTAGTTTGTGAGAATGAACTATTGTGACAAAATGACAAAAACATAATCTATTAGATTTAGTTTGTGATAATGAACTATTGTGACAAGATGGCTAGAACATAATCTATTAGATTTAGTTTGTGATAATGTACTATTGTGACAAGATGACTAGAACATAATCTATTAGATTTAGTTTGTGAGAATGTACTATTGTGACAAGATGGCTAGAACATAATCTATTAGATTTAGTTTGTGAGAATGTACTATTGTGACACAATGACTAGAACATAATCTATTAGATTTAGTTTGTGAGAATGTACTATTGTGACACAATGACTAGAACATAATCTATTAGATTTAGTTTGTGATAATGTACTATTGTGACAAGATGACTAGAACATAATCTATTAGATTTAGTTTGTGATAATGTACTATTGTGACAAGATGACTAGAACATAATCTATTAGATTTAGTTTGTGATAATGTACTATTGTGACAAGATGACTAGAACATAATCTATTAGATTTAGTTTGTGAGAATGAACTATTGTGACAAGATGACTAGAACATAATCTATTAGATTTAGTTTGTGAGAACGTACTATTGTGACAAGATGACTAGAACATAATCTATTAGATTTAGTTTGTGAGAATGTACTATTGTGACAAGATGACTAGAACATAATCTATTAGATTTAGTTTGTGAGAATGAACTATTGTGACAAAATGACAAAAACATAATCTATTAGATTTAGTTTGTGATAATGTACTATTGTGACAAGATGACTAGAACATAATCTATTAGATTTAGTTTGTGAGAATGTACTATTGTGACAAGATGACTAGAACATAATCTATTAGATTTAGTTTGTGAGAATGTACTATTGTGACAAGATGACTAGAACATAATCTATTAGATTTAGTTTGTGATAATGTACTATTGTGACAAGATGACTAGAACATAATCTATTAGATTTAGTTTGTGAGAATGTACTATTGTGACAAGATGACTAGAACATAATCTATTAGATTTAGTTTGTGATAATGTACTATTGTGACAAGATGGCTAGAACATAATCTATTAGATTTAGTTTGTGATAATGTACTATTGTGACAAGATGACTAGAACATAATCTATTAGATTTAGTTTGTGAGAATGTACTATTGTGACAAGATGATTAGAACATAATCTATTAGATTTAGTTTGTGAGAATGTACTATTGTGACAAGATGACTAGAACATAATCTATTAGATTTAGTTTGTGATAATGTACTATTGTGACAAGATGACTAGAACATAATCTATTAGATTTAGTTTGTGAGAATGTACTATTGTGACAAGATGATTAGAACATAATCTATTAGATTTAGTTTGTGAGAATGTACTATTGTGACAAGATGACTAGAACATAATCTATTAGATTTAGTTTGTGAGAATGTACTATTGTGACAAGATGACTAGAACATAACCTATTAGATTTAGTTTGTGAGAATGTACTATTGTGACAAGATGACTAGAACATAATCTATTAGATTTAGTTTGTGAGAATGTACTATTGTGACAAGATGATTAGAACATAATCTATTAGATTTAGTTTGTGAGAATGAACTATTGTGACAAGATGACTAGAACACAATCTATTAGATTTAGTTTGTGAGAATGTACTATTGTGACAAGATGACTAGAACAAATCTATTAGATTTAGTTTGTGAGAATGTACTATTGTGACAAGATGACTAGAACACAATCTATTAGATTTAGTTTGTGAGAATGTACTATTGTGACAAGATGACTAGAACATAATCTATTAGATTTAGTTTGTGAGAATGAACTATTGTGACAAGATGACTAGAACATAATCTATTAGATTTAGTTTGTGAGAATGTACTATTGTGACAAGATGACTAGAACATAATCTATTAGATTTAGTTTGTGAGAATGTACTATTGTGACACAATGACTAGAACATAACCTATTAGGTTGATATCTATTTGTTAATTGAAACAAAAAGTAGATTAACGGTAACGTTTAAAGTACGGAATTATATAAGATGAGCATGATCAATTTTAGCAATACAAAACCAAACATACGAGTATTTCATTTTCAGCGATAAGAAAAAACACAGTGCACATGAACACAGGTAAACATAAAATCTATGCACAATCTGTAGATTAGAAGCAAGATCATGTGACTTAAATACGATCAACGTTATCTATGAATTTAAAAAACTATGTCAAGCGTTTTTATTTTAGTTTTGAACCAGGCACGAAGCAACAACGTATATGTAAGAGGACACAAAGAATAGTCATATATTGACTTAAGAAAGGTACTTGCGTAGAATGTATATGGACTTGCTCTATGGTGTATATATCATCCAACGAAATGTGTCAAAAGTAAACGTCTTAACTACTGACTGAAGTAACACTGTTTTAAATGACGCAGCAACAACAAATCGCAGTCATGTGACCTGAAAGCAAATACATTTAACCCCTTCGGACTTCTCAGCACATCTACTGGCTCAGGAACATATTAAGATAACTTAAAGGCAGTAGACTGGTTAAGTTAGTGTACATTGCACTAAAAAAGTGTCCGGTAGTAAAACAAAATGTGGGCTTATAACCGTAACCTCTTAACTCTTCTTAGCCAATACACTGGCTCACATTATTTTGTAAGATGACGCAAAGCCAGTACACTGTCTAATGCAGTATACATTGCAAAATAATTGCGTCTAAAAACTACAGAGTGAAATAGGTAAATGAAAATTACACTGTCTGGTTATATCATCATCAAATAGTTTATCCTAAGCAGAACTTTGTCAGTTCTTTGGAATTTCTCTATCTCCATCATTGGACAGATGTGTCGCCTATGCAGCCGTCACGATCAAATCAATTACACCATGAATTCATCTTCTCTGTAGTGCTCCTTTTCTCTTTTTTTCATCCTTCCAAAATGGTCTTCTCCAACACATTCTGTCTTTTTATATGCCCAAAATACTTAAATTTTCTTATTCTTATTTGTAGAATCTGCCATTTTTCTTTGATTTTGAGTTCTTTCAGGATAGATCTATTTGTTCTCTTCTCTGTCTTTGATATATGGAGAACACTTTTGTAACATTTATATTTAAAAACACGTATATGTTTTTCCACTGCCTTTTTAAATGTCTGTGCTTCACATCCATACTTGCCACTGGGAATATGCAGGATCTTAATATTCTGCTCTTTGTTTTCCTATCAACTCCATTCCATACTAGTTATATACACATGACAAAATGCACTATAATCAGAAATTAAATAGACCAAGCTTTATTTAGCGCTGAACGTTCTTGCCCCAACTACCGTGAATTAAACAAAACTAAGCACAACTCACAAGATATAAAACAGTACAGATACATGTGCACATGAGCAGCCAATTAAACCGTAAGAACTGTGAATGGAAATTAACCCACAACATCCTCTATCCATCCTATAAATGTAACAATTGTTAAATCGTCAGAGAGTAATCAAAAGTACTTGGATTCTCCGAAAGGTATTAATTCTTATTTGTTTATGTATGTTGACCTAAACGCTCTGATATAACCAATAACATGATCGTCCTTAGGTTGAAAGCGCGTATCTCGGCTTAGAGCGGATTTAATCCACTAAACAAGAAACAAACAATCTCATCAATCTTTGTTATACGTTTATTTAATATTTTTAATGTATAATATATTTAATATGTGTTAATTCTTAATGTTTAACCATAAGGACAATATAAATCTACTACAAGGAAAAGATCAAAGCACTATCTCTCAGTTAAGAACGGGACATGTTGGACTGAATTACCAACTATACAGAATAAACCAAAAACACCTACTACACTGTAGAAAGTGCAGTCATTCATGTGAGACAGTACAGCATATCTTGCTTGAATGTCCTGGACTACATAGAGTTAGACAAGAACTCCTACCACCCCACTCATCTGTTCATAATACCATTTATACTAGTCTTCCACAATTACAGAATACATGCTGATTCTTTAATTTGGCATGTGCTGCCCAAGCTAGAAAACTCGCATCCCTGGTTAAAAGAAGAGAAAGAATCCACAACATAACAAACAAAACATCGTCACAGAGTAACGCAAATGCACATTCATAACTGTACTTCAGAAAAACAACTTAAAAATTGCTAATGTTTCTAAATTGTCATTGATTCGAATATATTAGTATAAATCATAAAAAAATATTTAAATTATAAATGGAAAATAGCGCAATAAAACACTAATTAATTTCAGTGCATAAAAAAACACCCATAACATTCAGGAAATTAATGACCACATATGTTCGAAAATGCTGAAAAATATTAAGAAAATATATTCTAAGCATCTTAATTTGTCATAGCAGACACTTCTAAAATGATGAGACAAATAAAACCTTACACTTCTTTATATCATCCATTAGAACGTAGCATTAATAATCTGTGCTTTTTAAATTGATAGTTTCTACATTTTTGCTAATTAACTGCCATTTGAAGATGTATGAGAAGACTAAACTTCAGACAACAAAGAAAGAGATTTGAGAGAAATGGACAAGTATAGCATATCGTCTATACATATATTTTTTATGCTGGAGTGGGTTTAATTTATATTACGTTGCTGTTGTTTCAACTAACAAGAGATTCTATATTTTACATTATTTTTTCGTGCCAGGTTGTGAAGTATTTGCTTACAAATCTTTTCTCTGTACACAAGGGAATGAGAGAGTCCTTCCGAACTGAGGAGTTTCAGGGTTGTGAATCTCACTCGTTGCCCAGATTGAGAGAGATGGACGTCGATATTGGTGCAGCCCGACATACCAAATAGGCAAAGAGATTGATTAATCCACTCAACTGCTTTTGGGACTACCTGGGATTTGTGAGCATTAGATCGATGCTCATGCCTATGATAAGTCCATAACTGTAAACTTTTTTGATTTATTGTAAATCATGTTTTTTCTAAAGGCTGTCAGAAGATGTATAATCTTAATGAAATTATGTCAAAAAAATTAAATTTATTATTTCTATAGATTGATTTTAACACGGTTACTGTAGAACATGTTCTATTTCCGAACTTGCTATTTAAGTAGAAACGCCTCAAAATAGTTCAATAAACCCCAATGATGACACAGGGATTCCTAATAACTCAACTACTGTCCAAACAAGACACTTTTGCTGATTCTTGAAATAAAACTATGCTTATCAATCGAAAATTGTCATCAATCACTGTGTCTTATTTTTGCAACATTTACTGCATATCTTTCTTTCCTGATCTATTTTGTCTCAAAATCATGGTAACAATCTTTCAAAATTGTCCACCACGAGTTTGAAATGTATATACTTTTTTAATGCTTACTGCTAAATGCCCCCATATAATTTAGTTCTTTATAGGCTGTTACTAGACCAATTGGCATCATTTTCTGAAGGACGATATTTATTGACTTTTTCTTTAATATGAAAATATTGAATATTATAAATTTCATGATTACTGCCTTTCTTATTTCCCAAACATGTTTAAATTCATATATGTTTTGCAAATATGAAGACTTTAAAAGACTGTTATAAAAGATTCCATTATATTCTTCATACTTATTTTTTTCCTTCTTTGTGACTGTAAAAAAATTTGACATTTGTAGAATAATCTATTTTTAGACTTTCCATAAGTAGGTCACGGATATCATAAATTATATCACACTTATGTTAAAACCACAGATACTGATAGCCAATCCAATTAGCTTTTCAACCATATATAACATGCCTATTTTCAATGCAAAGAATTTGTATGGTTGCTAAATATAGAGCAGGGCATCAAAATATCGAAAAACCTTAAAACCTGCCAATGGTTAAGAGTTAATCAACATCGAACTGGCGTTTTGGGCTACTGGACGCTGTTGGATTTGTTGAGGCGGAGATCGGAGCACCTATGGGCATGTCCGGAGTGCTATGATGACAGTCCTCATATAACTGATAACCTTTTTCTGTATTTCTCTGTAGCGAATCACTGTTTTTTCTCCATGTCCATAGGGCTTGTCACCGCGAGGCGAGATGTATAGTTTTCTATGATGATGGGATTTTGTTGAGGCCCTTTTGTCAAACTCGAAACATGCACAGATGTCTGTTAAATCCTTCATAGCAGCCTATTGAGGTTCTAACAGGCTTCACCGCGGCGAAGAACATGTTCATACTTCGTTCACCAGACACTTGTATAGTTACAGTATGAATAGCGAGGTCAAGAATAGTTCAAGTCAGTATTCTACCCTGACAGTGACACCAGCATCTCTCCATTACTTAACTTTTAGCCAAACATAGGACTATTTTTTGCTGCAATTTCTCATTGAAAATGACAATCATAGCATATCATTTACAGAAAATTGTCATCAATCACTGTAAACGAGTCGTTGATTTTTTTAGGCAACACTTATACATTCAGTAGTTTGCGTTTGCTTTCTGAACGGTGAGGTCTATTTTTACCGTCCGTAAAAATCTATGGTAACACACCTACTTCCAAATTGTCCACCACGGAGTTTGAACCGGGTATACTTGTGTTGTGATCGAGCTCACTACAGCTAACCCACAGACGGCCAACTCATTATATTAATATTATATATATACATGTTTCATAGATGCACTGGTAGCTCCGACAAAGTAAGGCAGAGTTTGAAGAACAGACGGAACAAATAGACAGCATTAACCGACTGAAATAAATATAGACAGAGCTGAGAATAAAACTTGAGTACGCCCGATCTTGAGTTTGTCTGTTTATTACATATCTATATATTTGACAAATTGCAATATAAATGTTCAAGAGGAATCCTGCTAATTTTTTTCTTCAAATTATATAGTTAATGAAGAGTTTTTTAAAATGAATAAACTGTACATCATTTGAAACAATAAGTTTTTTTTTAAGAAAAGAAGAAAATGGTGATAAATTTGGAATATATGTCGTTTGTCAGTTGGAGCATGGCAATAAATTTGGCATATATGTCGTTTGTCAGTTGAAGCATGGCAATAAATTTGGCATATATGTCGTTTGTCAGTTGGAGCATGGCAATAAATTTGGCATATATGTCGTTTGTCAGTTGGAGCATGGCAATAAATTTGGCATATATGTCGTTTGTCAGTTGGAGCATGGCAAGGACAGTTCTCCAATGGAGAGCGGATAGAAAAACAATGCTTGTAGAAATTTAAAAAAAAATATGAAAAAGAAATGTGGATAGATGTTGATACAATTGATAGAAAGATGATATAACGGCAACAATTGACGTCTCTTGTGGAAGCGGTATGTGTCAAACGGAACACGGAGAGGATACATATATATGTACCCACGCACACGAGCACATACATATACTTGGTATCAACGAAGGAAAACTTTCAGACATTGTGTTGACATACCGCAGTAACAACGATCATTAATCTGTCAATAGACAAACAACTAATCCCATGACATTGTCTAGAAACATTGCGAACGATGTCGCAGATGTCAAATTATATACAGTGTTCTGATGCGCTTGATGAGTCAAATGTCACTGAGTACATAGTTTATAACTGGAAAGGGGGTTAGTTCAAGCTATAGCTAACATCGTTTTATCGATCAGGCTCCTTGAATGGATTTCAACAGTGCACGACTTATAGTTTGTATTTAACATGCTGACAAGCTTATTCATTTTTTCTTTCTTTCTTTTATCTAATTTTGTTTTGCCTTACAGCGTCAGAATAAGATGAGATTTCCAGAACGGGTTTTTGTGTGCGCTTCTTAGACAGTGTCTTTCGTCGCATCTGTTACTTACCTCTGAGTCCACCTTTTGCGTGGCCGCCATTTTGCTTTCTATCCACTGTATCGGAGTAACATTGTTCTTTGTATCCACTGTATCGGAGTAACATTGCTCTTTGTATCCACTGTATCGGAGTAACATTGCTCTTTGAGGCGCACGCACTCACTGTATCGGAGTAACATTGCTCTTTGTATCCACTGTATCGGAGTAACATTGCTCTTTGAGGCGCACGCACTCACTGTATCGGAGTAACATTGCTCTTTGAGGCGCACGCACTCATGTATCGAGTAACTTGCTCTTTGAGGCGCACGCACTCACTGTATCGGAGTAACATTGCTCTTTGAGGCGCACGCACTGTCTGATGGTAATCTGCTTATGTGGTCGAAACATTTAACTTGTTGTTTCTTGATGAAGTTCAGTACTGATATTGTACCCACCTTTTTTACTGATGTCTTCTTTACTACACCGATCTCTTCGTGTTACTCCCAGCTTATTCACCACTTAGTATTTAATTTGTTGCTGTCACATTGGTTAACAGAATAGACTTATTTTAAGAAGACCCATGGATAATTGATCTCTTTCAGAATATAACGATTGCTGAATGCTGATTACCTTGTAGATCGCTAGTTATATAGTACTGTAGATTGGAGATGTACAGAAATCTACACATCTGAAGTGGTCAGACCGGATCAGATCAGATCTAGAGAAACCCTGGGGAGGCTGCGCTAATACTAGGTAAATGAACGATTTTTGATAAATACAGGTATATATAGTATTACATAAGCAAGACAATGAAAAAAAAATGAATAATTAAATAATAAAAATAACAACATAGTAGTATAGAACGTGTGAGAGACGAAAATAAACAACAGACAGAATGAATGTTTGACTTTATCCTCTCAACTGTTGAGTTCAAATATATGTCATTTTCTTAATTTGAGAAGATTAGTGGTTAAGATGTCTTGTGTGAGGTTTATTGAAATCCGACACTGTATATGTAAATAAACAGATTTGTTCCAGAGTAATTAGCAGGCAGGGTTGAAAACAACACAGTTATTATAGGTACACATTAAAAAAAAGGACGAGGATAATAAATGTTAGACAATAACAATTTTCTTGTAATAATTTGTAATAAATCAATCTGGCATGTGACAGAAACGTGGTGTCTTAAGCTTGAGCAATGTCGAAACACGTAAAAACAAAGTACTGTAGTTTTGCAAAACACAAATACAATAACAATACACAGAAACGTTTCGACCAAAAGGTCTTTATCAAGCAAGAATTTCACTTCTTTCACATCACACTACATATAGAATACAACAATAAACTCATAACGGCCCTACAATTCTATATGTAGTATGTTGTGAAAGAAGTGAAATTCTTCACCTCTGTTCTATCCTTTGCTTGATAAAAGCCTTTTGATCGAAACGTTGCTGTGTATTTTTATTGTTTTTGTATTTTGTAAAACTATAGTACTTTGTTTTTACGTGTTTCGCCTGTACTACATAATTTTACTGCAGTCTTCCCATATATCGGTACGCTTAAACAACACGTTTTCTAATTAATAGAATGAGTTATGTAATAAGTGAAGGCATATGTTGTTTAAGTTTTGCATTATTCAAGAACAGTGAAACTAGTGAGAAAAAAATATATATAAGCATTGAAGTTTGTAATTTGGAGTCGCCCGTCTGCCCAGCGTGTTGGTAGCGCGTTGGACTATGGGTGACAAGCTACCTGTGAGTGCTGGTTCAATTCCGCAGACTGGCAGAAAAGTCACAGGTTCACCAGATTCACGGTGTTCGTGGCACCGAACCGAAGGGTTACGATGTCCGCGGCACCGAGCCGAAGAGCTGAAAGCTCGAGTGCTTCTGGATCGGTAAAAAAAAAAAAAGTGGTTTGATACAAATGCCAATTACTAGGAAGGTCATGGGGTAGGAATGGGAGAATATAAATACAGATTGGATAGAGCTAAGAAGACAAGAATAGGAAAAGCCAGGAAGAAAAGACCAACATGAGACAGTATGGCAGATAGAGAAAATAGTTGATAAACTCTGGATCAGAATGAGACAGTATGGCAGATAGAGAAAACAGGAGATAAACTCTAGATCAGAATGAGACAGTATGGCAGATAGAGAAAATAGTTGATAAACTCTGGATCAGAATGAGATAGGTACTCAGGAAGAATTAAATAGATAACCTGGTATAACTAGAAAATGACTTAGTGAATTATATCATAATATCAAGGGGCGATGAACTCCACAGTTATAACTGATTGATAGGACCATCATCATTGCAATTCCATGAGTAACCATGTGTGCTCCGATTGTCTTTCTTACACAGGAATATCCCAGAGGCAGTGCACGAACTCCGTAGTACCGGCGAGGGTCCCCGATGTAATTCAGAAGATGGTAAAAATATTTTGTAGGCATTATAGTTATTAAAAATTGTAATTAATTTTGCTCGGGCAGCGGTTTTCCAGCCTGCTCTTCTCGATTTTAAACACAACGATCACTTGTGCAACCGTATTTACACACAAAGAGCACTCATGCATAAGTACGCACATATAAAGTACGCTAACACTTCAGTGCACACAAAGATCACTTGCGCGCCAGTACCTACACCCAAAAGAGTACTATTGCGCAAGTATAAACACGTAAAGAGTAGTCACTCCCCAATGCACACACACACAGAGAAAGCATTCACGAGAAAATACACACACAAAAAGAGTACTCACGCTCCAGTATTGAAGAATTATGTCTTCTCTTGCCCGATCTACTTTTACATCAAAGTTCGTGACACATGTAAAACTTCGTCAGGTGCGGTTGGAACTTAATACCACACACACAATTCATAAATAAAAAATAAACAAACAATGTAATACATATAACATCAAACATTCTTTAAGAGTCAACTTGTGTGAATCATCCCACTTCTCAAGAAATTGGCAAGAGTTTATCGCTACCGAGTTCACTATATCAGACCTGAACATGATTGGCACAACATAAAGAGATCTAGTCGTTCAACCTGCATATCGATTCTGGTAATATTTCCTACTCACAAGATATCGACTTTTATAATTTTATCACATGCATCGATACCTCGGTTCACGTGCTTAACTTGGTAAACAAAAGGAGAAGAAATTACAACAGGAGCCGGTTCAATTTTCCATCTATCACTCTCCTTAACCTTCAATGCTCAATATGTGATTAATTTCGTTTGACATGCAACTAGCGTGAGATGGATATATAGATAGATGGAGAGAGAGAGAGTATTAACGAATGATCTTAAGATGCTGTGCATACATTTTCAATAACTAGCACTGACATTCCATTATTTTACTACCTGAGTTGAGGTACCTTAGAGAGAGAGAGAGAGAGAGAGAGAGAAAGAGAGAGAGAGAGAAGTACTAACGAAAGATCTTAAGATGCTGTGTATACATTTGATATAGCTAGCACTGAGATTCCATTATTTTACTACCTGAGTTGAGGTACCTTAGAGAGAGAGAGAAAGAGAGAGAGAGAGAGAGTACTAACGAAAGATCTTAAGATGATGTGCATACATTTTCAATAACTAGCACTGAGATTCCATTATTTTACTACCTGAGTTGAGGTACCTTAGAGAGAGAGAGAGAGAAAGAGAGAGAGAGAGAGAGAGAGAGAAGTACTAACGAAAGATCTTAAGATGATGTGCATACATTTTCAATAGCTAGCACTGAGATTCCATTATTTTACTACCTGAGTTGAGGTACCTTAGAGAGAGAGAGAGAAAGAGAGAGAGAGAGAGAGTACTAACGAAAGATCTTAAGATGCTGTGCATACATTTTCAATAGCTAGCACTGAGATTCCATTATTTTACTACCTGAGTTGAGGTACCTTAGAGAGAGAGAGAAAGAGAGAGAGAGAGAGAGTACTAACGAAAGATCTTAAGATGATGTGCATACATTTTCAATAACTAGCACTGAGATTCCATTATTTTACTACCTGAGTTGAGGTACCTTAGAGAGAGAGAGAGAGAGAAAGAGAGAGAGAAAGAGAGAGAGTACTAACCAAAGATCTTAAGATGATGTGCATACATTTTCAATAACTAGCACTGAGATTCCATTATTTTACTACCTGAGTTGAGGTACCTTAGAGAGAGAGAGAGAAAGAGAGAGAGAGAGAGTACTAACGAAAGATCTTAAGATGCTGTGCATACATTTTCAATGGCTAGCACTGAGATTCCATTATTTTACTACCTGAGTTGAGGTACCTTAGAGAGAGAGAGAGAAAGAGAGAGAGAAAGAGAGAGAGAGAGTACTAACCAAAGATCTTAAGATGCTGTGCATACATTTTATATAGCTAGCACTGAGATTCCATTATTTTACTACCTGAGTTGAGGTACCTTAGAGAGAGAGAGAGAGAAAGAGAGAGAGAGTACTAACCAAAGATCTTAAGATGCTGTGCATACATTTTATATAGCTAGCACTGAGATTCCATTGTTTTACTACCTGAGTTGAGGTACCTTAGAAACGTAACACGTGGATAACAAGTGGTAGCTTAAAAGTAAACAACAGCATATTTTAAATTATATGTATTTTTCGTTTTTGTATCTTGTTAATATATCTCTCAAGACAAGAAAAAGGAAATGAGAAAAAAATGAAATATTTTAAACATGTGAAACCGCCCGTGTGTGCCGGGGATTAAAAAGGGAGGAAATAATAGTAACACTGATACCTACACGACATGTCGTAAGAGGCGACCGAGGTAGGGGCCTAGGGAAGCTACTGTAGTGAATAAAAAGCGTCGAAGAAATCAACGCTCTTAGGCTCAGATCACATACAGATCACAAAGAGTGGTTTAACAAGTGGTCAATATGGAGCGGTCGAAGAAAAGAAGAAGAACACGTGTGAAACAACATAATTCCATGAAAACACAATCATTCAGGAGGGCATGATACCGGGACTACAAGGGAGAGGAGGAAGATCAAGGAGAAGATAGGTGCAAGATCCGGAGGGCATGATACTGGGACTACAAGGGAGAGGAAGATCAAGGAGAAGATAGGTGCAGGATCTAAGTATGACTTCGGTATCCTCACACAAGACAGGAAGGCATTTCTAGCTTCTGTCAAAGGGTCAATTACCAACAGGGACAAGCTTGATGATCATAATAAGCCGTGATATACTGTCTACGTACATCAATATGTTCAGAACAAGTGCCAAATGTATTTTGTTAAAAATAAAACTATGATTGATTGATTGAGTGATAGAACCATCATCATTGCACTTCAGTGAGTAGCAATATGTGCTCCGATCTCTTTCTTAAACAGGAAGATCTCAGCGGTAGCGAACGAACTCTGTAGAACCGGCGAGGTTCCCTGATGTAAATTAAAATATGCTGAAAATAGTCTAGAAACTTTATTAAAAAATATTTTTAACGAACTTTGCCCAGACAGCGGCTTTTCAGCCTGCTCTACTCGATTTTGAACAGCCAAAGGTTCATTTACGTGCTCCGCCCGAGTGGTTACCGAGGCCCAAATTTGGGGTGTAAAGAATAGAACCACTGTTACCTGCCACGCATGTCGTAAGAGGCAACTAATGAGGTTCGGTTGAAATCGGATACATGTGTCCTAAACATGTACAAGTCTATGCGTTTAAAGGCCTATCAAAACAATGTGCAACGTATACACGTTCTTGACAAAGATCAAACATATCACAAAGAGATGGAAAATTGGTCGTAAAGAACGAACGCAAAGAAAAAGATTTACGTGCTCATCTTGAACCGACTTAAACTTTTCAGAAAGGACTAGGAACTCGATCTCATCTACACTGCGATCAGGGATCTATGGATAAATATCCTGATGGCTCCCGAGGAGCGAACTGAGTACCTTTGAAACAAGATGTGATCACATAATCTCTATGCCACCAAGACTCTCAAAATAAATCTAACTTGCATTGAATTTGTTTCTCAGTTAAGTATCTTCGCCGTGAATATGTCTTGCAACAAGAGACGTTTCTTAGTTAAGTATCTTCGCCATGAATATGTCTTGCAACAAGAGACGTTTCTTAGTTAAGTATCTTCGCCGTGAATATGTCTTGCAGCAAGAGACGTTTCTTAGTTAAGTATCTTCGCCGTGAATATGTCTTGCAACAAGAGACGTTTCTTAGTTAAGTATCTTCGCCATGAATATGTCTTGCAACAAGAGACGTTTCTTAGTTAAGTATCTTCGCCGTGAATATGTCTTGCAACAAGAGACGTTTCTTAGTTAAGTATCTTCGCCATGAATATGTCTTGCAACAAGAGACGTTTCTTAGTTAAGTATCTTCGCCGTGAATATGTCTTGCAACAAGAGACGTTTCTTAGTTAAGTATCTTCGCCATGAATATGTCTTGCAACAAGAGACGTTTCTTAGTTAAGTATCTTCGCCATGAATATGTATTGCAACAAGAGACGTTTCTTAGTTAAGTATCTTCGCCATGAATATGTCTTGCAGCAAGAGACGTTTCTTAGTTAAGTATCTTCGCCATGAATATGTCTTGCAACAAGAGACGTTTCTTAGTTAAGTATCTTCGCCATGAACATGTCTTGCAACAAGAGACGTTTCTTAGTTAAGTATCTTCGCCATGAATATGTCTTGCAGCAAGAGACGTACATTTCAAACAGAGAGCACAAAAATGTTGGAATGATAATAAGATGATATGAAAAGATCAATAAAAATGATGAATATAAAATCATTTAAAACATGATCGACTAAAACAAAAATCGACTAAAATCAGATCGATTAAGTTCGAATCAATAAAAATGAGATTACAAACATGCAATTTCTGGACTGGATGTTGCGTGCAATGGGTCACCAATAATGTTTCGCTATTATCGTTATATCAACAGTTGACAGGTTGTGTATATCTGTATGTTACTGATTAAGTCTGTCAATTAAAACGTTCATTATTGCTTCCAGAATTGTTATCAACCTTTAAATCTTATTTGGTTTTCAACAGTCATTCAACGGGTTCCAAATATTGTATTTGGAATTGTTTTTGCTTCATTCCTTATTTGTTACGTTTCAGTTCCTAATTTGGGGATGTTTTCTTGATTTATTTCCATGTTTCTATACAAAATATGACCAATCAAAATCTGTACATTCCAATTTCATCGTTGAAAAAATTTACAGAACACAGCGTCGCTCCAAGCGCTCACCATAGTAGCTGGGCGTCGAAACCGTATCCTACAAGTAATACATAAGAAAAAGTGCGATAGCAACCGCATTCAGAAGCAAACAACACTCCAAGGTCTTAAAGACTCGTCCACATTTCAGTCATGATAACCAGGTATCATTATCAATGTTTGTGTTTCCTACATCAATTACAAATATATAGGTCTATACAACATTTGATAACTCAATTTGATATGGTAGTTAAATATTTGCATGTTACGCCTTTTTCTTGCAGTAAATACATTGGTCTTTATTATTATCCTTTACCCGTCTGCCCAGCGTGTTCGTAGCGCGTTGGACTATGGGTGACTATCCCTCTGTGTGTGCGGGTTCAATTTCGCGGAATGGCAGAAAAAGCCACAGATTCCCCAGATTTACGGTGTTCGTGGCACCGAACCAAAGGGTTGCGATGTCCATGGCACCGAGTCGAAGAGCTGAAAAGTTCAAGTGCTTCTGAATCGGAAAAAGAAAAAAAAATTACTATCCTTTTCTTGACTGGAGTAAAATATCATAGAAAGAAAGTCAACTTTAACAAATGTACATTTTATGAACTTATTTGTAATAGAAATCACAGTTAAGAGTAGGAATATTGAATTACTTAAATGAAGATGGTTCCTTGTAAGTCCCACCTGCCGATCCCTCCTCTCTACTACAAAATCCTTAAGCTTTCAACGTTGTCCAAAATCACGAAGTAGGAGATGTAAACACAGGTTCCACTACTTTTTAATATCATACAAGGCTTTACTTGCAGGACGATTGCGCAGGAAAACGTCGGTCGTGTAAATAAATCAATGGCTCACTCAGTATAGTTTCTGACATTTGACATAAACACTCGTATCAAGAGATAGAGGAGAGAATGTAGGAGAGACTGGAAGGAGACTGAGGAGAGAGGAGGAGACTGGAGGGGAGACGAGGAGAGACTGGAGGAGAGACTGGGGGAGGGACATAGGAGAGACTGGAGGAGAGACTGGAGGAGCGACTGGAGGAGCGACTGGAGGAGAGTGTAGGAGCGACTGAAGGAGAGACTGGAAGAGAGACTGTAGGAGAGACAGGAGAGACTAGAGGAGAGACGAGGAGAGACTAGAGGAGAGACTGGAGGAGAGACTGTAGGAGCGACTGGAAGAGAGACTGGAGGAGAGACTAGAGGAGAGACTAGAGGGGAAACTGGAGGAGAGACTAGAGGAGAGACAGAGGAGAGAGATAGGGAGTATATAACTCTTAACGACTATTTATTTTGTAACAGTATTTATCTTTTCGATGTTCAAAATCTCGCTATGTATGTTATCTCTATCTCTCCTAATAATAACCACCATAACCTGTAGCGGACGTCCCATGCTTTGACAAGAAATGTACGTAAGAAACCAGGATATTGGTTATAAACCGACGTCCTAGCACTCCGGGTAAACCCAGAGGTGCTCTACTCAGTCTCCACCGACAGATGTCAAAAGGTATGCATATTGATGATTTCTGTGATTCGCTGGTTAAACACACTCCTCACTCTGCCCTTTAGGCATCCAGTTATAATTGTATCACGAGTAACTCCCGACTCATTAAATTGATAGACAATTTCTAAATCAATTGTTGTGTCCTCATTCAACAGGTGGTCACCAAAAGGCCGAAGAACATACCCCCAAAAATAGGACATCACTTGTAAACCAAGGTCAAGATCTCACGGCCAAACCAGCGTCACATGGCATTTAACAGTATATTCTCATGGACTTATTGCAGCCTTTAATTACGGATCGTGACACAGAACAGTCACTTGGTTCCTGATGTGTCTGACCAAAGTGTACGAGATGGTCAAAGTGCCCAGCAGTATCCACTTTGTGATATGTGCCTTTATTTTTGAATTAGTCAGCTGACAGTTTACTTACTTTACGTTGTATAGATGCGATTTGTGTTTATACTTCACTTTATCACAAAATATTTTCTGTTTTATTGTGCTTTATATGACACCTAGTTAGAAGAAAAGAATGTAGTTAACAACCCGTTGAACAATTACAGAGACGGCAAAACATTTAGAAACAATAATATGATCCGCACAATAATATGATGACCATGAATGTGACGTGACCATCGATGAAGTGGGTGAAATGGCTAGAGACAGGGTGAATTTCAGATGTGCTGCAAAGAGAGCAACGTCCTATAAAGGATACGTACCTTGATGATGAATATGATACGTATGTTGAAGGACTTCAATTTCTAAAAAGGTTCTAACAGCAAGAAATTTATTGTATTGGGTTTCCCCATATGGTACCAGGTTTCCCTATATGGCACCAGGTTTCCCCATATGGTACCAGGTTTCCCCATATGGTACCAGGTTTCCCCATATGGTACCAGGTTTCCCCATATGGTACCAGGTTTCCCCATATGGTACCAGGTGCCCCCATATGGTACCAGGTTTCCCCATATGGTACCAGGTGCCCCCATATGGCACCAGGTTTCCCCATATGGCACCAGGTTTCCCCATATGGTACCAGGTTTCCCCATATGGTACCAGGTTTCCCCATATGGTACCAGGTTTCCCCATATGGTACCAGGTTTCCCCATATGGTACCAGGTTTCCCCATATGGCACCAGGTTTCCCCATATGGCACCAGGTTTCCCCATATGGTACCAGGTTTCCCCATATGGTACCAGGTGCCCCCATATGGTACCAGGTTTCCCCATATGGTACCAGGTGCCCCCATATGGTACCAGGTTTCCCCATATGGCACCAGGTTTCCCCATATGGTACCAGGTTTCCCCATATGGCACCAGGTTTCCCCATATGGCACCAGGTTTCCCATATGGACCAGGTTTCCCATATGGTACCAGGTGCCCCATATGGCACCAGGTTTCCCCATATGGCACTAGGTTTCCCCATATGGTACCAGGTTTCCCCATATGGACCAGGTTTCCCATATGGTACCAGGTTTCCCATATGGTACCAGGTTTTCCCATATGGCACCAGGTTTTCCCATATGGCACCAGGTTTCCCCATATGGTACCAGGTTTCCCTTTATGGTACCGTATCTTTTAGCAGAAATGGCAAGTCACCTGCCGAGAGTGTTTGCAAAAAGCACGATCTCCGTAGCTCCAGTAACAAATCTAAGGATCTACGAAAAAATGCACGGGTGAACTGAACGACGCGATCCGGATTGGAACCCACAACCTTCAGAATACGAGGCAAACGTCTTAACCACTTTCTCACAGATACACCACTAGAATTTTTCAAGGGAAGACCCTCAATATTTTTCAGATAGGATTACAGTCTCTCCATAAGTCGAGGTCCACAGTTTGTGACAACTTTAAATTGAGTATGTGTTAGTTATATCCGAGCGAGCTGGCCATACCAAAAAAAAAAATTTAAGAATATCTCTTTCACTTTATATTATTGTAGAACATGATGTTTTTCATCAAAGATCGAATCCATTTTGTTCTCGCAGCTATCTCGCTCTGGATACAAGTAAGAGATACTAACACACTGTATTATCGCAGTCACCCTGCTAGTATCATCATCAGCAAATAGCTTGTCCTGAGCAGAACTTTGCCACCTTCAGTCCTTCGGAATCCCTCTCTCTCTCTCTCTCTCTCTCTCTCTCTCTCTCTCTCTCTCTCTCTCTCTCTCCATAGACCAGATGTCCTGCTATGAGCGGTCATACTCAATCCATCTGTTACACACTGAATCCATATTCTCCGTGGTCTTCCTCTTCTCCTGGATACCTCCTTCCATGATGGTCTTCTCCAGCATTTTGTGTCTCTTCATATGTTCAAAATACTTTAATTGTTTTATTCTTATTTCTAGCATCAACTAGTTGCTCTGTGTACAGGTTCGAAATATGAACCCACTCTGTTCTCGCATCTATCTAGCTCTGTATCTTTTTCTTCTTCAGCTCTTATAGAAGTGTTGATGAAACTGTCTTGTGTGTTGCTTCTCTTCCACCATTTACTTCTTTATAGAAGTGTTGGGGTGAAACGTAGTGATTTTGTGTGTGCTTGTTTTGAGGCACTTTGCAAGCTGATATTCATGTTCGTAAGGCTGTTCTTTATGCCGTCGCTCCATCTTTTGCGTGGTCTTCCTCTTGCCTTGTACAAATTATACTTTTTCTGTGTGGCTCTCTGTGGTAGGCGATACCAGGGCATTCTGGCCAGGTGTCCAAACCATTTAATCTGTTGTTCTTTTATGAATTGCATAACTGGTTTCACATCCAGTCTCCTTCTGATTTCTTCATTTCTAATTTTGTCTCTTATTGTCACACCTGCAGCTCTTCTAAGACACCTGACCAGAATGCCCTGGTATCGCCTCCACGATCACAGAAAGTTCCACAAGCTCTGTACAAGTAGAAAAGACCTCTGTTCTCGCATATATCTGGCTCTGTATACAAGTAAGAAATATGAACCCACTCTGTTCTCGCATCTATCTAGCTCTGTATACAAGTAAGAAATATGAACCCACTCTGTTCTCGCATCTATCTGGCTCTGGATACAAGTAAGAAATATGAACCCACTCTGTTCTCGCATATATCTGGCTCTGTATACAAGTAAATTGACATGTTCTCATATATCTGGCTCATACAATAGAAATATGTTACGTAAATAAATACCCAACTTTACGAAGGTATAGAATCAAACTATATACACAACCATGTGAAGCACAAACAGGGAAAACAAAAATTACATTACAACTGATGTTTAAGAAGTAGTACGTTAACACAAACATGAAAGAAATATTGACATCTGAGTAACGCAAAGACAAGAAAGTAACATCTGGATTCACGAAATGTTGAACGTTCCCAGAAAACATGCAGTGAAAGCTAAGACAGTTTGTGTGCACTTTTCCCATGAGACCAAACACAACAACGTTTCTGCCTGATATTCCCTTACATACAAGGTAAACCACCTTCCCAACAAATGGCTAACATATTTGTGGAAAACAATTTAAAGTTGGGCAACTTTGACTTAGGTAATACATCAGCATAGGAATGTCAAGGTCATTTTACAGCACATACTATTGTAATGATTGACGTGGTGGCAGTCTCGCAGTATTGATTGCTTAATTGAGTGATTGAACAGACCATCATCATTGCAATTCCATGAGTAACCATATGTGTGCTCCGATCTCTTTCTTACACAGGAAGATCTCAGATACAGTGCACGAACTCCGTAGCATCGGCGAGGGTCCCCAATGTAATTTTAAAGATGGTAAAGATATATTACAGTATTACATCTTAAAATTTGGAACTGTGCTCAATATCATTCATGCCATGAGCCAGCCTGACTGCCTCATATGAACAACTAGATATGAGATACCTAATTAATGAACTCAATCCTTACTAAGTCGTTTTTTTACCGATCCAGAACGCATTGAGCTTTCAGCTCTTCTGGCCTCAGTGACCATGGACATCGTAACCCTTCGGTTCGGTCCAGAACACCGTGAATCTGAGGGAATCTGGCTATTCTGCCTGCCCACTGGATTGAACCCACACAGAAGGAGCTATACCTACAGTCCAACGCTACGAACAGCATGCACGCGCGCTAAAGTCGGTTAAACATGTAACAACAAAGTACTGTAGTTTCACAAAGTACAAAAAAAATAAATAAAAAAAAAAACAATACACAGTGACGTTTCGACCAAAAGGCCTTCATCAAGCAAAGGATACATCAGAAGTGAAGAAATTCACTTACAATTAGACAATAAACCCCTAACGACCATAAAGCTAGAGTACTTTGTTTTTACGCGTTTCGTCATTGCTACATAGGTTTACTGCAGTCTTCTCTTATATCGGTTAAGTAGGTTAGAGTATATTCGATATGCATACGACCATTCTTTGATATTCCCACCTTTAACAATGATAAAGACTATTCTAATATAAATGATTCTCCGACTTGTATTCTAATGTTCAATGCACTAATATGGCAATACGAGAAATTTGGTCTTATTGCAGCTGACTTTCAATATACATGTGGGTTCTATGTCGCGTAGAGCTTATGCGCTCGCCTCTCGTTTCAAAGTTCGCTCCCTCGTGGAGCCCTCGGAATATTTTCCAGAAATATCTGATCTCAGTGTAGGTGAGATTGAATTCCTATTCCTATCGGAGACGGACGTTAAAACGTACAAGATGTACAAGAACGTTTGGCAGTTCAAACATTCGAGAATTGGCTAAAAAAACCGGCTCCCGGACAAAATTCATTAAACAGATTTAGAAAAATTAAAATTTCTACATAGCATTTTACCATATTCTAAATTATATCGGGGATCATCGCCGGTGCTACGTAGTTCATGTACTGTTGTTTAAATCTGTTTGTGTAAGAAAGAAATCGGAACACACATGGTTACTCACCAAAGTACAATGATGATGGTTTTATCAATCAATCAGTCAATCAATACATGTGGAATTACATCTAAAAACTTTAATAATGTTTAAAAATAAGTTTTGGTCCATTTTAACGTGCATCATTTCATGTTAAAGTTTTCTAACGTATGTCTGCATGTTATTTCTTGTGTTAAAATATAAATTCTTGCCTATCTGAACAATATGATTACGTCAGCCCATATTCTCTCAATATAGTGCTCAAAAGTGGCATTGCACGCCCAACTTTAAAAAGAAAAAACAAACATATACAGTTCCGATCCATTTCTGGTACACATTGTACCTATTGGCAGCTCCCACATCTCAGGCTTTGCTCACCTTCCAAATTGTATTTGATGACGTAGCTTCCATCTCGCACTCCATGAGTAAATAAAAGTGGAAAGGTCACACACGTCAACCGTTGCACAGTGTTCTTGCTAAGTTCGTTTTTATTGATTTTTCTATCTGACTTAAAGACAGTACATGAATTTTCACCGACAATTGCTGGTTCGATATGATTTCTCAAACACACACTTAACATATATACATTTATTTAGTATACCGTAATGTACCACGGAACAAATATAGTCCATGATTTCAACAGGTTGAAAAGATAGCCCTGCAGTTAACAGATTAGAGATTAAACCCATTCTGCAACTTAACAATTAGAATTAAACCCAATTTTCTGCAGCTTAACAAGTTAGAAATTAAACCCAATTTTCTGCAGCTTAACGGGTTAGAATTAAACCCCCTGCAGCTTAACGGGTTAGAAATTAAACCCAACTTTCTGCAGCTTAACAGGTTAGAAATTAAACCCCAATTTCTGTAGCTTAACGGTTAGAAATTAAACCCAATTTTCTGCAGCTTAACGGTTAGAATTAAACCCAATTTCCTAGCAACAGGTTAGAAATTAAACCACTTTCTGCAGCTTAACAGGTAGAATTATTTTCAACCTATTCAAACAGCATGTACCTATGTACGCAAGCACGTCCGCAGGCAACGAACGTACGTATTATGTATGTATGTATGTATGTATGTATGTTTCTATGTATGTATGTATAGAAACAATATAAGCAAGGGTATCTATGAAGAAATGAGCAGCTTTTCTTGCGTTCTGAAGGTCGTGGTTCGGTTTGGGACGAAGTCGCTCTCTCGGTTCGTGAGTGCATTTCTTTTCGAAAATTCCATAAGATTTCTGTCATAGCAAAGGGGTTCGTGTTTTGGGCAATACTCTTGGCAGGTATCTTGCTATTTCTGCAGAAAATGACCAAGCTATATATATGTATTCCTAGGTTACCTACACTTGTTGTCTTGTATTCTTTGCTATATAAAGGTTTGTTGATCAACGCGTTGTTGTTATCTGTTTGTATGCATTGTAAAAAAAGCAACTTCATGTTTTTCATCATGGTAAACCAAATAAGTGAGCGTCTGTAGCTCAAGCGGTAGTAAGCTCGATCACAAACCAAGCGTAACTGGTTCAAACCCCAGGCTGGACAAGTTTGGAAGCAAATTCGTTTCCGTGGGATTTTTACAAAGGTAAAAATAGACCTCACCGTTCAGAAAGCAATGGTAAACTACTGAACGTATAAGTGGTGCCTATAAAATCAAATCAACGACTCGTTTACTGTGGTTGATGGCTACGTCCTGTGAAGGATATGCCACGACTTTTTTCAAACCACATAACGATCGACACAACGGAGACTACTATAACACTATTTTCGCAATGCAATTCAATGTAGAAGTCAAAAGCCAATTAAGAGTATCCTGGATTCAGAAACATCAAAGTGTGAAATAATGGTAATCAAATAGTCGAGGAAGTACAGTATTTGAATAATAAACAGAACTGTAAAACTTTGTCATTTGAACGCAATTGTTGTATGCTGAGGCTCTTATATATTGTGAGGCATATAGCGATTTTAGAATGCAGTGCTGTCAGTGAAATAAATGTCAACAGGTCATACACAGAAACGAGAGCATATGTTTCTGTTCTGGTGTGTGCTTTTGTGATCCAATGTAGGATATGAAGCTTTGAACATACACATTTTCTTTCTCTCTATATCCTATCTATTCTTTTATTTAGTTTATCTCTATATCTTATCTATTCTTTCATTTAGTTTATCCCTATATACTATCTGAGCCTCTGTAGCTCAAGCGGTAGTGAGCTCGATCACAAACTCAAGCGTACCTGGTTCAAACCCCACGGTAGGCAAGTTTTGAAGCAAATTCGTTTCCGTGGGATTTTTACGAAAGTTAAAAATAGACCTCACCGTTCGGAAAGCAATGACAAACTACTGAACGTATAAGTGGTGCCGAGGAAATCAACTAGTTTACTGTGGTTGATGGCTACGTCCTGTAAAGGATATGGCACGATTTTCATTTTTCATATACTATCAATTCTTTCATTTAATTTATCCATGTATTCTTACGTTCTAATGTAGTCAGATATTGTTACGCGTTTACTTTGTTTCCATGAAACACGCCCAATTCTTCTGTATACACCTCCAAGGCTTTACTCACTTACATACTCCCAGCTGCTTGTTCAACGTCAATATTTCTGCGGCAGACAGTAATAGCGACATATATACCATATTTTATTTTTTCCATGTTACTGTTGATATAATGGAACATCTCTGACGGTCTCCGTAGGATCAACCAGCTCATATATCATGATACAGTCTAACTCCTGATGTGGTTCTTTACAGTGGCGTTTTTCTATTTGTTTAATCTTACAGTTGCTGGTCTCTACAAATATGTGTCATGTGGGATAATATGCTATTTACTAAAGACGAAATTAAAATGTGATCGTCTTTTATACGGTTGGGTCTAACTACGGTTAAAGTACTTACGTTCTCAGCGCAAACGACACAAATTATACAGAGTGATTAACTTGGTTGATAAGAAAAAGCACAAACAAAACCTCCAAAAAGTGGGTTTTTTCATCATTCACCGGCTATGAATTCTGACTGAATGTTTCGTGAAGACATACTTTCGCTAACAACAGTGCCCGTAGCCCTTCAGACAAACTTTACTCCGACTTCAGAGGTACTTGTAATTTAGGTCCCCAAGTAAAGGAACAGGGTTTCTTGGTAGTCCAACCGCATAACGTCTTAACACCGATAATTGTTATCACTAGATGGATTTGAACCCCGGAACTATCACGGCAAGTAGTCACTCTCCCAGAGCGTTATCAACTTCGCTATCAACGATCCTAATTTCCCTGTAAAACTAAATAGTGTGGACTGAAACTTATTGTTTCTTTTCCTTGTTATTTTTTTCATAAACTATTTGTAGCATGATACAATATTTACATTTTGGTCAAAGATGCGCACAATATTGGTTAAGTGTTTTTTTTAAATGCGCACAATATTGGTTAAGTGTCTTTTTGTAAATGTGCACAATATTGGTTAAATGTCTTTTTTTAAATGTGCACAATATTGGTTAAGTGTCTTTTTAAAATGTGCACAGTATTGGTTAAGTGTCTTTTTTTAAATGCGCACAATATTGGTTAAGTGTCTTTTTTTAAATGTGCACAATATTGGTTAAGTGTCTTTTTAAAAATGTCTTTACTGCCTGTAATACCGCTTTTTATGGTGGCGTCTGTGGCTTAGGGGATAGTGACTTGGTCTATTAAATCCGACGTTCTGAGTTCGAATCACGCTGCGGACAGTTTAGTTGCAAATTGTTCCACATGGATTTTTACAAAAGGACGATGGCACAACCCATTCAATGGCAAACTACTGAACGTAATAATGCATATAAAAATCACAAACAGCGTTAAAACACTGGGGTTGATTCGCAAAGTCCTGTAAAGGATATGCAATTAACTAATACCGCTTTTTAGAACGGCGTAGGACCAGGAGGGACATGAGCCTGAGAAATTTAGTGGTCGCATGGCTAGCGCAGTCACCGGGTAACTGTTCAGGTTAGGATATTTTGCTTTATGCCACCGAATAAAAACTCACTGACCTTACCGGGGATCGAACCCACGTCTCCCGAATGGGAGCCCACGCTCTAATCGATTCGACCAGACGCGTTTCTTAAATTCGTTAAATGTTACAAACCAAAAGTGTAATAAACTTTCATCAGAAACACAGATAACATAAAAGAGATCATCGAGAAACCAGACAATATCGTTTCATTTACATCAGTAATTGAATTACTTCTTTAACATACAACGTACAAATGTAAATTAGACGCAATATGCTAAAGACTGAAGTGATCGACAGTCAATGTAATATATATAACATGGGACAAAATGATACAAACAAAACACTGACATTTTGGAAATAGTAAACAAACTAAATAAACAAAATGGAGACGTCTGAATATTTCAAAAAGAATATTTTCATTTTTAATTTAATAGAAAGAACAAAAAATACAATATTTTTGTTTTACTTTTCCTTGTTAAACTGTCATTAAAGGTTAAAGGTGATAACAAATTCAAGTTCTTATAATCGTAAATGATTGGTTACTGGTTACTGAACCGATGTCACAACACTCGCTAAAGACCCATATGTGCTTTGTTTATCTCAGGCAGATGAAGGGTTGGCAGGTTTCAAACAGACGGTCGATGAGCAACCGAGGAACTCATTATCAATTTTCAACACTTCGACAATAGGTGTTTATAATGAAACAACCGAGGAACTCATTATCAATTTTCAACACTTCGACAATAGGTGTTTATAATGAAAGCATGTTTGTCCCGCGTGGTTCAGGTTCCAAACTTTTATTTTGGACATTTCGAAAAATGGACAGAAAGACGCAACAATAACAGTATCAGATAGACAGTGGAGGACTGTAGCAACAGTCTCGTACTGGACATAATAGTCACTCGTGCTCCAGCTAAACAAGAATCATCAGCTCGCTAGCCACAAAATACAGTCATATTTCTAAGATAAACATACCCATTTGTATATACTGCAACATCATCATCCAGTGTTTTAACTGCTATTAGATGCTTGATATCCGCTTCCTACTGCACCAATATCTAGATTCAACAGCGAGTGTAATTATAACCATGTGGAAATTGCTATTTCCTCATCTGTCGGGATTCATTCTTCTTCTCTTCGTTGGGTCACACCTGTGGTCACTTTGATGATTGTTCTTTCAGCTTCGAACATTCACAACATTCCGAGTTTGACTTACATACCCTTAACATGATTTTATTTTCCCGATCCAGAGGCGCTGAGTTTTCAGTTCTTCGGCTCGGATCCATGGACATCGTAACCCTTCAGTTCGGTGCCACGAACATCGCAAATATGGAGAACATGTGGCTTTTTTGCCAGCCCGCGGAATTGAACTGCACTCACAAGGGGCTTGTCACCCGTCGTCCAACGCGCTACGAACACGCTGGCAGGCGGGCCCTTAACATTGATTAGCATCCCCGAGTAGTGGATATCTCCGTGGTAACCTGCAAGTGATAGCTTGACGTGAGCGTAGGGACAGTATAGGTCAAGCATATATCTACAATTTTTATTAAAATATATTTTCAGATCACAGTGTATTTACAGTCGAAAGTCTATGTTTATACGGATACATCCATTCTTAAAACAAACCTCCAAGGTGTTCACACTATAACCGCGATATTGTTTTACGCGTCCAGAGCCGAATGCTTGACTTCATCGCACTAAGTTTAACAACTGTACTAATCAAAGCAAAAATATGAAAGTGACCAACTCTCAAATAAATATAGTTTCAAGAGATTCATATTTGTTTCTGTAGGCCATGTAAAGATTATTGTACGGGCATTTGTTTTCTCCTGATATGTTTTATATCTTGTACTAGAGCAGAGAAAGTCATTGTTCATTGCTTTCGTAGATCTGAAAAAAGGCATTTGACATGGTCAGCAGACTAGGACTTTATAAAATATTAATACATATCGTTACTTCTCCCCCAAAGTTGTCCAACTGATTGTCTCCTTAATGAGGGCATGAAAGCCAGTATACAGTTCGATGGTAGTATATCTGATGACTTCGAGGTTAAGAATGGAGTCAAACAGGGCTGTGTCCTTGCCCCTACTCTCTTTGGCATCTTCTTCGCAGTCTTGTTACGCCACGCCTTCGGGGTGCTGGTCAAGATGTTTTCATCCGCACAAGATCTAATGGCTCACTCTTCAACTTGGCTCGCTTAAGAACCAAAACAAAAACAACAGAAATTCTTCTCAAGAAACTCCTTTTCGCTGACAATGCTGCCTTAGGTGCACACAGCTACACTGCAATCCCTAATAAATAATTTGGCAAGGACATGCGACCTGTTTTCTCTGACTATAAGTGTCACCAAAACAGTGGTTTTATGTCAGGAAAATAACACATCAACAAATATCACTTTAAATGGTAACCATCTAACCCCAGTTAAAAAATTATGCTATCTTGGATCCATATTCACTGCCAACTTTTCTCTTGATGAAGAAATCAACGCTCGAATAGACAGCGCGGCTACTACATTCGGCAAAGTATCAAAGAGAACGTGGGACAACAAAAAATTAACATTGCAGACGAAGATTCAAATATATCGAGCCTGTGTAATTAGCTCTTTACTATATGGCTCAGAAACATGGACAGCCTACTCAGGGCATGAGAGAAGACTTAACATCTTTCACCTTCGATGTCTGCGCAAAAGTATGAACATCAGGTGGTGCGACAAGATAACCAACTCTGAAGTACTGCAACATGCAAACTTGCCTTCCATCATGGACATGCTCAGTAGTAGAAGACTTAGATGGCTAGGGCATGCTCAGCAGTAGACGACTAAGATGGCTAGGGCATGTGCGAAGAATGGACAATGGCCGCATTCCAAAACAAATGTTGTTCTATGAACTTTCGCAGGGGAAGAGGCACCAAGGCAGACCACTGCTCAGATATAAAGATGTCTGCAAGACCTCAATGAATAACTTTTCTATCGGTCCCAACAAATGGGAAAACTAGCTGATGATTGAGATATATGGAAAACAACATTGCGCAAAGGTGCAGAATCTTTTGAAGAGAGACTTAGGGATGAACTGAAAGACAAGCGAAAACTAAGAAGTTGTCACAGTGAAACACCTGCCAATTGACCATCTGTAAAGACGAAAAAGGCTATATATATATATATATATATATATATATATATATATATATATATATATATATATATATATATATATATTAGATGCCACACATATAGCTCACATAGCACACCCATAGCTCACATATAGTACACATTTAAATAAATGGAAGTATAAACAACTCTATGCTTATCTGTCTATATACTCTGTAATAATGGACACAATGGGGTCACTGCGGCGAAGTAGTTAAGATGTCTGCCTGTTGTTCTGAAAGCTGTGGGTTCGAATACGGATCAAGTCATTTGTGAAATATTTTCATACGATCCCTATGATTATTGCTGGAGCTACGGATTCTGTGCTTTGTGCAACAGTTTAGGAAGATGGCGTGCCATTTCTGCCGACATGGACGGAGCCATATCGTAAACCCGGGGCAACGGAGTCAATCCTTTGCCCTTAGATCCTTTTAGACAGATAGAACACAAAATGGAAGAGTTGAAATACAGACATATATATATATATATATATATATATAATATTACTACGAAACGAGCCTACTTGTGAAACCAAGTTAAGTTTTATTATTTGATCTTCTATCGAACATCAAGACAAAATGATATTAAGAACCCTCATGTCTCCAACTCAATATTTTTATCATTTGTAGGCTCGATCAGACATGTTGATAAACACGTGTGGGATATCTGTTAACCCAATCATATCCTCGCAAGTTTGGATTTCATCGCAGTCTGATTGGTAAGGATATCGAACCGTCCCGTCTTTTCGTACCGGTCTCGCAGAATCGATATGATTTTGGGATGCTATACGAACAGACTTGTTCTATCAACATCAGTTCTTGGTCAATCTTCCTTCAGTTTACACAATCTAAAATTAAGAAAACATGGCAACCGCTTATCCACCCTTAGCTAGATTCGTTCAATTTCTAAGACACAGTAACTGAAATAATACAGACGTCACGTGTGGTATACGTTTAATTATACAAGTATTTATCTTATCAGGAAATGACGTTCATTTATTGGATCAAGGTTTTTAGTCAAAAGTTTGTAGATAATAAACTGAAATTGAGAGCCGCAGTAGCGCAGTTGTTAGTGAACTCGCTTCTCATGCTAGTGGGTTCAATTCCCACAGTCGGCGTGGAATTTTACAGCTCTCAGGTCGACCATAACAGCTCTCAGGTCGACTCAGCCTCAATTGGGTACAATAAAAAGCACTGTGAAGTAAAGGTGGCCAGCGTGATGTTGACCACACCATCCATCGTGTGCCGAAGGTCAATGAACAATATGGACCTAACACCGTATTACCCTAAATACCACGTAGTATGAAAGGGGTTCCTTCACTGCTTACCTACTACTATGGCTGAAATTGCAAAACAGATTTACGTAAAGTGTCCGGGAGAAACGACCAAGAGATAGACGTGATGTAGATTAGAAGTATGATGTAGACATTAAAAGTTGCGAACAATTGGTCAATGGAGCACAATGATGAATTATTGGAAACTTACAAAGCCCGTCGATGGTGATCAATCAATTATTTTTGCAGTTTCATCGAAGAATTAACAGGCGGACTACCAACCAGTTCATTGCTAACTGAAACGACTCGTAAGGCCCTCCAAATGACAACATATGCACAAAATATTTCTTTCGCACATTTGTTTGTCGATGTCATAAAAAAGTACAGTATTCAGAGATAATATCCTATCAATTTAACAATTGGAAGATTGGATTATATAATTTAAAGTTAAATAATATATACTTAGAAGATGTAAACAGTTGTCTTGATGAATATGGATTGAACATGTATATTGAAAAACAAAAAGTGTGATAATGAACAAAACAAGTGAGAAATCAAATTAAAAATAAGAAAAAAATCAATAAAAATTTGAACAAGTAAACACATTTTTATATCATGAACATACAATAATAAAGTATGAAGAACAGAAAACTGAGATTATGAAAAGAATAGAAAACTGAGATTATGACAAGAATAGATATGAGAAACACTGCATGCAACAATATTACACACATGTTGACATCCAAACACATAATAATATATATATTCATAAGAAATACGATGTTTTATATAGGATAAGTTTCTGTTTGGCACTGAAACATTCACTTAACAAACAGCTAAAAGACAAATATGAAGCTTTAGAAATGTGAAGTTGGTGAAGAAATTGGCATATTTCGAGGACACAGAAGCAATCAAATAAAGAAGTCTTGAAAAAGTTCAGAAAAGAGTAGGAATTATTAAAGTAGATGTAATAGAGACAAACGAAATATTCCGGACACATCATAAAGAGACATGACATTCTTCTTCTTCTTCTTCTTTTTGCGTTCGTTCTTTACCACCAATTTTAATCACTCTTTGTGATATGATTTGATCTTTGCCAAGAACGTGTATACGTTGCACATTGGTTTGGTAGGCCCCTAAACGCATAGACTTCTACATGTTTAGGACATGTGCATCCGATTTCAGCCAAACCTCCTTAATCGCCTCTTACGACATGCGTGGCAGGTAACAGTGGTTCTATTCTTTATACCCCAAATTTGGGCCCCGGTAACCACTCGGGTGGCATTCTTCTAATAACTCTACTGGAGTGAACATGTTGTAGTCAAGAAGAAAACTACTAGGAAGAGAAACATTAAGTACTATGGCAGGGGACAGGAAATGTTAGAGATTCGTTGCAGTCAAGTTTTCATGTACATAATAAATCAATGAAATACATATTTCAGAAAAACAAGGACAAGTTTGTATAATTTTGTTTACGCCCCCCTGTGTTGCCGGGGCTCTCAAGGAGCAAATAAAAGTAACAATGCGATCTACGAAGCATGTCGTAAGAGACGATTGAGGTAGAGGTCTAGGTAAGTTAGACTAGTAAATAAAAAGCGTCGCAGAAATTGGATGTGCTGGCCTACTAGAATGCGCATAACTGGCACATAGTACAATCACTCCTAGGTTTGGATCACAGATAAATCACAAAGAATGGTAAACAAGTGATCAATATGGAGCATTCGAAGAAGAAGTCTTATTTTGTTGAAATAACAATACAGAAATTAAGCTTTAAAAAGTAATTTCTTACAAAGTGATAGAAGGAAACTCAGAGATAACAGAGGCGACGAAAGAGACTATCTACGAAGCGCATACTAGGGCCCGTTTTAGAAATCTCTTCTGACCTGACGCTGTGAGGCATACAGGATTCGAGAAAGAAGAAGAAGAAGAAGGAAACTAGCATAGAAGAAAGTATCATTTGTACACGGTGTAGTAACACGCAATATATATCAAGTAGTATTCATACAATGTATTGATCTTCATCTGTTTGTGTTTATCTACTGATGGTGACAAAAACATTTAGTGAAATTCAATACAGATGCAACAAAGCAAATCAAGTGATAGGACAAATGGCGACAATATTAAAATGCAAACATGTCACCATGAACACAAAAGAGCAATGTTCAACACAATCTTTCTCCCACATTATGTTACCAGTGCCAAACCTTGACACTGACAACAAATGATAGTAGAAAACTAGTCACGACAGAGATGAAGTGTCTACGCAGAATGCTGGATGTAACAAGAAGAGACTGGTTGAGAAATGAAGACATCAGGAAAAAGTGGGTACAACATCAGTACTAGACTTCATCAAAAACAACAAATTAAATGATTCGGCCACATAAGCAGATTACCAACAGACAGTGCACCTCAAAGAGCAATGCTGCTCCGATACAATGGGTACAAAGCAAAAGGCCGGCCACGCAAAAGATGGACCTCAGAGATAACAGATGCGACAAAAGACACTATCTACGAAGCGCAAACAAGAGCCCGTTTTAGAAATCTCTTCTTGACCTGACGCTGTGAGACAAACAGGATTGGAGCAAAGAAAGAGTAGAAATAAGGTTACATTTTTTCTATTTATACGATGGTTTGCCATCTTGAGCTTAAAATTAAATAGCTAAATTCAACATGAAAAAAGATAATTAAACACAACAGAACAATGACAGATTATTAAACACATTAATAATATTAGTATTCTTTTTTTCTTATTTCATAGAAAACCCCAGTATCATTTAATGAGTAAAGAGAAAAGAACATGAATATATATATATATATATATATACATTACACATTATATTTAGAACACATAAACGAGCGAGCAAATACACGAAACAAACACACAAGTGATCACATAGAAATAATCACAAAATAAGATATAAAAAAGCGATAGACACAGTAATAAAGCAATGATCATCTGAACAGAGAAAAAACAGTTCACAACAAACTAATGATAATCATAAGGAAAGATAAATATCTGAATAATAAAATGGGAAAGAAAACCGATGCAAGACACAACAATGAATATCAAGACGAATAACTGACTAACCTGTCCAAGGTACAAGCAACCCTTGGTCCTGAAAATCAACTTGCATGGCGAGATGTGTCAATAACAACTGTCTGGTTTTGATTGATGGCGGAAGCTAGTACGAATAGTCCAATGACGTCCAAAGAATAAGTTGCAGAAAAAAAACTTATTCCTTATTTGATGACTATTTCCCATTCACGTCATCCCTTTCGCCAACAAAAGCACTTTTACTGGAATCGATTATAATCTATAGAAGCGGTTACTTGGACATCAGCTGTATCACCAGAAGTTAGTCTTGAAGTCGATACAGTCCAATTTAAGAAAAAATATGTCTGATATTTGGTATGTTACTTTTTTTTTTACTTTAATCGCTGTTGATTCTTTACACAGGATAGTCCTCTTCACTAACCTGGTCACGATCGACAACTGTCCAGGCTCAACATAAAATGCAGGTGAATTGGTTTCAATATTTTCATCTTAGTTGGTATTAAATAGTTCTTCTACTTTGTCCACGTACTATTCCAGACGTGTGCCGTCTTCACAGAAGCTACCACAGCCATGATACTATTATAACCAAACATATAAACATAATTAAATTATAAAATAACAATATCTTTAAAGAAATTCGGTAATTAAAATACACATATGTATACGTGTGGCATCAACATTATCATAATTATGCACACGTTGTATTCTTTGGGGGAGAATACGGCTGGTATCTTCTTCCAGGTTCCCATGTTTAAAAAAAAAGGTGATACAAGAATCTTAATAAAACTATTCAAAAGTCGTGATCAGTGCGTTAAACACAACGTGTGTGATGCTATACACATCTCAACGCACTGTTGCAAGTTTCTTCTACAACCATCTCCTCCATTGCATAATTTGATGGTTTAGGTTGCAGCATTATACAGGGTGTTCAACTTAAAAGCAGCCCATGAATGGAGCTAATCTGGCATACATGTATGGAAATGAGAAGGTTCAGTTATGACGTAGTATAGGTCAAGGTTGTGTGACGGTGTGTAATTGTAGTGCGGAAGGGGCGATGAACAAATGTGACGTAGGACAAGCTAGTCAGAACCGGTTTAAATAGTAAATAGACGGAGATGCAATGCGTATCTGGCAAATTTCTATTTATCACTGGGGCTGTTTTTAAGTTGAACACCCTGTATTATCAGTATACGCTACAATTCCATCGCTTTCTCAATGAACATTTTGCTTTAGTGAATCTTTCAGGAGCACACCGTCTGCTCCGACAATATTCTGATAAAGAATAACGTAAAGCGCAATATACAGAATAAAAGACGCATCCACACCGAACTAATCAAAATTTAAATTACAATTCACGAACAATTTCCATCTAAAACAATATCTCTTTTTACAACTAGTTTCGCAATATTATCTTTTAAAGTACTTCTTCTTCTTCAGCGATCTCTGGTCATGCGCTTAATTTACTGTGGACAACAAATGTTTTATAGTACATACTTGATCAAATTATTGCCTCAATAAAAAGCAAAATCAGAACAATTGATTATTCGTCTATTTATCTGACATTTTGTCGGTGTATGCATGACAGTTTAAACATCACAGGTCCATATACTGTGTCAGTTAGAAACAAGTTAAACATTAGGCGGTTCGATTTTTATGGACTGTATAACAAAAATAGTCTTGCTCAAGTTTGCAGTTCCACATAGAAACCGTGACACGTTTACTTAAATCATTGATTTGGCTAGGCCCCAAAAACTGGGACATTAAGGTACTTTCCGGCAAACGAAGTTTGAGATCACAATTCTTATGTATTTTACATTATATCTTGTGAGCAAAATAATATATAACCAGATATCAACATGACACACTTTGCGAAAACAGGAGGGGAATATAACAAGAAGGGTCCTTGCCTGGAACCTACAGGGACAGCGAAAGAAGGGGAGGCTGGGAAATACACTGAGACGAGATTTGGAGGCAGAGATCAACATTATAAAGAAGAGCTGGAGGGAGCTGCAGGAGATAGCTAGAGATAGGAAAACTTGGTATGAGTTAGTTGAGGGCCTATACCCCAATCCGGGGTAAAAAGGCAAAGAGAGAGAGAGAGAGATATCTACATTGTTAAAGAGCGAGAGATTAATGTATAGAAAACACCAGCGGCACTTACCACTGATTCCTCAACATTTCTTACTAAGTTAAAGTGTTACATTAACACTATAATATAAGCATACGTTGTTTGGTCTATGATTAAGCGACTTGACATAATGATATAAGCATACGTTGTTTGGTCTATGATTAAGCGACTTGACATAATGATATAAGCATACGTTGTTTGGTCTATGATTAAGCGACTTGACATAATAATATAAGCATACGTTGTTTGGTCTATGATTAAGCGACTTGACATAATAATATAAGCATACGTTGTTTGGTCTATGATTAAGCGACTTGACATAATGATATAAGCATACGTTGTTTGGTCTATGATTAAGCGACTTGACATAATGATATAAGCATACGTTGTTTGGTCTATGATTAAGCGACTTGACATAATGATATAAGCATACGTTGTTTGGTCTATGATTAAGCGACTTGACATAATGATATAAGCATACGTTGTTTGGTCTATGATTAAGCGACTTGACATAATGATATAAGCATACGTTGTTTGGTCTATGATTAAGCGACTTGACATAATGATATAAGCATACGTTGTTTGGTCTATGATTAAGCGACTTGACATACTGATATAAGCATACGTTGTTTGGCCTATGATTAAGCGACTTGACATAATGATATAAGCATACGTTGTTTGGTCTATGATTAAGCGACTTGACATAATGATATAAGCATACGTTGTTTGGTCTATGATTAAGCGACTTGACATAATGATATAAGCATACGTTGTTTGGTCTATGATTAAGCGACTTGATATAATGATATAAGCATACGTTGTTTGGTCTATGATTAAGCGACTTGACATAATGATATAAGCATACGTTGTTTGGTCTATGATTAAGCGACTTGACATAATGATATAAGCATACGTTGTTTGGTCTATGATTAAGTGACTTGACATTATGATATAACCATACATTGTTCGGTCTATGATTAAGTGACTTGACATTATGATATAACCATACATTGTTCGGTCTATGATTAAGTGACTTGACATTATGATATAACCATACATTGTTCGGTCTATGATTAAGGGACTTGACATTATGATATAACCATACATTGTTCGGTCTATGATTAAGTTACTTGACATTATGATATAACCATACATTGTTCGGTCTATGATTAAGCGACTTGACATTATGATATAACCATACATTGTTCGGTCTATGGCTAAGTGACTTGACATTATGATATAACCATACATTGTTCGGTCTATGATTAAGCGACTTGACATTATGATATAACCATACATTGTTCGGTCTATGATTAAGCGACTTGACATTATGATATAACCATACATTGTTCGGTCTATGATTAAGCGACTTGACATTATGATATAACCATACATTGTTCGGTCTATGATTAAGTGACTTGACATTATGATATAACCATACATTGTTCGGTCTATGATTATGTGACTTGACATTATGATATAACCATACATTGTTCGGTCTATGATTATGTGACTTGACATTATGATATAACCATACATTGTTCGGTCTATGATTAAGTGACTTGACATTATGATACAGGGGCGGCTCGTCATTAAAGGCCAGTGGGGCCAGACCCCACCAAAAATATTGAGTAACGTGTACTTATTATTTCAGACATTATTTGTTTATAATTATTACTTTCAACAGAATACTGATTAGCTTTGAAAGTTGATATCAAGCGCTAAAATATCACACATATTCTGAAATCTAAAATTCAACATATTTTTCTTCCAATTAGTATACACCCATGGTCATTAGGGGCCAGTAAGAACATGCCTACCAAACCAAAAATAATTAAATTGTACTTATTATTTAAAAAAAAAATTGTTCGTAATTATTATAGTTAACTTGACACTGATTAGCTTTGAAAGTTGAATATTTAACACTAAAATATAAATGTTATATCATAATAATATAACAATCATAATAATATATAAACATTATTATTTAAAAAACTATTATATACGGTCTCCAATTCAGCTTCTCTCTATAACGCTTGAAATATATATCAGCGCACTATATTTTATCGGGTGTTTTAAAATTCTCTACTGACGATGTAACATTGCGACCTATGACCTTTGGCCGCTACCTTTAATAATAATTGCCAAAACAATTTATGTCATTTTATTCACCGGAAGCTAAGTTCCTACGCAATCAACCAATTAACAGTTAAACGACGACTCTTGATTAAATAGTACTTTGTATAATTATCGATTGAATCACAAATTATATATATAAAATAGTAGAAAAGGATATGCATTAATAGAAATATGTAACTAACTATTATTACAATCGTTAACGGTAATCGTCCGTTTCGTATTCAATATACATATGTCTTCTACAACGCACACTCGTTTGCGATTGACAAGCTGTGACCTACTTTTGAAGTTGTGACTTACTCGAAATTCAAAATGAATCAAGTGGATTATTTATTACGAAATCCTTTTCCTTCGTTAAAGATAGAAGAAAAGCTTGAAATTAAACGGCTAGGTGCACATCAGCCAAATAGCTTTGTATATGTGCAACAAGATGGCAAGAAAAAGAGGACTTTCAATAATAAGTGGTTTAGTAAAAAATCGTGGTTAACTGTCAGTGAAGAAAAGCAAAGTGTTTTTTATTTCTATTGTTTGCTATTTCATGGTGAAGGACTGTGGTCAACGGTAGGTTGTAGTGATCTCTTTTGTACCTTAGTTATATGGTATATATTTTAGTTGTTGTTGAACCCCAGGAATTATGAGTTTTCCCCATTTTGCCTATAGTGCGTGGGGAGAGTGCCCGGCTTTCTTGCAATGAGAGCTGGCAATTATGGTTGACCATTGATTCAGGAGGAGAGTATACGCTTACACGCGACTCGTACGTTGTTACTTTTACATTTGCTTTGCATTTATGCAACTTTTTCATTAGACATCGGCAGAAGATACGTGCATTCACCATTATTTAAGACCCAAGAGGCGTGTTTGTGTTTGCTTTATTACCTATACCAGAGTAGCTCTTTCTCGATCCTTACCCACTTAGCCAGACATGATCTTTTGTCTATTTCCAGGGTCACCATGAGGAGGTGGAGTAGGGTATTGATCAGTGCCAGCTCACTTACCCTGGCGCAACGTTGTCCCGTTTGTTATTTGCGCATGCGGCGCCAAATCATCGCGGAATAGACAAATAATAGTAAATACTAAAATATAAACCGAGCCCAAAAACCATGATTTTTCCGAAATTTTTGTCTGGCCCCACCACCAAAAATGACCATGAGCCGCCACTGTTATGATATAACCATACATTGTTCGGTCTATGATTAAGCGGCTTGACATTGTGATATAACCATACATTGTTCGGTCCCTGTCACTATGATATAACCATAACTTGTTCTGTCTACGGTTGAACAACTTTAAAACTTATTCACTTTAAATGCTATAAATCTATAATCAAAACAAAATATATTCCTGATATAATCATGATATAACCATAACTTGTTCTGTCTACGGTTGAACAACTTTAAAACTTATTCACTTTAAATGCTATAAATCTATAATCAAAACAAAATATATTCCTACTAATATTACAACATTACCAACTGATTCACAAATCACATAATTCCAAGACCGAAGATCGAAAAGTATCCATACGCTGTGCTAGGTACAACAAGCATCCTCAAAACAAACAAACTAATGATGTTAGAACTCACATGAAAGTACTCAGTCGACCTCGTGTACAACTTCTCATACATAAATTCTCAAGCACAAAACGGCAGCCAAAGAAGACATGACCGTAACAATAGATCCGAGCAGGCTAAATTCAACAACGTCATTTTCTCAAACATTTGAAGAAAGGTACAGAACTCTAGCGAGGCCTGGTCTGTTTTCCGATCTATCGATAACAGCCTGGAGACACATAGAAACAATAGGCCACGAAGCAAAACAGCAGTTGGAAAACACAGACTCAACAACTGCGTCAAAGTAGCCCGTTTTACAAACTATTACTCTATCCTCCATCTACTTCATCGTTTCCTATGTTAGTGAATTCACGTCATGTTTACACTGTATTATTTGCCTTGACTGTTCAAACATGCACACATGTCATATGTACCAGTTGGGGAGGTAGAAAGAGAGGAAACTTGTGGGAAGCATCGTGACGGCAATGTCTATCTTTACTATGCTCTCTATTCTTATTCAAACCACTACCACCGCTTTCATAAATTTAACTGCATTTTAGAGATAACGAAAAGCAAATATGCGGGTGGGGAAAACGAAAAATAGAAGTCTAAAAAGGGGGAAACGGAGAATTGATAAATTTTAACAATGTTGAAGAGAATATTTGCTCTTGGTAAAACTCTGATAATATTAATTCTGTGGTAGTAATGTTAAACAATTATGGAGTTACATAAATAACGATTTTTATAATAAATGTATTTATAAACGACATTTAACAAATTTATCATATGAATTCATTGCTAATAGCATGCAGGAAGAACAACATGAAAATCAAGGCACAAAAGACCGAGACCATGAAAATCAGCAGAACACTAAGCAAATCGAACATACAAATAGACAACACCCGAGTAAAGTAAATTTCTGAATTCAAATATTTAGCGAGTATTTTCACAGAGGACGGAAAACTCGATAGAGAAATAGAGACAAAATGTCAAAAAGCAAATGCAGTGACCTACCAGCTGGCACCATTACTACAACACCCAAAGATCAAGATGGAAGTGAAAAGACAAATGACAAAAAGTATTTTTTATACCAACACTTTGTTACCAGTGCCAAACTTAGTCGCTGACAGCAACACACCACAGAAAGCTCACTACGAGTGAAATGAAATGCTTGAGGAAGACAGTGGGAGTCAAAAGGAAAGATAGACTACGAATTGAGGACATCAGAAGCAGAGTTTGCATAATTTCATGCATCGAATACATCGAAAGACAACAAATGCAATGGTTTGGACATTTAATGAGAATGAAATACAACCAACCACCGCTAACAGCATACAATAAAAAGAGACCAGGTACTAGATCGAAGGGAAGACCAAGAAAAAGATGGATAGACAATATCATGACTACACTACATAAACACGGTTATAATACAACAAGGGCGACTCATCTGGCCCTAGAACGCAAATTAAAGGTTCCACCCCTACGCTTAACGGCAAGAGTGGACAACCAATTCCATCTTCCTCCTGGGGATAGACAACAGACAATAGAAAATTCAAGAAACGCAGGAGTCAAGGGTAATGAACGAACTGATAGATTGGTTAGCATGGCTACGGTTTCAGAGTTAGCTGCAATGGATCTAAATGACATTCTTAACGCACTGAGAGTCTTTTCGAACAGAAGAGTTTCAGGGTTGCGAGTCCCACTCGCTGACCAGATTGCGAGAGATGAGTGTCCATATTAGTACATCCCGAAAAGAACGACATTCAAAATATGTAAAGAGATTGATTAATCAACATCGAACTGGCGTGTTGGGCCGCTCGACGGTGCTAGATTTGTTGAGGTGGAGATCGCAGCCACTATGAACATATCCGGAGTGCTATGATGATAGTCCTCTGATAACTGATATTAAATCCAAATAGTAACATCATAACTAAACAGCAAAATATGATACAGATATGCTATGTAGAATGCAAGAAGAAGAAGAAGAAGATTGCAAGAAGGAAGGAACACATAATTATAACAGAGAAGACAGATTAAATGTAAAATTAGAGTTGAACATTAAATATATTAAGAAATAACACAACATAATGTGCAACAATAAACACATAAATCTACCAACTGTGAACACGTCAAATGAGCAACAATAGATAAATAAATAGCTATAAATGACAGAACTGGAAACAGAACATACTTGGATAAAGTCATAATACCAGACAAATATACTGAAAGAGAAATTAAACAGAAAACCAAATTTATGTAATGAGAAATTGGGGAAAATGTGAAATAATAAAATATGTGTAAGATAAGATTATTGAACAGAACAAAAAGAATAGAGAAAGTTTACAAACACAGGTGTGCTAAATATGAAGATCATTGTTCATTTGAAGATCATCTTCATCGCACATCAGATATGTCCATAATTGCTCCGATCTCCTCCCAAGCACGTATTTCAGTGTGTTAAGACTAACAACTCCCGTTCTGTGTTGATTGATGTATCTATTGGGGTTTCTTTCATTGCTTTCCCCATCTTGTTGCACCTATCGGTGTACACAACTTGCTCAACGAGATAGAATACTGTTTATTTTCTTCGTTGAAATCTTCAGATCAATAAGAAGATCAATTCGACGACTCCAACTGCAAAAAACCAACCCCAAATAATTTCTAATGTTGAATTCACTTATGCACTTGTTTATTTACCACTAATGTTATGAAACAATATGAAGTCGCCCATATTATGATAGCATAGTGAGTTAATGTACTTGTTCCATAGAATAAAATAACTGGGATAAAAGGTAATCACTAGAAGAGCTGTGATAGCATAGTGAGTTACTGCACTTGCTCCGTAGGATAAAAGAACTGGAAAAAACGATAATAAATATGAGAGCTGTGATAGCATAGTGAGTTACTGCACTTGCTCAGTAGAATAAAAGAACTGGGAAAAACGGTAATAATTTTGAGAGCTGTGATAGCATAGTGAATTACTGCACTTGCTCCGTAGGATAAAAGAATTAGGAAAAACGATAATAAATATGAGAGCTGTGATAGCTTAGTGAGTTACTGCACTTGCTCAGTAGGATAAAAGAATGGGGAAAAAACGATAACCAATAGGAGAGCTGTGATAGCATAGTGAGTTAATGCACTTGCTCCGTAGGATAAAACAACTGGGAAAAACGATAATAAATATGAGAGCTGTGGTAGCATAGTGAGTTAATGCACTTGCTCCATAGAATAAAAGAACTGGGGTAAAGATAATAAATAGGAGAGCTGTGATAGCTTAGTGGTTACTGATTTTGCTTCGCAGTCCAAGGATTAAGATTCCCAGTTTGAGTGATATTTTGTTCCCGATTACTACGGTTCACAGCAAAATCCAGCTTTCATTGGATGCTAGAGATTCATTGAAGTAAACGCAGTAAAAAAATACCTATCCACATCCATATCGTCCGTTTACTCAGTATTACCACAGTATCCACACGGGTTTCTCATGATTTGATCTGATCCAATCTGACCACCTCAGATCTGTAAGTTTCCTCAAATCACTTCATCTTGTCCGCTACATCCATTTATATCGAGACTAACAGAATTCCATGAAATAAAAAACTGTTTCTTTACTTGTTTTGTTTGTGTATTAGATTAAACACACAGTAGATCATATGCATTGGAACAAAGTATCACGAGAAATCAAAGTAAATTACGTAAAACTGGTTATATGGTCTCCAACAAACAAATCAAATGTTATATTGCCGATCTTAACAGAGTTCATAGAAACTAAAGAACATGCTTCTCTGCGGTAGTCATTTTACAAGCGACACAGGGATGTAATATAAAAACGATATAAAATATGTATGGATTATGATATGTGACAATATGAAGTACATTTTCGTAACATACAAACACATGTTGTAATTCTACATCAATATTTGATTACTGGCTATGAAAGCGCTGATGCATGGATTACCAAACGATGTGGAACATTAAGGCACATACTATAATCATTCTTACTACCATTGCTATAATAGTAACACTGTGACCTACAAGATATATACATGTAGTAAGAGGTGACTGATGTAGGACCTAGGAAAGCAGCCCTAGTAAATAAAAAGCATCGAAGAAATCGGATGTGCTGGTCTACATGTAGGCGCATAACTGGCACAACGTACAATCGCTCTTAGGCTCAGATCACATACAAATTACGCAGAGTGGTTAACAAGTGGTCGATATGGAGCGTTCGAAGAAGAAGAAGATAAAAAAAACACACAATATGAAAACTAACAAGTTCTAGACATATAATACAAACCTGCAAATAGACGGAGGTTTTGTATGGAGAATTTTCTTGAGCAAGAGTAATAACTAAGTAGCAAAACGAATTATTTTGCGGTATCATAGTATAACCTTAGGTTTGCTTATAACATAACCTTAGGTTTGCACATAGAACATTTATGGTATCCAGTATGTGATTGTTTCAAGTCCTTTAAGTACATATTTAAGTAGACCAAAGAATATCAACAACCAATTAAAAAATATGCCATGAAGCTGCAGAAGAATATGTTCTTCCTATTTGCTTGTTTTTCTTGTTAAAAGTTTTAGTACATCAAAAAACATTATTTAAACTTATTTTGTGTGCATTTTTCTATACTTTGTAAAGTAAATATCAAATGTTAGAATAGTAAAACTACCATATATTAAGTTACCATAGAAATTAATTTCCTACTCGATGCACCTTTACTACAGCCAGAAAACATTTTTCTAGACATACTGTACACTCGCTCTAGGTTATTATACACAGCGCTTTTTTTCGATCCAGAAACACTTGAGCTTTCAGCTCTTCGGCTCGGTGCCATGGACATCGTAACCCTTCGGTTCGGTGCCACGAACACCGTGAATCTGGAGAACTTGTGGTCTGTTAAATGCTACCAGATTCAAAGAAGGGTAGAGCAATAAATGTCAGTCTCAATGGAAGTGCAGTGATGTATAAGTAGCATTGAACAACAAAACTACTATTATGGTAGGACGAAGAACTAAATCAAGAGACAATGAAGATGCAATAACACAATTGATGTTAATGGACAAAAAAATGTCAGATAGATCTGACGTTACAAAATTTCAGAAGGACATATTTAATGAACAACAATATTACAAGACATTCAGGAACAAAGTTAAATGAAAAAGAAATAGAAAGCAGTTCAAGTAATATATTATCAGACAAGAAACAAAATAAAATATGGATACTGATTATTGATTAAGATCGAGGACAAGAGGAGCACAAGAGAATAACAATGACATAAAATTGATAAACTGACAAATGATTGAGTAACAGCAAATATTTGATACGCTGGATTACCGAAACCAAACAGTTGAAGCTCATCGATAGCAACGCGATACGGATTAACAATGAAAACTGAAATAATTCAGCGCGATTAACCCTTTATCTTTTTCAGCCAATATACTGGCTTGAGGTTTCTTTTCTTCTTGCGTTCCCGGATGTTTTCTTTTAAGATGACGTTAAGTCAGTAAACTGGCCAATTCAGTCTATATTTCAATATAGATTCATCCAAAGGTAAAATACTATTGCGGAGTAAAAGGGTGTAAACATCGGATGAATGCCCGTTACCAAGAGGTTAGAATTAAAATACATAAAATATATTCTATAAAAAAAAGTTCATACCGTTGAGGTATTGCTCAGGAATCTTTGAAGATTCGAATTAATTCCAACTTGGAATTATCAGGCTCTGAATAACGTACATATTATCTATAGATGAGTGCATGTATATGTTTCCGAGCACTAAATTGTTCATTCACGTGAAGAATTTCATTGATAAAATTCAAGGTCAGAAACATAAACAAAACAATAAATGAGGACACAAGTTCCTTACCAAGGAGGAAGAGAATTATAACTGGGCGTGAGAACGTTACGGATACATGTTGCAAGTCCGATAGAACAAGTCCAAAGAATTGATCATAAAACAAAAAAGCGCACTAGAAAAGAAAAAGTTGCGCCTCTAAATATAAATATGTGTATCCAAAACACGGACGTTAGTTCGAGGGAAACTGCACAAAAGTTCTCCAACTGACTCGCACAAAATTTCCAGTCCAAAGCATGCCAAAATGACGTCTGAGTGTACTATTGATGAAATACCTCGGATCGGACAGTGTTCCTTGTTTTAGGCCTAGAAATGAGGCCCAATTTCGTTTCCTTCATTGATTGTTTAGTATTAATAGTAATGTAGTTTTCTCATTCTTAAATTGTAGATTCGATTTGTTTCAACTTGTGTTACAAATTTGAACTGCTCTTTTGAGAACTTTTATTGCAAACTGAATGATGGTATGTCAAATGACACATATTGAATTTATGAGTGAGCTCAAGGACTAGAAAAAAACACTATTTGAGATCAAATTGTAATAAAGGCTGCAATCTCATAGAGTAGGACGACTCCAGACAAAGTAGAGATGATATATATCGTCAGCAAGAGACTACAACTGTCTAGAGAGAAAACTACAAAACGAAATATCTCAACCTTTACTGGAAGGGAGGAATCAACAGATACGAATAACTCAATGACCATGTCAGAATTCGGTTATGATTAGTTGCTACTTGTTTCATTATGAGTATAGCAAAAGCTGACTAAATTATTAACATTTTCCACACATAAATCTTGCAAGTTCAACAATATATAGAGTTGCAGCAAAGGAGTTTAGTCATTACGCTTCATGTAGCAGGTCCTTTGCTGAACATTGCTCTCATCACATTAATACTGACATAATGACACGAACAAATGACAATATCCTAGTTTATAATCAGTACTCAGGTCAGACGATTATGACGATCTCTGATCATTTACGCCAGCCAGCATAGAACACGATGATGACAAATTGCTGTATCGGGCATTGCTGCATTTGACAATTAAATAAATGCATTAAAACAACTAATGACATTTGTAACTGTTCCTTAATCACCAATGGCATAGAACAAATAGAAGTTAAATCGTATAGTGTAATTCCTGTTAACATGCCCGTACCAAGGTTTGAACTGGCGTTATCGTGACTGATTGACCAGCGTTGTTAATAATCATTCGTTATTCTACTCCGTCTAAGTTGCATTTTAGTTTGGTATAGATATGCTTTTGTTGTGATTATATAGTTATGTTATGTTATATTATCGGCTTCATGACACAGTGTGTCTTCTAATACGTGATGCATCCTCCGCTGCAAAGCCATACCTGCTCACCGTACCCATGAGCAGTTGATTATTACAATGAAGTCTCTCATTACCATGAAGTCAACACTGTCTGGCTTGTCCAAAATTAACTACAAATTCCACATTTGTGCTATTGTGTTTTACCAAAGACCACGATCAGATTACACAATCTATGGATTTTCAGGGCAATACTTCAATATGTAGTGAAGAAGGAAATAAGACAAGGGAAGAAACTAAAACAAATAATGAATGTCTGGAAAAAAGTTAACAGATGAAAGGGAACAATTTGTAGGAAAATAATGAATAAAGAAACTAAAACAAAGAAAAATTTATGAGTTATATTAGGAAATACGGTGTTATGAGGTATATTGGGAAATACGGTGTTATGAGGTATATTGGGAAATACGGTGTTATGAGTTATATTGGGAAATACGATGTTATGAGGTATATTAGGAAATACGGTGTTATGAGGTATATTGGGAAATACGGTGTTATGAGTTATATTGGGAAATACGGTGTTATGAGTTATATTGGGAAATACGGTGTTATGAGTTATATTGGGAAATACGGTGTTATGAGGTATATTGGAACGGTGTTAGAGTTATATTGGAAATACGGTGTTATGAGTTATATTGGAAATACGGTTATTCAAGTATTTTCCATAACACATGACGGATGATGTGTCAATAATACGCAAACCCTCTGTCGAACACATCACACTCCAACTAAAGATTTCGAACAGGGAACAGCACGTCTAAGAAGCAAGTGCACTAATCACTGTGATATCTTGTTTCTCCAGATATATAATACATAGACAAACAAAATATGGACAGATGAAGAGTCACAAATATTACATAATAAAAATTAAAAATAAGATGGTGAATATGACTCGGCAAGAGGAGAAAACATTACACGTAGAAAGAAAGCGTAACTTGGGAAGAAACATACATGTGGGGAAAAGGAAAACACTACATGTGGGAAAAGCCAATATACTTAGGAAGAGAACACTGTATGTGAGAAGAAGAAAACAGTAATACGTAGGAAGAAAACATGATATGTGGGGGGAAAAGAAAACAGTATATTTAGAAACAAGGAAGAGTATATGCGGAAGTAAACACTATACATGGAAAGAAAACGCTACATGATGGGGAAAAAGCATTGCCTTTAGGAAGAAAACATTACACATAGGAAGAAAACATTACACATAGGAAGAAAATACCATTTATGTGAAGAAAATCGAATATGTGGTTAAAATAAACACTATGTAATGGAAATAAACACTATGTAAGTGGAAAGAATAAACACTATGTAAGTGGACAAAATAAACACTATGTAAGTGGACAAAATAAACACTATGTAAGTAGACAAAATAAACACTATGTAAGTGGACAAAATAAACACTATGTAAGTAGACAAAATAAACACTATGTAAGTGGACAAAATAAACACTATGTAAGTGGACAAAATAACAAGATATTCTAGCTTAGTGTCTCAGAAGTGAGAGAAAAGAAAACGTATCAGTTGGAAGTTCATTCTCGTGACACTCGTTTGTCGGATAGGACATACTTTATATTCTCATAACAATATAACATTATAATAACAAGATATTCTAGCTTAGTGTCTCAGAATGGAGAGAAAAGAGAAACGTATCACGTTGGAAGTTCATTCTCGTGACACTCGTTTGTCGCGATAGGACATACTTTATATTCTCATAACAATATAACATTATAACAAGCTGTTTAGTCAAACATGCTACCAGTGTCAAACATGGCCAATAACAGCAGCTAATGAGCGGAAAATCATAACGACGGAGATGATGTGCATTAGAAGAGATGCAGGTGTAACAATAAGAGACACAATTATAAATCAAGAAATCAGAAGAAGACTGGATGTGAAACCAGTCATTGAATTCATAAAAGAACAACAGATTAAATGTTTTGGACACCTGACAAGAATGCCCTGGTATAGTCTACCTCAGAGAGACACAATGAAAAAGTATAAAGAGTACACAGCAAGAGGAAAACCAAGCAAAAGATGAAGCGACGGCATCAATAACAGCCTTAAGAAAATAAATAACAGCTTACAAAGTGGATTATAACAAGTACAAACAAGAGCACTACTCCCCCACCACTTTCATTAAGAAGTAAATGGTGGAAGAGAAGAAGAAGTTTAGTCAAACTTTTCATCACAAAAAACAGTGCAACAACAAATACCTGCGGCGCAACTACGCAATCATCCAGCTATTTCCAGTTCAATAGCAGACATAGAACACCATTGTAGTTAGATTCAATTTGTAGAACAGTATTTTCTAAAGCATATTATCCTGCTGTGTTGGTTTCTATTACTGATCAACAGTGGCTGATTTATGTGTTTGTCATTGATGGCTATCCATTTGCCTATATTACGCGTTGTTGTTATTTCATTGTGTATGTTATATGCATTGACATTAGCTTATATTATTGTTTATACTCATGAAATTATAGACATCGATGATACTCTGAGAAGAAATGATCAAAGAATCTCAAAGGAGGCATTGAGAAGGGAGACAAATAGTACAAGAAAGAAAGAAGCTATATGGAAACTTTAAGACGGAATTTATTGAGAGAAGCGAAACATGTCGGACTTAATTTTCCATAGTTGAGATTGAACGAGCTGGCCACGATAGAGCGGTATGGATAAATCGCTTACATGTCCTATAAAGGTTCAAGAAGATCACAATACCATTGTTTATAGTTTTATTTGATCTTCTAGTAAGTAACTGAAATGAAAATCGGTGCATATCCCACCAAGACTAGGCTATCAACCACAGTAAACGTGTCATCGATTTTCTAGGCACCACTTATACGTTCAGTAGTTTGCTGTTGCTTTCTGAACGGTGAGGTCTAATTTTATCGTTCGTAAAAATTGAAGGGAACTAACTTGCTTCCAAACATGCCCGCCGCAGAGTGTGAACCAGGTTCGCATGGGTTGTGATCGAGCTAACTACGCTTAAGCTACAGACGTTCACATTAAGTAACTACACAAGCTTATATTCTATATGTAGACTATTCAGTATATATATATGGAACTGCAGTAAAACTATTTGATTGGCAAAACACGTAATTACAAAGTACTGTAGTTTTACAAATTACAAAAACAATGACAAAATACAGCAACGTTTCGACCAACAAGGCCTTTATCAGCAAACGAACAAACAGGAGTGACAAATTAAAATGAAACACAAATGGACGACCAAATACAAACGTATCTAAGGAAAATCTGGAATAAAAACGAATAACGAAATAAATGTAACACAAAAACACACAAAAAAACTAGAAATAGAAAGGAAAAGAAACAATGAAACATCTAGTAAATATATAACTTGAATACATGCAACATATACCCATATAGATTACAAAGCAGGGGAAGAGAAAGTACTAAGAAGCATAAGAATGGAATATAACATGAATACATGCAACATATACCCATATAGATTACAAAGCATGGGAAGAGAAAGTACTAGGAAGCATAAGAATGTAATACGTTGAGCCAGCGTGGTCGTAAGGTACCATACAAAGAAATCAACCGATTCTCCAGAGCAATCGACTGCGATCATCCGAGGAACATGATCGGATGGCTGTGACCGGGACATCGTGAGCACCTAAATGGCCAGTGTCATTGAAATGGGTGGCTACAGTGGTCACAGAGCATTGGCGTATGTCGCGTAAGTGTTGGGCGAATCGGTCACTGAGCCTCTTGCCTGTCTCGCCGATATAAGCCTTGTTACACCGCTTACAGATAATAGCATAGATAAGATTACGGGACTCGCATGTGAACCCATCGTCAATAAGAAACGTGCCTAAAGGAAAAGATACAGTACGCGTCTGTATCACATAAGCACACGTGTGCAACGCCGACGACCACACTGGACAGTGCCAAAATGAGTCTGGATATTGGACTTAAGGCGACTGTGTACCAACATATCCTTAAGACTTATGTCCCGTCTGTAAGACACCAAAGGATAGTTGGGGAAGACAGAACGGGTCTCAGGATCTGATCTAAGGAGAGACAGATGACGGAATAAAACATTTTTCACCAGGGAACTATGGGGGTGGTAAGTTAAGATAAGTTTTACTCTGTCAGAGCACAGCCTGGTTTCTAGCACAGGCCAGACAACTGGCCGGGTATTCCTGACCTAGATAAGAAAAGGGATCTGGAAAATACAGATGTTTGATAGAACACTGCACGCTTTTTGCAATTTTACTCAATTCGGTGAGTCTATGGTTATTTGTTGGTGAAACATATTCATTATATTGATATTCCTTATTGTTAAACTTAACTTGTTGGATAATATGACTTAGAGTTAGCATTTTGTGTTGATTTTAAAATGAATTCGTCTATATACACCAATACTGGAATGCGAGGTCACGTGGTGTAGTTGGGGTCTGATTTCCACAATTCTTACCTGAGCCCGAAGGCCCAGTAGTTTATAGTTGGCTCTGGTCAGAGTTAGTAGTCCTATGCTGACTGGTAAGGGCCTGCTGGCGAGTGATTTTCTGAACTCGATGCATAGCCGAGACAAACACCCTCTCCGGGTATAGGCGTCTACGAAAGAAATCAAGCATCTCGCGAGATCTCTCAAGAAAATCATCGTCCTCACTACAAAGGCGACGAAGGCGTAAGAGCTGCGAGAATGGCAAAGAGTCACGACAAGCCCGGGGATGGGAAGAAGTATAGAGGAGAAAACTATGTGCATCAGTAGGCTTGTAATATACTGATGTAGAGATAGTGGATAGGCGTAAGGTGATAGTAATGTCAAGAAAGTTGACACAAGTAGTGGAGATGTGAGAAGTAAAACGAATAGAAGGGTTGAAAACATTAATGAAATTAATGAAGCGTGACAAATCGGCTTCAGGCATATCAGTGATGCCAATACAGTCATCAATGTATCTGTGATAGACAGACGGAAGGGGGCCATCATATGTAGTCCATACTAGGTGTTCAAGATAGCCCATGAAAAGAAAAGCATAACTAGGTCCCATTTTAGTACCCATGACAACCCCACTGATCTGCTCAAAGAATTGGTCATTAAACTGAAAGGAGTTAAGAGTGAGAACTAGTTCCGCAAGACGAAGGAGAGCAGAAGTTGACACAAGTGGATTAGTTCTCCTATTGAGAAAGAACTGGGGAGCTATAAGGCCGTCAGGATGAGGTATAGAAGTGTACAATGAGCACACATCAAGGAGGAAGAGACGGTAGGTTCTCTCGGGTAGCAACTCAATGGTAGAAAAGACAGACAAAGCGTGGTTTGTATCCTTCAAAATGATGGGAGTGTGGTGACTATGGGATTAAAGATGCTATCAAGGAATTCGGAGATGTGTTCCGTAGGGCAGGAGCAAGCAGAAACGATAGGCCTACCGGGATTGTGGAGTTTATGAATTTTGGGGAGCATATAAAAGGCGGTTTACCCAAACAGCTATCGATCACACAGAGTGATTATGCACTGGATGGAAGGTCGTTCGTGGCAATTAAGTTCTTAATGACTTCACGAACCTTATTATTATTAGACTGAGTGACATCAGTAGGGCTGGTTTTATAAAACTGAGTGTCACGCAGTTGGGTATGACCTTCCTGAAGGTAAAGATCTTTGCTCCAGACGACTATAGCTCCGCCTTTGTCGGCGGGTTTGATAACAATGTCATCACGTCGACGGAGGTGTGATAGAGCACGAAACTCCGACGGTGACATGTTAGACTGCCAAAGGCGTTTTGGGTGGAGCAGTCCAATATCATGTATAGTATTCTTGATGTAGAGATCAAGAGCGTTAGAAGCACCAAGTTTTGTCTGGTGATGGGTGCAAAGAAATTCATACAGTTGTCTGTTTAGTCCATGGATAATGAAACGAATAAGGGAGTAAAGGAGCATAATTGTTAGAAGTGAGAAGTCGTAGACGCTGAAGAAGTTGGGACTGGGAGGAGTCCAAGTCAGACAGAAGATGTGTATGATTAGCAGCTACACACGCATACGCTGTGGAGCACACTTAGCTTCCAACTGTTGTTCTACATCAAGAATACTATACATGATATTGGACTGCTCCACCCAAAACGCCTTTGGCAGTCTAACATGTCACCGTCGGAGTTTCGTGCTCTATCACACCTCCGTCGACGTGATGACATTGTTATCAAACCGCCGACAAAGGCGGAGCTATAGTCGTCTGGAGCAAAGATCTTTACCTTCAGGAAGGTCATACCAACTGCGTGACACTCAGTTTTATAAAACCAGCCCTACTGATGTCACTCAGTCTAATAATAATAAGGTTCGTGAAGTCATTAAGAACTTAATTGCCACGAACGACCTTCCATCCAGTGCATCAAACACTCTGTGTGATCGATAGCTGTTTGGGTAAACCCGCCTTTATATGCTCCCCAAAATTCATAAACTCCACAATCCCGGTAGGCCTATCGTTTCTGCTTGCTCCTGCCCTACGGAACACATCTCCGAATTCCTTGATAGCATCTTTAATCCCATAGTCACCACACTCCCGTCATTTTTGAAGGATACAAACCACGCTTTGTCTGTCTTTTCTACCATTGAGTTGCTACCGAGAGAACCTACCGTCTCTTCCTCCTTGATGTGTGCTCATTGTACACTTCTATACCTCATCCTGACGGCCTTATAGCTCTCCAGTTCTTTCTCAATAGGAGAACTAATCCACTTGTGTCAACTTCTGCTCTCCTTCGTCTTGGGGAACTAGTTCTCACTCTTAACTCCTTTCAGTTTAATGACCAATTCTTTGAGCAGATCAGTGGGTTGCCATGGGTACTAAAATGGGACCTAGTTATGCTTGTCTTTTCATGGGCCATCTTGAACACCTAGTATGGACTACATATGATGGCCCCTTCCGTCTGTCTATCACAGATACATTGATGACTGTATTGGCATCACTGATATGCCTGAAGCCGATTTGTCACGCTTCATTAATTTCATTAATGTTTTCAACCCTTCTATTCGTTTTACTTTCACATCTCCACTACTTGTGTCAACTTTCTTGACATTACTATCACCTTACGCCTATCCACTATCTCTACATCAGTATATTACAAGCCTACTGATGCACATAGTTTTCTCCTCTATACTTCTTCCCATCCCCGGCTTGTCGTGACTCTTTGCCATTCTCGCAGCTCTTACGCCTTCGTCGCCTTTGTAGTGAGGACGATGATTTTCTTGAGAGATCTCGCGAGATGCTTGATTTCTTTCGTGGGCGCCTATACCCGGAGAGGGTGTTTGTCTCGGCTATGCATCGAGTTCAGAAAATCACTCGCCAGCAGGCCCTTACCAGTCAGCATAGGACTACTAACTCTGAATGAGTAAAACTTATCTTAACTTACCACCCCATAGTTCCCTGGTGAAAAATGTTTTATTCCGTCATCTGTCTCTCCTTAGATCAGATCCTGAGACCCGTTCTGTCTTCCCCAACTATCCTTTGGTGTCTTACAGACGGGACAGAAGTCTTAAGGATATGTTGGTACACAGTCGCCTTAAGTCCAATATCCAGACTCATTTTGGCACTGTCCAGTGTGGTCGTCGGCGTTGCAACACGTGTGCTTATGTGATACAGACGCGTACTGTATCTTTTCCTTTAGGCACGTTTCTTATTGACGATGGGTTCACATGCGAGTCCCGTAATCTTATCTAAGTCATTATCTGTAAGCGGTGTAACAAGGCTTATATCGGCGAGACAGGCAAGAGGCTCAGTGACCGATTCGCCCAACACTTACGCGACATACGCCAATGCTCTGTGACCCTGTAGCCACCCATTTCAATGACACTGGCCATTTAGGTGCTCACGATGTCCAGGTCACAGCCATCCGATCATGTTCCTCGGATGATCGCAGTCGATTTGCTCTGGAGAATCGGTTGATTTCTTTGTATGGTACCTTACTACCACGCGGGCTCAAGGTATTACATTCCTATGCTTCTTAGTACTTTCTCTTCCCATGCTTTGTAATCTATATGGGTATATGTTGCATGTATTCATGTTATATTCCATTCTTATGCTTCTAGTACTTTCTCTTCCCTGCTTTGTAATCTATATGGGTATATGTTGCATGTATTCAAGTTATATATTTACTAGATGTTTCATTGTTTCTTTCTTTTCTATTTCTAGTTTTTATGTGTGTTTTTGTGTTACATTTATTTCGTTATTCGTTTTTATTCCAGATTTTCATTAGATACGTTTGTATTTGGTCGTCCATTTGTGTTTCATTTTAATTTGTCACTCCTGTTTGTTCGTTTGCTTGATAAAGGCCTTGTTGGTCGAAACGTTGCTGTATTTTGTCATTGTTTTTGTAATTTGTAAAACTACAGTACTTTGTAATTACGTGTTTTGCCAATCAAATAGTTTTACTGCAGTTCCATATATATATACTGAATAGTATTTTATATGTAGACTATTAAGTTTGTCTGATTGTCACTATATTTAAATCACAGGGTATAGTAGCAGGACTGTACGCATGAGGAGCATGCGGGTTGCGTTAGATAAACTGCAAGACACGGAAACCATTAGCATGCATATCATTTCTACATCTGCTGGAGGAGAATATGTTCACCCTCTATGGATTCAGAAGTAGTCATAACGCCTAATATGGCGAATCGAACAGATTTTTGCGTGAAGGTTTGCTTTCCTTATCACGAGTGTGTTTCTCCATTCAGACGAGCCTTACTACCACTTTAGAAGTATGAGTTTAATAAGTACTGAAATTATTATATACGTATATTAACATATTATATGTTATAAAATTATTGTTCATTCTCTTATCGTTATCGTTATCATTATAATGTAATGACGCTGGCTTCAATATCACTAAATGCTACATTCTTCAATATTAAAAATACAGTCGTAAAGAAAAAAATTGTTCTAGTTCACTTAACATTAATACCAACACTAAAATCTGCTCTAGGATCTCACATTCGAAAGCATAAAACTTAAACAAACATAGACATTAACAGATTCCAGTGGATAAAAGTTAACAAATATTGAACCTTGCAACGATAGACATCTTACGCAGTCAGTTCAGTTAACGGGAAAAGTGCATAGATTTATAGGGATATATTTGTTGGAAGGGAATGTAAGACGGCAAGTGGTAAGATAAACAAGTAAAAAGTAAGGGTTAAAACACATAGAGAAAGAAAGGTGTATAACACAGTCACAGGTAACGAAAAGGAAGGGAAAACAAAACGGATAGGAAGAAATCACAATCGTATGTTGCAGCGGGGAAAATGAATATGAATGTGAAAATGAACGGGAAAGGTTGAGTAGAATAAAAGTTGGATAAGAAAATTGTGATTAGACAAATGTTAAGACTGGACTAATATGAAAAATAAAGTGAATGAAACGATTTTTTAGGAAAGCAAAGACATTCTAAGTCATATATACTATTTCAAGCAAACGAAAGGAACGAACATTGTTTTAGAATTATACAGATAACAATTAATTTTGCAAAGTATTTTCTGGGGAAAACAAAATGTATACAGAAACGGAGAATTGAACAGAGACCACTTCTATGTGAAATGATTATGTGCTACTAATTTATGTATTTAAATTTGTGTTTCCGTATCCCCCTCATTTGTTATTCAAACTGAAGAAGGTAATTCGTGGAAACATTATATACTCTCACACAGACTAAATCTAACAAATAATATTCTTCTTAACCGTCGTTATCATGTCACAAGTATTGCACATTGCCCTTGACATTGTAGCTTTGTATGCGCCCTCGCAAGCTAGATCGAAGTTTGATTTATTTTATTAAAAATATATGTTAAAGCTGACTTATCTACATTAAGTATGAAGAAACGTCGTTGTAAAATGTACACTAGCAAAGTGAATATGAATTAAAATATGAAGAAACGTCGTTGTAAAATGTACACTAGCAAAGTGAATATGAATTAAGCATGAAGAAACGTCGTTGTAAAATGTAAACTAGCAAAGTCAACATGAATTAAAATATGAAGAAACGTCGTTGTAAAATGTACACTAGCAAAGTCAATATTTCAACTAACAAGACGTTATCTAACAACGAACACTAGACACGAGAACTGTAGAAATGAATCCACTAAAATGTAGAACATGAAAGACTGATATAATGTTATCAATGTGTCTTATTTCGTTTATTCGTCACACGTAAATGTTATCTTTGACGTATGAAATATGTATATGAATTATGAGCACACACACACAGTCTAACATCAGAACGCTATCATGAGATAGGTTTATTTTTGATTCCTAAGTGCTGGTGCAACTATAGGTAGATGTGTTTCTGTGTAGTCTACGTATATTCACAAGCGTTACTAAAGGTGCATGATAAGAATATAGTTGAATAATCACACAGGTATATATAATAGCACAGTAGCTCCTGTTGGACATCCAGTTCTGGTTGAAATCAATGCATGTTTAAAACGAAAGTGTTACAAATAAGGTTAGTCCATGTGAGAGAATGACAAGTTACGGATCGTGACATTTCTCACTCGATTCTGTCAGGTGTGTCGTTTACTGGTTGAAAGAAGTAATTAATATGAAAAGGAATAACCTATTTAAAAAATCACGCGCGTTAACCTAGGCTTGAGACCTCTATTCTTAAACTTTCTACACACCAACACACACAAATATAAGAATAAACACAAATGAACTCTGATTCTAAGACGCCATATTAAATAACACTTAATGAAGTCATTTTAATATATATATATTGAACAATGAATAATGGCGGTAGTCACTTGAATATAACATATCAATTGGAAGTTTCTTGGAATGAAAAGTGTAATAAATGTTCACCCTAGAATATGTGTCTTAAAAGTGCAGCGATTATAAAAGCAGCGCCATCGTGGGTGCACCCAACAGGTAAATATTGGAAGTTTGGTAAGACATCACACACAGCAGGCAGATCTACCTGCGTGACAGGTATCTCTGACAATCTACCTACTTCTTTTAATCTCTGCCTTCAATAGCTTCCTTCAGCATCCAGCATATATGTGTGTAACTAACCAGGGTATTGTTAAACCTGGTATTGCTTCTACAGAACGTATAGTCTCCAATAATTTAACAAAATCGTCATTGTCTGGGTTAAACTATTATTTGTCGACTAAGTTCCTTCTACAAAAAGTGATGGTTCATTTGACTTACATATTTACTAATAAGGAAAAAATTGATATTTTTTGGAGGATTCCTTGATATTTAATTCCCTATCTTTCAGTGTTGTTTTTCTAGTGGTCATATAGCGTCAACTGTTCTTTCTGGTTCGGTTCGTCTGATACGGTTCTTAGAGGAGGAATCAACTCTCGTTATGTGTAAAACATATTTAATTTGTCTTTAATTAATTTTAATTTTTTTTTATTTCCAGTGATTTTTTAAATTATAGATATGATGTGTATATGCAGAGTGCAGGGAGTATCAAGAAGAAATCGCATTTGAAATGAAGACATTAGGAAAAAAATGGTACAACATCAGTACTGAACTTCATCAAGAAACAATAAATTAAATGGTTCGACTACATAACTCTATTACCAACAGACAGTGTCCGTAGAAGAGCAATGCTACTAAAATATAGTGGATACATGGTAAAACATTTCACAAGAAGATTAAATCAATCGGGCCTGCATAATTCGCGTTATACTATATGATTCAGAAACATGAACAATTCACCCAATTCATGAGAGTAGACCATATCTTTCACATTCGCTGCCTCCGCAAAATTATGAACATCATGTGCTGCGACATGCTATCCATCACCGGAATGATCAGCAGTTAGAAGACTTAGATGGCTAAGACATATGAGAATAATGGATAATAGCCGCATATCTCAACAGGTCCTGTCCTATGAAATTTCGGAAAGGAAGAGGCTTAAAGTGCAGACTATCATCAAATAGTTTGTCCTAAGCAGAACCTTGCCACCTTACAGTAGTTCGGAATTTCTCTCTCATAGGCTAGATGTTCCGCATCTGAAGCCGCCATGCTCAAATCCTCAGTTACATCCCGAATTCATCATCTCCGTTGTCTTCTCCTCTTTTCCAAGATGCCTTCTTCCATAATGGTCAAATGCAGACCACTGCTCAGATATAATGGTATGTGTAAGGCCTCAAGGAAAAACTTTTCTATCAGTCATAAAAAATGGGAAAACTAACTGATGACCGAGACATATGGAAAACATTATACAATAAATCAGAATCTTTTGAAGAGAAACTTAGTAATGAGCTTGAAGACTAGAGAAACATGCGCAATTCCAGAAGTTGTCACAGCTACACACATGCCAATTGACAGTCTATAAAGATTATAAGGGCAATAAACATGGAATAATAACTACACCATTAACAACTATGCCTAATATAATATAACTACTAGTGTTTCTAAAATAGTGACTTCTTAAACTCTAGCAATACTTCACTGAAATAAACTAAAAATATCACCACCAGCAAAAAACATCTGACACAAAATGGCTTCAACGCACAATGAGACCCTAACTGCTTCATGTCAATCAAAAAGCGATAAAACAAACACTAGTAACCATTCAAGGAATATAGCACATGAAGTTTGGGAAAAGACCAAGCGTAGCAATAAGCCAACGTTTGTTCATAATTTCCATAAATAAAAAGTGTAAGAACAAAAGTGAACAGCAGAGATCAAATGCTAAGTGTTTATTAAATACATAGCAGCAAAGTATTGTTAGACTCCGTGTATAATCCACATGCACTAATAAAAATTGTATAACGAAGTTACAGGAAAAACTGTTTGTATGCAAATATGAATGATATTTGTTCAACTTTCTCCATCTAAATTACACATTAGCATGGGCTGTCATGTTCATAATCGCCATTGCATATATGTTGAGCATTACTTTTTATAAATTTTAAATGTTTGAATGTTCCAGTGGTTTAAAAAGAGAAATAGTAGAGGGTATGGTTCATGAAGACGAGGCAGGGGACGACCAAGACGAGGGTCCAAAAAGATGTTAAAGAATTATTGAACATAACGATGGAGTTGACAGGAGAGCCGGTTAGAGATGGCGTGTTTTTCAAGTGTGCTCTGATGAGATCTATCATCTGCAAAGGACACGCTACATGATGAATGAAATATTTGAAATTACTTACTATTCTAAAAATGAATAGTTTCGCCGCGGCAGAGACGAAGATCAATCTAATGAACAAATAAAAATATGATCATACATTTTATCTTTAATCTGCTGACTTAGATGATTAACTTTGCATGATTTATGTTGAACTTTGCTAAAAAGGCAAGAAATATCTACTAAGTTCCATAGAGGAGATTGGGCGAGTTGCTCAGGATAGAACATTATGGAGAAATCGCTTGCAGGTCTATATGCCATATACTGCAACGAGAAGAATTATTATGTTGAACGTTATTTTACTAATTTTCCGGGCATGGGTCAGCACTGATGGTCTCCCTATGAAAAATCAGATCTGATACCATACTCACACAATCAGATCTGATACCATACTCACACAATCAGATCTGATACCATACTCACACAATCAGATCTGATACCATACTCACACAATCAGATCTGATACCATACTCACACAATCAGATCTGATACCATACTCACACAATCAGATCTGATACATATACACAATCAGATCTGATACCATACTCACACAATCAGATCTGATACCATACTCACACAATCAGATCTGATACCATACTCACACAATCAGATCTGATACCATACTCACACAATCAGATCTGATACCATACTCACACAATCAGATCTGATACCATACTCACACAATCAGATCTGATACCATACTCACACAATCAGATCTGATACCATACTCACACAATCAGATCTGATACAATACTCACACAATCAGATCTGATACCATACTCACACAATACGTGGTACTTTAAAGTGAGGTTACTCTGTTGGTACAATCTTAGTTATCCGACTATATACATTTCATTTATGTCCTGTTGGATAATATGCATATACTTTTGCCGACATTCGCAAGTGTCTGTCCTACATGCTTGCTGTATGGGTCTAACGAGGGCGCAGCGTACTTACTGTCGCAGAACAAACAACACAGATCACAAGTGGTCAACTTTGTTGATAAGAATGAACACAAACAATAACTTATTTCCATGCTTGAATGTACTGTGGCTGTACTATCAACATTCTGTAACTACGTATTGGTGAACACGCTACGTTCAATCATGCTGGTGGTTTAAGACAACTAATTGATTGTACTCTGGCTGTACCATCAACATTCTGTAACTACGTATTGGTGAACACGCTACGTTCAATCATGCTGGTGGTTTCAGACAACTATTTGATTGTACTGTGGCTGTACCATCAACATTCTGTAACTACGTATTGGTGAATACGCTACGTTCAATCATGCTGGTGGTTTAAGACAACTAATTGATTGTACTCTGGCTGTACCATCAACATTCTGTAACTACGTATTGGTGAACACGCTACGTTCAATCATGCTGGTGGTTTCAGACAACTAATTGATTGTACTCTGGCTGTACCATCAACATTCTGTAATTACGTATTGGTGAATACGCTAAGTTCAATCATGATGGTGGTTTCAGACAACTAAGGATAATGTTGATGATCAATATGTTTATGACAGGCGATCATACCATCAAGTAATTTCTAGAGAACTACTAGTAGTACACTGAATTATACTAAGGATATCGTTAGAGAATCCATCCGTTTGGTGCTGGGGCCCGCAAGGAAAACAAAAAATAGTACCACTGCGACCTACAAGGCGTGTCGTAAGAGGCGACTGATGTAGGGGCCTAGAGAAGCTACCCTAGTAAATAAAAAGCGTCGAAGAAATTGCATGTGTATGCCTGCTTGTAGACGCATAACTGGCACAACGTACAATCACTCTTAGGCTCAGATCACATAAAAAGCACACAGAGTGGTTAACAAGTGGTCGATATGGAACATTCGAAGAAGAAGAAGTTAGAGAATCAATAGTGGAATTGAGTATGAGTCTAACGTATCACACACAAAAAACTTGCTCAATTGTAAGAGTTGAAAATGGTTTGGAATCGGAAACTAACAATCAGATCACTTCTTTCTAAACATGATGATAAAGCTTCTAATAAGTCTGTCTTTAGATACCTAGTTGTTGTAAATATTCATCTTGTCAAGGAATAAGTTACAATATTGCTTTGTTAAGTAAAAGCAACCAAGATCAGCTAAGTAAACCAAGACAACTTATCATCCATATCGTTAAAAGTTGGACTTCAGATAAACTATAACAAGACAAATATAATTAAGACACTAACCTACACTCAACTAAAAAGCGCTACAACAGGCAGTCGGTAACAACAGTTAGATAATGTATATACCAGGCTGGAATTCAAAGCGATAACAATATTAGAGCACTACCCCTATTTTGATAGCAATTTTGACTACATTAGTGATAACAAAAATAAAGTTATATAACGAATTATCAACATCAGCTTTTAACAACCTCAATAAAATATGAAGCTCCAATTTATCAAAGATTTAAAAATAAATTACAAATTGTTAATTTACAAACTCCATTGTTGTCTCTGAGCAGATGCCAGTGAGAATTGTAAAACGATTAAAGATATATAAAGTAAGTTGAAAGCGTTTAAAAATTAAATGTTTGTGAAAAATAAGGAACATAGTACAGTATCATTAGAGGTGATGAGATTAGAGAGAGATGTCTGATCAAGCACTAGTAACAAATGTCATATGAAATAGACGAAGAAATGTTTGGCATTCTGAGAAGAAATAACTAAATAGCCACATAGCAGTCATTGGAGTTGAGAGGCAAGTGGTACAAGAAAGAAAGGACACAACTCCATGGAAGAAATTCAAAGAGTTTCACAGGACAGAGCGGTATGGAGAAATTGTTTGCAGGCCCTACGTAACGTATAAATGTACGAGAAAAATCCATGATATCTGTTACAAATATATTTCTAACGCACCTTCTTCATATGTTATGAATTCTTTGTTAGCTACACTCCTCATTATCATAATTATATGCACGTGACATGCATAGTGACACCATAATTATGTATATCTAAAACTCTCAGCTTGTCAAGAATTAAGAAACGACAGAACGTCCGGTTTTTTCCGTATCATCCCACATGTGCACCATGTTTCTTGACCTTCATTTTAAAATATGCACTATCTTGTTTGCTCCAACTATGTTTCCCAGACATTTATCTATTACCAACGCAAACATTCACACACAATGGAAATGATATGACGACAATTATATCAAATTTTAAGTAAACATCAACCAGGCACTGATTGTAAGAAATAATGTACCTGTTAAAACAATAATTTCTTTAAAATGAAGTAACATGTCCAACGAATGAATTGATAATGTGAAGAGATAATTAAGAACGATGAAGAATAAGCAAAAAGATATAAAGACAACTAAGAAAAAAATCACAACAAAGTAGCAGATTTAACCAAATCAAATAGTATGGGGAAGAAAGCTGCAACTAACTATTCAAACAAGAACATGTTAAAGGCAAAGAGGAAAAAAAATATCAATTTGTGTGAAGAAAAAGAAACTCGAAATTGAAAATAGTAATCTATGGTAAAACTAAAATTATATCCACCAACAAAACAAAATCTCAACCTAAAATTACCATCAATAATTAAGATATTGAGAACTTCACATATTTAGAACATCTTGACTCTATAATCAACAACAATGGAGATTTTACAAAAGAAGTTAGAAGAAGACTAGCCATGGCTTTCCAGAGGGTGGTCAGCATGAAGAAACTATGGTGCAACACAAGCAAAGAAACAAAAAGTAAGACTTCTGAGAACATTCCCATTCCCTGTTGGCACATATGGATGTGAATCGTGGACCATAACACAAACGTTAAAGAACAAAATTGAAGTTTTTTTAAACAGGGTTTTGCAGAAAAGTTCTTAGAACATCGTGGACAGGGACGAGGAAACAAACAAAGACATCATACAAGACTTGCATGTCGAGGAGCATTTGCTCATAAATAACATCCCGTCTGCCCAGCGTGTTCGTAGCGCGTTGGACTTCGGGTGACTATCCTCTTGTGTGTACGGGTTCAATTCCGTGGGATGGCAGAAAAAGCCAGATTTCCCAGATTTACGGTGTTCGTGGGAGAACAAGTTTACATGTACAGGCACGAGGAAGAGCGAAAAAGCTCTAAGTGCTTCGAGATGGAAAAAAAAAAAAAAATAACATCATGTCCTGAAAGATGAAATATTCTGGCCACGTTAAACGTCACAGTGGTTTGGACAGAACGGTAATGAAAGGCATGGTTTCCTGTAGTACAATACAGGGGACGATAAGACGAGGTTGACAGCTTTGAACATGACGCTGGAGGAGGCGGAAGAACTTTCTAGATTTTTCAGGCGGTTAGTGATTAAAGTTACGTTCCGTAAGGGACAAGCTACTACTTAAATCTATGGCAGTGCACTAAGATTGTCAGAAAAACATATAATAACGTGTTTGAAATCCATATCTACTTTGATGTGAAACCGACTCTATATTTAATCTTACTTTCTGATATTCTATTTTAGATCAGTGACAATATAATATATCTGTAATATTTACATGTGAGTACAAGTAGTGTATGGCTGTCAAAACATACAATTAACTCTTATTATACGGCGGGTCTACTGAATAGACCTTCTTGATGTCTCGTTTATACGGCAGTTCTATTGGCTAGATCTTCGTGTTAGAACCGTACGTTTGATTTTTTATATGTTGTTATTTTTTCGAAATTTCATACATTTTACAGCTATATGTATAAAATAGAGTTTTCCTTTCTGCTCTTTACGATATAAAAAAACAACATATTAGCACTACATATAAAACTCATTGTTCACTAATAATACACTGATACCTTATATTTCAGTAATTTTTTCTCATGTTCAATTTATCAGATGCAGAAAGAAAGGTAAATATAGTTACACTACATTTCACTTGGATTCAATAATGGATATCGGAATACAAGTAGTAAGTAAAAACAATACATTTCATGCAGATTTAAATATTGCAGCAACAGATTTTTCATAATAAACATGACAATGCTTATAGTGTATACTATGGAAATATAAACCTAAAGTAACGGTGTTTCTAAAGAAGAGAAACGGACCCAGCACTATTATCTTAATACATAGTTCAAAATAGAGCAAATACTACACTTTACTTAAGAACTATAACTTACTTTTATATTTTTACTTACTACAGCAAGACTATAACTTACTACAATAGCATTATAACTTACTGCAGCAACATTATAACTTACTACAACAGCATTATAACTTACTACAACAGCATTATAACTTACTACAACAACACTATAACTTACTACAACAGCATTACAACTTACTGCAGCAACACTATAACTTACTACAAAAGCATTATAACTTACTGCAGCAACACTATAACTTACTACAACAACACTATTAATTACTACAGCAACACTATAACTTACTACAACAACACTATTAATTACTGCAGCAACACTATAACTTACTACAACAACACTATTAATTACTACAGCAACACTATAACTTACTACAACAACACTATTAATTACTACAGCAACACTATAACTTACTACAACAACACTATTAATTACTGCAGCAACACTATAACTTACTACAACAACACTATTAATTACTACAGCAACACTATTAATTACTACAGCAACACTATTAATTACTACAACAACACTAGTACTTTAACACTATTAGTTACTTTAACAATACTAGTACATACTACAGCAACACTATAACTTACTACAACATCACTATAACTTACTACAACAACACTATAACTTACTACAACAACACTAACTTCTACAACAACACTATAACTTACTACAACAAACTATAACTTACTCAACAACACTATAACTTACACAAACTATTACTTACTACAGCAACACTATAATTACTACAGCAACACTATTAATTACTACAGCAACACTATTAATTACTACAACAACACTAGTACTTTAACACTATTAGTTACTTTAACAATACTAGTACATACTACAACAACACTATAACTTACTACAACAACACTATAATTTACTCACAACACTATAACTTACTACAACAACACTATTACTTACTACAACAACACTATTAATTACTACAGCAACACTATAACTTACTCAACAACACTAGTACTTACTACAGCAACACTATTAATTACTACAGCAACACTATTAATTACTACAACAACACTATAACTTACTACAACAACACTATAACTTACTACAACAACACTATTACTTACTACAGCAACACTATTAATTACTACAGCAACACTATTAATTACTACAACAACACTATTACTTACTACAGCAACACTATTAATTACTACAGCAACACTATTAATTACTACAACAACACTATAACTTACTACAACAACACTATTACTTACTACAGCAACACTATTAATTACTACAGCAACACTATTAATTACTACAGCAACACTATTAATTACTACAGCAACACTATTAATTACTACAACAACACTATTACTTTAACACTATTAGTTACTTTAACAATACTATTACTTACTACAAAACTATTACTAATTTTAACACTATAACTTACTACAGCAACACTATACCTTACTACAACACTAAAACCTACTACATCTCTTTTACCAACTTCAACACAATTTTTTTTTAAATAATTGCAAACCGAACCAAAGTTATATTTATTTGAAAAAGAAATGTAATATTATCGTTATAATTATCCAAACTGTTAGAGATTGCTTGATGATAATATAAAGTCTTCATGAGACCTTCTCAAGTTAGGATTTGATCTTTAACAAACTTGACTAATATGTCGTATTACACACACGTCCCACCATTTATATCATACAACAAACAAGAAACTTATAATTTCACCAACAGTTTGAAATAATATTTCGAACCGTATCTCTGTCCTAAATTCAAGATTTCGAAATGCAAGAATAAAAAAAAAAATCCTTTATCTCAATATTATACTTGACAGTAAAGGTTTTTTCAACGTCGAGTTAGATAGAGATATTCCATAGGTGTATCAAACAGGGGGGAACATGTAACGTATGACATATTCATGGCTTCATTTATATCCACATCATCGAACTGAAACACACATGATAGTCCTGAAAGTAAGTCGATCACGGTTGGATAATTATTTACTACTTTCTTACTGTATTAATTGCTCAATACACTTCGACCTGAAATAGTGCAGCTGTCACGTGACCCCCTCTTAACCGTTTAGGTAAGATACGAAAGGGGTCACCTGCTTGTTGGTCGGTGTGCCCTTATAAAAGAAAAAAACAAGACTTCAATAAACCTATCTGGTACACAGTGGTTTCGAGATAAGAGGTCTGTGTGACTATCTGCACAAGAGTCCGTCCGACGGTGTGTTTTATCACAAGCTTGATTTTTGTTGCAGTCTAACAGTGATGATTCTATTTTTAAACGAGCCTGCCTATGCGACACGTGAGGTCGGTCTCAGTTTTGCTGGTGCAAAGACGTGACGAGACATGAAATGTAGTTCTGTTCGTGATAGTGATGAAGTTTGAGGTTCTTTATTTTAGATAATGAGCAACACAATGATAATCATAAAATAATTGATTACAAAGTTATGACGTTTGTGTATAGAATATATTCAGATGATATACAATTGAGTGTAACGATAGTTGTAAATTACTACATCCGGTTAAAAACGGCCGGTTTCGTGTGACTAGATGTCATCCACAGATAAATGTAACCGCCATGGCCCAACATAGATCTATTGTCAAAGTCATGCAGGTAATCGCAGGGATGGCAGAGTAAGCAGACTTGCGCCATCAATGCATGTAGTTGTTGAGTTGAACAGGAATAAAAGGATGTATATATTGTAGTTGCTTAGCGACCGTTGTTGGATTAATACACGACAATTGATGACGCGTCTCAACTGCGATTGGGCGCATTTTGGAATCAAACGTGGCATGACTAAGACACATGTGAGGCAGAATGAGGAATGTGATTAACAGTGGCCTCCGATAACATACGTCCGGCGGACTCTGGTAACATTTCTAGGAAATAAGACCACAACTTTCGCGTGATCCTCGCATTCCAGTGCTATTGTATATAGACTAATTTATCCTCCCGAGTGGTTACCGGGGCCCAAATTTGGGGTGTAAAGAATAGAACCACTGTTACCTACCACACATGTCGTAAGAGGCGACTAAGGAGGTTTGGCTGAAATCGGATGCACATGTCCTAAACGTGTAGAAGTCTACGCGTTTAGGGGCCTACCAAACCAATGTGCAACGTATACACGTTCTTGGCAAAAATCAAACATATCACACAGAGTGATTAAAATTGGTCGTAAAGAACGAACGTAAAGAAGAAGAAGAAGACTAATTTATTTACAAATCAAGGTTACATTATGTTATAAATTAAGTTTAACACTAAGGAATATCAGTATTATTAACATTTTTATCAATAAATAACTATGAACGCATATAATTGGGTAAAATTGCAAAAAAAAGCGTACAGTGTTGTATCAAACATATACAAAAACTAGCCCCCATTATACAGGTGTTTTTAATTTCCCGTCTGAGCTAGTTGGCCTTACGTTGCCGGGGGTCAATGATTAACCAACCAGCCACATACCCAATATTATAAAGAAAACAAAGTGTCTGTGGATCTCCTGATGTATCATGAGTTTGGGTTCATAAGTATCATGACTGGGCCAGACGACATTGTATTAGTGCAAATACATCGAGGCTTTATTACTGAAATCAGCGCCAGTTTTGTGTTGTTGCCCAAAGTTTTGAAGATACTATTCTACTGTCTCATCGAGTTAGATACTAATGCACTTATGTGACGATTGAGATGTCGACGATACTTTTCACGATCGTGATACGTTTTGCTCAAAAACAACTCTTCAGCAACTTACCTATATTATTCACTTAAATCAAATTTGTATAAATATGTCCTCTTTATGTTATAGTTGACACATAAGGCACTCATAAGTTATCCATATTTGTTTGTTTGTGTGTTATGTATAGGATTAAAGCATTTTTAAGACGAGCACGCACTTTCAACCTATTGACGAAACTTGTTTTGGTTATATCAAGCATGTAGGCCAACAAACATGAAAAATACGAATTAGATACTTTTGAAGAATACAAGTTATAATTTATAACGGTCCTTATTGTTGCCGGTCTCTGCATCTATATGGTTTCTCATGTCAGTCCACACTCTTTCTATTACCTTCCCACCGTTCTTCTCCAGGTTTCGTTTGGTTCGTCCATACTTCTCTGGAAGCAAATTCGTTTCCGTGGGAATTTTACAAAAAGGAAAATAGACCTCACCGTTCAGAATGCAATGCACACTACTGAACGTATACGTGGTGCCTAGCAAATTAACGACTCGTTTACTGTGGTTGATGGTTACGTTCTGTAAAGGATATGCCACGCCCGCCTGTCCAGCGGGGTTCATAGGAATTGAACGACTGGTGAGAAGACTCAGTGAGCGCGGTTCAATTCCGCGGGCTGTCAGAAAAGCCACAGGTTCTTCAGATTTACGGTGTTGTGGCACCGAACCGAAGGGTTACGATGTCCATGGCACCGATCCGAAGAACTGAAAGCTCAAGTGCTTCTGGATCGAAAAAAGGATATGCCACGATGTTCATGAAATACATGTATGTATGTATATATAATAATCTGTGGTATACCATAATGACGTTAGACAATCAACATAGGATACCTCCCTGTCTAGGGTTTCAACAGCTTTTTTCTCAAAATCAACAAAGACCAACAAAGACCATATATACTATACTATTCCATTCATTAAATCCAATCTTTGGTCTCGGAGAATAAAAGTGATTTGGGGATTATGGTTACAACTTCTGAAAAGGAATTCAGTACATTGAACACAAAACAGGTGATTACAACAGATGAACTATATTTTGTAGTTTATCATTTACAAGCCTGTAGTAATACATGTCCACCACTCTTGTCTTCGCAGAATCTTGGGAATCTTTTGGCCAGTAAAAATATCCAATAACCAACTACTCCAAGATACAAGACAAGAGGCAATGAATGACATACTCAAAAGAGAAGATGGAAATGGCTCGGACATGTTATGAGAATGAGACAAGAAATGCCTGCAAGGGTAGCCTCACTTGGACACCAGAAGGAAAGAGAAAGAAAGGCAGACCACGGACAACATGGAGGCGCATGATGGAAGAGGAACTGACACCGCATCTCTGACGTGGGGCTCTGCGCTGAAGGTTGCACGGACAGGAGAGCATGGAAAGTCCTTTCTGAAGCCCCATGTGTCACTAGGCATGACGGGATTAAGTAAGTAAGTAAGTAATACATGTGCTCACCTACTATAGGGGTTGGTACTTGTACACTTTTAACCAAGTAAAGCCAAGATAAATATTTCCATTTTTTGGCCCAAACTGTAATTACATATTCCTTATTTAGTCTGTAAATTCAACGTCCCGTCGACCGTCATTATGTGTACACATATTTATTTTCCTCATTTATGTCCAGCTTTGTATTTGTTTTTAGTTATGTTATAGGACAAAACAAGAAGTGCTATCTTTGAATACATGATCACCACAAATACAAAGGATGTAATAAATTACCTAACAAGAATGAACCATTATTTATCGCCGTAGTACTCACGAGGTGCCTCTAAATGATCACATACATCGCATTCAACCAAAGATTGCGCCCTCCCACCCACCCTCCATACCATCTGTGTGACAGCTCAAAAGAAACTGTCACACACCATCTCTTTCAGTGCCCTTCACTCAGTTACTTATACCCCAAGCACCTCTCTTCTTTATTTATATGTCAAAGTCATTCTAAGAGTTTTTAATGTAACAATCTGTTTCAGGAGATTGGATTTTGTTTCTTAAAGTTTGTGTTATAACCTATGATTCACATTCTTCTTCTTCTTCGATCGTTCTAGGCCTGTTTTAATCATTCTCATTGTGATATATAAACAGCCAAACATCAGAACGTGATGTACGTGCACCAGCCTTCAGCACCTATTTGAGCTCAGTTGCTTATCCTTCGGTGGGTGTTCGTTTTCAGCCAGCTTGATTCACATTCATTTGTTGCCACATGACAAATGTGTGTCCTGAGAAGTTTTAACTTTGTTTCTTTGCTTGTGTTATGTTAAAGTTTCTTCATTCTAACCACCATCATAAATGGCATGGCTAGATTCATTTATTGGGTACAATCTGGACACATTGTAACAAATGGTAAAATCGAGAGGAAACGATAAAGAGGAATACAGAGAGAGACAATTTTGGATAGCCTGACTTCAAGGCACGGAAAGCGTCAACATCTGAGATGATAACAAACACCAGAGACAGAGATTTGTAGAGATACATGATCGCCTACGCCAGCCAGCGTATGATGATTATGACAGCTTGGACAAATGACAAATTATGCTTGTCAGTAATAAAAAGAACAACGTGCACCATATGTACAGAAAATCATCTTCGACTGTGATACCTTATAAGATAATTTATCCATCTAATGTCCAAGAGCAAGTTACCACAATTCATTCATTGCTCAACCGTTATGGCTGTACTCTAATCATAGATCACATTATAATCATCTCATTTAATTTGTAATCACTGACCTCGTTTTATGTTATATTCATTTTAAAATTTTTTATTCCTACAAATAATGTTCAAACAAAGTACTATAGTTTTACAAAATACAGAAACAGTGACGATAAACAGCAACGTTTCGACCAAAAGGCCTTTATCAAGCAAACGATATAATTTTCATAACGATATCATTGTAATCAAACATGTGTCTGTACTATCAATCAATTCTGTCTTATTTAATCTTCTTCTTCTTCACTAGTCAATCACTTTGTGTAATTTGTATGTGATCTGAGCCTAAGAGCGATTGTACGTTGTGCAGTTATGCGCCTACAAAGTAGGCCAGCACAACGATCTATGTGCTTCTTTTTAGTTACTAGGTAGCACCCTAGGGGCCCACATCAGTCGCCTCTTACGACATGCATTGTAGGTCGCAGTGGTACTATTCTTTGCTTCCTTCAGGCCCCGGCACCACACGGGCGCTTATTTAGTCTTATTTTTTATATCCTTTACTTATGTATTCTCAGAGGTGGGTTCCATTCAATGTACTATCTAGTTACTGATCATTTTCTGATTATATGTTTTACCAATCTCAAATTTATTAGGCTACGTTGGCTGTTGTTTTGTTCACTTCTACAGATACTAAAATGAATGTACAAGCTGCATTTTGTTCACTTCTACAGATACTAAAATGAATGTACACGCTGCATTTTGTTCACTTCTACAGATACTAAAATGAATGTACACGCTGCATTTTGTTCACTTCTACAGATACTAAAATGAATGTACACGCTGCATTTTGGATCCATATGTTAAGGTGCTCTTGTGGAAAAAAAACAAGGAGAGAGAGTGAGAGGCCACACCTAACAGGCAATGTAACTATACTTACAATAATAAAGTAATGAAATATTCAGAAATGCAATTATTGTAATCAAATTGTAGTAAGCAGCAAATGTGAAGACATGCACACAAAATTATAACCAGGCGCTGAAGTATGATTCTATAAATCCTCTGAATGAATAAAGGCGCCATAAATATAATTATCGTGCTATGGATCCAAGGTGAAAGACAAAAGAAGGTGCGATAGCGAACAGAATGGTAGAGAAATGGTTGAACTGAAATGAAACCGTGAACCAGCTATGTGACCAGTTCAAAGAATAGTCTCATACCTATAACAATGAAGAAAATGTGTTGTATGCTGTCTGTCCTACACAAAACCACAAGGTAAGATGACCACTGACCGATCACAATGACCAGAGAGTGTTGCATGCTGTCTGTCCTACAGAAAACCACAAAGTAAAATGGTCACAGTCTGTTTCGTCGTATTACAACAAATCCAGCAAAAGATAGAAGAAGTGTGTTTATATTCTAAAAACAATCGTGGCATACAAGACAATACTTAAAAAAAATATAAATAAGATTTTTGTAAAATAAAAATATAAAATAGCATGAGTATAAAGGTACTTTGTAGACTATTTAGAGGGAAAGCCCTACCAACAACACACATTTTGTTTTAAATATAGCAATTATGTATTATTACTGAATGCAACAGAAACACTAAAATGCGAAAGTACTAAATAACGAAAACATTAACAATAAACTAGAACATCCATTTCATGCAAAAACTAAAACACCAAAAAGCTAAAATACTAAAAAGGGAAAATACTTTAAAGTAGAAATACAAATGAGAAAACACTACCGTGTTGAGCACTGTGCTGATAATCTTCCATTTGAGCGTATTATCAACGGTTAAATGTAACAGGCTCTTGTTCAGCACGGAGACCCGACTATATCCGCCATATACATTTCAAGACTTGGAGTTTATTGATAATTTATAACCTTTAACCCACACAACAAAACTGATAACGAAGTGCATTTAGCGCACTGAACACAATGTCGTTTTGTACTAAACTGCAGCAGTGCATGCTAGATTCAACTTGACTAGTATGTACTAGTTTTGTCCTAGTGCTTACATCATTAGTAGTTATAAGTATCTTAATTTTTTTAGTGTGTTGAATGTCTAGTATAATTTTCATGTTCAAGTTATCACCAACATCTTGTATCCATTTTCTAATTAGTTGCCACTGGGAGTATGCATGATCTTAATACTGTGATTGTCTATGTCCAGCATGGCTTAAACAGCAAATATTACGTTCGTCAAGAAATCATAGGGCTGACTCTAATCAAGACAGCAAATTCTTCATCTTCTTCGAACGTTCAATATTGACCACTTGTTAACCACTCTTTGTGATTTGTATGCGATTCAAACCTAAGAGCAATTGTACGTTGTACCAGTTATGCGCCTACAAGTAAGCCAGCAGGTCCGATGTCTGCGACGTTTTGTATTTACTATGATAGATTCCCTAGGTCTCTACCTCAGTTGACTCTTACGACATGTCTTGTAGATCGCAGTTTACTAATTTTGCTCCCTTTCGAGTCCTGGCAACACACAGGCAAGACATCAAATGTAATCTTAGTCAAACCATAGTAAGATTGACGCCAATCAAGACATCAAATGTAATCTTAGTCAAACCATAGTAAGAATAGCCACCAAAACAGAATGTTATGCTACTTAAACAAATTACAATACTAACTATAATCAAGACATTGCGTGTTATCGTATAGTGTCACAACATTGAAGTACTGAGTCTAGTCAAGGTTTCCCTTTATCCTAGTCAAAGCATCATATGAACTTCTTACTTTATCGTCATTACGTGGTTGTTGTCCAATGTCATGGTTTTCTGTAGTTATGATTTCCCCCATTTTAAGAGTTTCCAAAGTTTAAAAAGACATAAATTGCGTAACAAATACCCCCAAATGAAATACGTCAGCGTGGCAAAAGATTAGTGACGATTTGGTCTGGTCCAAATTATGGATATGACAGTTTTATTTTGTCCTAGCTTCTTAGTAGACATAGATTAAGTAATAAATTATGTGTGTATCATATTCTGTGCAATCTCCAGAATAAGAGGCTGTTGAAACAGTGCGCCACCATATTAATTTGGACTACGTTTGAAAAGTTAATTAATCGCACACAGTAATAATATGTTTACTTCTCACTGATAGTGTTGTTCGCACACTTACATTCCATTTTTCCATCTTTTTCCAAGATGGATTAAGTCATCTTTACTCTGTCATTAAAATTACACCACAACAAGGACTACTATTCAGAAATAATTAGTTCAATGCCAACAGTTGAGAGTAATAAGACAATGAGGCGTTTTATGAGACAGTGCGGAATGTTACGTGATAGAGACAACTGGTGTACTATGAGACGCATACAATGAGGCGTGTTATGAGACAACTGGTGTACTATGAGACGCATACAATGAGGCGTAATACATGATAAGGATAAGTATTCTAACGCAAGGAGACTTGAAGTTGGATATATTTTTAAAAGCGTACTGTGAGCAGAGATAAAGAGTGTATATAGGATGAAAAACTGACTTTGTATAAGAAGTAATACAAAGAGGTGTACTATGGGATAATACAAGGAAGCGTACTGTTAAAAATACAAAGAGGCGTACTATGGGATAAATACAAGGAGGCGTACAGTTAATACAAAGAGGCGTACTTTAAGATAAAGGCAAATGAACGTGCTAGAGTGATACAGACAAAGAGACATGCTGTGGATAATGATAAAAGACTTACTATGATAAAGACAAAGAGATGTATTATGAGAAAAAAAGACAAAGAAGGTAATATATGGAAAATACCAAGAGGTATACTATCGGATAAATACAGAGAGATATAGTAATAGATAAATAGAAACGGGCATACTCTGAGATACAGACAAAGAGGCATATTTTGTGATAAAGACAAAAAGACATATTGTGACATAACGATACAAAAGGTGTACTATGACACAAGTTTACGTACAGTGACATAACAATATTATACAATATGACAAAATTAAAAAGAGTTATATGTGAATTTATAGCAAAATCTGAAGGAATGAACAGGAAAACTGTAACCAACTGGTAGAAATAGGTAGACAAAAATAGATAAATCATAAAATAAATCAGTAACAAGCAACGCTCTTTCAGAAAATATTAATCTTCTATATAACATAAAGAAACAGACAATGAAAAGTTACAATGAACAGAACAAATTAATAATTGACAAATGAAAAAGTGTAACCACGGAGTAAAAAAATGCCATCGACTATCAAACATTCTAATGAAAGAAAACTTTAATAAAAAAAAAAAAATAACAAAAAGAACAATAGAAAGACAAAAGGAATGTGAGTTTGAAATTCAAGTGTAAATAGAAGCCATAGAAAAAACAAACGAAAAATAAATTAAGAAAAAGGTAAAAGCCATACAAGCGAACTCACCCATTTCAGATAATGCTGATTTGTCCCTTCCGCAACCAAACCACTTTCACAAAATACGTATACATCAAACAATGAACCAATGCACTATTGTTATTTTCCAAACCAGAACGCTTGGAAGCACGTTTGTACAAATTACATTGACCTCATTTTCGACCAGTGCCAGAACTGAATTCAGATGTATGGGTTTTTTGTTACTTCTTCTGCGATCAGCTTCCTATGCTCGGAGATCTAAACAGGGAGATCCCACCATGAATCCATTTGTCAGCGGGGGGTTCTCGCTGATATCTCAAACGCTTTCCTTCGATTTAGTAGTCTCAAGTAGCCAGAACTCGAGCCAATGAAGAGCAGGGCATGTTTGCAGAATGTTTACGGGAGTCTGAAGGCTAATGGCATATATATTGGCGAAACACGCAAAAACAAACTACTGTAGTTTAACAAAATACAAAAACAGTAACAATACACAGCAACGTTTCGACCCAAAGGCCTTTATCAAGCAACGGATACAAGAGAGGTGAATAATTTCACCTCTCGCACAACACACAACATGTAGAGTCAACAACAAGTTTCTAACCAAAGTTCTTGTTGACTTGACTGGAGACCTGAGGTGCAATCGTCAAAAGAACTGGATAAGAAGTAGGCTTCATTAAGAAATAGGCTTCATTAAGAAATAATCTTCGGTAATTATAACGAACTAGTAACAACTGTTATAAGAAGGAGAAGATAGAGATATGTTGGGCATACATTGAGAAGAAATGATCAAATAATATCAAAGCAAGCATTGAAGTGGAAGGCAAAGGGTTCAAGAAAGAGAGGACGACATAAGGAGACCCTGAAACGAGCTTTGCTGACTGAGAGGCAAGGAATATCGGTCTCAGTTCCATGGAGGAGATTGAGCGAGATGAACAGGATAGATCGGTATGGGACAAATTGCTTGCAGGCCCTATAAAACGTATAAAGTACGAGAATTATTATTATAATTATACCGAACAATCACTAGTGGTTTTCGAGCGTAACTGTTAAGTGCAATTGCAATTAAATCCCCGCCTACGTGTCTAAGAAGCAGACGCATTAACCATTACGCTATCGCGGTTTCAGTTGTACTAAAGTTGCTAATACATATTGTAAAACATCGTTGCATGTTGAATCGACTCAGGTGCGTCAACACCTGTGCAATCTGCCCGTGATTCAATGTGGAAGTCAAATAGTGCCACATTATAACAGACTATGGTGGTAAACTGGCAAACTTAATGGATGCTTTAAGATTTGTGTCACTTAAGAAATTATAACTTTCAAATGCATTGAACACTTACTTCAGTCTGTATGTACTGGTTTGTGTAAATACCATGTTGAATAATATCGATGTTTTAATACTTACGAACAATTATGATCAAATATGAATGGTCGATACTGTCAATTATTTTATACAGAAGACACAATCTTTGTACACATTCGTACAATGTACAAGTACAATTGTATACATGTAAGTGTATGTTGGTAGGTAGACTGTCACGTTGAAAATAGACATTAACACATGTCAGATCAGATATAAAGTATACAGTTCAAAGTCGACATTTAACAGACGTCAGATCAGAAGTAGATTGTACAGTTGAAAATGGACATTAATTAACAGACGTGAGATCAGATGAAACGTATACAGTTTAAAGACGACATTAACGGGCGTTAGATCAGAAGTACTGTGTATAATTAAAAGTCGCAATTACAGAATCAGATTAGTCGTAGAGTGTAAAAATGATTGATTATTTGTTACTAAACTGACATAATCAAATCAAATGAACGTAAGAATTATCAAGTGTTTATGACAATTAAATACACGTCAGACAAGTTTATGATAATTAAATACACGTCGACGTTTATATAATTAAATAACGTCAGACAAGTTTATGATAATTAAATACACGTCAGACAAGTTTATATAATTAAATAACTGACAGTTTATGATAATTAAATACACGTCAGACAAGTTTATGACAATTAAATACACGTAAGACAACTGACAACTGTTATAAGAAAGAGAAGATGGAGAATGTTGAGCACACCTTGAGGAGAAATGATCAACGAATATCAAAGCAGGCATTGAAGTGGGATGCAAAGGGTTCAAGAAAGAGAGGTTGACCTAAAGAGACCCTGAAACGAACTTTGCTGAGAGAGGCAGGAAATATCGGTCTCTGTTCCATGGAGGAGATTGAGCGAGTTTCCCAGGATAGAGCGGTATGGAGAAATTACTTGCAGGCCCTATGTAACGTATAACGGTACGAGAGGAATTATTATTATTATTATTATTATAAGACAAGCTTGTAACAATCAAATACAGGCAAGATAAGTTTGTGATAATCAAATACACATAACACCAGTTTGTGGCAATGAAATACACGTAAGACCAGTATGTGACAAACAAATATACGTAAGACAAGTTCATGACAATCAAATACACGTAAGACAAGTCTGTAACAATCAAATACACGTAACACAATTTTGCGACAGCCAAATACACGTAAGACGCGTTTATGGTAATGCAATGCATGTAACACAAGTTTGTGACAATTAAATACACGCATGATAAATTTGTTACATGCAAAATAAGTTTGTAACAATCAAATATTTAAATGATGAGTATGTGGCAACCATATGTTTATGACAGCCACATTATTTATGAGTCACGTCCTAAAACTAAAAAAATAAATTATAAAAAACAATTTATATTTCCACAAAACACAAACCCACACAATGTTCAAGACAGAAATGGAACATACAAACACAAAGTAACGTGAAAGATGTGTAAGATATCAATTCGTTTCATGTATAGATTTAAGAAAGACACATTTAAATAACACTGTGCACAAAAATAAAACTATCCTAACATAATGAAGATTCTGTTTTATAGATCGATTTAAAGATAAAAATACTTTTTATCCGGCTTCTCAATTTTGAGTGAGCGTGAAATCCATGGTTTTATCACGAATCTAAAACACTAGAACCGATTCACAAGAGAGAGATATTCTTAGAGAAAAATAGAAATAACTGCGCATCAGATCAATGCCAGTTCTGGACACTAAAGACCAGTTAATCAATATGGGACGTTTCATCTACGATAGTAATGAAGAAGTACCATTAAAGAAAGACATAGTGATACGACATACGACAAGAATGTTCTCTCAAGTTACTGTCAATAAAATGTGTTTAACTTTGCAGAGATTTTCTTGGTTATTTACTTCTTGGCAATCTTTGTTGTCGCTGCGCAGGTTTCTGTTTTTAGAAATGTGTTTAATATTCATTGACTTTAGATTTGTTTAAAATGTTAATACATTTGATTTGTTGTTGAATTAAAATATTTACGTTAATAGCTGTAATAAAATGAAGATTTTCCCATAGAATATAATAATATGTGGGACATAATGAGTAAGCATTCACCAATCGACTCTAACACAAGAGGGTTGCAGGTTCAATCCATTACTCGATGTTCCACACGTGAGGAAAGGAATTTACCGCACTACCTCCTGCTCATTGAGGCCTTATTAAACGTTAAGAAACCGATGTATTATATATATATATATATATATAAAAAAAAAATTTTTTTTTTTTCTCGAGATCGGACGTACAACGACCTTGAAGCGGAAATTACTTTCCAGGTTGGGATCCAAACCTGGACCAAAACAAAACAAGATAAAGCATTATTACGTACCCCTGACAATATGATCTTCAGATGAATTGTTGGGCCCGTCAAGGATGAAAATAGTGAAGAATGGAGAAGGAGAAAAAACGAGATTATTTAGAATTTGTTGAAATCACCATTAACTACTACCATTATAAAGGTTGATAGAATACAATGGCTATGGCGTATTGAAAGAATGGCAGAGAACAGGCAGTCTAGGCAGACAAAGAAAACGATGGAGGGATAATATTGAAGTAGACCTAGAAATACTCGAAGTCAACAATTAGGAAGAGAAGGCTAAGAACAGAAATGAATGGAGGTGGATGATATATGCATCAATGAACCGCAAACACTAAGAAAGTTGACAAGAAATAGATGTAATCGCAACCCAATCTTCCCTTTTAATAATAACGACAAAATATCAAAAGAAAACATCAGTACAATCTATAATATCTACCAAAACAGCAACCATTTTCAGGAATTTCTCCACATCACATGACTCGTACATTGCTCATATAACTCGTATTGTCTGTTTATCTAGTCAACTATTCTAAACATACGTCATTGCGTAACTATATTTGTACCATGGGCAGAACTGGTTGGATTTCAATGAGACGTGACTCCGTAAATAGAGACCAGATCGAAACTTCTGTACTATTTACACGCGGAAACTAGCTATAGAAATGACATTAAAAGACAGACAGTGAAGAAAACTGCTTCGTAAGAGAGATATGTGAAAGAGATATGAAAACACATATTTTAATAGGTCGTCTTTATGTGTTCTAGAAACAGTAAATGTCTTACAATAGAAATCTCTAAGATTTTTATTTTTTATTTTGGGCTCAGCACTTTCAGATATTGCGACAAGTAACTTTAGATCATGCATGATTATGTAGATGGCAGCACCTGTCGAAATCGAACATGTACATATGTGCAACACCGCTTCAGTTTATGAAGCATGGCAGAGTAATTCTGTGACGCTACAACAGATGGTGACAACTGCGTTGTTCTATATAAAGGGTGTAGTCCCGCCTGCCCAGCGTATTCGTAGCGTGTTGGACGGCGAGTGACAAGCTCCTTGTGAGTGCGGGTTCAATTCCGTGGACTGGCAGAAAAGCCACAGATTCTCCAGATTTACGGTGTTCGTGGCACCGAACCGAAGGGTTACGATGTCCATGGTACCGAGCCGAAGAGCTGAAAGTTCAAGTGCTTCTGGATCAGGACAAAAAAAAGAATGTAGCCTTAACTCAGTAATGTTTTCATGTTTATTTTTTAATGGTCGATTTTCTGTTTACAATGATTATACAGACTACCCTCAAAATTGTAATTCATGGTAGTGTTTTAGAGATAAAATGAGCCTGCGCGGCCACATTCCGTACTTCATATGGGAGAGTAGGTCATCATATAGGTGCCTCTCCACATCGAAGTGCTCAATGAATTCCAGCATCCTCTGTCTTATGCTTGGTGCTTGCACCTCCAGATCTGTAAACCTGTCTTTCTTAAAGTGTCCTCCCACTTATCTCTCGTACATCCATTCAGTGCTTCTCCCGGACTGGCAACTCCTCTAGTAAGTGTTTATCAGGTTCATGCCTTGTATGTGCAGCCAAAATCTTTACAAAGATTGTCTGAATTTCTAGTTTATCTTAATAATTGTTTTCTTCATGCAACTATTTATCCTAAAACTTGTTTATTTGTCTGATTTTTCTGTCCATGGAGAGTAGGTAAGCCTACACTATATCCAATAGAAATGCTTTTGTCTAGTTGGGCATCTCACGCTGTCTCTGTAAAATATACTGCCTGTAGGCCTTGTACTTCTTTCAATATACCATTACAGTACTTTAGAGAATGGCTCCTGGTTTGTCTGTAAGGACGCTGTATTGCATAGAGCTAGGTGATGGGTTCTAAGAAATGAGGGTAGTGTTCGAATCCTATGTTTGACTATTTGTTTTTTTGAAAAGCTCTTAATACCTCTACATTGTTTATTTGTTGATCATATTCTTTGCTTCCTCTGGGTTCTTGCAAAACATTCTCACTTGTTCTCATTTTAGAAATTAACGGTGTTCTACAGGAACGATGGTACATTTACTGGTGGGCTAGAATGCAGAGTTATGCTATGCAGTACAACATGATTCAATGACGGATTTTGTTTACCTAAAGTTCTCTGAACAAACATTATGTCAGATTGTGGCATGAAAGCAGCTAATAATACTGCCAGAAGTTTGATAATTTTGGGGAAAATGTGGTCATGGGCTGCAATTTCCAGCCATGAAATCATTGGGTCTTCTATTACAAAGATATAGTTAAGTGTGCGTTCATGGGCAAGTTACCAGTTTTCTTTCAACAGTTTAACAATAAGACTACCAACATAGACACAATCGTTATATGCAAAATGAACCTTGTCCTACATAGACACAATCGTTATATGCAAGATGAACCTTGTCCTATACAACAAACAATGTGAATTTCCCGTATGAATATTTTGAACTCTACGTGATGACCGTTTCTAGAACGTTTTTAGGCGATTACATGCGAGGCGGGGGGGGGCACAAAACAGCGCCCTGATAGTAATTCCAGTAATTTATTTTTGTAGGAATATCTGAAGGAGACATCTGACATAAGGCAACAAGAAAATATATTGCAGCTTCGAATGATTATAGTGACTATACATAAATATATTGGTTTTTTTACAAAAATATATATTAGTGATATTTCTTGTTCTTCTTCTGCCTTCTCATATTAGTAATATGAGGGAATTACTAGTAATATAAGGGCATTATTAGAAATATAAGGGCATTATTAGCAATATAAGGGCACTATTTGCAATTAAAGAAGATTGCTATTAAAATAAGGAAATTATTAGTACTTAAATGGCATTTCTAGTAAGATAAAGTCAGAAGTGTAAAGGCACTACTATTGATACAAGAGCACTATTAGTAATATAAGGGCATTACTTGTAATATAACGGTATTATTAGTAATATAAGATCCTTATAAATAATATAATAACATTAATAATAATTTAATGACAGTTTTAGAAATATAAAGACACTTTTCATAATGTTAAGCTATACATTTACACCTGATGAAGTTCTTTTGGTCAATACATTAATTGTTTCCTGTCTCTTTCGTAGTAAACATATAATCCATATCTAGTTTTTATTTATTTATCTTCATATATCTTCCATATATCTTAAGTTTTACTGCTACCCTGGATGTGTCTAGAGACACGAGTTCCAGCATCAGTAATATAATAAGGGCGACAATAAAGATAATAACAAATAGGACGAGAACAGGTCAAAGAGTTGCTTGAGTTGTGCTATGATTTATACCTATAGTCTGTCCATTAATTCGTGAGCACGTTTGAAATTGATTTTCTCGAAAACTACCTGTTGGATCTCAGTGATTTTTGCATGCAGCCTTAGAATATCCATGACGCTAAAATAAAGCTAACCAGTAGTCCATAGATGCTACGGATTTTGCACATCGGCGAATTCCTTTGATCTTTATGACAATTGCAAATACGGGGGCTCAAATTTTAGATTTTACAGTATCCCTAGAATTTGTCCATGTCAATTCTATTCATAGGTGTATCTCCATATTAACTTGATAAGTCAAGTAATTAAGTGTGTTGCCCTTTATGTGCAATCGTGAACTTGGATACAATATGCAACAGTTAGTCCCCCCTTTCGGTCACCATTAGACCCCAGGGTGTCTTAACTTCACCACAAATTGTATGATGGTAGACGCATTTGGATATGGAAATGTATACGTTGCTGTTTCTCAGTCTGTAATCAAAATATGATTTGTATCATCCCGAATCTGACGACTCCATGAGGTTGATAATTGTTACTGGCTGGACAAATTGTAATCCATCTCGGTGCAGTACTCGTCTTCCTCTCGGAGCACATGTTCACACACTTCTTCCAGAACTGCATGTCTATCATTGAGAAGGACTCACGTGTCAGAACTTCAACATCACACATTTTAAACGTCCTGTTCTGTTCGGCAACTTGCCCTTTACTTTAGCCCAGACAAGCTCTATCGGATTGAGGTGAGTATGATATGGAGGTAGTCGCAAAGACGTGTGGCCGTATTCCGCAACTATTTTGTCAATATGAAACACCTTTGTCTTATTTGTCATCCTCACCAGGTGCAACAACTCGGTTTCAAATATGTATCATCGAAGCTGACATTTTCCTTAGCAAGCCAAGTCCTAATTTGATCTTTGTATTTGATGCAGTTGGTACTTTGTCTTCCGCTGATACTGCGTTGTGATAGGATGCATTATCCATTACCAAGCATGATGGTCTGTTTAGAATTGGAAGTAGATCTTTCTCCATCCAGTGCCTGAAAATATGTCCATTCATTTCGTGTGGTAGTCCCTACCGTCGGTACTTTTGATTGGAAAATAAGTCCAGCGTCATGGACAAGACCTTCTTCACTACTTCCTGCATGTGTTAGTATAATACGCTGGCCTTTGCTGCTTGGTATTTTTCTTTTCTGTTCACCGTCTACTGATTGCCATTCTTTAGCATTGGTGTGGTGAGCATTGACCCAGGATTCGTCCAAATATACAATATCATAGCCTTGCCTCGCCGCTCACGGATCTGCTTCAGGTATTTACTTCGGGCAGCAATTAAATGTGGCTTTTCACAAAAATATTCCTGCCGCCTATAGTTTTCTGAAGGTGAAGCCGGCGGCTCTTACAATTTTCCATAGAGTACTTTTAGAAATGTCTATGCTGCAATCTGATTGCAGTTTTAATTTCAGTTTCCTGAGAGTAACAAGTTGATTTGTCGCAAACATTTTCAAGAGCTCCCGTCTTATGAAATCTATGTCAAAGTCGTCAATTGTTCTTTTCCTTCCTTGCTTGACATTAGTGCACTTTGTGTCCTGTTTAATCCATCGGAAAAGGATTCTCTATTCAGACCAAGCGCCAGTTGCGTTCGTTTCTCAGGGTTATGAATATCGCAATATAGATGACCTCTCTTAGATTCCCTACGGAAGTGTTGGTATAGTAAAACTGTAACCTTCTGCATTGTTATAAATGTGCATTTCATTATGAATGTGATATCAATGTCAGTTTTGATAAGCCAACAAATATGATACAATAACTTCATACAAATAGCGAGATACGCCTATAACTATACAACGTTATCCCAATTATAACGTCATATGCTTCCGCTTTCAAAGTCGACTGGGTTAGGTGCACGAGATTCGTGAAACTCAGATATTTCTAATATTACCATAATGTATTTTAGAACAAGCGTCTGTGTACCGTAAATCTGTTACTATTGTGTACAATCCGGTGAGGTTGATTTTAATATAACCTGAAGAAGAAATATTTCAAACTACATCAAATTTTCTTGGAAAAAAATATTTCTCTAGCGTCATGGATATTCTAAGGCTGCTTGCAAAAATCACTGAGATCCAACTGGTAGTTTTCGAGAAAATCAATTTCAAACGTGCTCACGAATTAATGGACAGACTATACTAGAAATTTTTAGAATCATAACATTGTGCATCTGAAACAATAAATAGCTAAAGTTTGAAACTCGTTCGAACAAAAGATGTTTTATTTTTGGAAGAGAAAAATAAATCAACTTATAAACAGGAAGTAATAAAGACAATTGTATTTACAAACCGATTTGTAGTGTTATCAACATTTGAGGCTTGTAGTATTTATACTAGTGGACTAATGTGTAAGCGTTCGCCTCGAACACACGACGATTGTTGATTTTTTTTTCCTCCGATCCAGAAGCACTTAGCTTTCAGCTCTTCGACTCGGTGCCATGGACATCGTAACCGTTCGGTGCCACGAACACCGTGAATCTGGGGAACCTGTGGTTTTTCTGCCAGCCCGCGGAATTGAACCCGCACACACAGAGGGCTAGTCACCCGTAGTCCAACGCGCTACGAACACGCTGGGCAGACGGGCAGGATTGTTGATTCAATCCCACACTGGACGTTTCACATGAGGAAAGGAATTGGCCCTTCTACCTTCTGCTCCATATTCAAAAGACATATAACTTAACCATCCACTGCTAATATATACCCATCGTTTCCATGTTTCACGTGAGTGTCTCATTCTTACTTTTCATAGAACATTAGGCTGTAACTCGTACTTCTAATCAATTTTTCATAGAACATTAGGCTGTAACTGTTACTTCTAATCAATTTTTTCATAGAACATTAGGCTGTAACTGTTACTTCTAATCAATTTTTCATAGAACATTAGGCTGTAACTGTTACTTCTAATCAATTTTTTCATAGAACATTAGGCTGTAACTGTTACTTCTAATCAATTTTTCATAGAACATTAGGCTGTAACTGTTACTTCTAATCAATTTTTACTCTAAATTTTCATTAACAAAATATTTATTGGATCCTCTACTGGTTCGTTGAGGTTACAATTTACTTAGCAAATCAAGGGGCCGGGCTGTTTGTTTAAGTTTGTGATATCCGTTTAATTGTGTTTTCCTTTGGTAGAATGCTCGTTAGCGTGTGCTAAAGAGTACGGTAACGTGTTCTAAAGTGCACTAGCGTCTGGGGCTGTATTTGTTTATCCCATTGCCCACGAACATATCTACTCTAAATTACATTCTTCTGGTATCATATCCGCATCGCATACCTAGAAAACAAACGGAAATCAGTGAAAGACACATTTTAAGACATGGGTGTCATGAAGTGAAAGTCTCAATCAACAAGTCTTTATCAAGCACAAAGACACAAGATAAGATAAAATATCAAGCACAAAGACACAAGATAAAATAAGATATCAAACACAAAGACACAAGATAAGATAAAATATCAAGCAGAAAGACACAAGATAAAATAAGATATCAAGCACAAAGACATAAGATAAGATATCAAGCACAAAGACATAAGATAAGATAAGATATCAAGCACAAAGACATAAGATAAGATAAGATATCAAGCACAAAGACATAAGATAAGATATCAAGCACAAATACACAAGATAAGATAAGATATCAAGCACAAAGACATAAGATAAGATAAGATATCAAGCACAAAGACATAAAATAAGATAAGATATCAAGCACAAAGACATAAAATAAGATATCAAGCACAAAGACATAAGATAAGATAAGATATCAAGCACAAAGACATAAAATAAGATATCAAGCACGAAGACACAAGATAAGATATCAAGCACAAAGACACAAGATAAGATAAGATATCAAGCACAAATACAAAAGATAAGATAAGATATAAAGCACAAAGACATAAGATAGATATCAAGCACAAAGACATAAGATAAGAAAAGATATCAAGCACAAAGACATAAAATAAGATAAGATATCAAGCACAAAGACATAAAATAAGATATCAAGCACAAAGACACAAGATAAGATATCAAGCACAAAGACATAAGATAAGATAAGATATCAAGCACAAAGACATAAGATAAGATATCAAGCACAAAGACACAAGATAAGATAAGATATCAAGCACAAATACACAAGATAAGATAAGATATAAAGCACAAAGACATAAGATAAGATATCAAGCACAAATACAAAAGATAAGATAAGATATCAAGCACAAAGACACAAGATAAGATAGATATCAAGCACAAAGACATAAGATAAGATATCAAGCACAAAGACACAAGATAAGACAAGATATCAAGCACAAATACACAAGATAAGATAAGATATAAAGCACAAAGACATAAGATAAGATATCAAGCACAAATACACAAGATAAGATACGATATCAAGCACAAAGACATAAGATAAGATAAGATATCAAGCACAAAGACATAAGATAAGATAAGATATCAAGCACAAAGACATAAGATAAGATAAGATATCAAGCAAAGACATAAAATAAGATAAGATATCAGCACAAAGACATAAGATAGATATCAAGCACAAAGACATAAGATAAGAAAAGATATCAAGCACAAAGACATAAAATAAGATATCAAGCACAAAGACATAAGATAGATATCAAGCACAAAGACATAAGATAAGATATCAAGCACAAAGACATAAGATAGATATCAAGCACAAAGACATAAAATAAGATAAGATATCAAGCACAAAGACATAAAATAAGATAAGATATCAAGCACAAAGACATAAAATAAGATATCAAGCACAAAGACATAAGATAGATATCAAGCACAAAGACATAAGATAGATATCAAGCACAAAGACATAAAATAAGATAAGATATCAAGCACAAAGACATAAAATAAGATAAGATATCAAGCACAAAGACATAAAATAAGATATCAAGCACAAAGACACAAGATAAGATATCAAGCACAAAGACACAAGATAAGATAAGATATCAAGCACAAATACACAAGATAAGATAAGATATAAAGCACAAAGACATAAGATAGATATCAAGCACAAAGACATAAGATAAGAAAATATATCAAGCACAAAGACATGAAATAAGATAAGATATCAAGCGCAAAGACATAAAATAAGATATCAAGCACAAAGACATAAGATAGATATCAAGCACAAAGACATAAGATAAGATATCAAGCACAAAGACACAAGATAAGATAAGATATCAAGCACACATACACAAGATAAGATAAGATATAAAGCACAAAGACATAAGATAAGATATCAAGCACAAATACACAAGATAAGATAAGATATCAAGCACAAAGACATAAGATAAGATAAGATATCAAGCACAAAGACATAAGATAAGATAATATATCAAGCACAAAGACATAAGATAAGATAAGATATCAAGCACAAAGACATAAAATAAGATAAGATATCAAGCACAAAGACATAAGATAGATATCAAGCACAAAGACATAAGATAAGAAAAGATATCAAGCACAAAGACATAAAATAAGATATCAAGCACAAAGGCATAAGATAGATATCAAGCACAAAGACATAAGATAAGATATCAAGCACAAATAACAAGATAAGATAAGATATCAAGCACAAAGACATAAGATAAGATAAGATATCAAGCACAAAGACATAAGATAAGATAAGATATCAAGCACAAAGACATAAAATAAGATAAGATATCAAGCACAAAGACATAAGATAGATATCAAGCACAAAGACATAAGATAAGATATCAAGCACAAAGACACAATATAAGATAAGATATCAAGCACAAAGACGCAATATAAGATAAGATATCAAGCACAAAGACACAAGATAAGAAAAGATATCAAGCACAAAGACATAAGATAAGATAAGATATCAAGCACAAAGACATAAAATAAGATAAGATATCAAGCACAAAGACATAAGATAAGATAAGATATCAAGCACAAAGACATAAAATAAGATATCAAGCACAAAGACATAAGATATATATCAAGCACAAAGACATAAGATAAGATATCAAGCACAAAGACACAAGATAAGATAAGATATCAACACAAAGACATAAGATAAGATAAGATATCAAGCACAAATACACAAGATAAGATAAGATATAAAGCACAAAGACATAAGATAAGATATCAAGCACAAATACACAAGATAAGAAAAGATATCAAGCACAAATACACAAGATAAGATAAGATATCAAGCACAAAGACATAAGATAAGATAAGATATCAAGCACAAAGACATAAGATAAGATAAGATATCAAGCACAAAGACATAAAATAAGATAAGATATCAAGCACAAAGACATAAGATAGATATCAAGCACAAAGACATAAGATAAGATATCAAGCACAAAGACACAATATAAGATAAGATATCAAGCACAAAGACGCAATATAAGATAAGATATCAAGCACAAAGACACAAGATAAGAAAAGATATCAAGCACAAAGACATAAGATAAGATAAGATATCAAGCACAAAGACATAAAATAAGATAAGATATCAAGCACAAAGACATAAGATAAGATAAGATATCAAGCACAAAGACATAAAATAAGATATCAAGCACAAAGACATAAGATATATATCAAGCACAAAGACATAAAATAAGATATCAAGCACAAAGACACAAGATAAGATAAGATATAAAGCACAAAGACATAAGATAAGATAAGATATCAAGCACAAATACACAAGATAAGATAAGATATAAAGCACAAAGACATAAGATAAGATATCAAGCACAAATACACAAGATAAGAAAAGATATCAAGCACAAATACACAAGATAAGATAAGATATCAAGCACAAAGACATAAGATAAGATAAGATATCAAGCAAAAAGACATAAGATAAGATAAGATATCAAGCACAAAGACATAAGATAAGATAAGATATCAAGCACAAAGACATAAAATAAGATAAGATATCAAGCACAAAGACATAAGATAGATAGCAAGCACAAAGACATAAGATAAGAAATGATTTCAAGCACAAAGACATAAAATAAGATATCAAGCACAAAGACATGAGATAGATATCAAGCACAAAGACATAAGATAAGATATCAAGCACAAAGACACAAGATAAAATAAGATATCAAACACAAAGACACAAGATAAGATAAAATATCAAGCAGAAAGACACAAGATAAAATAAGATATCAAGCACAAAGACATAAGAAAAGATATCAAGTACAAAGATATAAGATAAGATAAGATATCAAGCACAAAGACATAAGATAAGATAAGATATCAAGCACAAAGACATAAGATAGATATCAAGCACAAAGACATAAGATAAGATATCAAGCACAAAGACACAAGATAAGATAAGATATCAAGACAAAGACACAATATAAGATAAGATATCAAACACAAAAACGCAATATAAGATAAGATATCAAGCACAAAGACATAAGATAAGATAAAATATCAAGCACAAAGACATAGATAAGATATCAAGCACAAAGACATAAGATAAGATAAAATATCAAGCACAAAGACATAAGATAAGATACCAAGCACAAAGACATAAGATAAGATAAAATATCAAGCACAAAGACATAAGATAAGATATCAAGTACAAAGACATAGTTAAGATATCAAGTACAAAGACATAGATAAGATATCAAGCACAAAGACATAGATAAGATGTCAAGCACAAAGACATAAGATAAGATAAAATATCAAGCACAAAGACATAGATAAGATATCAAGCACAAAGACATAGATAGGATATCAAGCACAAAGACATAAGATAAGATATCAAGTACAAAGACATAGGATAGATATCAAGCACAAAGACATAAGATAGAAATCAAACACAAAGACATAGGATAGATATCAAGCACAAAGACATAAGATAAGATAAGATATCAAGCACAAAGACATAAGATAAGATATCAAGCACAAAGACATAAGATAAGATATCAAGCACAAAGACATAAGATAAGATATCAAACACAAAGACATAAGATAAGATATCAAGCACAAAGACATAAGATAAGATAAGATATCAAGCACAAAGACATAAGATAAGATATCAAGCACAAATACATAAGATAAGATATCAAGCACAAAGACATAAGATAGATATCAAGCACAAAGACACAAGATAAGATAAGATATCAAGCACAAAGACATAAGATAAGATATCAAGCACAAAGACATAAGATAAGATAATATATCAAGCACAAAGACATAAGATAAGATAAAATATCAAGCACAAAGACATAAGATAAGATATCAAGCACAAAGACATAAGATAAGATATCAAGCACAAAGACATAAGATAAGATATCAAGCACAAAGACATAAGATAGATATCAAGCACAAAGACATGAGATAAGATAAGATATCAAACACAAAGACATAAGATAAGATATCAAGCACAAAGACATAAGATATCAAGCACAAAGACACAAGATAAGATAAGATATCAAGCACAAAGACATAAGATATCAAGCACAAAGACACAAGATAAGATAAGATATCAAGCACAAAGACACAAGATAAGATATCAAGCACAAAGACATAAGATAAGATATAAAGCACAAATACATAAGATAAGATATCAAGCACAAAGACATAAGATAGATATCAAGCACAAAGACACAAGATAAGATAAGATATCAAGCACAAAGACATAAGATAAGATATCAAGCACAAAAACATAAGATAAGATAATATATCAAGCACAAAGACATAAGATAAGATAAAATATCAAGCACAAAGACATAATATATCAAGCACAAAGACACAAGATAAGATAAGATATCAAGCACAAAGACACAGGATATCAAGCACAAAGACACAAGATAAGATAAGATATCAAGCACAAAGACATAAGATAAGATATCAAGCACAAATAACAAGATAAGATAAGATATCAAGCACAAAGACATAAGATAAGATAAGATATCAAGCACAAAGACATAAGATAAGATAAGATATCAAGCACAAAGACATAAAATAAGATAAGATATCAAGCACAAAGACATAAGATAGATATCAAGCACAAAGACATAAGATAAGATATCAAGCACAAAGACACAATATAAGATAAGATATCAAGCACAAAGACGCAATATAGATAAGATATCACACAAAGACACAAGATAAGAAAAGACATCAAGCACAAAGACATAAGATAAGATAAGATATCAAGCACAAAGACATAAAATAAGATAAGATATCAAGCACAAAGACATAAGATAAGATAAGATATCAAGCACAAAGACATAAAATAAGATATCAAGCACAAAGACATAAGATATATATCAAGCACAAAGACATAAGATAAGATATCAAGCACAAAGACACAAGATAAGATAAGATATCAAACACAAAGACATAAGATAAGATAAGATATCAAGCACAAATACACAAGATAAGATAAGATATAAAGCACAAAGACATAAGATAAGATATCAAGCACAAATACACAAGATAAGAAAAGATATCAAGCACAAATACACAAGATAAGATAAGATATCAAGCACAAAGACATAAGATAAGATAAGATATCAAGCAAAAAGACATAAGATAAGATAAGATATCAAGCACAAAGACATAAGATAAGATAAGATATCAAGCACAAAGACATAAAATAAGATAAGATATCAAGCACAAAGACATAAGATAGATAGCAAGCACAAAGACATAAGATAAGAAATGATTTCAAGCACAAAGACATAAAATAAGATATCAAGCACAAAGACATGAGATAGATATCAAGCACAAAGACATAAGATAAGATATCAAGCACAAATACACAAGATAAGATAAGATATCAAGCACAAAGACATAAGATAAGATATCAAGCACAAATACACAAGATAAGATAAGATATCAAGTACAAAGATATAAGATAAGATAAGATATCAAGCACAAAGACATAAGATAAGATAAGATATCAAGCACAAAGACATAAGATAGATATCAAGCACAAAGACATAAGATAAGATATCAAGCAAAAAGACACAAGATAAGATAAGATATCAAGCACAAAGACACAATATAAGATAAGATATCAAGCACAAAGACGCAATATAAGATAAGATATCAAGCACAAAGACATAAGATAAGATAAAATATCAAGCACAAAGACATAGATAAGATATCAAGCACAAAGACATAAGATAAGATAAAATATCAAGCACAAAGACATAAGATAAGATACCAAGCACAAAGACATAAGATAAGATAAAATATCAAGCACAAAGACATAAGATAAGATATCAAGTACAAAGACATAGTTAAGATATCAAGTACAAAGACATAGATAAGATATCAAGCACAAAGACATAGATAAGATGTCAAGCACAAAGACATAAGATAAGATAAAATATCAAGCACAAAGACATAGATAAGATATCAAGCACAAAGACATAGATAGGATATCAAGCACAAAGACATAAGATAAGATATCAAGTACAAAGACATAGGATAGATATCAAGCACAAAGACATAAGATAGATATCAAGCACAAAGACATAAGATAGAAATCAAACACAAAGACATAGGATAGATATCAAGCACAAAGACATAAGATAAGATAAGATATCAAGCACAAAGACATAAGATAAGATATCAAGCACAAAGACATAAGATAAGATATCAAGCACAAAGACATAAGATAAGATATCAAACACACAGACATAAGATAAGATATCAAGCACAAAGACATAAGATAAGATAAGATATCAAGCACAAAGACATAAGATAAGATATCAAGCACAAATACATAAGATAAGATATCAAGCACAAAGACATAAGATAGATATCAAGCACAAAGACACAAGATAAGATAAGATATCAAGCACAAAGACATAAGATAACATATCAAGCACAAAGACATAAGATAAGATAATATATCAAGCACAAAGACATAAGATAAGATAAAATATCAAGCACAAAGACATAAGATAGGATATCAAGCACAAAGACATAAGATAAGATATCAAGCACAAAGACATAAGATAAGATATCAAGCACAAAGACATAAGATAGATATCAAGCACAAAGACATGAGATAAGATAAGATATCAAGCACAAAGACATAAGATAAGATATCAAGCACAAAGACATAAGATATCAAGCACAAAGACACAAGATAAGATAAGATATCAAGCACAAAGACATAAGATATCAAGCACAAAGACACAAGATAAGATAAGATATCAAGCACAAAGACACAAGATAAGATATCAAGCACAAAGACATAAGATAAGATATCAAGCACAAATACATAAGATAAGATATCAAGCACAAAGACATAAGATAGATATCAAGCACAAAGACACAAGATAAGATAAGATATCAAGCACAAAGACATAAGATAAGATATCAAGCACAAAAACATAAGATAAGATAATATATCAAGCACAAAGACATAAGATAAGATAAAATATCAAGCACAAAGACATAATATATCAAGCACAAAGACACAAGATAAGATAAGATATCAAGCACAAAGACATAAAATATCAAGCACAAAGACACAAGATAAGATAAGATATCAAGCAAAAAGACACAAGATAAGATATCAAGCACAAAGACACAAGATAAGATATCAAGCACAAAGACACAAGATAAGATATCAAGCACAAAGACATAAGATATCAAGCACAAAGACATAAGATAAGATAAGATATCAAGCACAAAGACACAAGATAAGATATCAAGCACAAAGACACAAGATAAGATATCAAGCACAAAGACACAAGATATCAAGCACAAAGACACAAGATAAGATAAGATATCAAGCACAAAGACACAAGATAAGATAAGATATCAAGCACAAAGACACAAGATAAGATAAGATATCAAGCACAAAGACACAAGATAAGATAAGATATCAGCACAAAGACCAAGATAAGATAAGATATCAAGCACTAAGACATAAGATAAGATAAAATATCAAGCACAAAGACATAGATAAGATAAAATATCAAGCACAAAGACATAAGATAAGATATCAAGCACAAAGACACAAGATAAGATAAGATATCAGCAAGAAACAAGATAAGATAAGATATCAAGCACAAATACACAAGATAAGATATCAAGCACAAAGACACAAGATAAGATATCAAGCACAAAGACACAAGATATCAAGCACAAAGACACAAGATAAGATAAGATATCAAGCACAAAGACACAAGATAAGATAAGATATCAAGCACAAAGACACAAGATAAGATAAGATATCAAGCACAAAGACACAAGATAAGATATCAAGCACAAAGACATAAGATAAGATAAAATATCAAGCACAAAGACATAGATAAGATAAAATATCAAGCACAAAGACATAAGATAAGATATCAAGCACAAAGACACAAGATAAGATAAGATATCAAGCACAAAGACACAAGATAAGATAAGATATCAAACACAAAGACATAAGATAAGATAAGATATCAAGCACAAAGACATAAGATAAGATATCAAGCACAAATACACAAGATAAGATATCAAGCACAAAGACATAAGATAAGATATCAAGCACAAAGACACAAGATAAGATATCAAGCACAAAGATATAAGATAAGATATCAAGCACAAAGACACAAGATAAGATAAGATATCAAGCACAAATACACAAGATAAGATAAGATATCAAGCACAAAGACACAATATAAGATAAGATATCAAGCACAAAGACACAAGATAAGATATCAAGCACAAAGACATAAGATATCAAGCACAAAGACACAAGATAAGATAAGATATCAAGCACAAAGACATAAGATAAGATAAGATATCAAGCACAAAGACACACGATAAGATATCAAGCACAAAGACATAAGATAAGATAAGATATCAAGCACAAAGACACACGATAAGATAAGATATCAAGCACAAAGACACAAGCGAAAAAAGACCTCTTCTTCGTTCTATCTACTATAACCCTGTATAACACAATTCTCTATGACTTGAATTATTTGATAAATAATTACAATACTATAACCATGTATAACACAATTCTCTATGACTTGAATTATTTGATAAATAATTACAATACTATAACCCTGTATAACACAATTATCTATGACTTGAATTATTTGATAATAATTACAATACTATAACCCTGTATAACACAATTCTCTATGACTTGAATTATTTGATAAATAATTACAATACTATAACCCTGTATAACACAATTATCTATGACTTGAATTATTTGATAAATAATTACAATACTATAACCCTGTATAACACAATTCTCTATGACTTGAATTATTTGATAAATAATTACAATACTATAACCCTGTACGACAATTCTCTATGACTTGAATTATTTGATAAATAATTACAATACTATAACCCTGTATAACACAATTATCTATGACTTGAATTATTTGATAAATAATTACAATACTATAACCCTGTATAACAATTCTCTATGACTTGAATTATTTGATAATAATTACAATACTATAACCCTATATAACACAATTCTCTATGACTTGAATTATTTGATAAATAATTACAATACTATAACCCTGTATAACACAATTATCTATGACTTGAATTATTTGATAAATAATTACAATACTATAACCCTGTATAACACAATTATCTATGACTTGAATTATTTGATAAATAATTACAATACTATAACCATGTATAACACAATTCTCTATGACTTGAATTATTTGATAAATAATTACAATACTATAACCCTGTATAACACAATTATCTATGACTTGAATTATTTGATAAATAATTACAATACTATAACCCTGTATAACACAATTCTCTATGACTTGAATTATTTGATAAATAATTACAATACGATAACCATGTATAACACAATTCTCTATGACTTGAATTATTTGATAAATAATTACAATACTATAACCCTGTATAACACAATTATCTATGACTTGAATTATTTGATAAATAATTACAATACTATAACCCTGTATAACACAATTATCTATGACTTGAATTATTTGATAAATAATTACAATACTATAACCCTGTATAACAATTCTCTATGACTTGAATTATTTGATAAATAATTACAATACTATAACCCTATATAACACAATTCTCTATGACTTGAATTATTTGATAAATAATTACAATACTATAACCCTGTATAACACAATTCTCTATGACTTGAATTATTTGATAAATAATTACAATACTATAACCCTGTATAACACAATTCTCTATGACTTGAATTATTTGATAAATAATTACAATACTATAACCATGTATAACACAATTCTCTATGACTTGAATTATTTGATAAATAATTACAATACTATAACCATGTATGACAATTCTCTATGACTTGAATTATTTGATAAATAATTACAATACTATAACCCTGTATGACAATTCTCTATGACTTGAATTATTTGATAAATAATTACAATACTATAACCCTGTATAACAATTCTCTATGACTTGAATTATTTGATAAATAATTACAATACTATAACCATGTATAACACAATTCTCTATGACTTGAATTATTTGATAAATAATTACAATACTATAACCCTGTATAACACAATTCTCTATGACTTGAATTATTTGATAAATAATTACAATACTATAACCCTGTATAACACAATTCTCTATGACTTGAATTATTTGATAAATAATTACAATCTGCTGGTAGTTAACATACTAGCTATGATACTTCGTCTTTAAGAACAGCACATTCGATTTAACCTTGATTTTTTTAATCGTATTCGCTTTCCGTAGTTAGTAATAGTTTTAATACTGTCTACATGACAACACGTGTGGATCCTCTCTGCAGTATAGGTCGGTAGCGTAGCTCCCAGACAATGAACAATTTGTCTAGAAGTGTATTTCATTTCTAGTAAGAGAAGCAACAACAGCTTTTACAAGTGTAAATAAAATATGGAACAGCAAGTTATATAATTGAAAAATGAAATTAAGAATTTTCAATTCAAATGTTATATCAATCCTAACATATGTTAGCGAGAGTTGATAAATTACTTAAGATATAGAAAGTAAGTTGAATGCATTTGAAAATAGATGTCTGCGAAAAATAATGAAAATAAAATGGGACGATTTCGAGAGAAGTGATGACATCAGAGAAATGTCTGGTCAGTCACTAGTACTACTGTTATCATCATCATCAAGGTGCGTATACTTTATAGGACGTTGCTCTCTTTGCAGCACATCTGAAATTCACTCTGTCTCTTGCCAGTTCACCCACTTCGTCGATGGTCATGTTCCTGGTTTCTTTAATATCTTGTAGCCATCTTCTTCTTGGTCTGCCTCTGCGTCCTGGGACCCTGCCTCTAGTATTGTTCTTTCCAGGCCATCGTGACGCTTGATGTGACCAAAGTATGTAATTTTTCTGTATAGTATGTTGTTTATCAGCCAATTCGTTTAGTTCTTTCAGGACATCAGTGTTCTTTCTTTTTCTGTCCATGGTATTCGTAGGATCTTTCTGTAGCATTTAGTTTCGAAGGACTGGATTTTCGTCTTAATTTTTGTGTAATAGTCCATGATTCACAACCATAAGTAGAAACTGGGAAAATGCATGCTCTCAATATTTTTAATGTTAGTATTTTGCTGGTGTTTTGCCACATGTTCTTCATTGTGTTTAACTTCTTGATTGCTATTGCCAATCTTCTTGAGTTCTCTTTGCCACATGTTCTTCATTGTGTTTAACTTCTTGATTGCTATTGCCAATCTTCTTGAGTTCTCTTTGCCACATGTTCTTCATTGTGTTTAACTTCTTGATTGCTATTGCCAATCTTCTTGAGTTCTCTTTGCCACATGTTCTTCATTGTGTTTAACTTCTTGATTGCTATTGCCAATCTTCTTGAGTTCTCTTTGCCACATGTTCTTCTATTGTTATGAAGAAGAAATGGAGATATGTTGGGCATACCTTAAGATGAAATGATCACAGAATAACAAAGCAGGCATTGAGGTCAGAGGCAAGTGGTTCAAGAAAGAAAGGACTTTTGGGAATCCCTGAAATAAAGCAAGATATATCGGACCAATTCCAGAAGAGGTTGAGCAGTTGTCTAGACAGAGTGGCAAGGAGAAATTAATTGCAGGCCATATGTAATCGATTAGCCTCGAGGTCTAATGTACAGCACCTAAGTTGTTTTAATTTTTAAGTATATGGTTAAATAGTGCAGGTCTCAGACTATTTTATTTTAACGTAAAAGATGATTAGATGGTACATAGCAGAATCATGTCAAAGAGCAAAAATAACAATCACCCAAGCCACCAGAACAGCGCAGGACAAAACAGAAAACCACGACACTTGGTAACAACCAGGTAGCTGTGTGACGACAAAAGTAGAAGAAGAACGTTGAAACAAAACACTGCTCTCTAATCTTGCGGTTACCCGCCTGCCCAGCGTGTTCGTGGCGCGTTGGACGACGGGTGACAAGCTCCCTGTGAGTGTGGTTCAATTTCGCGACTGGCAGAAAAGCCACAGGTTCTCAAGATTTACGGTGTTCGTGGCATCGAACCGAAAGGTTACGATGTCCATGGCACCGAGCCGAAGAGATGAAGGCTCAAGTGCTTCTTGTTCGGGAAAAAAACCCCCAAAAACACAAAACCTACGGTTGTCTTCATTAGTGTATATTGTGGATGACTTACACGTACGCGGAGAAATTCTACATGAACATGTATTATATCGTTTTCTTTCTGTATATTATTTTCAAAGTGCCGCGGTAGAGTAGGTGTTAGTGAACTCGATTCTTAGACTAGGGGTCCGGGTTCAATTGCACGGTGGGCGTGGAATATTTTTCCTACCTGAACGGCTGCCAGGTCGATCATGCCTTAATTGGGTTCTAGGAAAAGCAATGGGAAGTAAAGATGGTAAACACTGACGCTGACCCCACTACCCATCGTGTGCCGACTGTCAATTAAAAATTCAAGTCTAACACCGTATTACCCACTATACCTCGAGGTATGAAAAAGGGTTCCTTTACTTCCTTTCCTTATATTATTTCCAACTTTATCACGACACACTTTCCTTATATTATTTCCAACTTATCACGACACTTTCTCAGAAATGGTTACACATAAGAAACGTTGCTTAAACTAATCTGCACTAAGGTTGAATGATTTTAAAAGAAAAAAAAAGCACACACACCTACGCACGCACGCACATAAATATACACACCCGCACACCCTGCCCTCCCTATTCAACCTCGTCTTACGACGCGGACAAAATGCCAAAGTAGTCACAAGGGCATTCTCCATAATTGCTTATAGAAATATCGACCAGTGCACGACGCACTATGACAAACCAGTTAAACTCTAAAAAAATAACAGAATGAGGATACACAAATTGAGAGATATAATCCTATAAGCAAACACTCAACTAGTTAAGTATTAGAACACCTGCATCCTCAATCCTATTATTTGGCAAATTTTAAGTCGATGAAATTATCTACATTCTAGAGCTACTGTACTTTTAATGGCCAATGTGGCATTATAAAGCTGTGATCAAGTGATATATTCACATTTTTCTTTGTTTTAGTTTTACACCAGATCCTTTTCTTGGGTAATTGTCTTACAGAGCTAATCAATACGTTAGACTTGTATATCAAATATATTTTAATTGACATAATATAATAAAATAGTTCCGTCTACGGCTAATCAGAGATTATCATTGACGTGTTCTGTAATGATGATCTCTGTGGCTAAGTGGTAAAGTTCTTGCCTAGCGTTTCCAATATCGTGGGTTCGAATCCGGACCAGCCGTTCTGTTCACGAGTGTATTTATTTCAGAGACCCTTAGGATTGTTGCCCGAGCTGTAGGAGTTCGAGCTTTGAGCAATGTTCTCTGCAGATGTTGAGCCATTTCTGCGGAAGGGACCGAGCCATATGGGGTAAAACCCACTGTAATGACGTCAATCCTTCGGCTTTAGACCTTCTCTAGATGAGGTTTCCCTCCGTACAATAACAACTTTTTTACACATTTGGAGCAGTTTTTTTTTCTTGCTTAAATACATCGATTTAGAGAAAATAACCTGCTGCCTTGCAGGTCGGCTGGGGACAGGCAAAGGCTGACGGAGAGCAAACCCAGTTAACGCTGGCTAAAACGGGCACATCACCGAAGGATAAGCACCAGGGCTCCAAGTGGCGCTGAAGATGTGACGAAATCCACCATGCTAAGGTGCATGAATCAGATTTTCCCATGAATAAGATATATGGGAAATCTGGTACATCACTCTAAGGGTGATCACGAGAGAGAGAAGAAAAAATACAAATGAATTCTAAAAACAATAAATACATTACTATACCAAGATGGTCAGAATAAACTGAATGTACACACACAAAGATAGCCGCAGAAATTAGTTGTTAGTGCGCTCACTTCATATGTTAGTGGTCAGTGTTCAATACTACAGTGGGCTGGAACATTTACCGACCGCAACGTCTCTTAGCTCAACCCAGCCTCATTTGAGTACCCGGAAAAGCGCTGAGAAGTAAAGGCGGTTGCTGTGATATTGACCACATCACCCATCGTTTGCCAAAGTCCATGAAAAATACCTACCTAACACCGTATTATTCAATATACGAGGTATGAAAAATACGTACCTTAACAGTGTATTATTCAATATACCTCGAGGTATGAAAAATACGTACCTAACAGTGTATTATTCAATATACCTCGAGGTATGAAAAATACGTACCTAACACCATATTATTCATATACCTCAAGGTATGAAAAAGGATACCTTACTTACATACAAAAATTGACTTTGTGAGGATGGAGTTTAAAGGAAATTAAACAATAAACAATGAATATACTTAGCAATCATGATAAATAAAAATCAACAAAACAGTATAACTGGTACACATAATTCGAATAATCATTGATATAGTGCTACGAATATGCTTGATCATCTATAACAGCCGGTACGACAAATAACAAGTCTAAGGCATAAGGCCATTATTTGCTGTTATTTTAAAAAAAATAGCAATAGCTCTAAACCTTTCACTGCTACATACTTTCGGAAGGCTGAGCTAAAAATAGCTACTCCTTGTTTCTAGGTCACAAACGTGAATGTACGCCTTTAGCAGTGACAGTAGCAATGTATAAAATGTTAACACGTCTTTATCCCACATAGGAGATATAATAACAGACGTGCTAATGCGTCTTTATAAGTGAATGGGAAAAACGTATATATACGTCCTTAGCAGCTAAAGGGTTCAAAAGTTCTCATAATGAAGCTAATATAACTAAAAGGCTCTAAAAGCGAAGGACTGACTTCATACCACTGGTTTCCCCCATATAGCTCTGTCTCTCACGGCATAAACGGCATGGCATCTACCAAGAGTTTGCGCAAGGCAGGAACTCCGTAGCTTCAGCAACAATCCTAGAAACTACTATAATATATAACTAGCACTGATTAAAAAAACCATTTCATTCTATTCTAGAATGTCAATGCCATAACTATACATCCAGAAATACTGATTAAGAAATATAAGAATTGTGCCCTTTCTTAAAAACAGATAACAATACATCTAACAATATTCTATGTAAACGGTTTTTTTTTCTTCCTATCCAGAAGCACTTAAGCTTTTCAGCCCTTCGGTTCGGTGCCACGAACACCGTAAATCTGGGGAATCTGTGGCTTTTTCTGCCATCCCGCGGAATTGAATCCGCAAACACAGAGGGATAGTCACCCGTAGTCCAACGCGTTACGAACACGCTGGGCAGACGGGCATGCAAACGGTTAAAACCATATAGCCTCTCTACCCTTTTTTGCGACACATATTATATTTTATGATATAATACAATATGATATTTCTCTTTCTCTTATGTTTTCTTCTCTCTATTTCATTTCCCTATCAGATTATTTATTTATAACCCATTCTTTATTCAATTCAAACAAGGGTCTGATACAAGCACGCGCTCAAGTTCATCCAGGCACACAGTACGAGTCTAGTAATCGATAGTGCGATGTATTAGGCGCATAGTACAAGCCTAGTAATCGATTGCACCTTTAACCAAGGCACACAACACGGAGTGCACGCCTATTTTTCTATACTATTGTGCATTTAGGCATGCAGTGCACCGTCTAGTAATCAATAGTATAGTGCACTCAAGCACACAGTGCACGCATAGTAATCGACTGTACAGTGCATTCAGTCACAAAGTAGAATCATAGTAATCGATAGTACAATTTATTCAAGCATTCAGTTTGAAAAAAAAATGAATTTACTGTCTGTATTACCGCTTTCTAGGGCGGAGTTGGACGTGGGAGACATGAGCCTGATGAATTTACTGTCTGTGTTACCGCTTTCTATGGCGGTGTAGGATGTGGGAGACATGAGCCTGATGAATTTACTGTCTGTGTTACCGCTTCCTAGGGCGGTGTAGAACGTGGGAGACATGAGCCTGATGAATTTACTGTCTGTGTTACCGCTTTCTATGGCGGTGTAGGACGTGGGAGACATGAGCCTGGTGAATTTACTGTCTGTGTTACCGCTTTCTAGGGCGGAGTTGGACATGGGAGACATGAGCCTGATGAATTTACTGTCTGTGTTACCGCTTTCTAGGACGGTGTAGGACGTGGAAGACATGAGACTGATGAATTTACTGTCTGTGTTACCGCTTCCTAGGGCGGTGTTGGACGTGGGAGACATGAGCCTGATGAATTTAGTGGTCGTATGGCTAATGTAGTCACCTTCAGGTTAAGGTTATTTCTTTAAGCCCCCGACAGAAGAAAACTCATGGCTTTATCGGAGATTGAACCCACGTCTCCCGAACGGGAGCCCGCGCACTAATCCATTGGTCCAGAGACTCTTCATATGCATTCAGTAAAAAATACTATTATTAAGTAGTACAGTTCACTTGTTTTCTTTTTTTTCCGATCCAGAAGCACTTGAGCTTTTCAACTCTTCCGCTCGGTGCCATGGACATCGTAACCCTTCGGTTCGGTGCCACGAACACCGTAAATCTGGGGAATCTGTGGCTTTTTCTGTCATCCCGCGGAATTGAACCCGCACACACAGAGGGATAGTCACTCGTAGTCCAACGCACTACGAACACGCTGGGCAGACGGGCTACAGTTCACTTAAGACCACACTACAAGCCTAGTAATCGACATTAAAGCATATTCATGCATGTACTAAAAGCCTAAACGTGAAACGTGAGCAAATGTAGGAGGAAAGAAGGAAACAGTCCCCTGGTGGAATGAAGATGTGAAGAGATCATATGTAGATAAACCTCACGATGAAGTAAATTAGCAGAAAGCATGCAAGATTGGAAATGCATCATCTGACCTTATATCGTCGTTAAATCACCTAAGTGTATTCAAAACAATTGCAAATAAAGATAAAGCTGTCAAGTAAGTGAAATTCTGTAAGACAGTGACAGTTTAGAGGTCACTGAGGATGTTCTGGAGATGGTATGCATAGAGCCATACATGATTCCGCAAAAAGTAAAGTCAGCACTAGTTTTTAAAAGCGGATACCCCTAGGCAATAGACTGACGACAAAAAGGGACGGATTTGGCCACATACAACCTAGGACAAATTAACCAGTAGAATATGGGCGGAGCGGGGAAGGCATAAGTTGAGATTTAAAAGAAACTATCTCAGAAATGTCCATGTGCAGATGACAATACATTTTGGCTAAACTTCAGGATGGATCGCTCGCTGTAATTGAAACGCAAATGTACTGATGATGCTAATGATGGCACGTCTTGTTCAAGACAAAATGAAACCTCTTCCTGTTTTTTAAAATGTTACCTTGCAGACATTGTTTTTTATTGTAACACACAGATAATTAATTCATGTCCATTTTCATATATAGAAACTGTTAGGGTCCGCACCAGCAAAATGTATTTAAAAGGGGGGTCCGCATAATGCAAAGTTTGGGAACCGCTGCTGTAGACAAACATTCTCAGTATCAATCAGACAAATACATTTTCGAATGAACACGACACATTCACAGACATAAGTACATAAGTGAGCTTAGTGATTTAAGAGTATAATATAATTAGAAAGTACTCCAAAAATATGAAAAATAATTCAAACTTGTAAATGACACAATAATACAAATCAATGGTACAAGCATACATTCACAATTCAGTGGCAAGCTTAACAATAAGATGAGTTGCTTCAATCTTTGACTAATGTAGAGACAAAATCCCATAAAAATCGAATAACTGGATAAAGAAGAGGCTGACATTGAAACAATCTGCTCATTAGTTGATATCAAATCTGAGAAATCGGTTGTCCTGACAGATCATGAGAAATGAACAAAACATGTTGTTTATCATCCAGCTTGCGATGTAATCGACTATTGAATGATATCATAACATATAGGACATGTGATGAGACATAGCTTACTCTCTAACACTATCCTACAGGGAACAGTTGAGGGTGAAAGAAAGAAAGGAGGGCAGAGAAAATCCTGGTTTAACAATATCAAGAGCTGGTTGGGGCAGAGTTTCTCCACACTCGCCCGAGGAGTTGAAGACAGAGATTCATGGCGTGCTTTTGTGCTGATGTCTCTACAGTGACACCCTACGACCATAAAGGGTTATGGGCTTTATATATAGATATTTATATATAACGTATTGAATGTATTCGACTATCCGATAATAACAAAACGTATAGAATATATTCGACTATCCGATGATATTATCAAAATGTTAATCGATAGTGATCAAACTGAGTGAAAATAAATATCAATGAATAAATATATTGAAAAATAAATCCATTCGCTGTTGTAATTTTTTTAATTTCCTCTAATAACAACTGCTGAAGCCTGTAGTAGTATATGATTACTAAGCATATTTCACTATCTTCTTATTCAGCATTTACCACCTTCTCACTGCCCATCATTTTCCACCTTTTTACTACCCAGCATTAACCACCTTCCTACTGCCCAAAATTAGCCACCTTATGAATTAACCACATTCTGCATTAACCACCTTCTTACTAGCCTTGCATTTACCATCTTCGTACTACCCAATTTTTACCACCTTCCTACTGCCCAGAATTAACCACCTTCTTACTACCCAGCATTAACCACCTTTCCACTACCCAGAATCAACCATATTCTTACTACCGGCGAGCGGCAGTGAGGGGCGGCTCAACAAGAAAAGAAGAAAAACAACTTCACATGTGGAGGGAAAAGAGAGCACAGAGGGCAGAGAGAACATCCCATGCATCGGTTCTAGTCTCCAGTTTTACCTGCAGCAACTGTGGCAAGGATTGCCACTCCAGAATAGGCCATTACAGCCACACGAAACGTTGTGATTCAGCACAGAACATACTACGTGACGCAACACCTATTGTCTCCTGAGACAAAAAGGCCAATGATGATGATGACTGCCCAGAATTAACCACCTTCTTACTACCCAGCATTAACTACTTTCCTACTAACATATAGATTACAGTTTAACTATTAGCAAACATAGACAATGGATTAGTCATAAGTGTTATTGAAAGATGTAACAATCAGTTCGAATATTATGATTCAAAAATAACCAATAGAGAAACAATCAACAGCAGTAGATTCAATGAAGAAAATTAGTTAGCAAAGAAGAAAAAAACTATAGACTTGATAAACGTTGTTACTGTAAACAAGGTTTCAAGTCAGATAGCGCAGAGGACAACTAACAATGCAATATAAAATACTTACCTATGATGAAGATTTCGCTGTTAAATGGACAAGAAACTAATTTGGCAGACTTGTGTACAATTTACTTGCACCTGACTACGGCAATGATGTGGGTAGTCTTGTAGTTTGATGAAGATTCTTTCTAAACAAACAAAAAATTTGTTTAAATGTAAACAAATAATTCGGAAACAATTGTTGTTGGCAGTAAAATACTTATAAAAAAAACCTCATTAATAAAGGAAGTGACTAACGGAGTCCTTCTTCTTCAAACGCTCTATAATAACCACTTGTTAACCACTCTTTGTGATTTGTATGTGTGATTGTATAAGCCTAAGAGCGATTGTATGTTCTGCCAGTTATGCGACTACAATTTGGCCAGGACATCCGATTTCTGCAACGCTGTTTATATACTAGGGTAGCTTCCCTAGGCCCCTACCTCTGTCATCTCTTACGACATGCCTTGTAGGTCGCAGTGTTACTATTCTTTGCTCCCCTTGAAAGCCCCAACAACACACTGACGTAACAGAGTACAGAAAACCCTATCAGACGTTTGAGGTTGATGATAGTGAAGGAAAGCCCATGTGAGTAAAGGTATTCATTAACATGCAATGCATCTCATGTAAACTCCCATTTTTCTTCTGTCGATCGTTGCTGGCGTGCCAGGTTGGATTCTACTTGGAGCAGGTGCTTCAAAATTAGTTAAATAATTATATTTTGTTTGACTAGTTTACAAATTTGGTTTTGTGAGCTTTGTGCAATATGATACAATTGAACTGTATAAACACATATAAATAAATCTAAAAAACGACAACTACTCATTAATAATATATCAATCATATTAATAAATAAAACGTTAAAGCTTTAACGAAATTTAAAGTATGAATTTAAAAATGACTTCTTCTTTGCGTTCGTTCTTTACGACCAATTTTAATCACTGTTTGTGAAATGTTTGATCTTTGCCAAGAACGTGTATACGTTGCACATTGCTTTGATAGGCCCCTAAACGCATAGACTTCTACACGTTCGAGACACATGCATCCGATTTCATCCAAACCTCCTTAGACGCCCCCTACGAAATGCGTGGCAGATAACAGTGGTTCTATTCTTTACACCCCAATGTAGGCCCCAGTAACCACTCGGGTGATTAAAAATGGCGATTAGGCAAACATATACATAAGGACTGTATGGAAACTGAAAAAAATGCATACATGCGTATTACGAATAAATAATAAGCGATAAAAAGACAGACAGACAAATTGAAATTATAATGAGAAGAAGAGAGTATATAGAGAAAACAGTTAACAATCGGCCATCGTAAACATCAGATGGCATCACTTTTGTCTGACAAAAACATTACCTGGCACGATGTAGAAAAGCAGACGATGCCATCGGTATAGGATCATTGTTTATAAACACCGCCATTGGGTGTTTATGCTAATTTCGCATGTCAACAGTTCTTCCAGAACACTTACAAGAATCCAGGAGATAACATTTCGCATACGATAGTGCCATTAGGAATAGCGTCTATAGTTTCTTACCATTATCTGTTTTCTTTCTTTCTCAAATCTTGTTTTGTTTCATAGTGTCAGGATAAGAAGAGATTTCTAGAACGAGCCCTTGTATGCGCTTTATACATAATGTATTTCGACGCCTCTGTTATCTCTGAGATCCTCCTTTTGCGTGGCCGGCCTTTTGCTTGTATCCTTAGTATCGGGCAATATTTCTCTTTCAGGTGCACTGTCTGATGGTAATCTGCTTATGTGGCCGAACAATTTAATTTGTTGTTTCTTGATGAAGTTCAGTATAGAAGTTGTATCCACTTTTTTCCTAATGTCTTCATTTTTCAACCGGTCTCTTCTTGTTACTGCTAACATTCAGCGTAGACACTTTATCTCTGTCGTGACTAGTTTTCTTCTATCATTTGATGTCATCGTCCAGGTACTGGGAGTATAATGTGGGGAGAAAGATTGGGTTGAACATTGTATTTTTGTTGTTGTTCATGGTGACATGTTCAAATATTTAGGCAGCATTTTCACAGATGACGGAAAACTCGATAAAGAAATAGAGACAAGGTGTCAAAAAACAAATGCAGTGACCTACCAGCTGGCACCATTAATACAACACCCAAAGATCAAGATGGAAGTGAAAAGACAGATGATAAAAGTATTTTCCTACCAACACTTTGTTACCAGTGCCAAACTTGGTCTCTTACAGCAACACACCCCAGAAAGCTCACCACTTATTAAATGAAATGCTTGAGGAAGGCAGTGGTGGTCACCAGGAAAGATAGATTACGAAATGAGGACATCAGCAGCAGAGTGGGCATAACTTCATGCACCGAATACATCGAAAGACAACAAATGCAGTGGTTTGGACATTTAATGAGAATGAAATACAACCAACCACAAATAACAGCATACAATAAAAAGAGATCGTGTACTAGAGTTAAGGGAAGACCAAGAAAAGATGGATAGACAATATCAAGACCACACTACATAAACACGGATTTAACACAAGGGCGACTCATCTGGTCCTAGAACGCAATTAAAGCTCCCATCCCTACGCTTAACGGCAAGAGTGGGCAGCCAACTACATCTTCCATCTGGGAATAGACAGTAGGCAATAAACAATAGGTGACATGTTTGCATTATATATTGGCGCTATTTGTATCATTATCGTGTGCCATGTCTAATGGTAAAGGCCAGTGTTATGCAAAGTTTGTATATATTGGTGTACATACGACCGATGGTTGTGAAGACACGGACGCCACGTGATGATTGCTATATCACTAATATTAACAAGAACAATAATAATATTAATATAGTTATGAAGCCGATGCAGTGTAAAAGGAAATGGTTAGGTATGGTGGCAGTAGAATGTTTTCAAAATATAACAAGATTGAAAAAACGGGAATATTTCATGTGAGTGCAATGAAAATAAAATAGTTTGTGTTCTTGAAATATGATTGTCTTTAAAAACGGCAGAGCGAAATAGAGCGCCATGACGTTTAACACGGGCGCCAAAGTACAGGTGAGTGCCACACTAGACAGCGCTGGTGTAGACCAATAATTACTATAACGCTCAGTAATTCATAATTTTTGCATAATCATAACTTGTTAGAAGATTGGTAATATTTCATTGATTAAATAAGAGATGATCTCAACAGCAACGTATCATATAACATATTTATCTGAATCATAATAACATCGATTTGAAAGTCAGAAGGTTAAATACGTTCTACGTCCTTTCTTTCAGACTGTTTTGTTTAGCAAGATAAAACGCACGCACAAGCGCATACATACAATGCAGTTACGTGCTTTTACCAATTTAAACAATATTTGGATATGTTCACAGTACAACACACAAAAAAAACAAAAATAAAGATTTTCAAGCTGAAGTTCTTTCAGCAGGGGGTCTCTTTGGCTAAGTGGTAAAGACTTTGCCTAGCGCTCCGAAGATCTGCGCAATGAAGTCAATCCTTCAGCTTAAGATCCATTAGACTTTCAGCAATTTTGCATGGATTTCTCTCTCTCTCGTGATCACCCCTAGACTGATGTATCAGATTTCCCCATAAACCACATTCATGTGGAAATCTTATTCATGCAGCCTTAGCATGGGTGTGTTTCGACACATCTTCAGCGCCATTTGGAGCTCTGGTGCTTATCCTTCGGCGATGTGTACGCTTGTAGCCAGCGTTTACTGGGTTTGCTTTCCGTCAGCCTTTGGCTGCCCCCAGCTGACCTGCAAGGCAACAGGTTGCTGTTTTCTATTACGGTAGTTACCCTTAGACAACCTTCCCTCCCGGGATGTTGAGCGTCATCTGCCCAGGTTACCAGTATTTTTTGTGTGTGGACTACTTGGTTTGCTGGCCATCCAGTTTTGTGTACGGTTTGCTCCGCTAGTTTTGACTATCCCCAATCAAACTACAAGGCAGTAGTAGTTCTCTGCGATGAGAAACGCGATTATTGTTCTTTTGATGGAGACCCTATCTTCGAGACCGCACTGGATTCAAGCCTCTGCTGCGCTTTCCAGCTTTTCTGCACATTTGGGTGGGCCGCTCACCCTACGTCTGCCACGCCATTTCGTTGCTCCACCGCATGGATCTGAATGCTTGAGAACATCAGAAAATGAAACATATGGACTGGTACCATCTCATACAACATAGCTGGGAAATAATTACCAGTAAACTTTGATGAAATAAATTAATTACCCAGAAACTGTTTAACATTTGTAAACAGAAGAAATGCACAAAAAATATACAACTGACGCTAGAGATGGATAGGACATGTTCTCAGAAACAATCCAGGAACCATTACAAGAATTTCCATACAATTACTTCTTTAAAGAAAACGAGAGTAAAGGATAACAAAAACAATAAGGTAAAGAATAGTAGAGAAGAAGATGCACTGTGTTGATTGGAATTGGTGTCCCTGTAAGGGATGGTCACAAACTGAATAAGGTTGGCACAATTTGTTGTCTCACAAGACACTACAAGACGTACCGGCCACTGACCACTTTTGTTGGTCTGTATTGAAGGAAAAGAGAATGAAGAAAATAAACACACACACGCAATTACACACACACACACATGGAACACACACACACACACATGAAACACACACACGCAATTACACACACACACATGAAACACACACATACATGAAACACACACACACACACACAACACACTCATTTTATACATATACATATGAAAATCGTGGCATATCCTTTACAGGACGTAGCCATCAACAACAGTGAACGAGTCGTCGATTTTCTAGGCATCAATTATACGTTCAGAAGGATGTCATTGCTTTCTGAACGGTTAGGTCCACTTTTACCGCTTGTAAAAATCCAAGGGAACTAATTTGCTTCCAAACTTACCAGCCGCGGAGTTTGAACCAGATGCAGTTGGGTTGTGACCGAGCTCCCTATCACAGACGATCTACAGACGATCACTATATATATACACATAGTTCAATAATCACGCAGAGTTGGAATGTCCAATGAGTAAAGCCAATGAGAACTATTTTTAATCATGTTAATCGTGACACATTGGAATCATTCATTATTGGAAACAAGATTAACACTTACGGTGTATAACCTTGAATACGAGAAAATGCAATTTAAAAACATGATTGCATGCAACAGATCAATCATAGATAAACAGAAGAACTGGTAAAGATAATATAGAATTATAACACAAGGCTACATGCAGAATCCAAGGAATATACTATCTGCGTCAAATTTTACTAATGCGAGTTACAATTAGAAAAAAAAATCACGAAATTATTTTAACAAATTTACATGAGGTATTAGTAATTGAGAGACATGTCTGATCAACCACTAGTGACAACTGTTATAAGAAGAAGATGGAGATATGTTGGGCAGACCTTGAGGAGAAATGATCAACGAATATCAAAGCAGGCATTGAAGTGAGATGCAAAGGGTTCAAGAAAGAGGACGACCTAAAGAGACCCTGAAACGAACTTTGCTGAGGCAGGAAATATCGGTCTCAGTTCCATGGAGGAGATTGAGCGAGTTGCCCAGGATAGAGCGGTATGGAAAAATTACTTGCAGGCCCTATGTAACGTATAACGGTACGAGATGAATTATTATTATTATTCTACATGAAAGCTATAAAGTATGATTATGGCATTACCAAGTTCATCAATATTTTTGCACTCAGAAAAGTGTATTATAAAAGATGTTTTTAAAGTACACTAATATAAAAGTACAAAAAAGCGAAGTGGCATTAACGGATACACAAAACTAAAAATGATGTCAACTGAGGAATGCCTAGCATCTGAAATGTTGTCGAAGTATTGTGTGGTAATTAATTAATAATGTGGTCAATGTATTTTGTGGTAAGAAATTGGTAATGTGGTCAATGCATTGTGGGGTAAGTAATTAATAATGTTGTTAATGTATTGTGTGGTAAGAAATTGGTAATGTGGTCAATGTATTGTGGGGTAAGTAATTAATAATGTTGTCAATGTATTGTGGGGTAAGTAATTAATAATGTCGTTAATGTATTGAGTGGTAAGTAATTAATAATGTCGTTAATGTATTGAGGGGTAAGTAATTAATAATGTTGTTAATGTATTGAGTGGTAAGTAATTAATAATGTTGTTAATGTATTGTGTGGTAAGTAATTAATAATGTCGTTAATGTTTTGTGTGGTAAGTAATTATAGTCTGTCCATTAATTCGTGAGCACGTTTGAAATTGATTTTCTCGAAAACTACCTGTTGGATCTCAGTGATTTTTGCATGCAGCCTTAGAATATCCATGACGCTAAAATAAAGCTAACCAGTAGTCCGTAGATGCTACGGATTTTGCACATCGGCAAATTCCTTTGATCTTTTATGACAATTGCAAATCCGGGGGCTCAAATTTTAGATTTTACAGTATCCATAGAATTTGTCCATGTCAATTCTATTCATAGGTGTATCTCCATATTAACTTGATAGGTCAAGTAATTAAGTGTGTTGCCCTTTATGTGCAATCGTGAACTTGGATACAATATGCAACAGTTAGTCCTCCCTTCGGTCACCATTAGACCCCAGGGTGTCTTAACTTCACCACAAATTGTATGATGGTAGACGCATTTGGATATGGAAATGTATACGTTGCTATTTCTCAGTCTGTAATCAAAATATGATTTGTATCATCCGAATCTCACGATTCCATGAGGTTGATAATTGTTACTGGCTGGACAAATTGTAATCCATCTCGGTGCCAGTACTCGTCTTCCTCTCGGAGCACATGTTCAACACACTTCTTCCAGAACTGCATGTCTATCATTGAGAAGGACTCACGTGTCAGAACTTCAACATCACACATTTTAAACGTCCTGTTCTGTTCGGCAACTTGCCCTTTACTTTAGCCCAGACAAGCTCTATCGGATTGAGGTGAGCATGATATGGAGGTAGTCGCAAAGACGTGTGGCCGTATTCCGCAATGATTTTGTCAATATGAAACACCTTTGTCTTATTTGTCATCCTCACCAGGTGCAACAACTCGGTTTCAAATATGTATCATCGAAGCTGACATTTTCCTTAGCAAGCCAAGTCCTAATTTGATCTTTTGTATTTGATGCAGTTAGTACTTTGTCTTCCGCTGATACTGCGTTGTGATAGGATGCATTATCCATTACCAAGCATGATGGTCTGTTTAGAATTGGAAGTAGATCTTTCTCCATCCAGTGCCTGAAAATATGTCCATTCATTTCTGTGTGGTAGTCCCTACCGTCGGTACTTTTGATTGGAAAATAAGTCCAGCGTCATGGACAAGACCTTCTTCACTACTTCCTGCATGTGTTAGTATAATACCCTGGCCTTTGCTGCTTGGTATTTTCTTTTCTGTTCACCGTCTACTGATTGCCATTCTTTAGCATTGGTGTGGTGAGCATTGACCCAGGATTCGTCCAAATATACAATATCATAGCATTGCCTCCGCCGCTCACGGATCTGCCTCAGGTATTTACTTCGGGCAGCAATTAAATGTGGCTTTTCACAAATAATATTCTTGCCGCCTATAGTTTTTCTGAAGGTGAAGCCGGCGGCTCTTACAATTTTTCATAGAGTACTTTTAGAAATGTCTATTCTGCAATCTGATTGCAGTTTTAATTTCAGTTTCCTGAGAGTAACAAGCTGATTTGTCGCAAACATTTTCAAGAGCTCCTGTCTTATGACATCTATGTCAAAGTCGTCAATTGTTCTTTTCCTTCCTTGCTTGACATTAGTGCACTTTGTGTCCTGTTTAATCCATCGGAAAAGGATTCTCTATTCAGACCAAGCGCCAGTTGCGCTCGTTTCTCAGGGTTATGAATATCGCAATATAGATGACCTCTCTTAGATTCCCTACGGAAGTGTTGGTATAGTAAAACTGTAACCTTCTGCATTGTTATAAATGTGCACTTCAGACTCATTATGAATGTGATATCAATGTCAGTTTTGATAACCCAACAAATATGATACAATAGCTTCATACAAATAGCGAGATACGCCTATAACTATACAATGGTATCCCAATTATAACGTCATATGCTTTCGGCTTTCAAAGTCGACTGGGTTAGGTGCACGGGATTTCGTGAAATTGTTGTATACTCACGATATTTCTATGTTACCATAATGTATTTTAGAACAACGCGTCTGTGTACCGTAAATCTGTTACTATTGTGTACAATCCGGTGAGGTTGATTTTAATATAACCTGAAGAAGAAATATTTCAAACTACATCAAATTTTCTTGGAAAAAATATTTCTCTAGCGTCATGGATATTCTAAGGCTGCTTGCAAAAAATCACTGAGATCCAACAGGTAGTTTTCGAGAAAATCAATTTCAAACGTGCTCACGAATTAATGGACAGACTATAATAATGTTGTTAGCGTATTGTGTAGTAAGTAATTAATAATGTTGTTAAGAAATCAAATTAAAGAAAGTGACTCTGATGTAATTATCACCAATGTACAAAATTACAGAATGACAGAATATTTCTTCAGCTTTGGTTTTATATTTTCTTCATCTTCTTTTTTCAACGCTCCATATCGAGCACTTGTTAACCACTACTTGTTATTTGTATGTGATCCAAACCTAAGAGCGAATGTACGCTGTACCAGAAATGTACCTACAAATAGGCCAGCAAATTCGATTTCTGCGACGCTTTTTATTTACTAGGGTTGCTTCCCTAGGCCCCTACCTCAGTCGCTCTTACGACATGCCTTGTAGGTCGCAGTGTTACTATTCTTTGCTCCCCTTGCGAGCCCTGACAACACACGGGCGTGTTCTATATTAATAACAAGATATTAGAACTGCTTTCAAAACTGACAAAATGAAGACGTAAATAATGATGAATGTACAATATAGCAGATACCCTATAACACTGGATCCCAACAACAAAAGCAACAGAATTGGCTGAATATTGACAATTCCATCTCTTTATCTCCGTCCAGCTTAAAAAATTGGTAGAAAAAGCATTTGTTTAAAGTAAGATACAATAGTATAGTTCACGAAACGAATGGGGAAAAAAACAACTATTAACTAGACAAAGAACATGATCGAAATCAAATGGTACACAAAGAAAAGAGAGCAAGTAAACATAGCTGATTTGTTCCAAATATTTACAAAATTCTTATAACAATTGAGATGCCACTGATTAAATTAGAGACAACTGTAGGACTGTATAAATAAGTTTACAATGATATGTGTTCATGAATATGTGTACAACCTTTTTTGGAACACGTTTAAAAGAAATGGCACAGGTTTAAGTAGATATTTGACAAAAGGTGTACTAGGAATAAAAGCCAATGTTTGACTTCATTGCACTTCGTTCCCCATATGGCTCGGTCTCTCTCTGCAGAATATGCACGTAACATGCAGAAAATTTAGCACAAAGTACGAACTTCATAATATTTTAACAATCATCATCCTCAAGTAGCTTGTCCCTTACTGAACTTGGCTCCACTGAGCAGAGTCCTGAAAAAACTCTATATTCTGTGCAAGTTGACCAGTGTCAGCAGCAGTAATTTGCAGATCGCCAATGACATCTTGCACCCATCGTCTTTTAAGTCTTTCACTGCCCGCCTGCCCAGCGTTTTCGTAGCGCGTTGGACAATGGGTGACAAGCCCTTTGGGAGTGCTGCTTCAATTCCGCGGGCTGGCAGAAAAGCCAAAGGTTCCCCAGATTTACGGTGTTCGTGGCACCGAACCGAAGGTTACATGTTCATGACACCGAGCCAAAGATCTGACAGCTCAAGTGCTTCTGGATCGGAAAAAAAGTCTTTCTTTCATTCGTCTTCCAGACATCATTCCCTCCAAAATTATGTTCTCTATGCATTCATGTCGTTTGATGTGTTCGAAATATTTAATTTCCCTTAATTTGATGTTCTTTTAACGATACTACTGACAATGACAGTAAATATACTGACAAACATACACTAAAATAAATAATACTGACATGCTAACACTATGTGATATTGTGATGAATATAACATCAAATAAAAAGAACATTGTTCTTAATATAAGCATTAATATAAGAAGAACAATAACATTTAGATGAAATAATGACTACAAGAAGTAATAACTAGTATGGAGACATAATACAACAAAACGGAAATGTTGGACAACTATAACAAAATTATGTGACAGTTGTCAAGAATAATGGACGTATATATATAAAACCGTCCTTTATTTTTGACAATATTTTGTAAGTCTTTTGAATAGCGTGGGAGTAAACATTATTTTTCATGACCAAAGTACTACGATTCTGCAGGAAATTGACAAGTCGTTGATTTACTTCCTGCTTCGTACACTCGACAGTTGCTAATCCAGTCTATGAATTATAGCTGGAAGTACTGACGTGTTTTTCTATTTTCAGAACGCATATGTCAACAATGATATTCATCTGCACACCCACATATACAAATCATTATCAAAGTGCGTATCCTTTATAGGACGTTGCTCTCTTTGCAGCACATCTGAAATTCACTCTGTCTCTTGCCAGTTCACCCACTTCGTCGATGGTCATATTCATGGTTTCTTTAACATCTTGTAGCCATCTTCTTCTTGGTCTGCTTTTGCCTCTGCGTCCTGGGACCCTGCCCTCTAGTATTTTTCTTTCCAGGCCATCGTGACGCTTGATATGACCAAAGTATGTAATTTTTCTGTATAGTATGTTGTTTATCACTTCTCTTTAACATTTAGTTCTTTCAGGACATCAGTGTTCTATCACTTTTCTGTCCTTGGTATTCGTAGGATCTTTCTGTAGCATTTAGTTCCTAAAGACTGGATTTTCGTTCTTAATTTTTGTGTAATAGTCCATGATTCACACAAATCACAAGACTGAAATACAGCAGCGGATATTTTCCTTAAAATGTCGATGTTATGTGTGCGCTGGGTTGATCAAAAGATTCAGCATATGTGGAAGAAATGTCGTCTCTGTTCTCCTTCTTTATGCAATTGTAATGTTTCTTTAAGGAAACAATATTTGAAAGTTACACCGGATAATATTTCCAATTGTGATTCCCTGACACTACTGTAATTTCAGAAAGAAAATGGCACATGTACATTTCTGCAATGCATCTTTTAAATGGACACGGTTGTAATTCCTTTCAAATGGAAATGTCGTCAAGGCAAAAAGTATCACGTAAATCATAGAGACAGTGAAAAAGTTACAATTTCAGAAAGAAAATAACACTGTTTTAATTTCAGACATTCACTGACACTGTTGTAATTTCAAACAAAATAACGACACTATTACAATTTCAGACACTCACTGACACTGTTGTAATTTCAGACATAAATCGACACTGTTCAATTTCAGACATCACTGACACTGTTGTAATTTCAGACATTCACTGACACTGTTGTAATTTCAGACATTCGCTGACAATGTTGTAATTTCAGACAGAAAATGACTCTTCAGTAATTCCAGACAGAAAATGACACTGTTGTAATTTCAGACATTCACTGACACTGTTATAATTTCAGACATTCACTGACACTGTTGTAATTTCAGACACAAAATGACACTTTTGTAATTTCATACATTTTCTGTCTGAAAATGATATCCCGTTTTACCTTCCAGCGTCAAGATAAGAGATTTATAGAACGGGCTTTTGTGTGCGCTTCATAAACATTTTCTTTCGTCGCCTCTGTTATATATATGGTTCACATTTTACGTGGTCGGTCTTTTCCTGTGTATCCACTGTATCGGGGCAACATTTCTCTTTGAGGCGCAATGTCTTTTGGTAATCTACTTATGTGGCCGAGCCATTTAATTTCTTGTTTCTTGATGAAGTTCAGTACTGTTTACCTGTTTTTATGCTTCATTTCTAAACCAGTCTCGTTTCTACGCATTCTGCCAACAATGCTGAGTTCTTTAACACTGTATATAACATTAACACGATCGCATAGCGTAGTTGTTAGTGAACTGCTCAGGCTGGTGGTCTGGGTTCAGCTCCCCGCATACGCTGGTTTCTCGACCGCGACGGCTTCGGTCGACCAGTCAACTGGGTACCAGCCATGCTTGGAAAGTAAGCGACCGGCGTATTGCTCTCCCCATCGTGCCGACGGTCATGAAATACAGGCTAACACATTGACTTATATACCACGAGTTCCTTTCCTTCCTTCCATTAACACCTAATCTTGAATATCCAAAACATTGAAAACCACATGATAAAAGAGAACTAATGGAGAAATGTACTGTGTACCTAGTCCAGCGGTTCCCAAACTTTGCATCACCTCGACCCTTGTTTAAATACATTTTACTGTCCCGGACCATCAAAAGTTTATATATATATAAATGGAGTGGAATAAATTATCTGTGTGTTACAATAGTAAACAATATCTGCAATTTAACATTTTAATAAACAATAAAGAAAACAATAGGTCTATAATTAGGCTTAAAATTTATTTTTCTGTTTGAAATGTCAAAGATCATAATTTTTCTTCAAGCGCTTGATGACTCCTGTGAATATCTTCACGGAGCCCTGGGGGCCCTGTGGACCACAGTTTGGAAACGCTGAAATAGACAATAGGTGCAGCATACCCAACTCTGTCACATGTTTACATAACGGTAATTGAATGTGCTGAAAATACAACTGATTCACAACAATACAGATGTGCATTGTGTTTAATGCCACTTGTACTCTAGTCTTGTACACAAATGCTGGATTGTTTGATGAAGCAAAGTAAACAAGAGATGTCAGAAGAATAGTTTATAATTGAGTTTTTATTCAACATCTGTTTAAGCATTGAAAATAATATTGTCAGTCAGACCCTTTAGATTAACATCACGATTTCGTATCATTTGTACGCAATTCTCTTCCAGTAGTAGTTATCTGAAGGCTGCAAACAAAAAGACAAATTATATGGAAAATTGAAGCAATGACAGATAGTTTATAGAAAGATATATCTAAAGATTAGAAAAACATATAGTAAAAAGAACGAATCGTAAAATTTCTAAATTATAATAATTTTTAAAATTCACTAATTTTTGTGCACATTTTCCAGCATTAAAAACTTATAAATTTCATCTAATTAGAACATTTTATCAAACTCCTGATCAGACCAAGATGTAGAAATAGATAGCTTTTCTGTAAATAAAAACCGGAAATTGGATTAAATGCGTTACTGTAAATTTAGCACTAATTTTCCATAAATCAATGCTAGGTGCAGTGTGCGGCAGTTCGGTTATTTTAATTCACAATCCGCGTATCCTGCGGCAGTTAGAAATGAGTTAAATAATTTAGAAAAAAGCAATATTCTAATACACTGTCGTAGGAGATATGGATTTTCAGAACTAACTGCACCCAGCACTGTTGACGTTTTATCCTACCATGATACTAGGTTTCAGAATATTCTTTCTCTTTAGTTTAGTTTTAGTTTAGTCGTCCGATTACAATCATCACTGTACGTCAAACTAATTAGTCCAAAAGTGCTCCGATCTCCTCCTCAGTATGTATCTCAGCGTGTGGCGACTAACGACACCGGTTCTGTGTTGGTTTACTATTCTTCGTTTGCTACAAGCATAGTGTTCTTGTCTAGCTACACCCCATTTGATTTGAAATTCTCGCAGTCTGGTTAGTATATTCTCTCTCTCTGTCGTCCTATAGTTCTCTTTTCATAAATTATTCCTGTTATCACATTTTCCTACTTTCGCATTACATACTAAATAAATAAAGACTGTTTTCTTCGGATGTTTGTCAGAAAGTTAACTTGTTTTTAGCTTTTTCATGGAACTTCCTTAGCACATGTACAGTAATCCTTTTATCAAATCAATGTGAATCTAAACAATATTCTGTAAAATCACAATACCTTGACCTTACGAGCTGTTATTGATCTGTATACTGACAAAGGTTCATTTCATGAATGTTACAATAAAGAAGTCATGTGTCTCATCTCAAATGACAAGCAATTTCCGTATAGCATGCTCTTCATTTTCGGAAATGTTGCTTTTTTGTCTCGACTGTTCTACTTCTTATATTTCCATTACATCTTGCCTCAGACATTTATTTTCTGGGTACTTAAATATTAAAATGATTGCAATTGTTTCAATGTTTTATTCACTAGACGTAACTTTCAGGGTTATGTTTTCTAGGTATGATCATCATAACTGAAGCATTTTCTGATGTTTTTGTTCATTACAATATCAACTATTTTCATAGTTAGTAATTCACATTTAGTTCATCAAGCATCATCCAAACCAATGTGCAATGTATACACGTTCTTGGCAAAGATCAAACATATCACAGAAGTGATTCAAATTGATCGTAAAAACGAACGCAAAGAAGAAGAAGATCAAACATCATCATATCTTAAAATTGTTTATAGTGTGTTCCCCTTGCTGTTATTTCTGGAATCTTCTTCGTCTTCTTTTGTCGTTACACTGTTACAGGATTGCTGGCCAGTGTCGTGGTTTTCCGTCTTTGTCTGGCGTTGCTCTAGTGGTTTGGGTAAAAGTTATCTTTGCTTTTTGACAGGATTCTGCTATACCATATATCCATCTTTTCTATGGTCTTCCAATAGTGTTTTCCCTGATGTTCTGTATTTCTGAAATACAGATCTTGAAATATGATCACTGTAGAAGAGATATTTTTGTCCGCGAAAGATCTTACGCGGATTCTGGCTAAGGACTACCTATAAACAAAAACTGTTAACACAGTGTCAGTAAGGGAATATGCATACCACTATCCAAAGAAGGCGCTGGAGATGGATCAGGTGTGTGTTGCGCAAGGAGTCTAACTATGTCAAGAAATCTGCAATAAGATGGTCAACAGATTGTTAATGAAAACATGGACGACACAAACTACCTGGAGAAGAACAGCAGAACAGGAACAAAAGAAATGAATCACAGCTGAAATACAGAGGACGGTTAAGAACATACCAAATCGGCGTGAATTTGTTGCTGCCCTGAACACCAAGGGCGTACCAGACTGGTGTGTGAGAGAGAGAGAAGAGAAGAGATATGTGATAGTACACATTTTTTCCTAACTTCTTGGTTGTTGTGAACGAAAGTTCCAATTTGATTTGCATGTATTAACCTTTGGCATATTTGTTACCGATATATGTGTTTTCTAACTCTTAGATTACAGCCGTCTATATTTATGTTGGTTTCTGGCATATTGATAATATTTGGTTACATAAATCATACGAGGTGCATTGAAAATAATGCCTCCAAGTCCATAACTTTGTTAATAGTGTTCGGAGGCAATTGACACCGATATCATAATAAAGTATATGTAAGTGTGTTTTCAGGACAGTAAGTGTCAATTGTCTGGAATGTTGCGCATGCGCACAACATTATCCAAGATGGCGTCATACATGGAAATTCGGTTGAAGCAAAGAGCTGTGATTGAATTCTTGACGGCCGAAGGTTGTGTTCCCATCGACATGCATCGGAGAATGAGAGCGGTATATGGTGACGCCTGTGTGGATGTGAGTACTGTTAGGAGGTGGGCAAGGACTGTTAAAGGCGATAATCCAGCGACAATGACCTTGCTCGCAGTGGACGACCAATTACAGCAGTGGATGAACAACACCAAGCTCGGGTGGACGAACTGATCATGTCAATCGCCGCATCAATGAATTTTGACGACATTTTAGCGCACCCACCATATAGCCCCGATTTGGCACTTGTGACTTTTTCCTGTTCCCAAAGCTCAAGGAACATCTCAAGGAAAACAGATATGCTTCTGACGAGGAGTTGGCAGCAGATGTGCGTACCTGGCTTCGTGAAAAATCATCAGATTTTTTCTTCGACGGAATGCAACAACTAGTTCGACGTTGGCGTGTGTGTGGAACGTGGAGGTGACTATGTCAAAAAATAATGACTCTATTGTGTAGTGGACATCTCAAGCTTTCTGAAAATGTATGTTTCATTTGTAAATTATGTATATTAACAAAGTTATGGACTTGGAGGCATTACTTTTCAATGCACCCTCGTACAAATATTACAATAATCATTGCTAAACGTGAACGGCGCTCAATGGAATAAGATCGAATAAGTAGAAAATTAAAACTGAAGTGATATTTGAAAGTCTTTCAAATGATATAGCCCAAACACGTTAAATAAAAGGAATATTGTTAGAACATTTTTATGAACAAGAACATTGTTAGAACATTTTTATGAACAAGAACATTGTTTGGTTATTTCAAGTTGGTAAAATATGAAATTGTGGCTCCTGTGGCTTAGTGGATAGTGACTCGATCTATTAACCCCGACGTTCTGAGTTCGAATCAAGCTGCGGGCAGTTTGGTTGCAAATTGTTTCGCGTGGATTTTTATAAAAGGACGATGGCACCACCCGTTCAGAAACCAATGACAAACTACTGAACGTAATAATGCCTAGAAAAATCACAAACAGAGTTAAAAAGATGGGGTTGATTCGCAAAGTCCTGTAATTAACTTTTTTAAATATGATTAAAATGTTCAAGACAACACGGTGCTAGAAACATAATGTGAATCACGTAAATTGGCAGACTTCAACCTCTACTTTCATATCTACTCATGTCGTTTTCCGTGTGAAGTAAATGGGATATTTTCAAGTGAGCAATGATCTCAATGTATGTGAGATCCAGCTCCCAGTCATATCGGAGACGGACGATTAAAAGTAGGCTTCAAGTTCAAGTCGAGTACATGAAAAGACCAATAGCAGTTACAAATAGATAACAATAGGCTGAAAAGCAGTTGTCCATGCAAACATTGTTACAAATTCAAAAATAATTTCTACAATTTTTCACAATCCTCAAAATAACATAGTTGACCCTCGCAGGTGCTACGGAGTTCGTGCACTGTCGTTAAGATTTTCATGTGTAAGAACGACTATATCACACATAGTTACTTATGTAAGTTAAATGATAATGGTCCTATCAATCAGTCAATCAACACACACACATCCAAACCTCATTTCCAAATCTACATTTGACTCAGTTTATTCAACCTACGTGCAACTTTTCATGGTGCAACAAATACAGAAAAGAAGACTAAGAAAATATTCAAAAATGACAGAAAGTACGATAGATAGAAAGTACGATAGATAGAAAGTACGATAGATAGAAAGTACGATAGATAGAAAGTACGATAGATAGAAAAGATAGTGAAAGTACGATAGATAAGTACGATAGATAGAAAGTACGATGTAATACGATAGATAAGTACGATAAAGAAAATAATCAAAGATCTACAAAGAAACACTAGCACTGATCTACACGAGATGCATGTTTTTCATTCGCTTCAACAAAGAACACAAGAGCATGAACTCTCTTGTATGCTATAAATTAACTTCAGGAGATTTCCTGTTTATAAAACACCCGGGAAAACAGACAATCAGTTATAAACAAGAAAATTAGTTTGCACGTCACTCGATGTACACACCAGCAGAAATCAATGTCTGTAGAGCCACGTATTTGCTGAATCCATTCTTAACATTACCAACATTTTGTACAGTGCTACTGTCTTGAATTACTGTCCATTTGTAACAAGAAACGATCATTAAAATGTATGGGCTTATTTTTTGAAAATGTTATTCTATAACCATTGACTACACTTTCCATGAATCTGTGGATTTAAGCTTAATTTTAAACTAGCACGTTAAAGTACATGATCTCGTCAATGTCAGTTGTACAGATGTAGAGACACCAATATTGATGCAGAGAATACACTGTTAAACACCACACTTTGAGGACAGTTTGAGGGCAAACAAACTGCGCAAATAGCATTTGATAGGCAGCACAATCAGCATGTGATAGACAGCAAAATCAGCATGTGATAGACAGCAAAATCAGCATGTGATAGACAGCAAAATCAGCATGTGATAGACAGCAAAATCAGCATGTGATAGACAGCAAAATCAGCATTTGATAGGCAGCGCAATCAGCATGTGATAGACAGCAAAATCAGCATGTGATAGACAGCAAAATCAGCATGTGATAGACAGCAAAATCAGCATGTGATAGACAGCAAAATCAGCATGTGATAGACAGCACAATCAGCATGTGATAGACAGCACAATCAGCATGTGATAGACAGCACAATCACTGGAAAGAAAACCTAAAAGTGTGACAAACAATAATCTGTTCACGTGTACAAAGACAGTGAGAGATATAACATGTTCATAATTCACTATAGACGACATTAAATGTGAAGATGGCACTTGATCTTGATACTTATACCAATATTTGTTAACGCTATAGTACTTCCTATATTACGTATAATACTACAACACTGCAGATATAACTTGCAACAGTATCATTCATTGGCCTCTTTGTCTTAGGAGACAATAGGTCTTGCGTCACGTAGTATGTTCTGCGCTGAATCACAACGTTTCTTGTGGCTGTAATGGCCTATTCTGGAGTGGCACTCCTTGCCACAGTTGCTGCAGGTAAAACTGGAGACTGGAGCTGATACATAGGATGTTCTCTCTGCCTTCTGCGATCTCTTTTGCCTCCACATGTGATGTTGTTTTTCTTATTTTCTTTTTGAGCCGCTCCTCACTGCCACTGACCATGCTTGCCTGTCTTTGGCCAGCCGCTTCCAGTGTTCTTTGTCTATGCCGCATGAAGTTAGATCACGCTTGTAGGTGTCAATGATGCGTAATAATAGGCGCCCATGCTGTCTAGCACCAGATGCGAGTTGACCATATAACATGTTCTTTGGGATTCTATCATCGCTCATACGGCACACGTGTCCCAGCCATCTCAGACGTCGCTGACTCAGCAAGGTGTACATGTTTGGAATGCCAGCACTGTCCAGGACTTCTATATTGGAGATGTGGTCTTGCCATCGGATGTTGTATATTCGCCAGAGACAGCGCATGTGGAAGGTGTTGAGGCGATGTTCTTGTCTAGCATATGTGGTCCATGTCTGACTACATTACAGCAGTATGTTGAGGACACATGCCTTATATACTTGTGTCTTTGTGTTTCTTGTGAGTGCCCTGTTTTCCTATACTCGCTTTGCTAATTTGAATATAGCAGTGGAGGCTTTCCCAATGCGACTACTAATTTCATCATCGAGGGAGAGGTTGCTGCTGATGACAGAGTTGATTGTGTGGTTTTTAAAACCATAGTTACACTGTATTTCATACTAACACTTCTTGTTACTCGTACATAAAACTTAGTCCTATCGACATTCACTTTCATTTACATATTTACTGTTACAATGTTTGTGTTCAAAATTGTTGCGGCATTTTAACAGAAGAGGACACAATGCAGTATGATAATGGGAAGAACAATGGGAAGTCCCATACAAATTGAGTTAATGTGTTATTTCAAATAAAGGGGAAGACACGAAACAAAAGTCAAAGAAGTATAGAATTGTAGAATATGAGTGACACTCAATTGTAGCAAAATACAAGTCTGGAATGCACTCTACTCACTCATAGTTTCATATAATAAGACGTTACTTCCCCTTTTAGGGGAGATAAGGTCTGTACAAGCGTTTATATTTCCATGATTTTTATTATTGATTATTTTATTTTAAAGAAGCCAAGTTTGGTTAAAGATATCACATCTCTTTAGTAGGGTTTCACTTGAAGACGTGTAGCGGCAGAGTCGTGAGAAGTGGTCAACTTTCGTATCGTGTAAGAATAGTGATGTTGAAACAATACATGTGCAGTTCTTTCAGGTTACAGTGACGTTTTGAACAAATGAGTGTGTGAAATACTGAGGTAAAGAACATTTTTTGCATCAACTAAGCTACCTACCAATTAGTTAAACATGAATTCGTAAGGTCGTGAGGTATATAAGACTGCATGTAAAAATTACTTTTATCCATCAGATAGATTTCGTACAAATTAAACCTTAGTGTGTTCACGAATTTTGGAATGAACTATAGTTATGTACAAGCAAGTGTGTGAAGGATTGATGAAAAGCTAATATAAAATGTAAAGGCAAACTGTAAGAATAAGAAGCAGATTTAAGAAAATTATAGAACAATAACCAAAATGAGCACTACTAATGGTTTCAAGATTAGAGGTCACCCATGTAAACAATGGAACGTAGAAATATCATCAGAGGGGTTAGAAAATACCATACATTGGGCCCACTAGAAGAATTAGCCAAAACTCTTCGCATCCTTGGAACGCTAAATCGCACAAGAAAAAAAGGACGTCCTAGGTAAATCCTGAAACAAACTTTGCTGAAAGAGGAGATAAAAATTGGAGTCAATACCAAGGAAGAGATTGAGCAAGTTTCCCAGGACAGAGCGATATGGAGAAATTACTTGCAGTCCATATGTAACGTATAATGGTACGAGAGAAAAAATATATATATATATATATATATATATATATATATATATATATGTAGTCTGAAGATAATAAAACATGTATCACTTAGTAACTATAGTTCAGTGTCCAGGCTTGTCTTCACAATATAGACTTGGAGTTATATATGCGTGTTCTCATCAGGTACTGAGCATGGCAGCAAGAAGACCAGAAATGAAGAAGATTGAAGAATAAGTAAAATTAAGGGAAGAAGAAGAATAGAGAAACTGAAAAAATGAAGAAATAAATGATGAAGAAACAAATTCATTAAAACATGATGAATGATGAAAATGTAAAATAAATACGATTATGAGAAAAGAAGATGGCAAATGGTGAATTGGAGGAATGAAAAATATGAAGAATAAAGAAATGAAGAAGATAAAAAACGAGAAAGGAAACAAATTAAGAAGAGTGAGTATTAAGAAGATGGAAAATGAAGAAGTGGAAGACAAAATAAATGAAAGAATGAAGAAGCACATAAAAAATAATGAAGGTGAAGAATGAAGACATGGAAGAATGAAGATAAAGACGAGAAAACAATGAAGAAGGTGGATGAAGAAGAAAAGTTAAAAGGGTAAAGAATGAAAATAAAGATCACAAATAATGGTCGAATTAAAAAAAAGAACGAAGAAGAGGAAGAAATATGAACCAAAACAAAGAGGAAGAAGAATAACAAAAAAATAATGTAGAAAAGGAAAAATATGATGCCAACGAAGAGGTAGAGTAGTTAAGAGGTATTGTAAACGAAAAAGAAACAAGTAAATGATAAATAGAAGAATAAGAATGAAGACGACGACAAAGAATAATGATCATGATGAAGATAAAGACAACAGATGAGACGAAAACTGAAGATGTAGAAGAAGGAATGAATGGTAAGAAAATGATGAAGATAAAGACAACAGATGAGACGAAAACTGAAGATGTAGAAGAAGGAATGAATGGTAAGAAAATGATGAAGATATAGGAGAAGAATTAGGAAGTAAAACGAAAAGAGACAGAAAAAGAAAAAAAACGACGATTTAGAAGAATGACAAATAAAAAAAATAATAGAAAGAAGAAGAGGAAGAAGGAGTAGAAGAACGAAAATGTAGAAAAACAACGATGAAGAAAAATGAAAGAGAATAAAAAAGGAAAGGAGAATAAAGAAGGAAAAGAAGATAAAGAAAGAAAGAGATGAAAAAAAGATGAAGAAGCTAACTAAACTCGACAGACAGGAGCTAGTTCTGAACACGATCAGAACAGAAGCTAGCTTGCAGACGTGGTAATGTTTATATGAAATGTCGAGTTGAGGTATAGAAGGGGTCATATGTTCAAGGTCTTCAAGAATGTAGACACATGCACAGTGCACTGTAACACATTCAACAGTGCAGTATAACACACAATCAACACAGCAACAGGGTATAACACTGCAATGTATAATATGTTATAAAAACCCATTGGCTCATGTCAGAGGCGGCTCGTCATTGAGGGCCAGTGGGGCTCGGCCCCACCAATAATCGAAAGGAAGAATAACTTCCCGGAATAGGCAAATAATAGTAAATACTAAAAATACCATGATTTTTCGAAAATTAGTGTCTGGCCCACCAAGAAAACTGACAATAAGCCGCCACTGGCTCATGTATATGTTATAGTACAACATAAGCTCAGTCATTTGTTATATATATATATATATATTCATTCTGTTAGTTTGTTGATAAATGTACACATATTTAATTACAAAATAACATGTCACTCATCAAATTTCGTTAAAAGAAACAACAAAACTGCAGGTTAATTTAAAATGTGAAATAAAAAGGTGAACAAAACTTAATTCGGCTACACCTTGTTTTCAATGCAATAGTCAACGTGTTAATTAAATGTTTGGAAATCTATGAGCATAGAGCCCAACAATGTATCTAATTGATTATCGCTTAAAAGTGTGAAATTTACCAGATTATCCCGACCTATCCTATATTTAGAATTTGAAGTAGATCACATGACCCTCTCCAGACCAATCACAGCTTGGAAACTGCGTAATACAGATGTGGACTTGTCCTGATTATGGAAATGTCATTTCGGACATACGTAAATATAGAGATGTCATTAGAAAATTGTCTTTTGAATGCTAAGAAATACGTCCATCTAATGGTATGTGACTTGGTAGGTGTGTGGGTAAGAAAGGAGTAGACTAACAGTAACATAAAATATCTTATTTGAACTTCACTATAATAACACACAATGTCCACGTTGGACTAACTGTACGTGACATTGTTCTCGTAGTTTGCTCATCGTCTCTAAATGTAGGGAAATTAGCGAATACTGTGTGCAGAATGTCGCTACGTTTGACATTAATGTGACAAATTAGTGCCAACAAAATAGAATAGGCCTCCCAGAATGCAGAGCAAAGCGCTTCACTTTTGATTTGTTCAGTTCATCATACGGGAATACACATAAAACTGTGTAACGCTCTCTAGCTCTGCTGTCTTATTCATCATCATTTATATGTAACATTGTTAATATCAGGTCTACTGTACTTGATATGACCGAAATGTCCATAATGACTGTTACTGTACTTTTTGTTTTAAAACTGCATTTATAAGATTTTTTCTAAATGTCTATTATTCCTCTTTCAAATTGATGTTACATTTTAGTGCATTTTCTCTTTACATATTTCATATATTACATAATATTTCTAATTGCAAGATTTGTATATACAAACGATTTTGAATACTTCGGTTCACTGCAAAAAAGGGATGAAAATTGATGAATGAAATCAAACGAAGAAGACGCATAACCTTATAAAAACTTCAACAATTAAAAACAGTATGAAGTTACCCTGATAGGAAGACAAAGGTCAGAATACAAAGAGAATGCATATTCCCAGTGGAGACGTATGGGTATGAAACTGGATATTTCAGAAGGCAATGTAAAAGCAGATATGTTCTTTTAAATATACGTATTACAGAAGGGTTTGCCATATATCATGAATAGAGAAGATAACAAATAGATCTATATACAAGGGACACATAATCAAAGAAACCTGGCTGGTGCTGCAAATAAAAATGGAAAAAAATGAAGTTTTTTGGACATAAGAAGGCATGAAGAATTGGAAAAGACCATTATAGAAGAAGGCATTCCAGCAAAGAGTAGAAGAGGAAGATCACGAAGAAGATGGATTACGGATACGACTGCTGAATTGAGAAATACGGCAGCAGAGAAGGGACATCTGGCATATGAGAGAGAAACATTTCGTAGGAATGTTATGGTGGCAAAGTTCTGCTTAGGACAAATTATTTTATGCTGAGCTTTGTAGACATATACAACTTATGATCTATGTATATACATTCTCCACCGTCTCTATAATTCCCTAAATATGCCCTAGCATAGAGTTGATAAACAGTTCATGGAATGTTTCAGTGAGCTTTTCCACATAAACTTGAACTATTATATGAAGTCCTAACTACACATGATATATAAGATTACGTAACTCTCGTAGAACTTAGCACAAATGCATAGATTTGAAGAAATGGGGTTTCTACATGCACATGGCTACCTTCAACCTCACTATCAATCAATTTACATAGAGAGTTCAGAGTTTCATTTTTAAGCTTTAAACCTAGCACATTATATTACTATTGTATCGGTATAGGTAAATAGGACCTATATGTAATTTCTCCACACAGCTCTATCCTGGTAAACTAATACAGATTCTTCTAAGGAAGTGAATACGATATTATTCGCCTCTCTCAGTAAGGTTCGTTCTCTAGCGCATCATTTCTTTCTACAACCATTTGCCTTCAATTTCAATGTCAACTTTGTGACTCTTTAATCATTTTTTTTACGAGTATACCCAACAATGCTCCATCTTTTCTTACATACAACAGGTGTTACAAGTAGTTAACCAGACATTTGTCTGGTTTTATCACATCTAAATTCGTCCCATTCTACGTTCATTATTTTTGGCATGTATCTATTTTTATATGCATTCAACATACTTTCTATAGATCTACGCATACCATTTAATAATCACATGAACATAAGTCAACCACAACATACTTTCTATAGATCTACGCATACCATTTAATAATCACATGAACATAAGTCAACCACAACATACTTTCTATAGATCTACGCATACCATTTAATAATCACATGAACATAAGTCAACCACAACATACTTTCTATAGATCTACGCATACCATTTAATAATCACATGAACATAAGTCAACCACAACATACTTTCTATAGATCTACGCATACCATATAATAATCACATGAACATAAGTCAACCACAACATACTCCAGCCTTCCATCTGTGTACACATCATTATGTATCGGTTCACTGCCTCCACTTTCAATTGACAATCGTATGATAACTGTAAGATTTCTCTTTCATCAGGATCAGATACATGAATCACATTTTATGGATTTTAGACCAGAAGATCGACTTCATTGTACAGGGTTTTACCCCATATGGCTCGGTCCCTCTCCGCAGGCCACCTGCAAAGAATATTGCATAAAGCACCATCTCCGTAGTTCCGGCAGCAACAATCCTAGGGGTGTATGGAAAAAAATACACTCGTGAACAGAATGGCGCGGTCTGGATTCCAACCCACGACCTTCAACTAGCAAGGCGCCCGATTGGTTACCAGGGCCCAACTTTGGGGCGTAAAGAATAGAACCACTTTTACCTGCCATGCATGTCGTAAGAGGCGACTAAGGAGGTTCGGATGAAATCGGATGCATGTGTCCTAAACGTGTAGAAGTATATGCGTTTAGGGCCTACCAAACCAATGTGCAACGTATACACGTTCTTGGCAAAGATCAAACATATCACAAAGAGTGATTAAAATTGGTCGTAAAGAACGAACGCAAAGAAGAAGAAGAACTAGCAAGACAATGGTTTAACCCCTTTAAAAACTTACAAGCATTGGCAGAAACCACTACATGGCCTTTGACCGAAGGACAGAAGTCCAAGCTCCACCGGATCATTGAAAAAAGTGAGGACAGAAGAACAAATATACTTATCTTCTAGCTTTCATAACTATCCGGAATGAGACCATATTTTCAAGTCGCCTTGTTTGCGTGGCTTGTGTGTATGTGTGTGTATGTGTGTGAAAGCAAATAGAAATGAAAGAATATTCAGCAAACAGCCAGGATGAAATGAGTATCGTTATTCATGGGTTATTTCACAGCAGGAAGATTTCAATAGGTGAGAAAATAGTTACAATTTTGACAGGTCTTAAATTTTACATTGACATAGTTTTATGTTCGCACATGACTGCGCAAAGTTGACTGGTAAGTGAAAACGATGCTTCTTTTTACTTCAAAACCGACTTTTTATTGACAGCAGAATTCAGTAACCATTTAAATCAGGGCGCTAAGTTGGGTTACGTGTTATATTTAAGTTCAGATATATTGGAACATTAATCCATGGTGACTCAGGCAAATTATTTTTAAAAAAGTAGCCTACCATCTCTTCTTCTACACTGATCCATGGGAACATCGTAAAGACATGTGTACACAGTGAACACAATTTCTCTTTTGTTTTAGTGTTGTATTATATATTTTTTTTTCGATCCAGAAGCACTTGAGCTTTCTGCTCTTCGGCTCGGTGCCATGGACATCGTGACCCTTCGGTTCGGTGTCACGAACACCGTAAATCTGGGGAACCTGTGACTTTACGCCAGCCCGCGGAATTGAATCCGCACTCACAGAGGGCTAGTCACCCGTAGTCCAACGCGCTACGAACACGAACACGCTGAGCAGGCGGGAGTTGTATTAGATAAGAAATAATATCGGGCTACTTTTTAAGAGACCCCTGATCTCAGTGTAGGTGAGATCGAATTCCTAGTCCTTTCGGAGACGGATGATAAAACGTAGGTCTCGTGTTCAAGTTGAGCATGTAGAAGAACCTTTGGTAGCTCAAAATCGAGAAGAGCAGGCTGGAAAGCCTCTGCACATGCACAATTCATTAGAAAGATTAAAAAATAAAATTTATACAAAATATTTTCACAATCTTCTAAATGACATCTGAACTTTCGCCGGTGCTACAGAGTTCGTACATTGCCGCTGAGATCTTATTGTGTAAGAAAGATATCAGAGCACATATGGCTACTCACCGAAGTGCAATGATTATGGTCCTATCAATCAATCAAGGATCATTAGTCAATATTAGAATGTAGACTGATGTTGTCATAGCTGGTCCGAGACAGGTTTTAGTAAGGGGGTCTTGGTGGCTAAGTGGTTAAGCCCTCTGACTTGTGAGTCGAAGGTCGTGGGTTCGAGTCCAGACTGCGCCATTCTGTTCACGAGTGCAGTTTTTCCAAAGACCCCTAGGATTGTTGCTGGAGCTACGGAGTTCGTGCTTTGTGCAATACTCTCTGCAGTTTCTGCGGAGAGGGACTGAGCCGTATGGGGTAAACCCGGTGCAATGAAGTCAATCCTTTGGCTTTGGCTTAGGTTTTAGTAAGCCTGATGTCCAGAAACAGCTATTGTCTATGACTGTTTATCCATGGTAGAAAACGTTTGTTGTGCTACAAGTGTTGATGACATCTACAGCAGACTCATATATCCGAGGTCTGACCTCGATGTACTACTATCCAGGCGAAGTTGATTAAACCTATAGTAGACACTTTCTCTCTATCTCTCTCTCTCTAGTCCTGTAGCCTTTTAAGATCTTAGGGTATGAAGTTTTCCGCCCCTTAACATTTCAAGTCCAAGTGTGCAGAAGATAGGAGAGCAAATTCCTTTCCTCAAGTGTGGAATGTGCATTGTGTGACTGAACACACAACCCGCTTGTGTACTATACATGTCATTGCATATAACCATTATTGTATCACTGTTACAACTTTCATGGGAATTTTATCATTTTTATTTTTACATTGTCAAATCATCTAGTTTTTCTGTGTTTCATAAATTTCATAAGTATTTGAGGATTTTTGAGCAATCATTATTGTTGGGTGTCGGCATATTTAACGCATTTGTATTATCAGACTGTGAGCGGCAGTGAGCTCGATCAGAACCCAAGCGTACCTGGTTCAAATTCCGCGGCAGGCAAGTTTGGAAGCAAATTAGTTCCCTTGGATTTTACAAACGGTAAAAGTAGACCTCTCCGTTCAGAAAGCAATGGCAAACTACTGAACGTATAAGTGGTGCCTAGAAAATCAACAACTCGTTTACTATTGTTGATGGTTACGTCCTGTAAAGGATATGCCACGATTTTCATTTCATTACCAGACTAATGTGAACTGTGTCAGAACAGAAAACAACAGATAACTTGAGTGTCATTTTGTTAACAAGACCAGGCTAAGTAGCAAGAATCAACATAGAAAAACATACCCACTTGTTCAATGTTTGGTTGGTTGCAGCAACAGATCTAGCAACGAATTGACAGAGTGTCATCATTTCCAGCAAACAAGAAACTAAGAGTGATCTAGGAATATAAAGTAAATATGGAAAATTGGAAAGCTTCGTTTCATGAAAAACTGTGTTAACAACACTTCGAAACGAATGCTTGAATCAAAGCGACTGTTTTATAAAGAAATTAGGATTGTACATTGACGTACATAAGTTAAAGCAAGGAGGGGGAATGGTAAGGAGTGCACCCCTTTTCCTGGAAAATACATTTCTTATAAAACAGTATTGTGTGAATCTGGTCTTGTCAAAAAAATTTTTAAACAAATGTTTGTTTTTTATTCACTATTTCACTCGCCACTCCTGGAAAAATTTAGATGTGCGCCCATGGGTACGCAGTATATACCAAATGTGTAAAATCATGCACCTGTTCAGCACAGAACATTACCTAAGAAAACAGTCTATGTTGTTGAACACACTGCAGAAATAAGTTGAAACCATTATCAAACAGCTTGAAGAAAAATCCAAGCAGCTGCCAATGCAACTAAATAAAAAGTAGAAACATATAGTAATAACGGCACAGACACTTTAACTTCAGAAACTAGCATGCAAACACAAGTCATTGAATAAAACTGTCTGGCTTGTTGCTACGGAAACATTGATTAGGACATTTAGAAACAAAAGTAGTCAACGTAGAGCTAGTTTAGCTTGAGAGAATAGAATGCAGTAAAATCAAGGTAAAATTGTCTTGCTAGATAGATCAAGTAATAAACATGCTACTAAATAATGATTATTTACGGGTCAATAACTGTACGTCTTCAAGGTGAGTAAAATATTGCACACAAAAATTTGCAAAAAAAGATTTGCAACATAGATTTAAAAGGATCTAAAGGAAAAGCATTGTTTTCGATGCATCGGGTGTCCCTATATGACTCCGTCCCTGTCAGCAGAAATGGCACGTAATCTACTAAAAGTTTTACACAAAGTATGAATTCGTAGCACCAGCAAAAATCCTAGGAAACATGAAAAAATTGAACATGCAATTTGGTCCGGATTAGAATTCACAGCCTTCAGAACGATATGCGTCCACAGGTTAAAGCAAGAAGGTGTGAGGAGGGTGGAGGAAGCAAGTGTCCCTTGGCCTGGAAAATGTCTTTTTGATCAAGCAATATTCACAGCCGCATGAACAGAAAGAAATGTTCCAGTTGACTGGCAAAAATCAGTAATAGTTCCATTATGGAAAAATAAAGGCAATAAAAGAGAATGTGAAACATACAGAGGTATTTCACTATTAAGCCACACTGGTAAAATATACGCAAAAATATTACCCATTGACTAATCAACGTGTACATTCATCCTCAACGGCTTAAACCGCAATCGAACAACGATAAATTTATTATAGCAGGGGGCCAAGCGAAGGAAGATAGATGATGTTATAGACAACAGACGATGAGACTAAGTAGAATAGAAGAAATGTTATACACTAAAAGGTGAAAAACTGTGGGAAAGAACAAACACGTAGAAAGGAATTTGACGTAGGTTAACAGCAGAACTCCTATGGAAAAACAACGGCAAATTTAGGAAGGCAGCCAGGTAGATTAGATGTAAAGATAAGTAAGGCTAGACGGTAGAAATATATATATATATATATAATTGGAGATTTATCATAATCATCATCGTTCCACGTTACCATGGCGGCTGACAAAGCGATAATTGAGAATTTATTGGAAAAAATTATCAAGTTTTTGTTAACAAGTTGTGTTATTGACTTTATTCAATGCCACGAAATTACTCTTCCTATACTCGCTCGTTGTATTCGTCTCAAAACAATTACCTGTTGTCACTATGTGTCCAAAAATGTCTTCCCATAAAAAGTCGTCAAAAGCGATCACTGTGTTTCCACAACCTGCTTAATAGATTAGCTTTGAAGTGTAAAACTGTGTGAAGTACATTCACACTAATTGTTGCACCGAATGAACATTGTACAACTCGATACAGCACCGAATAGTTTGAGAAAGTCATGGTTCGATAGGTATACAGATTATCAGTTTCTCGAGACAACGTATAGATATTATTTCATATATGTCAATAATATATAAAGGTCTCACTAGATTGTGTTTGGTATAAAGGGGTGTGTCTACTGAATTCATTTATATCGGGTGCAGATTATGTTTATTCGCAAATGTCAGATACTTTTGTCCTAGAGATATTTATATTGTTCTTCTTCGAACACTACATATCGACCACTTGTTAACCACTCTGTGTGATTTGTATGTCATCTGAGCATAAGAGCGATTGTACATTGTGCCAGTTATGCACCTACAAGTAGACCAGCACATCCGATTTCTGCGATGCTTTTTTTTCTACTAGGAGCTTCCTAGGTCCTACATCAGTCACTTTTTACGATATGCCGTGTAGGTCGCAGTGGTACTATTCTTTGCTTCCTTGCGGGCCCCGGCAACACACGAGCGAATCGGGTGCAGTGATTTGAATGTTTCCACCATTTATTTCATTTTCACTTTTTTGTAAACCATTGCTGTGAAATATTGGTTGAATTTCAACCTACTTTATATGAATTCCTTTGGTACCGTTATACGTTAAATATGGCATTGATTGAAGATTGGAGTGACCAGCAAAGAACAACGACATGTACATGAGTAGACTCATGAATCAACACTAAACTGGTACGGTTAATCGCTTGATGCTGTTGAAGATATTGCGAAAGAGATCGAAGCACATATGAACATGTCCACAGTGCAATGAAGATATTTCAAACTCAAACTGAAACGTATATATATGGATTGATTGATAGGACCATCATCATTGTACTTCGGTGAGTAACCATGTGTGCTCCCATATCTTTCTTGCACAATGTATATACATTCAGTGGCAACGTATGGGTGTGATACTGGACATTTAATAAGCAGTGGAAACGCATATATGTGCTTTGAATATAAATGTCACAAAAAAGATCGTATAATATTGACAGAAAAGAACAAAAGGATCTGTCCAAAACACCAAAATCAAAGAAAAGTGATTGATACTACAAATAGTTAGTTAGTTGTTCTCTGTGCCAAAGCAGCACATAGGGCAGAAGTTTAGATCCTCCATGTGATGCGGTTCGTTGCTAGCAGTTGAAGATCTTGTATATACTACAATAGGGAATGAAAAATTATTGATGTATTTTGGACATAAAAGACAATAAGGGTTGGAGAAGACCATAATGGAAAGATACATCCCGGCAAAGAGGAAAGAGGAGAAGAGGAGAAAAGAGAAGAGAGAGAGGGGAAGGGAGAAGAGGAGAAGAGGAGAAGGGGAAGGAGAAGAGAGAAAGGAGAAGGGAGAAGAGGAGAGAGGAGAAGGGAGAAGAGGAGAAGAAGAAGATGCGAAGATATCAACCTAACCGGCAAAGAGGAAAATGGAAGATCGCGAAGAAGATAGATTCAGGATGTGACTGATGATTTGAGTATAACGGCTGCATAAGCGTTACATCTAAACTATGAAAGATACATATTTCTAAATGACTGTTTAATGGCAAAGTTCTCCATGAAAGATATCAATTTCAAATGACTGTTAATGGCAAAGTTCTCCTATGAGAGATATCAATTTCAAATGACTGTTTAAGTGGCAAAGTTCTGCTCAGGACAAGCTATTGTGCGTAATAAAATACAGTTATGTCTATGCTCGAATATGATATTGGAATACGACTGTGGATCATCACTCAATTCAAAGAAACAACACATTTCTTTGTTTTGATTTTCAAGTTTGCAAAGAAAAGAAGCTTAACGGCTTGCAATTATAAACGTCTTTCCAAAACTTCGAGTTTCAACGTTTAAATCGTCGTTAAGACTATCATGACTAAGCGCATTTTGTTCACTGTACAAATAAGGGCAACCATCGACTTTCAGCTGGTAGTTGTGTCGATAATGCAAAGTAAGCATCGATCTGTGTTAAGGTTCAATATTTGTTCACAGGGAAGACTGGATCACCGGTAAGGTGGGTATTAAGTATCTTTAGTTTATCGACTCCCTCTGTGAACATAGTCGATGAAACCTGATTACAGCAGATCTCCTGCCCTTGGTTTGCTGCAGATAACTATGTAACAAAACAAACATACTTGTACTGTAAGAATAAACAAGGCACAACTGAATTGATATTTGAATTCAAATATACATAACAGACATAGCTAGACTTTATTGTTCCTTTATTGATTATATTCATTGAAAATTGAACGTCATCATAAATGCTTTGATCTCCTTTTATTTTTATTTTTCATTTTGTTTTCCTGTTAGTGCTGCTGTGGATGAACTCAGTTACGTTTTAAACGTATAAAGGCCTTTTGGTCGAAACGTTGCTGTTTATCGTCACTGTTTCTGTATTTTGTAAAACTATAGTACTTTGTTTATACGTGTTTCGCTATTTACCAAGTTTTACTGCAGTCTTCCCTTTTTTCTTTAAACGTATAACAATTCCAAGCGTCGTTATTCTTTCCAATGAGAGCTGCTCGATATTTTTTAAATATAGTTAGTTAATTGCCTTCTAACTATATTAGTTGGCACAGAACCTTGCTTGAATTACATTGAGAAACAAAGAATGAAGTGGTTTGGCCACTTAATAAGAATGCATCCACACTCCACAGTATAAAGAGTCTTCAACAACAGAACATCGGGAAAGAAGGCAAGAGGAAGACCACGAAAAAGATGGTTAGATGGCATAGCAGAATCCTGTGAAAGAGCAAAAATAACAATCACCCAAGCCACCAGAACAGCGCAAGACAAAACAGAAAACCACGACACTGGGCAACAATCCGGTAGCAGTGTGACGACAAAAAAAGAAGAAGAAGAAAGTTGCCTATTGGCTCTATAAAGGCTCCCACCCTTTGAGACGGTATTAAAGTGGGCACTACACTTTGGCCTTAGGCAAAAGGACGAGAAGCGAGATCCACAGTTTTCGACTAAGTTCTGTAAACTTTGGCCATTCATTTCGCAGGTCACTGAATTAAGATGTGTTATTATGTCTTAATTTGATAACGATATGTAAGATCATCTATTGAAATTGTTATTTCTATTCTGACATGTTTTTGATCTCACTGTAGCTTTTCTATAACACAGTGACTCAGTTTCTCATTTACATCTACACCGACTGGAGAATTCATATACTGTGGATTGCACTTGTCTTTTCTCATTGCCAGGACAGTGCTTTAAACAATTTACTTGCCCGCCTGCCCAGCGTGTTCGTAGCGCGTTGGACTACGAGTGACTAGCTCTCTGTGAGTGCGGGTTCAATTCTGCGGGCTGGCAGAAAAGCCACAGGTTCCCCAGATTTACGGTGTTCGCGGCAATGAACCGAAGGGTTACGATGCCCATGGCACCGAGCCGAAGAGCTGAAAGCTCAAGTGCTTCTGGATCGGAAAAAACCCAATTTACTTATTCAACTCTTCAAAAGACAAACATAAAAATTTAATGAGATGCGGATAAGGACACAAGATAGAGACGATATAATGAAATATGATAACAGAATGATAACAAGTCCAGAAAAACAATGTACAATGACTAAAGAGAAAAAAGAATAATAAATAACAAGAACAAAATGCTAGAAAAATATTCAAAACAAACATAAGAAGGTTGAGAGAAAGATTTCAAATCCTAAAATAAACATGAGTCAGTAAAACGTAAGTTGGTATATTCTAATTATAGAACAGTAGTATGACAATAAACCGAAACCTCACCACAGAAACAAACTTTGGTCCACCTACCTGCTCAAGGGATATTCCAACAATTTGCCACGTCATCACACACGACTTCCCCACTGAAGCACACAAGCATATATTAAAGTTATGTCTGATGATGTCTGGTGTTTATCCTGGGTGTCAATGTCATTCATAAAATAAAAAATCAAGGTTCTTTCTTGTGTTTTGAAATCTGATGAAATGTCGGACTAAGTTCACAAATACTGGACGAAGGTTTGTTCCAATTTCAATAATGGCTAACGCAACGCTCACTGGTCCGTACTAGACACACAATAATAACATATACAAGAACTAGTTATAAAAAAAACATTACTGTGGGCGAAGGAAAGAACATCAAAATGTTTTGCAGGATTTCTTTATAATTTGTTAAATTAACTTGTTATGTATGTCGGAAGTATTTCGGTATTAACTTTTGTATCGACAAGAAGATGATTTCATTTATTCATGAACGCTCGCACATGTTTTTATAAGATTTCGCAAAAATGTCACTTTCAATGAATTTGATAGTTTTGTCCCCCGTGTGTTGCCATGGCTCGCAAGGAGGGAGGAAAGAATAATAACACTGAGACCTACACGGCATACCCTAAGAGACGACTGAGGTAGGGGTCTAGGGAAGCTACCTTAGTAAATAAAAAACGACGCAGAAATCGGATGTGCTGGCATACTTGTAGGCGATAAGTGGCACAATGTACAATCGCTCTTAGGCTCAGATCACATACAAATTACAAAGAAGGGTTTAACAAGTTGTCGATAAGGAACGTTCGAGGAAGAAGAAGATAGTTTTGAAACTGAATAGTTTATGTTTAAAAGTCGACATTAAATTCCAAGTAGTTTACGTAGGAACAGTATTACTAAAGCTGTATTGCTTGTGATATAATAATTTAACATACTGAAAGAGACAATGTCCAGAGCAGTACAATTTAATACCATAACGTTTGGGAAAACTCTATAGACGCAATTCAATCATACCGTAATGTCATTTTCGACATTTGGAAACATGGATTCAAAATTTGACACAATAATTGATAGAGTAAATGGAGTCTCCCAATGTCATTCCAGGGCGGTAGTAAGTGGGGTCAACCTTCATTCTCATACTGGAAGTAGTTGTCATGTATGATGCGTCCCACTCGACGACGACTCTGCCATGTTGCCTAGCTAGAAAACTCCATCCATATCGTTTACAACGAGGACGATAATCCTTTAGAGTTAAAGTCAATCTTGATAAAAGAGATATACTTGCCTTAATTGTGGGTCTTAGGCACCAAAATAGTCCCCAGAGCCCATCCTGTAAGACTGCGCCAGCCTGAGCAGTGTGAGAATGGAAATCTGGCCAACACAAACAACCCTACATAACAAACTATGGGGGACTGGTGAAGACCTCAAGCGCACCACCCTGTTTATGACACATACCGGAGTAGTCACTTAGCAGAGGTTTATCGCAAAAGAAGTAGACTTTTGCTAATCGACGAAAGAAAGAAGACTTTCGTAAATCGATGAGAGAAAGAAGACTTTCGTTAATCGACGAGAGAAAGAAGACTTTCGTTAATCGATGAGAGAAAGAAGACTTTCGTTAATCGATGAGAGAAAGAAGACTTTCGTTAATTGACGAGAGAAAGAAGACTTTCGTTAATCGACGAGAGAAAGAAGACTTTCGTTAATCGATGAGAGAAAGAAGACTTTCGTTAATCGACGAGAGAAAGAAGACTTTCGTTAATTGACGAGAGAAAGAAGACTTTCGTTAATCGACGAGAGAAAGAAGACTTTCGTTAATCGATGAGAGAAAGAAGACTTTCGTTAATTGAAGAGAGAAAAAAGACTTTCGTTAATTGACGAGAGAAAGAAGACTTTCGTTAATTGACGAGAGAAAGAAGACTTCTGCTGTCACAGAGATCGGGTTGAACAGAAGAGCATTCACTATTTCATGTGTAACTTCTTCTTTGCGTTCGTTCTTTACGACCAATTTTAATCACTCCTTGTGATATATTTGATCTTTGTCAAGAACGTGTATACGTTGCACATTGGTTTGGTAGGCCCTAACATGTGTAACTAAACTGATGTGTAAATATCAACAGTTACTGAAAGATGATAATGCAACTATGCAAATGATAAAGAAACAAAAGAGGTAGTTATTATTTAAACTTTGAACCTCTGTTTACTATTATTTTATTTTATTTTATTTCCTGCAGCCTTTCTAGACCTTAAAGGTATCTTCTTCTTCTACTCGATCGTTCTTTTCGGCCATTTTGATCATTCTTATTGTGATATATAAAACAGCCTACACCAAGAAAGGGTGTGTTTCGTCACATCTTCAGCGCCATTTGGAGCTCTGGTGCTTATCTTTCGGCGATGTGTCCGATTTTAGCCAGCGTTTACTGGGTTTGTTCTCCGTTAGCCTTTGGCTATCCCCAGCCGACATGCAAGGCAGCAGGCTACTATTTTCTTTACGGGTGGCTACCTTTAGACAACCTTCCCACCCGGGATGTTAAGCATCTTCTGCCCAGGTTACCAGTCTTTATTTGGACTACTTGGTTTGCCTGCCGTCCAATTTTGTGTACGGTTTACTCCGCTAGACTTTGATTGTTTCCAATCTAACTACAAGGCAGGATTAGTTCTCTGCGATGAGAAGTTCGATTATTGCTATCAGGATGAAGACCCCATCCTCGAGGCTGCACTGGATTCAAGCTTCTGCTGGGCTTTCCAGTCTTTCTGCACACTTGGGTGGTCCGCACACATCCATGTTTGCCACGCATTTTCGCCGCTCTACAATCAGCACCGTGCATGTCTGCCCCACCGGTGAGCCCACTGTGTGTCGTCCGTATTCGTGTTCGCTCTACCTCGGTGCCTGCTCACCGTGTTTATGTGGCCTCCTACCGTGCTCACATCCACTATGCCTCGAGACTGTCAGGACACGAAGCTCAACTCGGCCCCCCACAACAGGGCTCCGAGTTTCGCCTCATGTGAGCCCACTTCTCTTCTGTGGATGTACCCCTCATCCCTTTATGCTTATTTATTTCGCTTTTCCCATCGACCGGGAGAGATGTGCAGAGACAGTCACTCGGGGATTATTCTCGTCTATCTTACGAGTAGATTTCGTGTAGGTAACTACTCTTGCATTACTACTTAAACCAGAGTACCTCTCCCTCAATCCCTACCCACTTCGCCACACAGTATCCTCTATATGTTTCCAGGGTTACCATGTGGAGGTGGGGTAGGATCTTGAATAGTGCCAGCTCACTAATCCTGGCGCGTCGTTGTCCCTAGAATTGAGCATTTGACCCCAGACCTAAAAGTATGAAGTTCGTTCACTTTTCATTTCTAGACCCTAGTGTGCATGCGGTAGGAGGATCAATTACTTTCCTCGCGTGTTGAATTCGAGTGTGGGATTGAACCTACAACCGTCTTGTGTCCGAGACGATAGACGAACGCTTTATGCTAATCAGTCCCACTACTATATATTGTGTGGACAAATGGATGTGGGCGATGCAGCAGAAGAAACAGATGAAAGTAGTAATTATGTGGAATATTCACATATAACATAAGACAATAGAATACTATGCAACAGTTCAGTATCGCAATGTACATAATAAAATCAACATATACAAGGTCTAAAAGCACATGATTTATTTTATGACAGCGACTTAACACATATGATCTGATTTCTCTTCGCAGAAATGGCACAAAATCTACCAAACCTATTGCAAAAAAGCCTGAATTCCGCAGCTCCGGCAACAATTCTAGGAATCCCCAGAAAAAAATGAACCCGAATTCGAACATAAGACCGTCGAAACGCAAAGTAAACAGCTTAACTACTTAGCCACGTCAATATATGAACAATACTGAACACCGGACCACTTCAATATATGAACAATACTGAACACCGGACCACTTCAATATATGAACAATACTGAACACCGGACCACTTCAATATTTGAACAATACTGAACACCGGACCACTTCAAGATATGAACAATACTGAACACCGGACCACTTCAATATTTGAACAATACTGAACACAGAACCACGTCAATATATGAACAATACTGAACACAGAGCCACGTCAATATATGAACAATACTGAACACAGAGCCACGTCAATATATGAACAATACTGAACACCGGGCCACTTCAATATATGAACAATACTGAACACCGGGCCACGTCAATATATGAACAATACTGAACACCGGGCCACTTCAATATATGAACAATACTGAACACAGAGCCACGTCAATATATGAACAATACTGAACACAGAGCCACGTCAATATATGAACAATACTGAACACCGGGCCACGTCAATATATGAACAATACTGAACACCGAGCCACGTCAATATATGAACAATACTGAACACCGGGCCACGTCAGTAAATGAACAATACTGAACACCGGGCCACTTCAATATATGAACAATACTGAACACCGGGCCACTTCAATATATGAACAATACTGAACACCGGGCCACTTCAATATATGAACAATACTGAACACCGGGCCACGTCAGTAAATGAACAATACTGAACACCGGGCCACGTCAGTAAATGAACAATACTGAACACCGGGCCACTTCAATATATGAACAATACTGAACACCGGGCCACTTCAATAAATGAACAATACTGAACACCGGGCCACGTCAATATATGAACAATACTGAACACCGGGCCACTTCAATATATGAACAATACTGAACACCGGGAGTTGTCAAGTTAATGATGATGTAATCTGACAAGTGTAGTACGCAAACATTATAAAGGTAGAACACATTCAATCTCAACACAAAGTCGAGAAATTAACTACTGCACCACAAATCAGTATAAACATCAGCAAATAACAAGCTATGAATAGAAGATTGAAAACAATAAATTTAAGACCATGACAATGCTAAATTCAAAATCCTGGCTAAATGTAACTAGAACACACGTTCGTTTAAAAAACTCAGTGGCATCAGATCGATCTGCAAGCTGTACTAGATCTATAACAAAACTCAGTGGCATCAGATCGATCTGCAAGCTGTACTAGATCTATAACTAATCGCTCACCACAAACAAAAGAAGCTATTTTAAGCCAGTTTAGAATGACAGATTGATATATAAGTTGAGTTCACAATCAGGATAATCTAGGACAGAGGTGGGCAACTCACGGCCCGCAGGTTAGATCAGGCATGTCAAGATATCTGATAGGTCCAGGAGAATGATTGAAAACTGTTATACACTTCGCCTCCTGCACTAAACAAAGCAAATAAAAGTGCACTCAGTTTTAGTAATTATCTTCGAAAAATAATGAGATGAATAATAGTGCTGACAAAAAGTAATTTAGTATGCTAAATCTCTGATAGTTCAAGTGTTGGGAACCAACTCAAACAAGAACAACGATGTGATTCAATATCTTTAATAATATGAAACTGAGGAGACAGTTTCTTCTTTGGTCGTTAAATTTCTGAAACCAAAAGAGATGTGGGCTTTGTCTGCAAGAGATCGTGGGAAGTGAAGGTAAATGACAGGTACATTTCAATAAGGAAGGCGCTGAAAGTTCGTAATTAGTTGCTATTATCAACAAATAAACAAGGAACAGGTATTAAGAGCTTCCGAAAAAGCAAATAGACAAACACGGGACTCGAACCACTTACCCTAGTCCTTACGACACCAATCGCCTAGCCTAGCAATACGAGCGCTTTTACGGACACAACCAATGAGCCATTCTAAAAAATGACTCACGGGGAGTGTCTTTCTCAAACGCTCGTTACAGCTAGACACAGAAACAATCAGGTAGGGTTCGAATAGTGTTTGCACACATGCTGTAAGCTTATTGTGCTTGTATATATTAGAGACGAGACAATATCATACATACACACATGTATACACATATAACAAACATGTATACATCATTCAAAGTAGCTTCAAATTTATTAAGATGAGCACACGGAGCCTCTTTCAAGAACCCCAGAGGAAGCAACAGAAGTAACGAATATGATCAACAAATAAACAAGGAACAGGTATTAAGAGCTTCCGAAAAACAAATAGACAAACACGGGACTCGAACCACTTACCCTAGTCCATTCTAAAAAATGACTCACGGGGAGTGTCTTTCTCAAACGCTCGTTACAGCTAGACACAGAAACAATCAGGTAGGGTTCGAACAGTGTTTGCACAAACACATGCTGTAAGCTTCGGCTTGTTTATTTGTTGATCATATTCATTACTTCCGTTGCTTCCTCTGGGGTTCTTGAAAGAGTCTCCGTGTGCTCTCTCTAATTAGTTGCTACAAATTAGTTACATACTAGCAATGTTAAAGAATGAACAGTGGATACAAAATATCGGACATCCCAGGAAATATATATGCGGATTATTTATACATATAGCAACTAGCAGTTGTACCAGTTATGCGTACGGTCGAGTTCTTAGTCCTATCGGAGACAAACGACAAAACGTAGCCATGTCCAAAATGGACACTAAAAAAATCTTGGCAGAGTACAAGAGTAGGTTGCAAGGCCGCTGTAACAGCAAAATTCAATAACAATATTAAAATAAATTCTTACACAAATTTTCACCATCTTTACTTTTGTAGGGGTACCCTCGCCGTTGCTATGGTGTTCGTGAACCGCAGATAAAGCCTAACTGCGTAAGAACGAGATCAGAGCACACATTGTTATTCACTGAAGTGCAATGACGACTGTCCAATCAATCAATCAATGATATGAGAAACAATAGATCAGGATATCTATAACATATCAAGTCAATATGTATGATTCTGCACAAACTATCTGCGATAACCACTGATAGGCTACTACCAATGACAGATAATAATGTGCTACCCTCTGCAAGCAAGATGAAGAATAAAACAAATTAAATCTACCCTAGAAGAGTCTTTGCAACCACAAATTATCAAAACCTTATTAGAAGATATTGAAAACAAACATTCAGATTTTCTCTTGCATACAGAAGTGCGTTACGCTGGTTGAGTAAAGATTTTTATAAGAGTGTTAAGCTTGATTGAAGAGATCCACAAATTTATCAGATCTAGAAATAAAAACTTTGATCAATTAAGTGCCTCTTGCTGGTTGATGAATTTTGTGGATTCTCACAGACATCACGGACAAATTAAATTCTTTGAACTTGAAGCTGCTGTAAAAAGTTAAACGCAGCTGTAATGACAGGCTCTGTAAACATGTAGATGGTGTCATTATAGACTTCGTAAATTAGTGCGAAACTGGTTTTGTAGATGTTTCATGTGAAAATGAAATTTCCCAAACATGAAAAAAAGTATTGAGTACAATGACTTTTGTTTGACTTTGTTACTAACTGAGCTTAAAGTATTTGAAGTGCAGTAGGATAGAAACTTGAGAAAAATTTACTAAAACAAAACCAAAAGTTGTGTTTAAAAAAATTAATCCTTCTGTTTTCCAAGTAACTTCATCAAATAGCTTGTTCTGAGCAGGACTTTGCCACACTAACAGTACTTTGGAGTTTCTCTCTCTCTCTATCTCTGTAATAGGCCTGATGTGTAGCCTCTGCAGTCGTCTTGCTCAAATCATCAGTTACATACCGAATCCATCTTCTCCGTGGTCTTCCTCTTCTCCTCTTTACAGTGAAGCCTCCTTCCATAATGGTCTTATCCAACCATTCGTGTCTTTATACATGTCCAAAATATTTAAATTGTCTCATTCTTATCTGTAGCACGAGCTAGTTTTCAATTTTGAGTTATTTCTGAAAAGATATATTTGTTCTCTTTTCTGTCCCTGGCATACACAGGACTCTTCTGTAAAACGTATATACAAAAACACATGTTTATCCACTGCCTTGTTAAATGTCCATGTTTCACACCCATACGTTGCCACTAGGAATAGGCTTGCTCTTAGCGAAAATAACAATAACAGAAGCATCAACTGTAAAACTAGTTCAAGTAAAGACAGAAAAACACTAAGATTACAAATGTTATCAAGTAAATGCCGAAGAACTAGGCCTACAGATGTGCCATCATTAGAATTACGTGGGTTTAATATAATATTTAACAGAGAAAAAGTTTAGTTTTTAACAGAACAATTATGTTACTTTCAAATAAGATAATACACAAGATACAATCGTATTTTGTAGTCATATTTGTGAATCATTGTTTCCGACATAACTAAACCAAAGTGCAGATCTCCACTTAATTAACTGATAAACATCTGAACCTGTTTCCTCTTGTGTGTTCATATATTGGCTTGTGTTATTTGTTGACATGATGTAAAGCCAGTACATACTCACTAGTTCAGTATATATAATAATATTTGTGACTTATCCTGTTTAGATAAGTGCACATGAATACTCAAAATATTTAAAAAAAAGTTAATTTCATATCCTTTACAGGACTTTGCGAATCAACCAGAGCTTTTAAACGCTGTTTGTGATTTTTCTAGGCATTATTACGTTCAGTAGTTTGCCATTGCTTTCTGAACAGGTGGTGCCATCGTCCTATTGTTAAAATCCACGCAAACAATTTGCAACCAAACTGTCCGCAGGGTGATTCGAACTCAGAACGTCGGGGTCAATAGACCGAGTCACTAACCCTTAAGCCACAGACGCCACCACTAAAAATATTACGGAATGAAAAAGTTAAATTAGTTGCTTAATTTTACCCACGAATCTAAATATAAATAATTTTCTTCCTGTTTAGATTAGTCACAAAAATTATAACATTGAAGTAATATGCGTTCGTTAATATATTTATTGGCACCGATGTTATAAGATACAATACGATTGTTGTTTTGGATGTCATCTGTAGTGTTGTAAAATTGAATGAAAAAATTACACTCTAATTTAAAAAAACTTTCACATTGTTTAAAAACTGAACAGATCTGAATGGAAAGGTAAGGAAATATTTTTAGTCTCTGTGGTGTGGGGTAAGGTACTGGCCTCTCGCTACAAATATTCCGCATAGAACCATCGAGATATTTTTTCAGTATAGGTGATATCTAGTTCCTAGTCCTATCGGAGACGGGCGATAAAATGTAGGTCCCGTGTTCAAGATGAAAACGTAAAAGAACCATCAGCAATTGAAAATTGACAAGAGTAGGCCGCAGAACCGCTGCCCGGGCAAAATCTATTTTAAAATATTATAATAAAATTCCTTAACGTATTTCATCATCTTGCAAATTACCTCGGCGATCCTTCCACGGAGTGCAGGAGTTAGTGCACTGCAGCTGCGATCTTCATGTAAAAGAAAGAAATCGGAGCAGACATTGTTATCCTTTAAAGTGCAATGATGATCATCGTATCAATCAATTAATCAATCAATCAATCAAATATATTACAGTTTCCTATTTATTTCCGTAATAGTTAACAGACTTTCAGCTATTAATAATAATAGTTGTAAATGTTAAAATTACACACTTTAAAACAAAGTATGTTGCGCATTATTAACATGATGTACAATTACCAAACATCCTTGAAATACAGTAGAAAATGGTAGTCATACCGCCTCTAAGATGCAAAAGAAGTATAAAGGCGAAGGATGCACTTCTTTGCATCGGGTTTCCATATGCTCGTCACTCTCTCAGAAATGGCACGTCATCTGCCAAGAGTACCGAACAAAGCACGAGCTCCGTAAATAATCTGCTTAACCAGAACGTGACCGAACTCACCTTCCCCTTCCGGTTTGATTATCACTGATGTAGAGACTTAAATGGCAACTTGGCAAGAAATTGTGGTGGCTGCTATAAAAATGGCGATCCGCGTCTGTGGTATCTCATGTGTATGTTTCATATTTTGGTGTCAGCTTTCAGTATCTCGATACAAGTCTTTGTCTAAGTTGAACACTTTTAATACAGCGCAAAGAGTTATGAAGAGAATAGGAATAATCAAGTAAATCTTTAACAGCAGGAAAAAGGTATTAGCATCCATTATGGTGGCACAGTTATGCTCAGAACAAGCAATTTGATGATGACCCAAACGTACCAAGGTATCGGATGAATACAACCGGCAGTACAAATGACTCAAATATAGACGGTCAACTAGCTCGATTAGTTTACAATATTGTGAACCACAGCGGGATACACGAAGAATGTGGTTTGTCGTTGGTGCTTGTAGCATAAACCTGCTAAACAGGACTGAGAACTGGTTCAACTTCAATACAAAATCGTCGATTCTGGTGGCTTGTAGTTGTACGGACTTTCTTTATGGGAACGAAATAACATAACTGTGTTTTCTTAGGGCGATACTTATTGGGTGTGATTACGCAGAACACTACAAACAACCAAATGAACAGTCACACAATATAAACGAGGGTGACTCAAAAGTAACTGACAGCAAATGTTGCATAACAGAAAGGTCAAACATAATCAATGACGTTTTAAGGCGTATTTATAAGCAGACAAAATTTATGACAATAGGAACACATGTCACAGGATACATCATTAAGAAAGTAAAAGTCTAGTACTAACTTTGTTGAAATTCTGAATGAAGTTCTTTGTTACCTAATTATATTGTTTATTAACTCATTCCATACCGATAACCACTTTGGTGGCACACAGATGTGCGCCAATATAGTAACTTTTCATATAGAGTCCTTTTTTTCTCTTTGTACTAAACCTTGAAAGTTGTTATCATAACTATAAATAGTAAAATAAATTCATATCAAAATTGTGTATTGGGTGTGATATCTACTCCAAAGAACGTAAACATGGACTCTGTGAGTGATAACAAATAAAGCGTTGCTAAACTATTGTGGTAAAAACTCGGTAACATCCACGGTAAGGTAAACTTTTTTTAAAAGAAAAGTGTTCATATCGTCGACCCCTCTTTCGTTTTATTGTTGGGGTTTGAAAGTATGTCCACCCCGATAATGGTATATGGGTTCCGTATTAGATTTTGTCAATCAACTTCCTCTGTTTGATACTAAAGCGTTTATGTTATACGTGTGCTTTTTGTTTTACTGATCCAGAAGCACTTGAGCTTTCAGCTCTTCGGCTCAGTGTCATGGACATCGTTACTCTTCGGTTCAGTGCCACGAACATCGTAAATCTGGAGAACCTGTGACTTTTCTGCCAGCGCGTGGAATTGAACCCGCACTCACAGGGGCTTGTCACCCGTCGTCTAACGCGCTACGAACACGCTGGGCAGGCGAGCATATGTGTGACTAGAGAAAGCAGTTATTGGTTGGTGTAATTTGTTCGCCCAAATTGCTATACCAATGTACCTTAGGCAATTTATGTAAAGATATGTGTATTTAAGCATCTCGGTAATTTTCCTCCAATATTCCGTCCTAAACACAACTGTCGATACACAAATAGCCAACTGCAGTGGTTGTCCCATATTACTACTAATGCAGTCTTTCTACAGGTTGTCAACTGTAGTCATTGTCCCATATTACTAATTAAGGAGACGTTTTACAGGTATCCAACTGTAGTCATTGTCCCATATTACTAATTAAGGAGATGTTCTACAGGTGTCCAACTGTAGTCATTGTCCCATATTACTAATTAAGGAGACGTTCTACAGGTGTCCAACTGTAGTCATTGTCCCATATTATTAATGGGGACGTTCTAAAGGTATTCAACTGTAGTCATTGTCCCATATTACTTCTTTGCGTATGTTCTTTACGACCAATTTTAATCACTCTTTGTGACATGTTTGATCTTTGCCAAGAATATGTATACGTTGCACATTGGTTTGGCCCATATTACTAATTAAGGAGACGTTCTACAGGTAGTGTTGATTCCATATTTTTTCTTGAAACCAACAAGGAAGTAGGATTTCGTATCATGTGTTACCTGAAATGCGAAATCTAAATATAATCTACACCTCAGCTGTGTATGTTTTCCCTCCACAACCCTTCACAAAAGCTTTGGAGGACACGCCTTTTTCTCAAGTGTTCTTTCTGTCAATTGCATGCTGTGTATGCCCGCATGTGCAACCCTTTCTCGCATGTGTTCGATGACATCCTATTTACATTCAGTTAACTAATGCAAACAGTTCAACCGTACAAAATCTGTTTGTATGATATTCTCACACAGTTTGTCAACTTAATTCAGTATTTAATAATGTGTTACAACTCCCTGCATCATCAGATACTTCAGTAAACAAGGTCACACAGTGGTGTGTAGATGTAAAATAAATAATACTGGGATGCTTTACAAACTGAATCACCAAAACATATATTATTAGTAACTATGTTAAGCTACACAATGTGGTATCATAGTTGCTAATGTGATGTTCATTATCACTATTATAATTATTATCACATATGATTATTTACAGACAGTTAAGTATACTGTATAAGTTTAAGTATATAACGTATACCACTGACTAACTATTATCTTGTTGTTAGACAACAAACGAGGCAGTGTGTTAAGTCAGGTTGTGTTTAGACATACACATAACACTATTAAACTAAGAATATTTAAATAACAAGTATTTACTTTCATTTTGTGAAGCAGAATGCGTTTTGGTTATACAAAAAAATACAAGGCTGATACCATAATTGTGACTTAGCAACACTAAAACACTGTTGTAGAAATGAAAAATTGCAAATATTTCACATTTTTGGAATGTATATTTTTACCCAATCTTTAACAACCGATTTATTAAGACTTGACACCTGTTGGTATGCCGTCTCACATTCTTCTTATAAACCTCAGTTGTATACGTGTCATTCTTGTCTGTTAAAATTAAATTGTTGGCTTCTCTTAGGGACTGCTAGAATAAGCAATTCATTTTATTAAATTGTACAATGTTAATAATGGTTTCGGGATGGATGTAGAGAAGTGTTCTGCTTTAAGCTCCCTCTAGTCGACCTAGTTTTAATGTTAACGATGTAGAGTTAAATCTAAATAAAATAATAAATTCCTACCAAGTTCGTGTTATCCATTCATTATCCTGAATAAAGTTGAACTGCTACTCCGTCTAAGGTAAACTCAACAATAACAGTCAGGCGGCAACAGTATGTGTATTCAGTAGTGGTTACACTGCTTACATTGGTTGGCGATCAATTCTAAAGCCTTCACGCTAACATAGAGACTACACGCGTTTCTCGTTCAGAATAAACAGGTCAACACTGAAGTCAGCCATATACACATAAACATCACACTTACGTTCATGTAGTGTCCAAGGCATTCGTGAAATGTTTACACACTTAAGATAATACGATCGTACATATGAAAATACACATCCAAATGAATCTACAACCAACCTGCTACAAAAATCCGTACTCCCGTTCAAACGCACAGCGCTCCTTCTTTTGATCTAATGTACACACATCAAGTCTTGTGTGTCAAGGTCATGAGATGCGTGTCAAATATTTTCGCGCTCCCCGTCCATCAACCGTTTTGAAAATATTTTGCAACATTTTCGCTGCAGGCTTTGCACTGTGGGTGAGAAAATATGCAAATAAAGATAGCTTTTGTTGAAATCTAAATCGATTTATCGATGGAGTATGTAACTGCAGCTTAATCACGCTAAATCTTCGTTTAGACAGCTGTTTCACACCGTCTCCCACCTCACGTATATGTGCAACAATGTCGATAAACTAAGTTAATACAATAGTTTCAAAATAATAACTATACACAATTAACGACACACGTAGATGAAACGGGTGAGAGTTAGAGCAAATATGAGGTGATTAATGACTTTTGCTGCCACCTCTTTTGCTCTAATATCATTTATTTGTTCTTCGCTAATTATTAGGGATGTCGGGGCCATTGATCTTTTTTTTCTGCTTCGAACGCTCAAAATCGATCACTCTTTGTGATTTGTATGTGATCCAAGCCCAAGAGAGATTGTACAAGGTGTTCAAGATAAAAGTAGCTTGTCAAGGGAGTCAATCTCGTATTTATGAAAAAAGAAGCTTCAATTATGACGAAGTATAGGTAAAGAATGCCAGTATTTTTGTGATGGTGTGTAATTATGGTGCCAAAAGGCGATGAACCAATGTGACCGAATGACAAGTTAACCAGAACAGGTTTAAAATAGTAACTAGACTAAAACGCAATGCCCTAACCTCACGAACTATGCATACACCAGGCAAAACGTCTATATTTTACACCACGAACGCGTATAAACCACGCATTGTATCTAGTTAATTAGTTCATTCTCTTCGAGTCATGTAATTCATTCTCTTGCTGTCGTGTCTTATATGTGACTTTTACAAGGACCCCCATACTCCTCCCTGTGCCGTCTTCATCTCAGAGACCCATGGTCATAGACACTCCATACATGTCTTCCATCGTCCTCCAAATTCTCTTTATTCTTTATTAATTTTTTTTCTATAAGTCCAAGAGATGACTATTCTCGCAGTTAAATCAGCGTTCATTCTATTAAAATGCAGCAGTCATTTACCTCTCATTCTATTAAAGACTATTTGTCATGCTTTCGAAATTGGTATCTAAGAAAAGTATACTGTTCTTCTTCTTCTTCTTCTTCTTTGGGTTCGTTCTTTACAACCAATTTTAATCACTCTTTGTGATATGTTTGATCTTTGCCAAGAACGTGTATACGTTGCACATTGGTTTGATAGGCCCGTAAACGCATATACTTCTACACGTTTAGGACACATGCATCCGATTTCAGCTAAACCTCCTTAGACGCCTCTTACGACATGCATTGCAGGTAACAGTGGTTATATTCTTTACACCCCAAATTTGGGCCCGGTAACCACTCGGGCGAGTATACTGTTTATTGCTATATTTTTCCCAAAATGTATACACTGTATTTACCCCCAATAAAAACGATTGTATTGAAGTTTCTATAACATTCTAGTTTTTTTTCTACAAATCTAAACATGGTTGACGCTTTCTGATCTCTGTAGTGCAACGTATGCCGGTCCGGTTGGAAAGATGGCTAGCCAAAGGATCAAACACTCCTTCTCCCAACCACCCGTCTCTCGCCGTATTAGTTAACTTAATATCACTGTCAGTAATTCATTAAATCATACATTCTCTTATTACAACATTAAGGGAAAAGAAACGCTTATAGTATAGTCAAAGTAATAGGAAAATTGTCCAAATAATAACTGTTTCATCAACTGCGAGAAAGCTGAAATTACGCGATGTCATAGTAAAGTGGTAGATATGACTAAAGAACATTCTAGCTGTCCACTGTAGACAGACTCAATTACAAAAATGTCATTTACAGACACCCCAGTGTCTCAAGTGAAAATGATTGTATGCGAGGCACTTATAGATGATGTGTACTTGTCAGATTTGAATGGACGGATATAATTCATCTAACAATCACGTGAAAATAATACGATGTGTTATAAAGATATTTTACACATGTTGTTTATTGTCTCAATCAAGTTGACGGATTCTTTTAGATATCTTCAGCCCAACAATGAATCTAACAATTGACAGAATGAACGGTAAAGCAAGGTCGACAATGTACGGATCAGACTTGAAGTCAGGGTCCGAACATTGGCGAAGGCCGATACTTTACGCTGTGTTTTATACGAGTAAGACGCCGTCCGAGGACAAGCTTATAAGCCCCGAGAAATATTTCTCACAGTCAGATTCTCCGAAAAGAGTTAATTCTTATTTTTCATGTTTGTTGGCCTACACGCTCTGATATAACCAATAAAAGGTTCGCCTTAGGTTGAAAGAGGCGTGCCTCGGCTTAAAGAGGCTTTAATCCCTACTAATCAAACAAACAATCTCACAGTCAGAACGGGCAAAACAGCGTAACTCAATGTCCTGGCGTAGATCACAAAGCCCAAATATACGGCAAAGCTGATCGAAAAGGCGTAGATCCGAGCCGACATAGTCGGCAGAAAGGATCGTACCTAGGAAAGCTCACTCTAGTAAATCAAAAGCTGGCTGAAAACGGACGAGCGGGCCTAGTCACCATGGGCGCACAATCGTCCCGACGTAGATCACTCCGTTCTTGCCAGTGGACCAATTATACATCACAATAAGAATGATCAAATTGGCCGTGAAGAATGAACAAAAGAAGAAGAAGAAATCAATCCGCGAGGCTGGTATAAAATCATCATCATCAGGTGCTGCGCCGGGTGGCGTAGGCGATCATGGATCTCCACAAATCTCTGTCTTTTGTATTTGACATTAACTCAGATGTTGACGCTCTACCAAAGTCAGGCTATCCAAAATTTTCTCTCTCTGTCTTCCCTTGTCTCGTCTACCCTCGATTTTACCGGTTGTCACAATGTGTTCTAAACCCTCCCTCTCATCACATGCCCGAAAAATGATGACTGCTCTTTCTTATATTGATGATAAGCTTTCTCTGTGTCTTGATCTCATTCAACACCTCAACATTAGTCATGTTAGCAGTCTATGGGATTCTCATCATTTTTCTATAAAACCACATTTCTGTGGCCCTCAGCGATTTTTCGATCTGTGTGTTCATTGTCCATCACTCGCATCCGTATTTCAGTATTGGTTCTATGTAGCACTGACTAACTCGCATTATGATCGCAACTGACACGCCTAGTTTATAAATTGTATGTCTCATAATATTTGCATTTAAAAAAAATCTTTAAAGAAATCGATTTATTTTTCATGATGGAAAAAAGCAGAAATCTAAATTTCTCTCATGTGTTTTGATTAATACAAATATTTTGAACCTATTTTTTAAATTGATATTCCTTTTCAGAAATGGTGCAATTATGTTTTTCCCTATTTACCGTTGCGCATTCTCAATGGCCTATGGTAATGGCTGATTTAACACTCCACGAAATGTATACATTTTAAAACCACTAACTCATAATTTGGTTTTTTTTTTAGCTTTCGAAAAATTGATGTTTGCGATTCCCTACATATTTCTTCAGGAAAAAAAAAACAGTTCAAATTTCAGAATTTAAGAGATTTGCTTTTGCAAGTTTATCTTGTGACACACAAACAGACAATGAGTTTTATAATTAAGATAACTTTTCCACATAGTCTGGGTTTCTCGTCCAAGTCTGCACAAGCGAAACAGAATCTCTTCCCGCGTCCCAACCACAACAGCCTCGTAAGCCAATTAATACCGAGAATCCTAGTCGACTTTAGTTCCGCACGTAACGACCAGTCATACCAGCTGGCAGGATGCACTGAGCAATCTAGGTCACCGAGACAGACCTGCGGTTAAGTAACCTCGACGCATAGGCTGGGAAAGAGGCATAGCGTTATATTGTGTTGTTGAAGTAATGAATCATTGAGACTACAGAATCAATAAACTAATAACTCTATCTATTAGACTCTCTATCTATATAATTTAATCATAGTTGCAGATACTAGTTTCTTTCACAATTACAAACTAGCTGCTGTCTTTGAGTTGAGAGTTTCTCTAAATCATGTTATTATTCTCTTCTTCTTCTTCTTTTGTCGTCACACTGCTACCGGGTTGTTGCCCAGTGTCGTGGTTTTCTTTTTTTGTCTTGCGCTGTTCTGGTGGCTTGTGTGATTGTTATCTTTGCTCTTTCACAGGATGCTGCCACGCCATCTAACCATCTTTTCCGTGGTCTTCCTCTTGCCTTCTTTCCCGATGTTCTGTTGTAGAAGACTCTGTATACTGTGGAGTTTGGATGCATTCTTATTAAGTGGTCAAACCACTTCATTCTTTGTTTATCTATATAATTCAAGCACGGTTTTGTGCCAACTTTCTTTCTTATGCTGATGTTGGTGATTCTGTCTTTTCTTGTGTTGTTGGTAACTTTTCTCAGGCAACGCATTTCACATGTAGTTTTTTTTTGTGACTGCGCTTTGCTCAATGTCCATGTTTGGCTCTGGTAACACAAAGTAGGTATAAAAATGCTGTTGATCATTTGTTTCTTAGCTGCCTGTGAAATTTTTGGGTGCCTTAACAATGGGGCTAGCTGGTAGGTTACAGCATTTGCTTTTGTACTCTAGCCTCTATCTCTCTATCTAGTTTTCCGTCTTCTGTGAATATGCTTCCTAAGTATTTGAATTCTTTCACTTGGTTTATTTTAGTGCCATTGACATGGATGTCTAGATTATTATGTTTTCTTCCATATTCATTATTTCTGTTTTAGTGTTGTTGATTTTCATGTCATGTTTCACACAATTATTGTTCAAAGTGTCAATATGATGTTGTAGATCTTGTTCATTTTGATGTATCAGGCACTGATCATCTGCAAAAAGCAGTTCATTTATTTCATCATTATCTGAATTCGACTCTTGAGTTATTTTATCCATATATGCAATAAAGAGTAGTGGTGAAAGGACACAACCTTGTCTAACACCTGATGTAATGGAGAACCAGTCGGTCATTCCTTCTGTAGTTCTTACTGTACTCTGGCTATCTTGATATAAGGCCATGATGTTACCTAATAGTTGTCCTTGGACGCCATATTCTTCAAGGATCTTCCATAGTTTGCACCTTCTCTTAGAGGATTAAAACCGAAGGATTGACTTTATTAAACAATGTTTCCCATATGTCTTGGTCCCTATTTCCAAAAATGACATGCTACCAGCCGAGAGTATTGCTCGAAACACGAACACCTCAGCTCCGGCAACAATCCTAAGGATATCTGTATGAAGTGCACTAGTGAACCGAATGATACGGTACGAATTCGACTATATGATATTCAGAATGCTAGACAAACGGCTTGATCACTTTGTCATATACGTATATATTACAGAGGGATGGATAGACACACACAGAGAGAGAGATGCAGTGTGAGAGAAAAGGTCAAAAATCGCTTCAGTGTCTTCAGGGGGAAATCATTGCCACTCAGTATCATCATATTCTTTGTTCATTCTGAAAGTGTTTACATCATAGTACGGTATCCATATATACATCTGGTTTTTTTCCTGAACAAACGAGTATTCTCGTGTTTGAGTCATGATGTACCACTCTTGAAAATGATTCAATTTTCTGGAAGCTTGTGCTACATTTCTGCTATAGAGACTTTTGGTTTTATTTTTGTTGTTGGTTGCAGCAATGTATTTCACATGAAATGCACGTTAACTTCATTCATTTCAAAGCTAAAAGTCTAAAGCCGAAGGATTGACATCATTGCACTGGGTTTTACACCATAGGGCGCAGTCTCTCTCCGCAGAAATGGCGCGCCACCTGCCAAAATTGCACAAAACACCGAACTCCGTAACTCTGACAACAATCATAGTGATCTATGCTCACTCCGCAGAATAAGTAGGCTCGCCACCTGACCAAAGTATTGCACAAGCACGAACTCCGTAACTCTGACAACAATCATAGTGCTCAGTCTCTCTCCGCAGAAATGGCGCGCCACCTGCCAAGAGTATTGCACAAAGCACGAACTCCGTAGCTCTGACAACAATCATAGTGGTCTATGGGGAAAACTGCACTCTAGAACAGAATGGCACAGTCAGGATTCGAACCCATGACCCATGGAACGCAAAGCAAGGGCGTAACTACCTAACCACAGAGACCCTTGATTCTTATCATACAAATAAGATTGTCAACAGACGTAAAACATCGCAAATGTATATGCAGAATATCAATCAAATATAAGAGACAATGTAGTTTTACGAAAAATAAAAAAACAATCGAAATCAATCATTTTTAGTCGATGGTTCATTTTGTCAGTCATTGGATATAACAGTTATTCAATGGACATCGGACAGGAAAACAAGACAAAGGAAACACGGAGAACAAATGTGGAAATGGAGTTGTATGATTATTGCCTGACGTGTCAAATAATTTATAGAAAAGGCTTGCAGAATAGCATTTATGAAAATCTTATTTGGAAGCCATGTCATAAAGGACACGATGAGGGTTTAGATAAAGATGATCATACTGTACTTGTGTGTGTCTGCTATTTTGTCCTTACGGGCAGGATGTGTTTTTCAGTCTATTGGACGCTTTTCAATGATGAGGGAGTCTTCAGTATTTTATAGACATGTTCAGGAAATTTTATTTTTTCCCGATCCAGAAGCACTTTAGCTTTTTAGCTCTTCGGCTCAGTGCCATGGACATCGTAACCCTTCGGTTCGGTGCCACGAACACCAGTAAATCTGGAGAACCTGTGGCTTTTTCTGCCATCCCGCGGAATTGAACCCGCACACACAGAGGATAGTCACCCGTAGTCCAACTCGCTACGAACACGCTGGGCAGACGGGCATGTTCAGGAAATATGAGAAGCGTTACTATTCTTACTGTTGTTAATTAACACTTGCAGAGTATACATAGTTTTGGGATGCATATTTGGTCAACTTTGTACCATGCATACATCACGTACAATTTTCCTGAGTTATCGGTATACCATTGTCATGGCCGTTTGAAAACCAATGAAATATTATCAAAGACTGCTCTAAAAACTGGGTGACCTAGTGAACCACCTTTCCGTCAGTTTAAGAAATGTTTACGTGAATAGTGTCACTTACAACAGACAAATGAAAGCTAATGGAATACCAGACAAAGAAGTGAAAATGTGTTGTTAACACAAGACTGCACATGACAAGTTGTTTGTGTATGGTTTTGTTTGTGTTGAAAAGAAAAAGTGGAGTGGGGAGAATTCTTCCTAAATAAAGGCATTTTTAAAAGCGTAAAATTTAAAAAAAACTCTGACGAAGAGATATATTTAAATTTTTTATCTTTTCCCGCATTCAAACCATTCGTCCATCCAACTATCTATCTAAGAAACGTATTATTTTCACGTATTACAAAAATTAATCTTCAAATCTTTGCGTGAGAAGAAGACTATGGAACAGCTAGTGTGTACTAAGAAGTTAAAGGAAGTCATAACAAAGAAAAGTATGTATCTTTGCTTCACATGACTTGTATTTTTCTTTTCTTTATCTGTGGCGATAATCTTCATTGTTAACTATACACTGATATGTCATTCTTTTTGTTTGATCCAATCTTCTATTAATCGATTCAAGTCCATCTCTGTCGCCATGTTATCGGAACACTTTGTTGATTGTATTCTGCATGATAACTATACACTTTGAATAAGAAGAACCAGACCAGCATATTGCTACCGAAGCAGGTTGACTAAGAGAATGATATGTCTTTAAATAGGAGAAATAGCTGCAGCTCGCACCTTTTTCATGTACAGACTTTTTTTCTAAAACGTTTATAATTCTTAAGAGCAAATTGGGTAAATATACTTAAAATATGTGTTTCTTTTGGTTTTAGTTGATATTATTTTTAAAAATGTGCTTAGTACTACAGATTATGAAAGATTATGGAAAGTTGCATCACTTAATTTGCTATGCACTGCAGCCCTGTTATCGGTTTTTTCGAGTGGAATTTCTGTAATTTCGCTAGAAATTTTAACTATGGCAACAACAAAATGAAAACAATCATATAACAGTAGTCATAAATACAGTAGTAATTGGGGAAAGACTTTTGTATAAGTCAAAAGATCTTCTGATGTATTACAAAACGCTTATTGTAAGTTATGCTACTGTACTGTCTTCTCTAAAGAGTGTGCCTCGCTGCTCCCAAAAATATATCAAAAACACAGATAGTGGACTTCATCAACAGGACAGAATAAATTTCAAGTGGAGAAGGCTTTGAATGCTTGTCCAAACTGAGCCCTATGATCATTTTAAACTGTGCATCAAGGCCTCTATTTGCAGAACTACCATTAATGCATATTGCTGGAGAAAACATCATTGCAATAAAGAACAATACTGAAAAATAATTTATGTTGATTGAAATGAAGAAGTCCCATTTAAGAAAGATGGATTTTTAACCGACAGGGAAACGTTTTTGGATTGGTGTTCTTCAACACGAGTTTTATAAAGAGCTTGCTGCCTTTGCTCTGACTTGTTTAAAATCTCCAGTTATTAATGCTATTATTAAGAGGTGTTCTCCTTGTATCATCAGTCAAAACAGAAGATAAAAATGAAAGCAACAGCTTCTAGAGGCGATTTTGAGAATTAGAACAGAACTGCTATTATCTAACAAATGTTGCAAGGATTTTAATGCCTCCTCTAATATGGTAAAGAACTTATCTACTGACAAAGTGTAAAGTGCTGGTTTCAGTGATGAGGATAGGGATGACCTTGATTTGGAGTTCTTCTTATGATGTGAGTATGAAAACAAACTGTTGTCTACTGGCTTATTTTTGGCCTTTTCCGGCCAGTGTTTGACCGATTATCTCAATTTTGAGTTGGCAACCCTGCTACCGACTTCAAAGAATATACTTCAAGACACCCTGAATATGATATCCCGAGACATACTCACTAGCCTAGTGAAACAACACTGAAGATAAAACTGCGTAGATCTATGTATGATCTACAAAAGACAGTGCGGTTTATACAAGAGATATTGTAATATATCGACAATATTTCAAGCTAAAGAAAGAAAGCGGTGGTGTGCTCAATCACAAACCCAAGAGTACATGGTTCAAATTCCACTGTGGGAAAGTTTGGAAGCAAATTCGTTCTGTGGGATTTTACAAAAAGTAAAAATAGACCTCTCCGTTTAGAAAGCAATGACAAACTACTGAACGTATAAGTGGTGCCTAGAAAAATCAACGACTCGTTTACTTTGGTTGATGGCTACGTTCTGTAAAGGATATGCTACGATTTTCATTTTCAAAGAAAGAAAGGAAGTTATTAAAGTTTTTATATTGATAAACTTGGCAAGAGTTTCTACTAGTGATATCATTTAAAACAAATCAATTAAAATTAGTATTTGTTATCTCTTTTATAGTTAATACTTCTTTATTGGTTAACATTTTGTATGACAATGTCAGTAACAGATTTCAAATTGTGTACCGCATAACCTTCTGTCATGACGTGCATAAAGTATATATCATTAACATAAGTAGAGGGTACTTATATTTCTGTCATGCCCTTTAGACACGTCAGTTTTCATAGTGTAGTAGACAGGAACGAACGCGTGATACTACAAGCATCGTTGTTTAATTTGTTCTTTTATGCGTCTTAAGTGCCATATTTCAAACCTCTTTTTCTTCTTTAGTGATCTCTGGTCATGTGCTTAGTTTACAGTGGACCCCAAACTGAGCAGTCAGCTTCAGATTTTTCAGGTCTCCCCAAAGCTTTGTGTTTACGTCGACTGGATGTAATCCTGTTTTCAGCTCACCCAGGAAAGGACAGTCTTGTATGACATGCTCCGGTGTTTGTACCGTCTGCTGACACTGACAGAGAGATGTTTGACTTATTCGTATTTCAAACAATAATAATCATATCATCATCATCAAGATGCGTATCCTTTATAGGACGTTGCTCTCTTTGCAGCGCATCTGACATTTACTCTGTCTCTAGCCAGTTCACCCACTTCGTCGATGGTCATATTCACGGTTTCTTTTAATGTGACCAAAGTATCATATATGTGTATAAAATATATATATATATATAATTATATATGTCTCTATCTCTTATTTCCACGAGTACTTTAGTCTATCTATTGATTTATTTCCCTCTAGAAAACGAACTTAAAGACATACCTCTATATCCTATTAGCTTGTTTTTAAAAACACTTTAACCCTTCTGAACCGATGTACTTGTTCATGGTATTTTGTAAGATGATACAAAGCCAATATATTGGCTAATTTAGTATACATTACAAAGTAAATGTGTCCGGAGGTATAGTAAAGTACGGAGTAAAAGGGTTAATGCACTCGTGTGTCGACCTCTACTCAAGCGTCGTTTCCTATGATCTCGTTTCCTTGGTATTTTAACTTTGATTATATGCACACTAAAAACTACCTTGTAACGCTGCGTTTTTACGCATAACATTTTTAAAGAAGGGTGCTTAAACATAATCTATGAAAATATTTTTATGTGAAGCACTAAAACACTATTTAATTTATGAGAATATGCAGAGTTAAAAGTTCTATTTGATCAATGCACCTGCTCTTGTACACAAAGAAATATACAAGTAACATCAAACGGATCTTGTGAGCAGTTTTGTTTATATTTAATGTTTTGGTTAGTGAGGTGAGTTGTCGATAAATTTGTGCTGCTAGAACGGTTTCTCGTGTGGGTGGTTTGTTCATTAAAAGAGTTGGACTGATATGGGGATTGGCCATGTGTTTTCTTTCTGTTCACGGAATGACCAATCCCCATATCAGTCCAAGACAAGCTATATGGAGATGTACATGAACTCCGGTTGACCACTAACTAAATTAAAAGTATACAAGTCGAAGTCTGAAAATGTTGGAAAAAGAAAAAAACTCTGTAGTAACCTTGTCATACGATTTCTGCTTTTCTCTTATAACTATCATAACGTAGAAAACATATTTATGAAAGAATGTATTTAATAATCGACGTTTATGTTGTTCTCCGTGTCTTAAGAGTCGTATATCAGGATTCGATTGATATATGAGTTAAAGATCCCAAGCTTTGTATTGTATTTTATTTCTTTTGATTTTTATGCATTTACTGTCTATATAAGGAACGACTCAAGTGCAACTAATTACCAATGGCAAAACATATAAAAGTGAAGTTAAAACAATGTCTGGCTCGTACCAAAGGTGAAACATGTAAAAATAAAGTGAATGTATATTTGTTAGGACTAGAGACCATATTTGTGACAAGAGACTCATTATCATGAAATACAGAGAATACAATGTAGACCTTCATGCATGTTTCATAGACTATAGCAAGGCTTTCGACCATATACAGCACCAGAAAATGTGGAACATCATGAAATGCATGCTTTTTCTAACACACATAATACAGCTCATATAATCTCTATATCACGAACAACAGGCAACCATTAAAATAGGAGGTGAAATAGCTGAATGGTTCGAGATTCAAAAGGGGTAAGACAGGGATGTATTTTGTCACCATACTTATTCAACATATGCGGGGAGAACATTATGAGGAATGTAAAGACGATGCCAACTATGTGAATTACGATCCTTTCACTATAGGCGGAAAATCCATATCAGAGCTGAGATACGCAGACGATACAGTATTATTATCCACCAGCAAAAGAGGTTTGTAAAACCTAATCGTGAAATCCTTTGGATGTTCAGGCCTTCTTTGTTTTCCTTCGCTGGCCATCGGATATCCATCGCCTCCCATGTATATTCAAATATTCTAACAGAATTCGAGGAACGATTTTTGGGCTTACCTGTGAGGATAAGATTAGGAATATCAGACTTCAAAAACTCACTGGTATGAAAAACATACAATCTTCTTCTTCTTCTTTTATCGTCACACTGCTACCGGGCTGTTGCCCAGTGTCGTGGTTTTCTGTTTTGTTTTGCGCTGTTCTGGTGGCTTGGGTCATTGTTATTTTTGCTCTTTCACAGGATTCTGCTATGCCATCTAGCCATCGTTTTTGTGGTCTTCCTCTTGCCTTCTTTCCCGATGTTCTGTTGTAGAAGACTGTATACTGTGGAGTTTGGGTGCATTCTTATTAAGTGGCCAAACCACTTCATTTTTTGTTTCTCAATGTAATGCAAGCAAGGTTCTGTGTCAACTTTCTTTCTTATGCTGATGTTGGTGACTCTTGACTGTTCTGGTGTTGTCGGTAACTTTTCGCAGGCAACGCATTTCACATGTAGTCATTTTTTGTGACTGCGCATTGCTCATTGTCCAAAAAAAAAACATACAATTAATTAACAAAAAAAGACGATAGGGATGTATTAAAATCTGTCTTCAGAATGAGCAAAAAGACCAGTCAAGATATGTTATACAATGGACACTACAGGAAAAGAAGATACAAGGAAGACAATAAGCACATGGTGACAAACTTTTGAATTAGAGAATTAAATACATGCGTAAGATTAGGTTTGAAGTAGAAAGAATGCTCCAAGATCAAATTCAGTAAACATTTATCTGTATCTGCCCTATGGGCTGCTGTGTGAGACAAAGACTGATGACGATGACGACTTTGAAAGCTCCGTAAAGTCTTTTGCATTATCTGAATGCGGAAACATGTGTCATTCTAAAACCAACTGATTTTAAGTACACACATTTATATGCAGCTTTCCGTTCTCATTTGAAGTCTTTTTGCTCCTATTTTCATATTGCATCTTCAAATCTAGTACTATTTGTACCTATCTTTGTTTGTATGTATCTAATTAAAATTGCAATTTTCATTCCTCTATGTCTATTAATGTCGTTTTTTAAGTATATTTAAAGTCTTCTTTCCCTTATTCTTCTATTTATTATTTTGATTTGACTATGCTTACTTGTATAGCAGTTCACTTATTTAGATAGCAATTTTGATTGCACAGGAAATTAAAAAAGAAATTATGATACGAATTGGCAAGGCAACATCAGCTTTTAAAAGTCTAAATAAAATATGGAACTGTAAGTTATATAGTATTAAAACTAAATACGAATTTTCAATTCAAATGTTGTATCAATCCTAACATATGCCAGCGAGATTTGGAAAATGACTAAAGATATAGAAAGCAAGTTGAATGCATTTGAAAATAGATGTCTGCGAAAAATAATGAATATAAAATGGAACGAATTCAGGAGAAGTGATGAAATCAAAGATATGTCTGGTCAACCACTAGTGACAACTGTTATAAGAAAGAGAAGATGGAGATATGTTGGGCACACCTTGAGGAGAAATGATCAACGAATATCAAAGCAGGCATTGAAGTGGGATGCAAAGGGTTCAAGAAGAGAGGACGACCTAGGGAGACCCTGAAACGAACTTTGCTGAGAGAGGCAGAAAATATCGGTTTCAGTTCCATGGAGGAGATTGAGCGAGTTGCCCAGGATAGAGCGGTATGGAGAAATTACTTGCAGGCCCTATGTAACGTATAACGGTACGAGAGGATTTATTATTATTGTGCTTACTTGTATTCTATTTATAACTGTTTTGAATTCTGCTAACATAATTTTTGGCTCTAAGAACTATTCCATAATAAATATATTTGTTTCTTTCTATAGCATTACAACTGCTCTTTAATTATTCGTTATAAGATATACTTTATATTACTTTGTCTATAACTCTTTTTCATCTTGTCGTGAAGCCAGCACTACTTCTCTTGTGTTTAATTTAATTCTTCCTATTTATTTTTATCAGATTTCTTACAACGCCTATGTTGTAATTCTCATTTCCTGCAGCCACATGTTTCTTTGTTTATTTCAAGTTCAAACATTACATGAACCAAATGGGAAGATTTTCCTAGTTTAGAGAAAGTAAGTGAGAAACTTTGGTTTTTTTCGTCTTCCCATGAGAAGTGTCAAGTGATGTTCTCCAAGAGAGCCTTCTTCTGGATTGATGGTTGTAAATTTGTTCTTGTTATAGTTGTGTACATTTCATGTTTGTTGAGCATTTCGCTTAGATTTGTTTACTTGATGGGATAGCCAATCTCCACACATTCAAGCATCTCTACAACATGTACACATTCTACTACATTTAAACATTCTACAACATGTACACATTCTACTACATTTAAACATTCTACAACATTTAGTATATTCTGTTACATTTAGCATTCTGTTTACTTCATATAGTATTATATTACATTTAGTATTGTAGTACGCAAGTACGTACGTACGCACACACACACACATATATATATATATATATATATACAGTGGCACATAGAGATATCCAGGAAAAGACCTGCCGCCTTAACCAATATAGTGAGATGGTTGGGCTGAAAATAAATCAGAAGAAAACTGAGTAATGACTCTGAACATAGCAACCCCAGCACCAGTCAAACTAGAAGGTAAAACCCTCCGAGATAAACCGCATTCACATACCTTGGAAGTGTTATTAGCAATGAAGGAGGCGCTGGATCTGACATTAAAACAGACTGAGTAAAGCACGAAGTGCATTCATGACCCTTCAGACGCCTGAAATCTGCCCAATACAGCATCAGAACCAAGACTAGTATCTATAAAGCTTGTGTGTCAACTTTGCTGTACGGATCGGAATGCTGGAGAATGACAGAACAGGATATGTCCAGACTCTCCGCCTTTCTACAACTTGTCTGCGAAAATCTTACCGTGTACTGGCCGACTACTATCTCGAATCAAGAATTGCTTGCACGATGCCAACAAGAGAATATGGGCACTATCATCCGAAGACGACGCTGGAGATGGATTGGACATGTGATGCGCATGGAGACTGGCTCCGACACGAAAACTGCATGAGATGGACTCGAGGGTAGGCAAACGTGGAAGACCCAAGACGACTTGGAGGAGAACGATGAGCAAGAGCTGAAGAAATGAATCATGTTGGAACACAATACAGAGGAAGGCCATGAACAATAGATTGTGTGTATCTATGTATTATATTACATTATATTGTACGTCCAAGGCGTACCACACCATATATATATATATAAAAAAAGATACAGTGGCGGCTCGTCATTAAGGGCCAGTGAGCGGGCCCACCAAAAGTAATGTATAGCGTGTATTTATTATTTTATAAACTAAAATATAGCAACCAAAATCCATGAGGTATCCGGAAAAAAATATCTGGCCCCACCAACACAAATTATCACGAGCGCCACTTTTATTATATATATATATATATATATATATCATCATCGTCATCAGTTGCCGTCTCCGCATTGAAGTTTGGCTGCAATGAATCTCCAGCATCCTCTGTCTTTGGCCTTGGTGTTGCCCTCCTCCAGACTATATCATGTCAATTTCTTTTTTTTTCTTTTCCGATCCAGAAGCACTTGAGCTTTTCAGCTCTTCGGCTCGGTGCCATGGAAATCGTAACCCTTCGGTTCGGTGCCACGAACACCGCGAATCTGGGAAACCTGTGGCTTTTCTGCCAGTCCGTGGAATTGAACCCGCACACACAGAGGACTAGTCACCCGCAGTCCAACGCGCAACAAACACGCTGGGCAGACGACCGTCAATTTCTTTAAATTTCCCTCACATTTATCTTTCGGTCTTCCTCTTGCTCTTCAAATTCAACTTTCCCATCTAGTAAAGATTTTATCATGGTGTCATGCCTTTTTATGTGCAAAAAATACTTTAATTGTCTGAATTTTATTTCTCTTAATAGTTGTTTCTTCATGCCTATTTTCCTAAAACTTGTTTATTTGTCTGTTTTTCTGTCCATGAAACCCTGCCTATTCTTCCATATATCCACATCTCAAATGCATCAATTCTGTCTTCTAACTGCTTGTTCATTGTCCATGTATCCGAGCCATATATTAATATAGGGTATATAAAGCATTTGATCATTCTCATATATATTTATAACACTATGAATAAATGTAAATGCAATATTATACTATGTAGCTACAGAATCTTATTTCACACTATCGCATAAACATCTTCTCTTTATTCGCTCTACATTAAACCTTGTTAAATCACTCTTGATCAGTATGTGTTTGACGTTCAGTGTAGGTTTGTTGCGTCAGTTGAAGCATATACATAATTCAATACTGTGTTTACAAATTATGACAAATCACACTTCGACAACAGGCTTATAAAACGACAGAGTGAAAAAGTTCTTTATGTTATTCGTATTCAGATTTCTTGTACGTTTGTATTGGTCGTCCATTTGTGTTTCATTTAGCAGTGTGTTTGCTTGATAAGGCTTGTCGATCGATTTTCAGTAATGCACTAGTACTGTATACTGTTCCAATCAAAAGTTACGCAGTTCATATATCCTGCCAAGCTTTCGTTACGAATGCTATTTCGTCCAGGCTCCACCTTCTTAAGTAAGATCCCCAAAAAATAAAACTGACTTAGGGGAGTTCATCCACCTAGACGATCAGAGACCCGTTAGCTTTGGACTTGTCAGTTAAAGTTTCCCGGTGTACACTATTTGAAGGAGAGGTTGGCTTATGAGTTGTACGGATCATCAGCAGACTATTCATTTTAACGTTTCGTTATTCCTAATAAGGATTAGCTAACCCCAACTTTGCTAGATTCAGAATCAGGAGCAGAACACACATTGTAGACCACACAACAAACAAAACACGCAATTTTATAACAGAAAGGTTGACAAATATACAGAGAGTAGATATAAGCTGATTTTGCTATTTCTAAATTTGAATTGGCTGTGTTATTGTACATTAGATATGACTTGAACGACATACGACATCCCAAAGATGGAATAATACAGTTCAACTAAAAAGGTGAATTTTCAATAATACGACACCTGATTGGTACGTGGTAAGGGGAAATACATACAGTGTTTAATGTGAAAGTTATTCGACGTTTAATGTGAAAGATATACGATGTTTAATGTGAAAGTTATACGATGTTTAATGTGAAAGTTATACGATGTTTAAATGAAAGTTATACGATGTTTAATATGAAAGTTATACGATGTTTAATGCGAGAGATATACGATGTTTAATGTGAAAGTTATACGATGTTTAATATGAAAGTTATTCGATGTTTAAAATGAAAGTTATACGATGTTTAATGTGAAAGTTATACGATGTTTAATGTGAAAGTTATACGATGTTTAATGCGAGAGATATACGATGTTTAATGTGAAAGTTATACGATGTTTAATGTGAAAGTTATACGATGTTTAATGTGAAAGTTATACGATGTTTAATGAAGAGATATACGATGTTTAATGTGAAAGTTATACGATGTTTAATGTGAAAGTTATACGATGTTTAATGTGAAAGTTATAAGATGTTTAATATGAAAGTTATACGATGTTTAATGTGAAAGTTATAAGATGTTTAATGTGAAAGTTATACGATGTTTAATGTGAAAGTTGTACGATGTTTAATATGAAAGTTATATGATGTTTAATGTGAAAGTTATACGATGTTTAATGTGAAAGTTATAAGATGTTTAATATGAAAGTTATACGATGTTTAATGTGAAAGTTATACGATGTTTAATGTGAAAGTTATAAGATGTTTAATGTGAAAGTTATACGATGTTTAATGTGAAAGTTATACGATGTTTAATGTGAAAGTTATAAGATGTTTAATATGAAAGTTATATGATGTTTAATGTGAAAGTTATACGATGTTTAATGCGAGAGGCATCCAGGGTTTAACTATTAGAGATGTTGAGTACCTACCAAATCAACATTGATAGTGGATACCTCATATCCTATGATTAAACATGAAAAAGCTTAACATGAATGGAACACAGCAAATTTAACTCTGCCGACTTCCTTACACACACACATACTAAAATCTATAAAACTGCACAGTGCATACACATGATGCAATAAAAAAAACCCTCGCTATACATGTTTTCAAAGAAACCACACCTGAAGTTTATCCTAAGGTGCGAATTAGGAAAATGAAACCGGAGTCCGCCATTAAAATATCGATGTCGTTATAAACGAAACGTGTCACAGAAGCCCATGCAGTGAACCATGTCGAGCAGTGTAATAAAAAATATGTTTCCTAGTAAGGACTAGGCGTCAACATATAGGACACATATTTTCAGCTTGGTTTTGCACATATACTTGTGTTGTAAATGCCGTTAATGCATATAAGAGTCATTCATACATGAGTCACGATCTATCACTTCAAGATGTGATTTGTCTTGACTTCGTAATAGTTAATTCTTTTTTCTTTTTTTGCAGATCAACATTGGCCACCACGCCCTAAATAACCAAATCTTTATCGTTCTGTGGTGAAAAAAGTGCGTCGTCTTTGTGAGAATTTCATTCTGAAACAAACTATCTTGGCAAGTACAAACATTCCCACATATGCCACAGACAGCACAACTGTCGTATATTATTGAAACATAACACATATGCGAGACTTTTAATGGTATACGTGGTCATTGAAAAGTGAATTTCATGTTTCAGTAGATAAGAATTATCGGTTTTACAGTGTAGCATGCATACAACTACATCGATATATACAAAAATACTATACATATACACACACACACATATATATATATATATAATTTACCTGCTAAACTGTTATAAATAATCTAACTTGGACATCAAGGAATAAGCGACATCATCTGCTACTGATCTAGCACACTCTTCTAATACAAATTTTGAGCAACCATTCTCAAAGGTCGTTGGGATACCTGATAAAATCAAAAGGATAAAACTACGAACATTGACTCCCGTTACCTGCAACACTAACGTGGAAAGGATATAATTGTGCAGATCTATCAAAACAAAGAAAGATAGAAATCAACGATTGAAGAATTATAATATCAGAAAAATAACGACAGGATACAGATGAGAGAAGATATAGTAGGCGTGCCTAGAAGCATAAAAGGAGTGTAAAAATAAGAGATGAAGAAATTGAAGAGGAAAGGTGCAAAGGGTTGGATGATACTCTGAAAGGAATGATAAATACCAGAGGGTACTGACATGGTAAGTAAACTGATCATGAAAGAAATATAAGATAGGAATGTATGTGGGAAAGGAGTTCAATGACCAGGGATTAGGGGGCAGAAGGAGACAAGCATTCGTCTCACAAAGGAGAGAAAAATTACTAATCTGAACAGATTAACAGAATAAAAGGAAACTGAACATGAAAGGTTGTTTCAATAAAATGAACACGTGCTAATGCGATGATAAAATACAGAAGCTTTTTTGCATAAGAATACAACCCGCATTTTGTATATGAAACCGATTCCATTGTTGCTATTGGTTCCACTTCAGTTGAATGTATTCACTGCGACGCTCGCTGGTGGAAGGAGAAAACTCATGTTATATTCTACTGAAAGGGCAAAGTAAAACCTGGACCACTACAGAAACATAGAATTAGTTTTTACCTAGAACAAACAACCTTATAATAGAGTTTCTACAAACCACCTGAATATATAATAACGAATTTCAAACGACTTCATTTGGAGCCCATATTGTATCTAAATGTGAGGTAAATTTCATGCCAGTTTTAAAATTCAATGACAATGTTATAATTTGGTCAGATCGTTACTTCAACTTTGTCGATAATCAATCAGTTATCAGTTAATCAATCAAACTTTCTACAAATATATTTCATAGATACTATGGAATCACAAATTAACCAACACTGCAAAATTTATCATATTTTAAGACAAGGTACCGTTAATGAACCACAGAATAGTCTGCTTATACAACAACAATTATGTTAAACGTTTCAATGTGGCAATGACGACAAAACCTGGAGAAAATGTCGAAATCATCATCACAGCTGACAGAAATCTAACTAAAGAACATTCTGGACAATGTAATAATCCTAACTCTAAACAAAGTTGCTATTCTAATTGCAGGCCAGTAATTAGTTCAGGAATTTTAAAATAAGACAATGTTACTGAAACAAGAAATCGAAAAAGGGGGAAAACTGCAGTAAAACTTGGTAAATAGCGAAACACGTACAAACAAAGTACTATAGTTTTACAAAATACAGAAACAGCGACGATAAACAGCAACGTTTCGACCAAAAGGCCTTTATCAAGCAAACGACACAATACGAGTGACGAATTTCAGAGAACACTTACAAATGGACGATAACGGAAACATGCAAATTTATCTAATGAAAATCTGGGAATAAAAACGAATAACGAAATGAGTGCAACACAAAACTAGAAGTGGAAAAGAAGAGAAACAATATACAATCAAGTAATTAGACTCAACAGACACTTACATAAGCTGAGAATTAGTCAAACAGCTCTCTGCCAAAACAAGTGATGGAAGACTGTCCTCTTCTGGATGAGCTGAAAAGTAACGTGTGGACACACCATGTCGAAATGAAAACTAAGCATTTGAGGAAATCAAATGCTACACAGATACAGAGGCCACTGGCAATAATCGGTTATTTTGTCAACATTATTTTAGTCATATAGGTCAGGTCTTATTGTCAACATGAACACTTACATTCAAGTCACCGAAATAATTATTTACTTTTTCTTAGTGGTTTAAGCATCTAGGAACTTAAAACCTTTTTATTTATATCATCGCTGAGCGTTGGCGGGTACACTCTGAAATGGTTGACAAACATAGTAACAGTAATGGAGACTAAGTGACATGGGTCGTTCTGTGTCTGTTTGAAATGATTGCACTATACTATCTGTCATTCGTGTAAAGATATAGTGAATTCTATCTCAGCAATGTCGTTATCATAATTAAGTTAGATAATGAGAAGACTGATAGCAACGTTATGTGATCATGTGCACATCGGTGTACTCACTCGTTAGTAATTCTTTTTTTTTCTGCAGTCGTCTAAATACTGATGTCGTTGCAAGAATTTTTGTAGTATCTGTTTTATTTGTTTTATATAGCATGTTTGTAATGTTTATGGACCATACCACTAGACTATCATAGATCTCCACAAACTTGTATCCTTGGTGGTGACTTTCATTTCGGATGTTGACACTATTCCGTGCCAAAACGCCAGATTGAGCATAATTTTTTTTTTCTCTATGTTATTCTTTGTTTCGTCTCACATTAATATTTCTGGTTGTCACAACGTGCTCTAAATTTTTTTTAAATATTCTTTATTTATATCGATATTCAAGACATCAACATTAGTTACTTTAGCAGCCCATGTGTAAAACCACATCTCTGTGAGTTCCAGAGCTTTTTTTATATGTTTACTTATTCTCCATGATTTATATTCATATGTTCGGGGCGCATCGCTCTCTCTTCACTCTTATTCCTGTTGTGTCTTTCAGAGTTCGAGATGTGAGAAAGCTCTGGCAATACCATCGAATGCGCCTCGTATATGGGTTTTACTACCGGCTCTGATATTTCTGCACGCTATCGTTTGTGTGGTGACCTTTGACCTTGAAATCTTTGTATCTATCTGCATATTAGTGCTTGTTTAGATGTACTATGTAGTATAAACATGTAACATGACATATCATTAGATTTATTATTTCTTAATATTCGCTATACATGATGTTGTTTCTAACAAGTCTCTAATAGTCTTTTCTTTTTTTAAAACTGTATTTTTCATTGCTACACCCATTATTTTCCGCAGGCATTTCATCTCTGTTATTGTAATTTAAACAAAATATTTTTTTTTATTTTCTGTAAGTGTCCAATGTTGACACTGATAACACAACGTTGAGGGGAAGATTGTATTGCATAAGGCTTGTTTTGTGTGTAAAGATACTTTTTTGGTGCATCTTTCACTAAAAAACTTGTCATGCTTTCAATACCTACTAATTTTTTCGTCTACAGTGATGGGCAGGTACCTGTGTGAAACTGCTATATTTTTATCACATTTTTTTCTACCGCTCAACAAAATAGATAATATTATTATGCACGTTGTGTCCAGACTGCGACAACGTTTACATTTCAGTATTATTGCAGCCTCCCACGGTTTTCTCAAGTCTGATGCGGTCGGACCACTCCAGATCTGTACGTTTTCGTACATCGCCTTAGTCTCATTCTCAGTTATTCTTAACAATGGAACATTACTGTTATTTTCTTTACTTACAATGACGTACATAACAATAGGACACTGGAACTGATGTCTTACCGAGCGAAGGAAACAACCATATGAATATAATAGTAACTATTTCAACAGCACCAAGGGAGATGATTATTTATGAAGACAATCTACTCATTGCGGATAATAGAAGAGAATAAGCATTCTATAAGTCTTACAGTATTATCAGTTAGAAATAATCTCTCTCCCCCTGTTTAACCTCTGCTACTGGTATGTCTTAGTTTTTCCACTGGTATGTCTTAGTTTAAGACATTGTAGTCATTAGATCAAACGTATTCTCGAATTGAATAGCCCACAAACATGATGCAGGTCTACATACCCGTTTTGACCTCAGAGATTTACTAACTCAGATCCTCATTACCCACGATGTTATATCATATCTCTTTTGTTGACAGACAATAAATTCCTCGTAATTGTCATATAAGTCATTATCTAATATTTGAGATTCTAGTGGTTTAGAAAAAAACAACAACTGCAGGTAGTACAACCCTAACGGAAATAAGTTAGCTTGAGAATTATATAGTGCAGACAATTTCAGGGAAGCTGGGTTGATGTCGCGCGTCCTATGTGACCTTAGAGAAGACAGTGACAACCTTGACCCTGTACACTATCAAAAGGATAATTAAAACAACATATTACGTCTTCTAAGATGGGTATTACATGTCGCTTGCGCCGAGTCTAAATGGCAATGATAAAAAAGGTACATGCTGATAAGATCACATGCCTATACGATCGATTGGAAGATGGCGTAGTTACACCGATACCTTTCACTTGAGAATTGTATGGTTACACCGTGACATATCTCACTAAAATTTGTTATGATTACAATAAGATACGATGCTTGGAATCTTACTAATATGTTTATATTTACATTAAGATATGATACTTGGAATCTTACTAATATGTTTATATTTACATTAAGATACGATGCTTGGAATCTTACTAATATTTGTTATATTTACATTAAGATATGATGCTTGGAATCTTACTAAAATTTGTTATGATTACATTAAGATATGATGCTTGGAATCTTACTAAAATTTGTTATGATTACATTAAGATATGATGCTTTTATTTGAAATTGTTGCGTATAAACTTGATAGTTCAGAGTGATGATATTGTATGATAAATACTAATATGAGTTTCGCAGAGTTAGAAATGACTAAGTCAAGACTAAATCACTAGTAACATCTGTTATAAGAAGGAGATGATGGAGATATGTTGAACACACATTGAGAAGAAATGATCGACGAATACTAAAGCAGGCATTGAAGTAGGATGCAAAAGGTTCACGAAAGAGAGGACGACCTAAGGAGACCCTGAAACGAATTTTGCAGAGAGAGGCAGGAAATATCGGTTTTAGTTCCGATTGAGATTGAGCGAGTTGCCCAGGATAGTGCAGTATGGAGAAATTGCTTGCAGGCGTATGTTACGTATAACGGTACGAGAAGAATTATTATTATAGTTGAGGCTTGGCCGACTCGAGAGCTGTTACGATAAGAAAATAAAACCCACTTGATCAGGGTAATTTGATAGCGAGACCACGCGCCTACGAAGCAAGTGTAATAATCACTATGTTATTACGGCTCTTCTATGGTTAAGTTGGTTTTAATTCTAAATTATTCAGCTTTAAAATGTACAAAATATAACATACACTGCAGCAATGGCTTCTATATTAACACCTAGCTATTAACACGTCACTCAATAACTATACTACAAAAATTAACTTTGTCCGGGGCCAAGTATGACAGACCGTTATTAATATTTATTTAATTGAGTAGAAGGTTGTGAATGTCTGGTGCTAAATGTGGTCTTTTCTTTAAATACATACTTTTAAAACAAATACAAACTTTTAAAACAGGAAAGATGAATCTCTGATCCCTGTTTTATTGTTTGGCACATACTGTCGTAGTACAGTAATTATGTTTAAATCTTTGTAACCTTGGTGTGATAATTGCATCCTAGCTTTACGTTGTAAATCTGCATACTACAAAAAGGTCAGTAGATCAGGTCGGTACACGTAGCAGTGAATGTTTAAAGTTTGCTAAGTAATATTTTGATAAAAATATTTCGAAACAAAGATTTTTCAGAGCAATAATTACTATACGTAGCTTAAGAATCTATAATCAGCTGTAGACACACCCATACAAACGGATAGTGAACTATATTTATAACAGCGGTTGACTGTACCCAGGAGTGGGAAAAGAATGAGAAGAGAGAGAGAGAGAGAGAGAGAGAGAGAGAGAGAGAGAGAATAGATGAAACATGGTTAACTTAAAAATATCATAATGTTTAAAAATTCAGAACAAATTATAAATAAAATGGGAAGCTAAGTAACAGACAGGTTAGTGTAATCATTTAACAACTCGTTAGATTCAATGTTACAGCAGTAAATTAGATCGCAGCATATAGAGTCCGTTCAAAAAATCGTTATTTAATAGTGTCACAGATAAAGCACATTGGGAGAGACGATGTTATATTTTATTCCAAAATATCTACTGTTGTGAAATATTGTTTGGAAACAAATTGTAGTTTTGAAACTAAAAGTATTTAATCCTTATAAGTTTACGTTTTAAGATTGAGAAGTCATATCTGAGACATATATAACTGAATCTATTTCATACGAATAATCAGGAAAAAAGAGACATGGGGTGGTTTTACATCGGTTAGGTAACAATATATATCCACGTTTGAATCAACAAGTATTTGTTTAAGGAATGAACAAACGAAAAGGAATAAAACACAGCAAATGAGATAGTAGAAGTAAGCATCATAGTCAGAATAATGTGGGTTACGGACACAAGACTACATCATTGCAGTTTGTTGATAAAGATATTGAAGAGGAAAGTCAAATCTTGTCCTCAAAATAAATATATAAAACGGATGTGACTGGCCAAAGTACGCAAATAATTTAGTCTCTGTAAACTGTACAGAACTAAGAAAAACTATTTTTGTGTAAGGAAAGAAGATATGAATAAAAAGAACATATTGCAAACAAGATAATTTTGGTAGGAGAGTTAAATAAGAGAAAAACTATCATGACTAATTCCACATATTGTAAGTGAGTACAGATTGGAAGTAAGTGAGCATGGAAAATGCCATAACGAGACGGATTAACGTGGCGTAGATGTCATAGAATAAGAACTAGTAATCCATTATGAATAAACATTCTCATAGTAACTCAATATATGTGAACAATATATAGCAACACACACAAAAACATCAATGTATTTTAAATCCAACATCAATAATATCAGAGTAGTGTTCAGTATTTAGAAACATCATGGATTTCTGAATTGTTAAATCTCTTACTTTACTGCTGTAACGCACCGTATAATGCGTATTAATTTATGTTAAGAAACTAACACAAAATTCAACTATTCATATGTGACCAATTTATGTTATCTTCTTATCTCACATACAAACATCAGATATGTCCATAATGAAATAAGCACTTGTGGATATTTTTGAAAAGAAACTTAGAGATGAGCTGAAAGGCAAGAGAGACAAGTATAAAATCAGAAGTTGTCACAGTAAAACACTTGACGTCTGTAAAGACAAAAAACACCATATATACTCAGGAATAATGGGTAAAGAAAATGTCTCTACTGAAGGTTTATATAATAGCATCAGTAGTATCGGAGTAGATAATCAGACTTTAGCTATTTTTACATGGATCATCTTTACTGTTGCGTGTCAAGCGGCTGAAACATTTGGTATTGTTACCAATATCATCAACATTATATGTTTTGTCAAGCAAGGTCTCAACGATCCAGTGAATATTAGTCTGTTAGGTAAGAAATCAGTTATATAAGGACTTCTAGTGATTTATCTTAAATCTTTTGTGAAACAAGGTCTCAAAGATCCATGAATAGGAGTCAATTACATAAGGAATAACCAAGTTAGATACAAATAAAATTCAGAGCTTCGTCAACGGATATCTTCGGCGTTTTCTCAGACTGAGATGGTATGACAGAGCTGCAGACATAAGAACAGGAAAGGAACACATGATGACTCAGGTTAAGAGGATATATGGGTAGGCAATACCCTAAGGAAGACACAGTCTAATGTCACTAGACAATCACTTGAGTGGAATCCACAAGGAAAACTGAAATGGGGACGTTCTAAACAGAGCTGGCGTCGGGGTCTTCTTAATGAACTGAGACGTGCTGGAATATCATTAAAAAAACAGCCAGAGATAGGGAAACGGGGATAATAACTGTTGAGGCCCTATACCCCACGAAGAGTGGATAGGAATAAGTCAAATAAATCAACTCAGGTAAGAAATAAGTCATAAGTGGTCTTTCAGTGAATATCTAGAAGGTTTTAGTAAAAAAATGTGTAATGGTGTACTATTTGTTTATTAACTGTTAAAGTGGAAATTTCTTTAGTTCAGTAACAACGGGTTGAATGTTAGCAGGAACTTTCGGTCGGTGATCAATTCCCGATATTTGATACATCATTCACCCAATCTAATAATAAATACTTCCGAATAAGGTGAAAACTCGAAACCGTCGCAGAATTTACTGAAATAGAGGGAAGACTGCAGTAAAACTTGGTAAATAGTGAAACACTGGTACAAACAAAGTACTATAGTTTTACAAAATACAGAAACAGTGACGATAAAGAGCAACGTTTCGACCAACAAGGCCTTTATCAAGCAAACGAACAAACAGGAGTGACAAATTAAAATGAAACACAAATGGACGACCAAATACCAACGTATCTAAGGAAAATCTGGAATAAAAACGAATAACGAAATAAATGTAACACAAAAACACACATAAAAACTAGAAATAGAACGGAAAAGAAACAATGAAACATCTAGTAAATATATAACTTGAATACATGCAACATATACCCATATAGATTATAAAGCATGGGAAGAGAAAGTACTAAGAAGCATAAGAATGTAATACATGCAACATATACCCATAGAGATTACAAAGCATGGAAGAGAAAGTACTAAGAAGCATAAGAATGTAATACGTTGAGCCCGCGTGGTCGCAAGGTACCATACAAAGAAATCAACCGATTTTCCAGAGCAAATCGACTACGATCATCAGAGGAACATGATCGGATGGCTGTGACCTGGACATCGCAAGCTCCTGAATGGCCAGTATCATTGAAATGGGTAGCTACAGGGGTCACAGAGCATTGGCGTATATCGCGCAAGTGTTGGGCGAATCGGTCACTGAGTCTCCTGCCGGTTTCCCAATATAGGCCTTGTTGCACCGCTTGCAGATAATGGCATAGATAATATTACGGACTCGCACGTGAAACTGTCTTCAATAACGAATGTACTGTGTAAGTATTGTGCCGCTGGAAAATGTAGCTAACTGAAAGGAACGAAGCACACTATATAAGATCAGTAGTGCACAATTTGATTCTAGCTAGTTTAACTCATAAACTATAAATGAAAATTGATTTTTTTACAGAGCATTCTGATTGCACCCACTGTGATTCTATTCAGTTTAACGAATAACTTTTAAGTCAGAATTGATATTTTTACAATGAATTATCTGAATAAGATTTTGTGTTAACAAACTTTTATTGTGCTACTAATAATACTTTTGCATACCATATGTTCATTTATATATTTTAAACATGTTTATTCTAAAAGATATAATTGTAATATTTATATTTTGGAGTGTAAACAGTGCACAAGGTATATATTACTAGATGCACTTTATAGTCATAAGCAAAATATATGATTGCCTATTTTGTTTAAATATTTTTTTTTCGATCCTGAAGCACTTGAGCTTTCAGCTCTTCGGCTCGGTGCCATTGACATCGTAACTCTTCGGTTCGGGGCCACGAACACCGTAAAACTGGAGAACCTGTTGCTTTTCTGCCAGCCCGCGGAAATGAACCTCATTCTTAGGGGGCTTATCACCCGTCGTCCAGCGCGCTACGAACAATATGACTGCCTAAAATCAGTTACTGTTTTCACTAATTGAGGGACCCGAAAGGGAAACAAAGAATAGTACCACTGCGACTTACAAGGCATGTCGTAAGAGGCGACTGATGTAGGACCTAGGAAGCTACCCTAGTAAATAAAAGCATCGCAGAAATCGGATGTGCTGGCCTACTTGTATGCGCATAGCTGGCACAACGTACAATCGCTCTTAGGCTCAGATCACATACAAATCATACAGAGTTGTTAACAAGTAGTCAATATGGAGAGTTCAAAGAAGGAGAAAAAAAAAAATAGTGTTTTTGTTCTTTCCATCTTTAGGTCTGGCAATCTCTGACTTGGGTTGTCTCCTAACCATGATATGGATAAATATCTCATTCACTCCAGCTTTCGGTGTTGCTAATTTACCCTTCGATGTGATGGAGGTGTTCTATCTGGTAGCTGCAATGCCTCATGCTACCTTCAGTCGAGTTTCAAGCTGGATCACCGCAGTTATCACATTAGAAAGATGCTTGTGTATAATAGCTCCATTAAAGGTTGATATGCACACTTTAAATGTTTTGTTGTAAGTGAATGTTTTTTTTTAAGATTGAAAACATGTATAGTATTTATATTTATTGACTTGAATGTTACGTGGAAATATTCAGCTGCGGTTGTAATGTGTTTACTGTATTTGCTTTTGCTATGGGCGGTATAGGTTCGACCCCCATTCTTCTTCTTCTTTCTTCTTTGCGTTCGTTCTTTACGACCAATTTTAATCATTCTTTGTGATATGTTTGATCTTTGCCAAGAACATATATACGTTGCACATTGGTTTGTAGGCCCCTAAACGCATAAACTTCTACACGTTTAGGACATGTACATCCGATTTCACCAAACCTCCTTAGTCGCCTCTTGCGACATTCGTGGCAGGTAACAGTGATTCTATTCTTTACACCCCAAATCTGGGACCCGGTAACCACTCGGGCGAGATCCTCATTTAAATTGAGAGTTTTCCCGCATCAAACGCTTCATAGTCGAATCATACTTTGTTTTACAAAATGCGTACTTATAGCATATACTAGGGAAAGAGAAGTAGTGGAAAGCCTAGAAATATCAGAAGAAGAGCACTGGAGACTGATATTAAAAGGATAGGCAAGACGGGAAAAGAACTGGAAGGGATGGAAAGAGAGAGGACGGACTGGAAGAATTTTTCTTGAAGACCTGTGCTCAGTTAAGAGTTGAAACGTAAATAACAAAAAGCTGAATAACATATACTTCTGCATGCATTTTGTTTACTATGCTCAGATTACCATAATCCATTATTGAAAGCTGAGATGTTCAATTCCCATCCTCGATAAGCTTTCTTCTCTACCATGTTATGTGTATACTTGTCTGTATGTATGTTGCTGTTTCATCTCACATATCCAAGCGCAAAAAGCTTATCACATGTGTTTGTGCAAACACTGTTCGATTGAATCTGACCTAATTATTCTGTGTTCTATAAGCGACGCTGTTTATAAAAGGCACAACTTAGTGAAGCTCTTTGTATGGATAGCTAACTGGTTGTGTTCGTAACAACGATTGGACTATGCGATGGATGCCGTTAGAAAAAAAAAGTTGTGGTCCGAATAATGTGATTGATAATTTGTTTTTTCCACAAGCCCCATTACTTCTCCATGCATATTTATTGATCATGTTCATTTATTCCGGTGCTTCCCCTGTGTCGCTTAAAACTCATTGTTCTCATCTCTACCGTAGTAAACGAAATATCACAATGTCAGCTGAATCGATCATATTTAAATCAAGAAACGATTCTTGTCTCTCACGCGATTGAAAATTCAGCGCTATTAACATTTAACTAAATACATATCTGAGTTCAAATTAAAAAAACTACGTTTCTAAAAACAAGTCTTTATTCAGGACTAAGCAAACGAAAAATTCATACAAGTAAGCAACTAACAAAACTCGTAGACTAGCATCAGATTGTTAAGTAGCAATATTTATTTTTAAAATGTTTTATAAGTCGAAATTCTATTAAGAAATACAAAAACCCACTGTTTAGTGAATGCTGCTATGCAAGCAATTATTTCGGAAATAACAGTTAATAACAGAAATAACAATCACGCTTACACTTTCGTTTGATAACAGCATCATCAGTTACACGTGTAAATAAAAACTTGCGATAAATAACATAACAATTAATGTACATCCTTTAGGAATTTAAGCAGCTCATTTGCTGTCCTATCCTGGCCATGAAAAACTTACTGCCAGCTAAGTGGAGAAGAAAAAGTAATCAACATTTAGCTACGTACTGGACACAATAAGATGTGGTACAATCTGTTTAACAAGTACATGATAAGCCCTACTGAAGTATGAATATGTAGCGTCAGCAAGTTGATAGAGAAACACATACTGCAAGAGTGTCTAACATACGATGGACAAATGAAACACACATGGTCAAGTCCTTATGTCAATCCAAAACAATCTTTATGGAGATGTACACAGATTATAAACGACCACTAACTACTTTAGAAGTATACAAGTCGAAGTTAGAAAACGTTTTAAGTATCCTACGAGTCCCGGGCTCGTTCTGTTCAACAAGTCACCAGGTTTTTCACAGACCATATTGTCTTAACATTTGAACGATAGATGTTCTCTACACATTTACAATTTTCGTTTACAAGTGATCATGTAAAACCCATTTCTTCAAACATTATCCTACAACTATTAGCTGTCAAATAATAATAATAATTCCACACAATTAGATATTGTCTAATTGCATATATAATTTAGCTGTATTTCTTCTTTGTTCATGCATGAATTGTTATTTGCATTAAATAAACTAACAATGACAAATCATATGAGTCTATATTCGCTCAACAGGTAAAAAACATTGTTACCCCAGAAAGAGTGTCAGCCGTCATCATTCTGATCTTCCTTATCCTCTTCGCATGTGCAGCCCCTATTTATGTTGTCAATAAACTGGACTACAAGTTTTCCTTTGGAAGAAACAGAACTATTGTTGGCATGGTTTCCTCTTCCGATCGAGCAAACGTTGAGAAAATATATTTTGCAGTCAACAATTTCTTTCTGCCATTTGCAGCTTTCATCATCATCATAACATGCACTGCAATATTAGTCATCAGTCTGCAGAAAAGAACAAAATGGAGGAAAAAATCTGCTGTTCATTCTCGAGAAGACGTTTCCATATACCGGAACCAGAAAGTGTCCAGAATGGTTGTAATGATATCAACACTGTTCATTGCCTGCTTTGTTCCAATTGGTGTCGTATTTCTGGCTATTTCGTTTGAGCCTGCTCTTGCTGTTGGTGGTAAACATGTCAATATTGGTATCGTTGCCGGAGGCATAGGAGCCCTCCTAGAAACAGTCAACTCATCTGCTAATATTTTTATTTATTATTTCATGAGCACTAAGTACAGAACTGTATTTCGCAGTATTTTTTGCAAAGATTGTACTCCTGAACAACAAAAAGTATAAATAATTACACATACTGTATAATTATACATACTGTAAATATTCATTGTTTATTTAACTGAGGATTGATTTACCAAACACTTACCAGTTACAAACAGCATCGATTGTTGGGGAGTTTAGGATGGATAAGGGTGATGTTTAGGTCTCTTTACGACTGCCCGTTGTATGAGGATACTGGAGCGTGTTAGAAATCTGTGTTACATTGCGTAAAATTGTGATTGAATTTATCGTTACAGAGAAGGAAACTATTTTAAACATTCACAAGCGTCTATGTGATGTGTATGGAAGTCTTGCAGTTGAATGAGCACAGTAAGCCGCTGGGTTCAAAGTATAAAAGAATCAGGGAGTGGAGTTAGTCCTGTCACTGTCCCCAACTCAGAAATGATGAAATGTGCTAGGGCGCTATTCCTATGCTAGGTGAATCAGCACCCAACAATTGACCTTACAGCTGTCATTTAGTAAAGCTAGTGCAAATGCAGTTATTAAAAATTATAGGATTTTCGAAGGTCTGCGCAAGATGGGATTCTCGAGGTCTCACAATTGACCATCTAATGCAAAGTGAAGCAATTTCTTCTGAATGGATTGAACATTTCAATGCTGATGGTGAGAATTTTTGACTACGTTCGTTACAGGTGATGAAACCTGGGAACATCATTTTGAACATGAGGAAAAAAGACAGTCACCGGATTAGCATAATCCGCAATCACCACGAAGAAAGAAATTCGACACAACTTCTTTTGCTGGAAAGGTCATAATCACTGTCGTTTGGAACATTAAAGGTGTGATCTTATGATTTTTGTGAATGTTATGCCAAGAGGGCATAATGGCAGCATCTTATCCAGATCGGCAAACATGGACTCTGAGGTCAACAATAGGATAATTAAAGCCAGTGATGCGTTCTGGAGGCTGCGTGTTACTGTGAGGGAGCGAAGGGGATAAGTTTAGTCACAAAGCTGAAAGTTTACCGAGCCATGGTACTAACCACGCTGCTGTATGCCCGCGAAACATGGACAGTACATAGCAGACACGCAAGAAAACTAAATCCTTCCCACAAGCTGTTTACGCAGACTGCTAAAATAAACTGCAGGACAAAATTTCAGATACCGAAGTCCTCCTAAGAGCAAAGATCCCAAGCCTCATCAGTTTGTTACAGAAGGCCCAAGTGAGATGGGCCGGTCACGTTGCTCAGATGTCTGATAAACGCATCCAAAAAACGAGCTTGAAGGAGACAAACATTCAGCTGGTGGACAGTAAAAACGCGTTAAAGACACTCTTAAAGTGTCTCTGAAATGATTCGATATAGACACCAAAATTGTCTACATTATCAAGACAAAATCTGGTACAGGATAAGAACACATGCATTGTTTCGAGCTGTTATAAAGCAGTACAAATTGATGGAGATTATGGTGAATAATACAGATGTTTAAATGACATGAACTTGTATTTTGTATTTTAAAAAATGACGTACTTTTTTATTAAACAGTTCGTGAGAAATTCGATCTAGTGCATTACTTTCTGAACGCACCTCGTATACTGTTTTAGATTGTTGTATCTAAGATAGACAGACCCCCACGCATAACAAATAGAGCGAATGACGGAACCGCCTTTTGAGAAGTGTAAAACAAATACAACACAGAACAAGATACACATACAATGCTCGACAATTACACACATAATGTAAATATGTAGACGTCAAAAACACTTGAGAAACGTAATGCACATTTCAATAGAAGACAGGATGTAATAGTAGGTATCGCAGATCAGAAAAAAGAAGGTGGACTGAAACAGGTATACAGTGTGGTAAAGAAGAAGTCAGAAAAAAAATATAACATCCGTATGTTAGCGACATGAAGATACGCAAATATTGGAAGGAATGTTTAGAATTATAGCTGGCATAGATAATAATATCAAAGGCAAGAAAGTATGTATGTTTTAGTTACCACACATATATAATTGTTATCAAGATGGTACATCACTGGAAAACTCGACAGAGAAATATTAAGAGTCCAGACGACAAGAGAGTTCAAGAAAAGTATATATAGTTAATGTGTTAAAATCATGCCACAAAAGTGCAGAAATCCACCACTCAAACCATACAAGAAGCGTAAGACGAAGACCACGGTACTGCTCTACCACATGGCAGCGGCAAGATAAATATAGAAATAAAGAATACATGATTACTATTTACCCTATATTCTAAAACATGTTCTTGTATTCTCAAAACTTCACACACATTCATATATATATTTAGCAGCATGTAATTTCATATTAATTAGAATCTAAGACATATTTGAAACTATTGGTGCCTTCGTCACCAACACAGTTGCATTCTGCTTCTTCTTTTGTCGACACACTGTCCAGGTTAGTTCACTGCTAGGTGTTATTGTTTTTCTATATCTGCTTATGCATTTTCTTGGTGGCTTGGGAGAGATTGCATATTTTGACTCTTTAATAGGTTCTTCTCTATTCATCTAATCGCATGCACCATTCTGTGTTGCTCATGTATAATATGGACAAATAAAAATCAGGCTTGCGCAATGTTGCTCTTAGAAAAGCTAACTACTGAAAAGAGGTCGAAAAAGTCCTTGTATTATGTATATCCGCCGAAATTGTATAGCAAACATACTTTTATTGTGCACGACATACAACATATAAGAAAAAACAGACTTAGCAACAGTTGTTCAAACAGCATTAGATACCATCTGCCTACATTCACTGCGTTGAATGCAGCACAGCTGCACTGAAGATAAACCGCCCGATATTCGACCTTGTCGTTCGTCACTGTTCAATGGTTTTAATGTGACCAGGCTTTTACACAAGTTTCGAAAGTTTGTACCTGGAGAAATAGTTTGTAAAAAAACCCAGTTTTACTGGCGGTTATGTAACTTTACCAGCCACAACACACACAGCTAAAGGAAGAATAGACATAATTCATTTGATGATGTGCTGGCAAGTAATTATACTGGTTTTAAATGTGTATACTGCATAGGTTTATTAAGAAAGTAACATTTAGAATATGAAAACATGCAGGTGTAAGCAGTGTGGAGACAACATTAATAAAATTGACTAGTATCAGATTGTATACAAGTGCCTATATCTCGGGTTTGAATTATATTATTAATATTTAACAAACATACATTTTGAACTTGAATCGATAAGATCAAACACTAATGTCATAGAACACCAAAGTTTTGCTGCATTTCTTCAAGGCGACAACACGACAGAAAAGTATAAAAGCTTGGATTCAACGTAGAGGTAAGTGTAGTATTTTTTAGAAGCAAATGATATTTTATAAGAAGTGAATTAAATTTGAGGTGAATGGCTTAATTAAATACTACTATTTTGAAAGATGTATGAAACACAAAACGTGTTGCATTTTTACACAGGACAGCAACAGGTTTACATAATATGTCGATCAATAAACCGTTATAAAACACGACACTAGTAACATACTGAAAACAACGTATCAACTAACTAACTCAACAACACAGATCAAATCCTAACAGCATTATCTTCACCTCTATTATATCTGTTGATGTTGTTTATAAAAGCGTCATGATGTGCGTTTTGTTAATATTTCGCCATTGCAATTTAGTTGCAAATTAAAAACCTTATAAATCTGCATGCTTATCCAGAGTGAAGGAGATGGGAGTGAAAATGGGAACTGCCAGACATGAACACTGTTAGAGACAAGACACAACACAGAGAAGGTGTAATTAGTTGCTATACACTGGTACATATATTGGGGAGAACACCTATGGACATATCTGGCGTGCTGTGACTATGATCATTACTAATTTAGTTGTAATGCAGTTCATCCTTAACCATGGATGAACTGCATTACCCCAGGTCCTCCCCAGGCCAGTCAGGCCAATTCTGCGAACTGGGGAAGAGAAAGATGACCAAGAAGAAGATGGCTACAAGATATTAAAGAAACCATGAATATGACCATCAACGAAGTCGGTGAACTGGCTAGAGACACGAGTGAATTTCAGATGAGCTGCAAAGAGAGCAACGTCATATAAAGAATACGCACCTTGATGATGATGCAGTTCATCCTATTTATAAAGCGAAAACTGTATTAATAAAATAAAATGTTTGTAGCCTTTTCAGACCTTAAGGTATAAAGGGACTTTCCTTTCACATTTCTAGTTTATTGTGCAGGAGGTAGGAGAGCGAATTCTTTTCCTCGCGTGTGGAACATCAAGTGTGGGATTGAATCCACAATCCTCTTGAGTCCGAATCTATAGGTGAACGCCCTATGCATTACGCTAATCCTTCCCACCGACAACTGTATTACTGTTGATAATTCATAACAGTATTTTCAATTAATGAATTTTTATCACAATCAAGTACAATTTAGAATTTATGTAGTTCAGATCCTCTTTGTTTTCAGAAGTTTCTTATTCCATTCAGATCTATTTATACCTTCTGTTGCCCCATTAACGCCATGATTTTGTATGCTCAGACTATTCTTTCAGACGTACTTTGAAGATATTGTTTACTGAATGTTTGTATCTACTCTATTCTGTGCATCAACATATATATCTATACATATACGTATATGGAAGATGAATGCTCCAAGACAGTACTAATTGAAGCAAATCTCTTATCTTTTGAAATATAGAAGGAAGTATACATAAATGATTGACATTCTTCAAGATATTAATGATGCATGTACATTTTTTAATCATATAAAGACAATTACTTCACGATTTTACTGAAGCACATTAATTTGTTAAGCATATAAAAGAATATACTTCAAGATTGTGCTGAAAGATACAAGAAATATTAAATTCTGTTCCCTAGAAAGAATTAGCTTTTTTGGTACTTGAAACCTAAAAATGTGTACATCAAAAATAGTGGTGTGTTCCTTTATGTGCAAATTAATTTTGTAGTCTTGAATTATTAAGAAGAGTTAATGATCTCTTATAATCAGTAAACTCCACATTTTTAAACTCACGTAAGTCACATCAGACTGAGGTATCATTTGTAAAACAATTTTAAAATAGAACTTCCTATGACTGACCGTTAAAATGAATTCTGAAAATATTTCACAAAGTGTTCATGCGTCAAAGAGTCATTGTCTCTTGGCGACTGACTGCTGGATGAAAAGACTAAAATATATGTTGAATTAATTCAGCGGTTTAAGGAGTTTAGAATTACACATTGTACAAGTAAAACTGTATGCCTCATGGGCAGAAGGAGGAGTGTCTTTAGCCAGTGAGCCGCAGAAACCATCAGTATGTTAACCCTTTCGACATCTCTTGGGGAGACTGAGCACCCATGAGTCTGTCCGGAGTGCTGTGGCGTCAGTTCAATAACCAATAACCAATCAGGAAACTTGCCCATGCTTACAATTCTTCTAATCACATTTTCTTCTTTCACCGGATGCTGTTTTCGTAGTAAAATCACGAGTAGACCATTGAATTTGCCTGTTTCTTCAGCTGGATAACATTTTGTTTCATCATCATTGGCCTCTTTGTCTCAGGAGACAATAGGTGTTGCGTCACGTAGAATGTTCTGTGCTGAATCACAACGTTTCATGTGGCTGTAATGGCCTATTCTGAGTGGCAATCCTTGCCACAGTTGCTGCAGGTAAAACTGGAGACTAGAGCCGATGCATATGATGTTCTCTCTGCCATCTAGCCCTCTTTTGCCTCCACATGTGATGTTGTTTTTCTTCTTTTTTTTGAGCCGCCCCTCACTGCCGCTCGCCATGCTTGCCTGTCTTTGGCCAGCCGCTCCCAATGTTTTTTTGTCTATGCCGCATGAAGTTAGATCACGCTTGCAGGTGTCAATGAAGCGTAATAATGGGCGCCCATGCTGTCTAGCACCGGATGCGAGTTGACCATATAGAATGTTCTTTGGGATTCTATCATCGCTCATACGGCACACGTGTCCCAACACCTTCCACATGCGCTGTCTCAGGCGAATATACAACATCCGATGGCAAGATCACATCTCCAATATAGAAGTCCTGAACAGTGTTGGCATTCCAAGCATGCACACTTTACCATTTGTTTATAATTTTGAAAATTATATAATCAATTGTAACTGCATAAGGGATAAACTAAAACATTCAATCGGAAACAAAATGGAATCACAAGCTAGACTAAGGATTGGGACATTGCTATTTCGCCAACATTTTGATATAATTAATTGTCTCGCGAAATATGACACTATACCAATTCTTAACAATCTAGAATGTTTTCAACATGTAAGTGTTGGCCACGTCATTTGTATTTCTAAAATAACGTTCTAACCTTGCCTTAAAAAAAACAGTAAGGACAAGTTGAATAGAAATGTGTAAAAATGAATAAGTAAAACGGGCATAAAACTAGTCAGCCGTGAAGAACACTGACGTTGTAGCTCTAGTAACTAGCTCAGTTAATATCTGGCTGTAGTGTAATAAACAAATGTCATCATAATTTATATAACGTTGCTAAGAAGAAGGCAAAAGTGCTGAGTGTTTTTTATTTAGTTTACTTGAGTAAATTTTCGTCCTATGGATTATGTGGCCACTTATTACTGTGGAACGAATGGGTCCCTGTAATTTATTAAGCATTTGGTAAAATGAGAGGTTTGCATGGGAATTTTATATGAAGACATAATTAGTTATTGGTTACTGAATCGACGTCATTGCACTCTGTGCACACTTATAGGTGCACAGTCTCCCCCAACATATATAGAATAGAATGGTATACATACTTATGGTTCCAGTTGCTCGCTGGTTAAACACACTCTTCACTATGCCATTCAGGCATCCAATTGACTTGTACATTAGGTAACTCAAAGCTCATTAAATCACTCGATCGATTCAACATCTATTTTAGCGTCTTCATCCAACAGGCAGTCGTTAAAATACCAAAGAACATCCCTCTTATCCATCTTCAATATTCCGACAACCAATGCTGTTGATGCAAGCATGTCCGCTCTCTCATTGCCGCAAACACTCGAATACCCAGGACAGTAGATTCACAAACGCCTCTGGAGGTTACAAACTTAAATAGACGACATCCACTCACTCCAAAACCTGCCATGTAGCGTCTTCCGAAGCAGCGACTGCAAGTCAGTTATAACAACTGCCCTAGTTAACAGAGTCCCAGAGAGTCAATGGATTGCACAAGTAACGGCTTCAACGTCCATCCTCTTACTGGAAGTAGTCTGCTCCACTTCCTTTTAGGAAATCAAGAACCCATAAACATAGCATGTGGTATATTAGAGAATATGGTGCTAGATCTGTATTAGTTGTTGAGAAACTACAGGGTGTTCAAGATAAAAGTAGCCCCATTGACAAATCAAAAGTTGCCAGTTACTTATTGCGTTGTGTCTACTTACTATTTAAACCGGTTCTGACTAGCTCGTCCTACGTCACATTTGTTCATCGCCCCTTCCCACACTACAATTACACAACGTTACACAACCTTGACCTATACCACGTCATAATTGAACCTTCTCATTTTTATAAATATATGCCAAATTAGCTTCATTGATAGGCTACTTTTATCTTGAACACCCTGTATTATCCATATAAGTGAAAGACTGCAGTAAAACTATGGACAAAAAAAACATGTAAAAACGAAGTGATGTAGTTTTACAAACGTACGAAAACGACGTTTCGACCAACAGACTTTATCAAGCAAATGATACAAAACAAACGACGAAATTGAGATTATTCGTATACATTAGACATCCCAGCTACAGTCAGCTGCGACAGACGATAAATACATAATTGCGTAAAATAAAAATATGTGATCAAATACTAAAAATTCATGGCTAAAAAATATGTTACTAAATTGCATCGACCCTACACTGTAAAATTACAAACAGCTACAGAGACACAACATATATATCTTCTCTTCAACATATATATCGAAAGAATAGTGAAAGAGGCACAGTGCGGAAAAGACCTTATTCATATAGAGAACGAAAAACTACGATCAATTAAATAATCAATCAACGAATTACTTTTCGCAGACGACCAAAGTCGAATCTATGAAGTTGAAAAGCAGCTATAACATAATATGAATTCATTGCTAATAGTATGCAGGAAGTACACCATGAAAATTAACACACAAAAGACCGAGACCATGACAATCAGCAGAAGACCTAGCCAAGCAAACATACAAATAGACAACACCAGGGTAAAGCAAGTTTCTGGATTCAAATATTTAGGCAGCATTTTCACAGTGGAAAAACTCGATAGAGAAATAGAGGCAAGATGCCAAAAGCAAATGCAGGGACCTACCAGCTGGCACCATTACTACAACACCCAAAGATCAAGATCGAAGTGAAAAGACAGATGCTATAAAGTATTTTCCGATCAACACTTTGCTACCAGTGCCAAACATGGTCTCTTACAGCAGCACACCACAGAAAGCTCACCACGTGTGAAATGAAATGCCTGAGGGAGGCAGTGGGGTCACCAGGAAAATAGACTACGAGATGAGGACATCAGAAGCAGAGTGGGCATAAATTCTAGCACCGAATACAACGAACGACAACAAATGCAGTGGTTTGGACATTTAATGAGAATGGAATGCAACCAACCACCAATAACAGCATACAATAAAAAGAGATCAGGTACTAGAGCTAAGGGAAGACCAAGAAAAATATGGATAGGCAATATAGACACCACACTACATAAACACGGATATAACACAACAAGGGCGACTCATCTGGCCTGTAAAGCAAATTAAAGCTCCCACCCCTACGCATAACGGCAAGAGTGGACAAACAATTCCATCATCCACCTGGAAAGAATAGAAAATAGACAGAGAGACAAAAACACTAAATTGCTCAAGTTTGAGTGACGATTTTATTTTCTCTGCCTTATATGCTATTGAGTGCGAAACACTCTGATAATGGAAATATTTGTAAATTGCCCTGTTTCTTGTTGATAGTTATTTTCTTAAGATCTTGTTACAACTCCCCTGATCTCTTCATAATGTGAACATATCAGGTGGATGTTTCTCTCTCCCTTTCATGTACCTATCGATCGAAGTCATCATATCACTAACAGGTGTGTTGCATTAAGAGACGATCTACTATTGTACTCTTTTAATCTGTATAGATTGTATAATTGATAAAATATTACCATATTTCATTTAGTTCTGCATGTGTACGTTAGTCTCCCATGCTATTACTACTGACAAACTGTCATCAACGTGCACACAGCGTCAGGTCATGTTAGACATACAATGTTTATATTTGAACAGCTGAAACAACATTAACCATAAATAAATATGACTGTTGATTGAACATGCGCAAAGTATGTGTAATTGTTGTCGACTTGAACAGACAAATGAGAATGTGTTTTATTCATGTCATGTTTCAATTCTAGGCATGCCCAAACGGATGTATATAGAAATCGTTTGCTATGTTCATGAATGCGTGACATTTGTTCTCTTTCTATACAAATGGAACGGTTTTATGTACAGTTTGATTGTTGCGATCGAGTTTTGGAAGATTGGTTATTGATCAGATATTGATGTGAACATATAAAATGTATCGAACCATTGATGTTGATTTGCCTGGATAGTTATTTTAGATTGTCAATATGAATAACAAATATCTTATCCTTTATCAAATTACTTGTTATCTCGATGCAAGACTGTGGTTAAGTGGTTAAGCACTTGCCTTGCGATACGAAGGGTAATGGGTTCGATGAAACGCGCCGTTGTCTTCACGAGTGCATTTTTGTAGACCTCTATGATTGTTGCTGCATCTACGGAGTTCGTGCTTTGTGTAAAATCTAGTGTAATGACGTCAATCCTACGGCTTTAATATCCCCTAACATAATTTTGGGATTGATAAATAAAGTTTGTTTGTGGATCCTACCACAGAACGATGTGCAAGTGTGCTGTTTTAATGTTAGTTCTGGAAGAGAAATGTCTCACTCTACTTGGCTGAATATTTTCTTCTTCTTCTTCAGCGATCTCTGGTCATGCGCTTAATTTACTGTCGACCGCAACCTGGGCAGTTAGCTTCAGGTCTGTCAGGTTTCCCCAAAGTTTAGTTTTTAGATCAACTGGGTGTGGCCAGATGTTTTTTCTCAGCTAACACAGGAGAGGACAGTCTTGCAGGACCTGTGTTGGTGTCTGTTCCTCCTGTTGACACTGACAGAGAGCTGTTTGACTTATTCCTAGTCTATATAAGTGTTTGTTGATGACTTGGTCTGTTCTGCTACAATTTTCTAGATCTAGAGCTTCTGCCCTCACTTCGTTTTAATCTCTTGATCGCTTCCCACTTTATCCTTCTCTTTTCTGAACTAGATAACATTGACGATTGCATTGCAATTTACTTCCTGATTATATTTGCCAAAGTGCACACATTTCCCACAAGCAAGACTTTTGTGATCGTTGAATGGTAGAAATAGGTGAATAAATTATACATATCAATAACCGTCTCTGCAGATACAGCACTTTTTATGACTGAATAAGTAATTCATGTCAAAGGTCATCAAAACTTTCGTAATAAATCCGTTAATACCACACATCTTTACGTATGTAGATTAAATTGTTACTCTGATCATGCACTCAATAAGCTTCTAAATATATCGTTTTTCATAAACATGAATCATATTCTATGTTACAATTGAGTTACTTTCAACACATCTTATGCAATGCACTGTTGTGTACTTTTAGTGGTGGTGTGCACTATATCAGATTATTTGTGCATGACAAAGTTGCTATGCACATTTGCAGATTATCAGATCTGCTTTTTGTATCATACCCTTGGTGGGGTTCTTCCTTTCTTCGCAAGAAAGTGCCCTGGTAGTAATAGGGAATGCATGACCTTTTTCGTCTTTACATGCGTTCAATAGAACGACGGTGATAGGTAATATATATACATATACACAGTGATTGGACTTGTGACGTAAACTCGACAAGAAATCAATAAATATTATAAACTTTAAATATCGATCTAATATATACCTATCTATATCTTCGATCATGTTTACGTGTTGTCACAGTGTATGTCCCAAAACATGATATGATATTTCGTACATTTCAAAATGCGACTATAATTTGCTTTAGAATGTATTATATTTTTGTAAGACATGTTGTTTACATGAGAGATTGGCAACGTTCTTATTTACAATAATATTATATTATTATCGCTACGAAATTCTTGACCAGGATTTTGTTTTCCGAGAAGCGAAGCCAGCAACGACTTTCAGTTTACAAACAGTCGTCACAAAATACATTTTGTTTTCTAACATAGGCAGCTTCTATACAAATGTTTCGTTTCGATACTCTGTTTTCTAACATTGTTAACAACCCTTAATACTGACCAAATGTTGCCTTTCATATTTAGCTGTTCCATTCTTTGATACACGACATGAAACGCAGACATCACTGGTGGAAAATTCATATTTTATTGGTTCTCAAAAAACGTCTGTTCGTAGCAATAAAAACTTATATATATACCTTGTTTTTGTATACTACATACATTATTAGGTATTGTTTACTAAACCGACTTCATATCACTTCGGAAAGACCCATAGGTGGTCAGTCTCTCCAACAGATTTGGAAAAAGTATGCATACTGATTGTTTATATGTCTAGATGGTTAAAAACACTCCTCAATCTGCCTTTCAGTCATCCAGTTCTCCCTGACTTCTCACCCCGATGCACAGACCTATCGGTATAAACAACCACAGCCCGCATATACTACAAAAGACAAACACAAAGAAGTTTAAAAACGATAGAAGAGATTGCTTTTGTGTGTGATATTATTGCTACAAATAACTTATGTTTAAGTTTATCAGCTTTTTGACATATAAGTTTGCCATACATTCATTTGATATCTTCCTTCTCTTTCTCACCATCACCCCATCTCTCTCTCTCTCTCTCTCCTTCTCTTTCTCTCTCTCGCTCTAAGATGTGAGCTCCATTCATCGGCATCAAGCACGACAAAAGAGATAGCTGCTCGTACGATTTCGTTGCTGATAGAACAAAAAGCAACAGATGCAATGAGAGCATCCGTCTCAATGAGAATGTCTGGGAGGTTTGATGCAGGCATGCTTTGCATCGAATAAGTAAACATCATACAGTAGTCATGCCTGGGAAATTGTCTTTGCTTCATTCAAATGTGCATGCAGGATGGAAAGGAAATGAAAAGACTGCTACATTAGCTGAAAGAATACTCAGTGCAAGTGTGTGAAGTATGGACTGGACTGGCGTCATAAATACATTCTTCTCCATATATGTGGAAACAGAAACAGAGACATAAAAACCGTCTAGTTGAAATGAAAGTTGATCGCAGAAAAATACGTCGGTGCTGTCTATGAAGTATAAAGAGAGAGAGAGAAAGAGAGAGGGAGAGAGTGAGAGAGAGAAAGAGGAGAGAAACGAATTTGGTATATTGAGCCGCTGCCTCCGATAACATAAGGCCAGTGGGCTCAGGTAAAACTTATAGAAAATCAGACCACAACAGTCTCGGGACCTCGCCTTCCCTTATTGTTAGATAAAGATGTATTGATGTTAAAAAGAACACAACATGATAAATGATGGTTATATTATGTTACTAGTTAAGTTTAATACTAAGGGATATCAGTATTATAAACATTTTTCCATCAATAAATAACCATGGGCTCGTAGAATTGTGTAAAATTGTAGAAAACCTTCCAGTGTTCTATCAAACACTTATAAAAACCAGCCCCCATTAACAATAAGGGTGTGTATAGTTTGATGCTCATCGAAAAGGACAAAGCCTTTCATTGGACTATGCTATTCGTTTACATATACATACAATCAACGTTTCTACCAATAGCCTTTGTCTAGGCATGGACAAAGACAGATGAAAGTAGTTATAGCTTGGGTATAGTCAGTAGGTACACAGTAATAAATAAAGAAATAAACTATATTGGACAGAGGTGGAAACCTCCACTATTTGTAATTATTCTTATTTATATAACTGCTTTTCGACCTATTTATTACAGTTATTTTATTATTCATTTACCTATTGGTATTCAGTTTTAATGCAGTATTTTTCATATTCTGGTACACGATAGCTTATTGGTTCAGTAACTGCGTACATAAACTAAATGACCAAACACAGTAACCGTATCATTCAATAGCTGTGCTAGATGTATATGCGATTTATGTGGATGTTGCTATGTTTGAAAATTAAGGTCTGTGTCTTCTGTTATAGTTTACCTGAGTTATTCATATTTCCCAATAGTTTAAATAGTGCAATGGTTCTAAAATTGTGCAAAGAAGCACAGAGTATGCTAAATTTAGTGTTTCTTTAACATGAATTTAAATATGTTGAGACTAGAACGGACATTAACATGTACATGGTGTTAGAAGAAAGGCTTCTAAAAATATATGCCGGTCGTTGGCTGGTACCAAGCTGCAAACGGGTAGCTAGATCATTTGATACAGAACAGAAATCGGAACATCCTTGGGAGCCCTAGAGAATGTTCTCGGTTGTTAAGATTGTGAGAACACGTATGCGACAGGAGACGTGAGGTCTATGCATTCATTTTGGGTTACGCAACAGGAAATGACGGTCTATTGACTGTCTTTGATTGACAAAAACTGGCTGAATGTTAACTGATATTGTTATTTCTGGAAAAGACTGGCGGTCTATTGACTGACTTTTATATATCTGAGAAAGCCTGACGGTCTATTGACTGACTTTTCTATATCTGAGAAATCCTGGCGATCTATTGACTGACTTTATATATTAAGCATGTCATTGTTGAGAATTCTGAAAATACTGGCGGTCGTTGGCTGTACTTCAATTGCAAACGCGGTCTGTTGACTGATTTGATATAACAGAAATCTGGCGGTCCTATTGAGAGCTCTAAGAATGTCTCGGTTATTACAATTTATTGAGAAAGTTGCGCAGGCTAGACTGACTTTCTATCTGATAATCTCATCTATTGAGATTAATACAGAAATGACGGTCTATTGACTACTTTATATATCTAAAAACTGGCTCAATGTTGACTGATTTTTATTTCTGGAAAAGCCTGGCGGTCTATTGACTGACTTTTATACATCTGAGAAAGCCAGGCGGTCTATTGACTCTTCTTCGAATACTCAATATCAACCACTTGTTAACCACTCTTTGCGATTTGTATTTTTGTGTGGATCCAGAAGCACTTGAGCTTTCAGCTCTTCGGCTCGGTGCCATGACATCGTAACCCTTCGGTGACCCCGAACTTCGTAAATCTGGAGAACCTATGCTTTTCTGCCAGCCTGCGGAATTGAACCGCACGCACAGGGACTGTCACCCGTCGTCCCAACGCGCTACGAAAACGATGGACAGCTGGCTTGCGATTTGTATATGATCGAGATAAAGAGCGATTGTACGTTGTGCCAGTAATGCGCCTACAAAGTGCGAGGCTTTTTATTTACCAGTAAGCTTCCGAGACCCTCAGTCGCCTTTTACGACAGCCTTGTAGGTCGTAGTGTTACTATTCTTTGCTCTTTAGAGTCCCGGCAACAGACAGGGGGTCTATTCACTGACTTCAAGTTATGGGACAAAGGTCAATAGTGCATTTACTTTCTATGACTTATGTAACAGAGATATAGGTTATTGAGTCACTGTGACTAATGTGACTGAAACTAATAGTATATGGATGATTAGCTCTAAATTATGTGATAAGAAACTGACCACTTATGAGTTTGCTCTAAATTATGTGATAAGAAACTGACCACTTATGAGTTTGCTCTAAATTATGTGATAAGAAACTGACCATTTATGAGTTTGCTCTAAATTATGTGATAAAAAACTGATCATTTATGAGTTTGCTCTAAATTATGTGATAAGAAACTGACCACTTATGAGTTTGCTCTAAATTATGTGATAAGAAACTGATCACCTATAGGTTTGCTTGCTCTAAATTATGTGATAAGAAACTGACCACTTATGAGTTTGCTCTAAATTATGTGATAAGAAACTGATCACCTATGGGTTTGCTTGCTCTAAATTGTGTGATAAGAAACTGACCACTTATGAGTTTGCTCTAAATTATGTGATAAGAAACTGATCACCTATAGGTTTGCTTGCTCTAAATTATGTGATAAGAAACTGACCACTTATGAGTTTGCTTGCTCTAAATTATGCGATAAGAAACTGACCACTTATGTGTTTGCTCTAAATTATGTGATAAGAAACTGATCACCTATGGGTTTGCTTGCTCTAAATTATGTGATAAGAAACTGACCACTTATGAGTTTGCTCTAAATTATGTGATAAGAAACTGATCACCTATAGGTTTGCTTGCTCTAAATTATGCGATAAGAAACTGACCACTTATGAGAGTTGCTAAATTGATCGATAAACTGACCACTTATGAGTTTGCTCTAAATTATGTGATAAGAAACTGATCACCTATGGTCTTGCTCTAAATTATGTGATAAGAAACTGACCACTTATGAGTTTGCTCTAAATTATGTGATAAGAAACTGATCACCTATGGGTTTGCTTGCTCTAAATTATGTGATAAGAAACTGACCACTTATGAGTTTGCTCTAAATTATGTGATAAGAAACTGACACCTATGGTTTGCTTCTAAATTAGTGATAAGAACGATCACCTATAGGTTCTTGCTCTAAATTATGGATAAGAAACTGATCACCTATGGGTTTGCTTGCTCTAAATTATGTGATAAGAAACTGACCACTTATGAGTTTGATCTAAATTATGTGATAAGAAACTGATCACCTATGGGTTTGCTTGCTCTAAATTATGTGATAAGAAACTGACCACTTATGAGTTTGCTTGCTCTAAATTATGCGATAAGAAACTGACCACCTATGAGTTTGCTCTAAATTATGTGATAAGAAACTGATCACCTATGGGTTTGCTTGCTCTAAATTATGTGATAAGAAACTGACCACCTATGAGTTTGCTCTAAATTATGTGACAAGAAACTGACCACCTATGAGTTTGCTCTAAATTATGTGATAAGAAACTGACCAGCTATAAGTTTACTCTAAATTATATTAAATTAAATAAATTATATGATGGTCGGTGTTTTTGGTAACTCTAAATTAAGGGAAGTGATTACTTAGATAATTCTGGAAAGTAACAATGAGAAAGATTTATTAATATAAATTACATTACAACTTTTAGAATTATTTAACAGCATTATGTAGCAGTTTAGAAATCACTGAGTAAACTAAAGATAACATTAGAAAATCTAATCCAAACTCAGCATATAATACAGGTACTTTATCTTGATAGATCGACAGTTACCATAGTGATTATCCATCCATATGCAAATGCACCGGAAATTTAACAAGTATAACAAGGAGTTCGTGCGAGTGTTATTCCTGTGGCATGCGTCGGTTGTATAGCATCAAACAGTGATTGTATTTGCACGGCAACAAAACAAGATAATCAGTGACTGCTAACTACAATTTATCTATCTTGCTTCATTTTCTCCCTGGATCAAACAAAGTTGGAAATAAAACTAATGGGCTCTTGTAGAAAGTGATATTTACTGACTATATACAATGATTATAATGTGATTGAAGCGGTGTCATTATTGGTGTAACTGCCAGTAGTCTGGTGTTTTAATTAATTACCGTATTTCTATATGGAACATATACTATAATTTGCTTGTAAATGCTGTAGATATTTCGTCTAAGGTTATTTTCTGCTGTGTAAAATAAACAGTATACGAATATATGATAGTAGTGCAGAATTGTGTATTAAATGACATTACAATATTTTGTGAGTGTTGGTGACTTATTCAAATCGAAAATACTAGTCTTTGAGAAATAAGGACAGAGTTGTAAAGGCCCCTCTCACACAATTGCTGTCATGTTCTGGTTAAAGTGTTTTATTCATCTCAGACTCAATATTTTACAAACATGGCGTGAGTCTTAAAGATGTACCAGCTGCCGTACTAATCCCGAACTCAATAATTCCCAAACACGAAAGCGGTCAACCTTTTGATCTCAGTGATCAACTATAAGAAACACCATTAAGATCAAATGGTAATCACAGAGCTTTAGAAAACCATATAGTGCAGATATGGACGACTACGTAATATGAGCAAAGTAGTTTGCTGACGCTTCCTTTATGACCTTTGTGAAGATTTTGTTTACTATTAATACAAACTTGAAGATTTTCGTGATTTATATCCACACAAGTAGGAAACTTGATCAAATCGATCGCAATGAAATACACTGGCAGAGATATTCAATTCAGGGTAGATGGTATTGTTGTAATCACGTTAATTAACTAGAAATTCCCTTGAATCCTCTTAACAAGTTTTTTTCCCCTGTTTTCCAAATAGCAGATCCATTGACAAGAACTGTCCTAACATTTGTGATATTAAGATAAGAAAATGGTGTTAATGTAAAGTTTAAAGTTATTGCAACTGTAATATTTGTTAGTAGCACAATTCTCTGGACTTGAATGCAACTTGAATGAATCATATGGCTTTCCTAGTTTTTTATTTAAATATAAAATGCTACAGAACACGGACAACTGATGTTCATATGCAAGCAGCTATGAATAAGTTTAAATTTTCTCATATGCCTAGATGTTAAAAGTCGTATAGATGCTGAGAATTACTCGTATTGTGGACATTTATTTCAAAGCAGAGACACGGAAAAACATGCTGATGACTAATGTTTTACAACGACAATAATTAAAACAAAATGGCATAAAATCCACTCAACGTACACGGTGCGCCCAAAAAGGTTCTCAGTACTTTTCATTGAGCTAATATGTCAGCAGAGGTGGAATACTTGCACAATAATTTCGATGGAGATTTTTAGCTTTCTACAGTTTTCTGAATGTTCAAATGACAGTCGTCAGTTAGATTACGGAGCAACGAATATTAATTATAAAAATTAAACAGCATCGACAAGCGTTGATATTAGCTGTCTATCATTAGTCTATGCTAGCAATGACAAATGTGCAATATCAGTTGTTGACTATCACTGAGCTATGCAGTCGTTGGCCCTTGTCTAATGCTCAGTTGCAAGAACACTAAATAAAAGAAAATGGACTCAGTAAATAACTTTACATTGTTTATATGTACTGCGATATATATTCTTATATCGTGCCCCAAAGTGTGACGTATTAGGTATTGTGCACTGTTACGAAATGTAATGTCCATGTCAGGTGATCAGTTACATCTCTTTATACTAAGCTTCTGACACGTAATCAATCTGCCATATCCAAAATCTAGACCAGCTTAAATGTAAAGTACATTGTTGTCGATATATCGTATACATATGTCAAGCTATTTACAAATCATCCTTACAGGAGAGTAACATTGACTATGTTAACGAAATCTTGTTAGTCTACAAATACAAAGAATGATAATTCTAATGGTGTAGGAGAGAGGGGAAGATTTTGTATCAATTGCTCGTTTTTCCAGTACCGCTTTATATTAGCCAGCTAGGTTAAGGTAAACTCTTCCCAGTTTGCTGTGTGTATGTCCAGATGAACGTTGTAATGCTCTTTCCAGTTTACTGAATGAATGTCTAGAAGAAGTTATTCATGGAAAACTATTACCAGTCTACTGTATTTAATGTCCAAGAGGATGTCCGTAGCAAGATCTTTCGAATTTACTGTATTTATGATATAATGAACATGTTCCGGACTCCCAGTTTACAGTTTTCTTGTCATAATGAACCTATTCATGTTATACCCTTGCCAGTTTACAGCATTCTTGTCACAATGAACCTATTCAAGTCATGCTCTTCCCAGTTTACAGTATTCTTGTCACAATGAACCTATTCAAGTCATACTCTTCCCAGTTTACAGCATTCTTGTCATAAAGAACCTGTTCCTGGCAAAACTTTCCTATTTTACCGTATATATGTGATAATGAACCTGTTCATGTTATACCCTTCCCAGTTTTTCTTATAGTTAGTTATTCATCTAGAATTAAGTTTCGCAAACTATTCCTATTTTACTGTAGACATTTTCATCGTATTCAAATTATGTTTACATATGCTTTTGTAATCAGTGAAATACTATTTCCCAGTTACTTTGCCAGAAATCAGCGTTAAGTACAATTAATGATTTGATCGCCTTTCATCCAGCACTAGTGACACGGCCATCTAAGAATGTGTTATCAAAGTAGAGCAGTCATGCTGCTTCAAGACCTCGTTGTTGCTTCAAGACCTCGTCAATGCAGTTTCTAAGTACACGTTTTACTCATGAAATGTTAAATGTAATCATAAAGAGATAACACAATTTAAATGCTTAGAATATGTGATTAACAAATGGGCGGAACACACAGCAACCGCGGTTGGTAATATTAGTAGCGTCTATATCACTGTCTCTGGCATTACAGTTTTAAAACGATACCTTATGCAACAGGTCGCGCAGCTGTTTGATAAATTCAAATAATGGTGTTGCGTTACACATGTGTTCATTTCAGATAACTCATGATACTGGTATATGTAACATTCTTTGCTTAAATTATAGTTAAGTCCACTGGTGGTTCGTGATTATTTTTATTTGTGGGGCTAGAGAACAGTTTTAGGAAAAAGAATGGTTTTTCAGTTTATTTCGAATACTACACAAGTCATCACTGTATAAAGTAGGTCACAGCTCGTCTAAAGGTACATTGTCGCATACAGATGTATACAGTGGAACTCCAATATTCGTCCCCGCCAGTATTCGTCTTTTTCGATATTCGTCCTGTTTTTTCTTCAAAATTTGTTTTCGATATTCGTCCGAAAGTCAATATTCGTCCTACCTCCGGAAGCCGGCAGAAAGCAGCTGATCGCCATTTTGTGTCGGTTGTTTGGCTGAAGCGCTTGTTTGAAAGTGCACGCAATAAAACTCTTGTTATTTTTAAAAATCTTTTGCAGTTTTTGCAATTTATTATTACAAAGGTACTTTGTCATTAGCCGACCGCAAAAAGTCCTGAACAACGAGTTCCGGGTAAACCCCGGGTATCCTGTAGGCGTGTCGGGGATTGTCCAGTAATTTCCAAAGGTCGAACAGTCTGCACGGTTTATTCCATTTGCGTTTTTAGGGTTTTCATGTTGAAAAACCTTTCGTTTTCGGCTTTAAAAAAAAAAATTAAGTAGTAACAAACAATCGCAAGATTTTATATTTTGTGGCAGGGTTAGGGTTAGGCAATTTCTGTGTTTTTTTCCTATAATATAATTGTTCCTCCCTTCCTCGCTGTATTTGTGTTGTTATCACTGTATATGTATCCACATACTATATTGACATACTACATATATTTTGTGGCAGGGTTAGGGTTAGGCAATTTCTGTGTTTTTTTCCTATAATATAATTGTTCCTCCTTTCCTCGCTGTATTTGTGTTGTTATCACGGTTTATGTATCCACATACTAATGCTTGACCTACCTGGGTCCCAAAGTGGACTGTCCACGACTATTTACAATATATCTAAAAATAGATGACACTTTCCGACAATTTCTAAAATAAGGTCTTCCTGTCAGTTGTGGCCGGCTAATGACAAAGTACCATTACAAAAATTGAGTGACCATGGGACGTAAGAAGTGTAGTGACGATAATGGTGGTAAAAAAAAAAAGAAAAGCAGTGCGAAGTACCATTGATTTAAAAAAAAAAATTATTGCTAAGTTTGAAACTGGAACACTTGTCGCCGATTTAGTAAAGGAATTTGAAATGCCGAGAACTACCATTGCTAGCATAATAAAAAAGGATGCTGTTAAATCAGCTGAAGTCGCACAAGGTGTAACAATTCTTGCTTCTAATAGATCGCCAATCATTGAGGACATGGAAAAGTTGTTATTAGTTTGGATAACTGAAAAAACAAAGGGCTGGTGATAGTGTTTCAGAAGCTATAATTTGCGAAAAAGCGAGGTCACTTTATCAAGATTTACAGAATGAAATTTACAGAAAGAAAATTTATTTTGTTATAGAATAGATACGCAATATTCGAGGCCGGGAACGAATTAATCCATTTTTAGTTAATTTCTATAGGAAAAAATTGTTCGATATTCGTCTTTTTCGATATTCATCATTCCCTCGGGAACGGATTAATGACGAATATTGGAGTTCCACTGTATTGATGGAAATGGCGATTACCGTAAACTCTATGATGGTTAGTTAATTATTATTTTTTTTTTTTTATAGTATTCGGTTTTTACGCACCAGACTAAATTTAGCACAGTAACACCGTCTGCCTGTGCACTGGCTTTGCAGCATAACAAATTCCCTACTGAATGAAAATCGCATATTTGTTTGTGCTGAATAACCAGTCGAACAATAGGTCAGAGAACTATGTTAACAGACAGACTAAATAGACGACATTTCTACTGGCCTTAAGAAAATAGTGCACCGGAAATGTGGGAGGTATACTAGTTAGGGAGGAAGGCGCTGAATTTCAGACTGTATATGATGTTAGCGCTATATATTCAACTTTCAAAGCTAACCAGTATCACGTTAAAAGTAATAACTATAAACAAATAATTCCGAACCCTAAATTACGAGCCGCCACTGAAGATACGCATTATTGTCAGTACAAATGCAAAGCTACAAAATTAAATATAAATAAGTAAAAAAAAGGGTTTAAAAACCGAAGAATTGACTTCATTGAACCGGGGTTTAACACATACGCCTCGGTTCCTCTCCGCAGAAATGGCACGCCCCTGCCGAGAGTATTGCACAAAGCACGAACTCCGTAGCTCCAGCAAAAATCCTAGGGTTTCTAGAGAAAACTGCACTCGTGAACCAAATGGATCCGGACTCGAACCCACGACCTTCGACTCACTTAACCACTTAGTCACAGGGACCCCCACCTATATATATTATAAATAAGTAGCTTATACGTGTGCTTAGCGTTAATGCCTGAAAGAAAGAACGTATGTTATTTTGAATATAAATTGATTGTTGACGCATTAGAATTAGAAACTAATTATGTTATTGAAGAATAACAGATTCAGCTTTACATGGGCTTGTAATAGTGCGGGCCTCGCTACTGAAATCCTGTGTCACGGTAACCAGCTATGTAATAGTGAGGGTCTCCCTACTGCTTCTGATATCCTATGTCACGGAACCAAATGTAATAGGGCGTATGTTCACTACACTGCTAATATTCTTGGACACGGCACCAGCTGTAATCGTGAGGGTCTCCTACACTATATATATTCTTCTATATATTCTATTATTCTTCTTCTATCCTCGGTCACTAGTATATCTCAGTCATTCGTATCCACATGCTCTCTCTCTGTCTTACTCAAGTCGATATTTAAATTTATATGTTTATTTACTTATTTCTCAACAAACAAATACATGTTTTTATCACATGTAGAATACATTATTTCAAATGAGATAAACCCAACAACAAAATTAATATATGTAAACACTTTTCTAACACCTAAAAGAATATCTCTAACTTAAGTATATATCTCTAATATAACGTACCTAACGTTCCACTCTGGCTTATATCCATAAGAAGTATAAACACAACTTAATCTATTCCTACTTAAGTCTATGTGTCCAGTACTGAGCGGTCTTTGAAGATGATGATAATAGAGACTTCAAAGTCATTAAGAGACAGTATGTCTCAGCGGAGGTTTTCACGAAGGTCTCAGCGATGTTCTCACAAAGGTCTCAGCGATGTTCTCATGAAGGTCTAGTCTTCTAGAACTGCTGATGATGATGACGTCAAAGTCATTAAGAGACAGTATGTCTCAGCGGATGTTCTCACGAAGGTCTCGTCTTCTGTATGAGCAGACAGTATCTTGTAGTGACTTCTAATTTTACTGGCTCTCAGCCAGACTCTACCTCTGCGTGGTTACTGGCCTCCTCTCTATACTGTCTGCCTGTTCTACTTTTCTGGCCTCCTCTCTAACTGTCTGTTATCCTGTTCTGGCCTCACTATCCTCTCCTCAAACTGTCTGTCAGTGTGAAGTTGTGTCGAAGAAGTGTGTCTGCCAAGTGTTTCTGCCAAGTGTTTCTGCCAAGAGTGTGTCGATGAAGTGTGTCTGCCAATTGTGTGTGTCTCTTATTCTAGACAACACTTCTGGACAAGTCAATTCTTTCTGTCTGTAACTGTCTCAGACTACCCTCACTGACTATTCCTGGGTCTGTCTCTGCCACCTCTAGATCGCTGAATCTGCCAAGTGTCTGTCCCTACTGTGTCTAATCTATAAAAATGCATTCTATTTATCAACTGACAATTTTCTTTGTTTCCAAATCAGTCATTGTCCTGTTAGTATATTCTCACGGTCAAATCTGGTTGTTGGTTGGGAAATCCTGTCTAATTTGATAATCGTGACCGGACAATCACCCAAACGTTTCTAAAAAAAAATACTATTAACCTCAACGTGGCTGTATGAGAAAGAAAGGCAGGGCATAAGTTCACTTCTAGTTAAGGAAAAACCCCCTTGTTAACATATCTGGTCTGTTATTATACGTCCACAGACCAGGTATATGGTTACCCTTTGTTTCATTGAAAATACGCGCCTAGTTGAAGCTTGGGACTAAGAATAAAGCAAGGGAAAAATCTGGTATCATATTCCCTGCTACAAGCTCTTCTACGGTGCATATAGTATATATTTAAATACGTTTACGTATACTTTGCACAGGAGTACAAATTTGTCGTTCATATAATTCCTATCGTTCATCATTATCATGATCAAATAGCTTGTCCTGAGCAGAACTTTGCCACCCCAACAGTCCTCTGGAATTTCTCTCTCTTATGGGCCAGATGTCCTGCCTCTGCAACCGTCATGTTCAAACCATCAGTTAAATCCTGAATCCATCTTCTCCGTGGTCTTTCTCTTCTTCTCTTTGCCGGTAAATTTTTGGTAAACACAATAGAAACTGTGACAGTTTTACAAAAATAGCAACAAAGTTGAATTTCGAAAACAAGCAACGTATCAAACGCTAGACTATAGAATAATGTTAAACTCGTAAATTTAATACAACATGGATTACAGACAGTTTGACTTGTTTAAAAACTGAACTGGTAATGACTTGCCTCTTCCCTTCTGGGCGGATTTTTTCTCTTAGTGTCTAGTTGTATCAACAGCTGCCTTGCTTGCATGTATGGCCTGTCTCAACCTGACTATTTAACACTTAACACTTCGATGTCAAATCTGGACAGATAATGTGTCAGCGTTTCAAGGAAATAATCTTGCACTGTTTTATGTTCAATGGGATAACTCAAAATCAATCTACTTGAATATCTGGTCACAGCATTTACGACAGTTACAACTAAAATAAACTCGCTTCTTGAGGCTGGCGGTCCGGGTTCAACTCTCGCTTTGGGCATGGAATTCTTCTCGACCGCGACGGCTCTCAGGTCGACCCAGCCTCAATTGGGTACCAGATATGCTATGGGAAAGTAAAGGCGGCCGGCGTGATGTTGACCACATCACCCATCGTGTGACGACGATCAATGAACAATACAGGCCTAACACTGTATTGCCCTATATACCACAAGGTATGAAAGGGATCCTTTACTGTTTTTTTTTTACTTTACAACTAAAATGCAAAACAATGACCATATGTAGGCGATTTTGATATCCTTTAACCTAAGAATGAACTTTGTTGTGGTTATATCAGGGCGTGTAGGCCAACAAACATGAAACATAAGAATTAACTCCTTTCGGAGAATTGAAGATATACTTCTTCTTCTTCACCCTTCGCCTCTAGGGAAGCATAGGTCCGCAACCAAGGCCTTCCAAGCCCGCCTATCCAAGGCCATCTTTTCCAGATCTCGCCACTCTCTCCCCGTTTTTTGCGTTCCATCTCTAACTCCCGTCTCCATGTGTTTCTGGGTCTTCCCTTACTTCTATTGCCCTGGGGGTTCCATCGGAGAGCCTGTCTCACGATGCTGTCAGGGGTTTCCTCAGTGTGTGTCCTATCCATCGCCACCTTCTGCTCATTATCTCCTGTTCCACCTGCCGTTGTCCTGCCCTATCCCACAGTTCTCTGTTTGAAGATATACTGGAAACTTTAAATGCAAGTCAGGGACAAACTATCCATTACAGGTATCCCTTTATTGTGAAAGGTAATTATCGGCAAGCAAAAATGGAACATTAATAGTGGTAGTAATTGATGTTAATGTAATAACCTCATTGCTACAATTATCATTATCATCACGATCATGTGCCATGTCAGCTGTTGAAGGCGATCATAGATCTCCACAAACATTTGTTCTGATACTGAACTGTCTAAATTAGTTCCTTGTTCACATTTCTTCGTGTCATGAAGCTAAGTTGTTTAACATTATAGCTATGTGTCGACGTCGGTCACGCCCCTTATTGATTCGGTGTATTGTCACAGCGTGTTCTAGCCCTACCTTTATTAAAAGTAATATTTGTAATATTATATATGGCCCTTTTCATCTTTACAGACGGTCAATAGGCAAGTGTTTTACTGTGACAACTTCTGAGTTTTCGCTTTTCTCTCTTGTTGTTCAGCTCGTACATAAGTCTCTTCTCAAAAGACTCTGCGCCCTTCCGTAATTTGGCTTTCCACACAACTCTGTCATCAGCTAGTCCCTCCCATGTGCTGGGATCTATAGAAAAGTTTTTCATTGAGGTTTTGCAGACATCTTTATATCTGAGCAGTGGTCTGCCCTGGTGCCTCTTCCCTCCGAAAGTTCACAGAACAACATTTGTAATATTATATAGCAACAATAAATCATAGCAGACTTTAAGATTGAAATCTTTAGGAAATTCTAGGGAAGGTGAACAGTAACGACAAAAAAACATGCTGAAGTAAATCATATGACTATAAGTCCAAGCAGCAATTAAATTATGAGAGCATAGTCAGATTGAGTATGCAAAACAATGTGAGGAAATGCTTCTAAATTTATATATGTAATAGGGTGGGTGATTTTACTACTGCTGCTATAGTTGCAACATTTGTGTTATGATGGTATTATCCTGGTCTGTCATAGTTTTGCGACGGAGTTATTTCTTAGTTGATGATTTGGTCTTTCTTGATGGTGGCGTTGTTATGATTTGATGGTTATATTAGTTTGATGTTACTGTGTACATGATGGTAACTTACACCAATACTGGACAATGCATCACACAGTTGTAAACGAAATAACCGTAGAGAACTCTGCTAGTTAGTTAGATACATGTTTTATTTTTGTTGTTCGTACATGTCGTAGGCAAAAACACGTCTATCCGTATCAAAACATATTGTATCCTCCTTCTTATTTTCTCATCGTTACCAAGTCGTCACTCCACTGCGTCAACTAGCTTATCTACGTCAATGTCTCGTTGTTATGTGTTGCACTTCTGCTTAGAGAGTGCAACACATAGTCTACTAAATTATATATATCCTATAAACTAAACTACTTGTCTGGTCTACTTGCTACCCTCGAGCCTCCTTGGAGCTACCTCTACTTATATTTATATATATATATATATATATATATATATACGCTCCTGTGATGATCGGAGTCAATTTACTCAATAAAATCGTTTGACAACTTGATATGGTACTTTGCGAACTCTTGGACAACGCATTACATTCCTATGTTTCTTGATACTGTCTCTTCTCATGATCCATAACATATATTTATATGTATCGTTGATTATTATTGATTCATCTTATTTATTGTTTCCTTTTCTAGTTTTTCATAGGGTTTCTATTTTGTCATCTGGTGTTTAATGAAGGCTCTTATCCTTTGGCCGTGATCAAGTGTGCACTACTTTTAAAACATTTTTATCAGTGCTGTGCCCTTCCGCTTTAGTGCCACAGTGCGTGGTACCACAGCCAACTCTAGATAACTAGGCCAGACAACTGGCCGGGGTTCCTGACCTAAATCAAAAGGGGCCGGAAAATATAGATGTTTGATAGAACACTGCAAGCTTGTTTGCAATTTTACTCAATTCTGTGAGTCTATGGTTATTTATTGGTGAAAAATATTCATAATATTGATATTCCTTATTGTTAAACTTAACGTGTTGCATGATATAATTTCGAGTTAGATTTTATGTTGATTTTAAAATGAATTCGTCTATATTCACCAGTACTGGAATGCGAGATCATGTGGTGTAATTGGGGTCTGATTTCCCATAATTCGTACCTGAGTCCGAAGGCCCATACGTTTATAGTTGGCTCTGGTGGTACCTAGTGATGTTAAAACGTGTAAAATCCAATCATCGTCATTCTTTCGAAAGAGAGCTGCTCGAATTTTAAATTTTTTAAGTTTCCTATTCAGTTTCAGTTTTAGTTTCAGTTTGGATATCTTCATTGCACTCCGGACATGTCCATAGGTGCACCGATCTTCTTCGCAATATCTCCAACAGCGTCCAGCGACTGACCGTACCAGTTCTATTTTGATTGATGAGCCGACTCGTATACCTGTTGTACGTTCTTTTCTTACCACACCAATCTTCAAACCCAGTTCTAAGTTTCCTATTGGTTCTATGAAGGTTCCCACCCCTTGGTCACGATCAAGTAGACACAATCACTCTTATCTTAGTCAAAAGGCAAAGAAGCGACTTTAAACCGAGAAACGCCCTTTCAACCAGAGGACGAGCCCTTATTTGGTTATATCAGGTCGTGTATACAAACAAACATTTTTAAAAAGAATTAACATCTTGTGGAGAATCAAAATATTAGCTATTGAAAATGGCAATGGTGATGTTTGAGACTGCTTGACAACAAAAATACGTCAGTATTAAAATGATATCCTATCATCGTCTTATATAATTTGGTTCTTCTTCTTCTTCTCGTTCGTTCTTTACGACCAATTTTAATCACTCTTTGTGATATGTTTGATCTTTGCCAAGAACGTGTATACGTTGCACATTGGTTTGGTAGGCCCTAAACACATAGACATCTACATATTTAGGACATGTGCATCCGATTTCAGCCAAACCTCCTAAGTCGCCTCTTACGACATGCGTCGCAGGTAACAGTGGTTCTATTCTCTACACCCCAAACTTGGGCCCAGGTAACCACTAGTGCTAATAATTTGGTTAATGGTCGATATAACCAAAATGACTCCTGTCTGCATGTAAAAATGACTCCTGTCTGCATGTAAAAATGACTCCTGTCTGCATGTAAAAATGACTCCTGTCTGCATGTAAAAATGACTCATGTCTGCATGTAAAAATGACTCCTGTCTGCATGTAAAAATGACTCCTGTCTGCATGTAAAAATGACTAACTTGTCTTTGATAACAAAGGCACACCAAAATCCTAAAACCACAGGTAGAAAGTTTTCTTACCAACTCTGTGCTATCAGTGTCAGACCTGGACGCTGACAACAAATGAGAAAAGAGGAATCCAAACGACAGAGATGAAGTGTTTACAACGAATTCTAAATGTGACAAGAAGAGATAGATGAGAAACGATGAAATCAGAAGAAGAGTGGATCCTGCCGGTGCTACAATATATATATATATATATATATATTTTTCCGATCCAGAAGCACTTGAGCTATTCAGCTTTTCGGCTCGGTGCCATGGACATCGTAACCCTTCGGTTCGGTGCCACGAACACCGTAAATATGGGGAATCTGTGGCTTTTTCTGCCATCCCGAGGAATTGAACCCGCACACACAGGGGGATAGTCACCGTAGTCCAAGTGGAGACGGGCGCTACAATATATAAAGAAACAACATGTCAGATGGTTCGAACACGTATCAAGGTTACCACAAGACAGACCTCACCCCTCCCTACAAAGAACACTAGAACTCAGATACAACGTCAACAGACCCACAGAACGTTTACGTAAACGATGGATCGACAGAATATCTGAGTCACTAAATTTTACCCTGTACAAAGTGCATAACGAGTCTCGCTCCAGGTGTCTCTTGTTTTTAACCTGACACCTAAAGGCAAAACAGAATGAGCGAATAGATAGATATAACGTTTTATTTCACGATACACAGGGTATATAATGAATAAAAGGAAAGCAATAATCCTGGTAAAGAAATGGAAGGAATGGCAAATAGAGGAAGAGTTGGAAGAAGTTTGTTGAAGACTTGTGCTCCGTGGGGAGTTGAAAGATGAAGAAGAGAGGAGAAAGAATAAACCAGGTGCCGGTTTTATTTGCATAATTTATTTTTTCATTTTCTATTAGGATTTTTGGGTACGTTTCCTGGCTTATTATTTGATATCTAACGGTATGATCACCCATGTTGAATATATGTGACATCCGCTAGCAAAGAATACAAATATTGTTTCATATCAAACAGCCAAAAAGGCAAGTCGTAAAAAAACTGCGTGATTGTATGAGTGTCTGTATATATATGTCTGCATGCATGTTTGCATGTGTGTGTATGTGTGTACAAGCGTCATTACTATAGCTACAGTCACTAATGTTAATAACGTACATCCTTCAAGATTCAATTTCAAAATCCAATCTATACAATTTCAATATTTATTATTATTATTATTATTATTATTATTATTATTATTATTATTATTATTATTATTATTATTGTTATTATTATTATCAGTGGCGGCTCGTGGTCATTTTTGTTTGTGGGGCACAAATTTCGGAAAAATTGGGGTTTTTGGAGTATTTACTATTTTGTGTCTATTCCGGAAGTTATTACCCTTTCTCCTCTCTCTCTCTCTCTCTCTCTCTCTCTCTCTCTCTTCATTTCTCTCTCTTTCGAGGCGCGATCACCGCTTGAGCTGATGTACCAGATTTCCCCATAAATTCTGCTTTCATGTGAAATCTAATTCATGCAGCATTAGCATGGGTGTATTTCGTCACACCTTTAGCGTCATTTGGAGCTCTGGTGCTTATCCTTCGGCAATGTGTCCAGTGTTAGCCAGCGTTTACTGAGTTCGCACTCCGTCACCTAGGACTGTCCCCAGCCAACCTGCAAAGCAGCAGGTTGCTATTTTTTTAGGGTAGCTACCCTTAGACAACCTTCCTCCCGGGTTGTTGAGCGTCATCTGCCCAGGTTACCAGTCTTTTTGGACTGCTTGGGTTTGCCTGCCGTCCAGTTTTGTGCACGGTTTGCTCCACTAGTCTTTGATTGTCCCCAATCAACTACAAGGCAGTAGAAGTTATCTGCGAGGGGAAACGCGGTTATTGCTCTCTGGATGAAGACCCCATCTTCGACGCTCGCCACCTCGCGTTTCTTTTGGTGCCCATTCGCCCATTTCTGCTTGTGCCTCGTCCACCGACTGGGCCCGTCCCTTTTTTCCGTCACTTGTGCTCATATTGTTTTACTGGGCGATACGTTACCCATTTCTATCTAACTGTGCACAGCGCACAGTTTATCACCATTTGGTAGAAACTTTTGCACTGGATTCAAGACTCTGCTGGGCTTTCCAGTTTTTCTACACTATTGCGTCGCCGCTCACCCCTACGTTTGCCACGCCTTTTTGTCGCTCTATCATCAGCACCATGCATGTCTGTCCCCACCTGTGGGCTCCCCTGTATATCGTCCGTGTGCGTGTTCGCTCTACTTTGGTGCCTGTTCACCGTGTTTATCTGTTTTCTTACCGTGATCACATTTACTATGCCTCAATACTGTCATGACACGCAATTCAATTCGAGCTCTCACCTCGTGGCTCCGAGTTTCGCCCGATATGGGCCCAGTCTCTTCTCTGGATGCGCCCTTCATCCCTTTATGTTTATTTGTTCAGCTTTTCCCATCGGCCGGGAGATATGCACATTAATAGTCACTCTGGGATTCTGCTCGTCTGTGTTGCGAGCGGATCTCATCCAATATAACTGCGTCTGCATCACTACTTATACCAGAGTAGTTCTTCCTCGATCTCTACGCGCTTAGCAAGATAAGAACCGTTGTCTGTTTCCAGGGTCACCACGTGGAGGTGGGGTAGGATCTCGGTTAGTGCCAGCTCACTAATCCTGGCGCGACGTTGTCCCTATGTGCGTTAGACCCCATTACCCTGTTTAGGAAAAGAACAAACGCTTCTGTTCTGCAACGGCTTGATACTAAAGAGAGTTGGCTATTAAATAATATAAAATCAAGGACAATTAAATATTTCGGACACATCAAATGACAAGAGCGCCTAGAGAATTTTTTTAAAACTTGTCTGGAACGCAAATTGAAAATACGGCACCCACATGACAACAAACCAGGAACTTGTGAAAGATCAGGGCATCGTAAACATATTGCCATTATGTCTCCGTATGTAGTCGTCCATATGTTAGTGGTTTTTTAATTCGTCACTCCTGTTGTTCATTTGCTTGATAATGGCCTTGTTGGTCGAAACGTTGCTGTATATTGTCATTGTGTTTGTAATTTGTAAAATTACAGTACTTTGTTATTACGTGTTTCGCTATTAAAAAGGGTAAACTAGCTAAACTAGATCAAGTTTGTTTGTTTGTTTAGTAGGGGATTAAAGCCTCTTTAAGCCGAGGCACGCCCTTTCAACCTAAGGCGAACCTTTATTGGTTATATCAGAGCGTGTAGGCCAACAAACATGAAAATAAGAATTAACTCCTTTCAGAGAATCCAAGAATGGTAAAACATAACTAGATCAAGTAACGTCAGTCGACCGGTATTAGTTCACGGAGTGGACGTACAGGGGAACCAGGCTCAAAGGTCAGGAATGTCGTTTCATTTATTGCTGTAGAGAAGATGTGTTAATGCAAGGGCCAATTCCATAAAACTAATATTATTATAAGAAGGTTTGTTATTTAATACCATTACTTTCTATAATTTTATACTATTTTATATAAAATTGGGGATTCAATCGATAATTAAACGAACTATTTGAGCTAGAGTCCTCGTTTATCTGAGAAGTAGTTTGGCTGCGTAAGAATAAATATATCTTCCGGCGAATGAAAATTACATTGTTTTGGTAATATCATTGCAATAGCGATCAAAGATCAGAGGTCGCAATGTAGGCACTTGTAAACTAGCCCCAGAAATAATCGAAGACACAATGCTTGAATTATTACAGGCTTCAGTACATATAATATATTTTAATAAGGAGATATTATATAAATAACAGGATTGTTATATTATTCTGATATAATATTTATATTTTAGTGTTATATATTCAACTGTCAAAGCTAATCAGTGTCAAATTAAAAGTAATAATTACGAAAAATAATTTCTAAAATAATAAGTACACGTTAATTCTTTTGGTTTGGTAGGACGGTTCTTACTGGCCCCTAATGACAAGAGGCGTATACTAATTAGTGGTAAAAGATTATGAATTTTAAATTTCAGACTTTGTATGATTTTAGCGTTATATATCAACTTTCAAAGCTAATCAGTATCTCGTTGAAAGTAATAATTATGAACAAATAATGTCTAAAATAATAAGTACAGGTTACTCAATATTTTTGTGAGGCCGGCCCCACTGACCTTAATGACGAGCCGCCCCTGATTATTATTATTACTGTTATTATAATGAAGTTTTGAAATATTTACTTGCTGAGTACTGACTTCATTTACATTTGATTTAGAAACTGGCTGTTCTTGGAACATTCCATATCGACCACTTGTTAAACCACTCTTTGTGATTTATATGTGATCTGAGCATAAGAGCGATTGTCTTTTGTGTCCATTATACGCCTACAAGTAGGCCAGCACATCCTATGTCTGCGACGCTTTTTATTTACTAGGTAGCTTCCTAGACCCCATCCTCAGTCGTCTCTTACGACATGCCTTGTATGTCGCAGTGTTACTATTCTTTGCTCCTATGTGAACCGTAACACATGGGCTCAGAGTTATATTAATTAGTGTTGACTTGATTAGAGTAATACCCTCATATTTGAAAGTGATACGGTTCCTTGCTTGATTTTGCACGGTCTAGTTGATCGTGCTGGAATTGGCTTAGCTGAATGGCTGAGTCACTGGAGGGAATTTAGGACTGGTCTAGCATTGTGAGACTTTGAATTGTTCGTCACGCATCACTTTGGTATTATGTATTTTATTACTATTATATTTTATCATATTTGATTAAGTAAGTTAATAAAATAATATATTTTTTTCACTTCAGATCAAAATGTTCCAATCTTTGGAAAAAAGCCAACCAAAACTCGTCTACGCTCATGCAGGACACAGTGACACAAATCGAGAAGAAGACAGTATAGTTGGGTCTACTTCTAGAAGTTTAGTGACAGAAAGCTACAAAGATGAGTACAAGAAGCAAGAACCTGTAACATTAAAATCTCAACAGAAAGAGATACAGACGCAAATTTATCAGAGCCAGCAGCTACAACAGAAGGAGAATCAAAATTTACAACAAAGTGAGGATCGGCATGAATTATCACAAGGACAGCTAAAACAACCCACTCAAATCGACGTTGGATATATTTCACTAAAGAAGACAACTAAAGTAAGTGGCGTATCCTTTGAGAAAGAGAATCTACAGACAAGCCCCATAGAAGCCGATAACTTGGAAAATGTAGTTTCAAATAACCCAACTCTATTGTATAACAGAAATATACAAAACCCACCTGTAGTGCAGAGTAATAGCCCATCTGTTCTGAATAAAAACAAGACATTTCCAGCAGAAAGAACTATAATATATCAAACAAATCGGAGTCGCAATGATGATATCTCTAGTAATGAAAAGTTGCATGTTGTTGAGAAAGTGGAGCAACATTCTATGTCTTCAGCAGCTCCAGACACAAAGATCAGCACAAGTATGAGCACCTCAGTACCTTTGAAGGATCATCATGTGTTCAGCATTAGCAGTAAGGTAAATCACGACATTCTTCCCGAACAACCTGGATCAAATAGTAAGGACATTTCTGCTCTGAAGCACGGGTACGTACATTCACGCGTGCTATCAAATAACGAGCAAATAAACCAGCAACATCGTCTTTACCAGCAAGAACAGCATCATTTAAAGAAACAACAAGAAGAAACTATTCGACACTCTGCAGAAAAAGTTCACGAAACTAGACTACATGTCACTGACATCAAAGTCAATAGAAACCCATTAGAACGACAGGATATATTACCAGTGACAACTAAATCTGATACGACTGAGCAATCATCAACAAAATCAAATATTTCAACTTTCAGCTCTCATCAGTTTCAGCATACACCATTGTCATCTTCCAAGAAACACGTTGGATTATCCAAACTAAAATTTAGTCAAAGTTCTGAACAGCTTCATGCTACTTCACCTTCAACCTCTACACCTAAATCTATCTTGAAGAACTCTACGAGTTTTGAGCACGGAGATTTGCCTTCGAACACACCTCACCTTCCTTCACATGGAACACACAATGAAACGATCCCGGAGTTTGATTATAAAGACAAATTATCCACGAAAAGATCAGTCAGTATTGTCAAACAGCAGATTGAAGATCACATTTTTGGTAGGACTAATTCAGCACCACACAAATCCAAGAAACAAGTAACACCAGACAACGATATCCAAAAGATTGAACTTAATAAAGAAACAATCACGCCCAAAAAATCTGTAACATTTCATTCCGAGGTCCGTCTTCACCTTGACGACGAGTTGTCAACCGTTGCAACTCTCCCTGTAAATACATAGACAGACTTCATTTTTGTTCATGAACTTATTGTTTAGTATTCTTCTGTGCCTGTTTCTATGAACGTAATGCACTTAAACCAGTGTTCAAGACAGACTCACATGGAAATGTATGCTAGAGGATGCTAATAAACCACAGCAAAAATAAATTGATGTGATGGAATTTAGATAGAACATACAAGCAGTAGATACAATTCAATGTCTTAATCATCGAACTATTTTGCTAACAGAAAAATTGTATGGACATTATTTACTACGCAACTACAGCACTGGAATTCGCCATTGACGACTCATGTTACGTGTTTAGTTTTTGAGCACATGTGTTGGCGTTGTTACAAAACAATATTTCACCATTTGAAAGTTTAGAATGCTTAGTTTACCGATGTTCACTTGACTGGCTGTGATATTAACAGTTAGCTCATGATTATTGTTTACAAATATTTTTCATATATATAGATCTAAAGTTGAGATATTATTGAGATACAAGTGTAAATATGCACATATTTAAAGATATTGGTAAACGGACAATTAGGTATATATATATATATATATATATATATATATATATTATCCGTTAGCCCGTTATAAATTCAGACACAGTCTAACATGTGCCCAACATGGCACATATGACTGCATTTTGTGTGAGCGCTTGCTTTTCATATCCCCAGTGCCCTCGTCATTCAGGCGAACCTTATTTCGACTTAAATGTACTTGAAATTTAGAACCCGAAATAAAGAATCAGGGTCACTTGTAGTCGCGTAAGTCCGCGCGCAATTAGTAGGCATGCAACGAAACTTTTCATATACGCTAGCCTTAAACCTCTGAATTTCCAGGGCATGTGGAATCTTTCGCAGAATGTTATCAACATTGTTATCGGTGACCACATACAGATATAAATATTACACACAACTGCATACAAATGGTGAGATTGGGATGTTTACTTTCACCACGACAATTATATTCATATTCTGAGATATTCTCGATGGAGCAAGCAGTTGAATATTTTTCGCACTTGGGTACACGTCAATGTAGATCTGTTTTATGCCATCAAATCTATTGACCATCAAAGCCTTCTGGGAAGAAAGAGATGCACAACTGCAATAATTTATTTGCCATGTAGATAAACACTAGTACAGAACATCTACTCTCCCTTCTGACGTAAGCTGAAGTAACTGCTAAACAAAAACAATCCAATATATATATGATCCTCTATAAGGGATGTGATTAAACACGTGCGAATATTTAAATATCTGAGCCAGATCATTGAGGATGATGCCCTTAGGAAAAAGCCATCAAAACTAGGACAGCAGAACAGCAGTGTTAAACCGATTTTCTTACATAAATTCAAACGATACTATCGTTATTTCAACATTGATCTGCGGGAATATGAGCTTATCATACATATCTGGCCAGTTTCATTATATGGCTCAGAAATATCGACTCTGAACTAGAGGTGAAGGGAGAGTAGATGTTTTTTATTTCAGATGTTATGTATGATGTTCATTCAAAACGTGAATATGACTCACATAAAAGTATTAATCATATGTGCTCTTTCTCAGAGTCGTAGGGTCTCATTGACAACCACCGACTGGGATCCAAAACAAAATAATATTGATATTCATACGAGACACAGGATCATGCGATGTTATCTCTATTTGCGAACTGTGTAGCTTTATAATCTTCTTGTGTCGTTCAACTGCTAAATAGTCTAGTGTTATCTTCTATATTTGTTTTGCGCTTCTCGGATGAGATAGAGTTTTGCATCTTTTGGTATGATTTTGACGCTCCATTTATCCATACTTTCTTTTATTTTCCTCTTGTTTTTTACCTCGCTGTTCTGCTGTAGAAGACTTTACAAACTGTGTCATCTGGCTGTGATTTTACTAAGTTAGTGAAACTTTACATGCTTTTATTTACATATATTTCAAGTAGACAGCATCTTGCTCTAACCTTCTCTCGGTTCCTTTTGCTTGTAACTCTGTCTCTTCTTGTGTTGTTGGGGACTATTCGGAATCATTACATTTCATATGGTGTAATCCAAGCACACATGGGTATTTATCGAAAGGTAATGATGACGATGTTACTTAACCCATCGAAATGATATTGGTCTAATGGCGAAGTATCGACTTCATTGCATCAGGTTTCGCCATATGACTCAGTTTCTATCGATAGAAATGGCACGCCATCTGCTGAGAGTACTGCACATAGGACGACCTCCTTGCTCTAGAAACAATCCTTAGGATCACATGAAAAACTTAACACGTGACTCGGTCAGGATTCCAACCTACAACCTTCAGAACGACATGCCACTTCGCCATAGAGATCTCCACTCAAAATATGAGCGAGTTCAGTTGGAAATTAATTCAGTAACAAAGATGATGTTCGTTTTAATTGTTATCTTGTTGCATAACAGTAAGAAAGAGCATATAGTGTATCCTGTTGAAATTGTCGGAGTGTTCAAATATATAATATAATTTGTGTTTAAATCAGTCATGAAAAAAACACAAACAGGAAAGATGTATTATAATTATGACAGATTGAACAATACACTTTTAATTATGACGTGTTACATTACAAATATAATTCACACCTTGTTATAGTACAAGTATAATTCACGTTTCGTTATAGTACAAGTATAATTCACGTTTCGTTATAGTACAAGTATAATTCACGCTTCATTATAGTACAAGTATAATTCACGTTTCGTTATAGTACAAGTATAATTCACGCCTCGTTATAGTACAAGTATAATTTACGTTTCGTTATAGTACAAGTATAATTCACGTTTCGTTATAGTACAAGTATAATTCACGTGTACATTTCCCTTTTCGTTATAGTACAAGTAATATAATTCACTTTCGTTATAGTACAAATATAATTCACACCTCGTTATAGTACAAATATAATTCACACCTCGTTATAGTACAAGTATAATTCACACCTCGTTATAGTACAAATATAATTCACACCTCGTTATAGTACAAATATAATTCACACCTCGTTATAGTACAAGTATAATTCACGCCTTGTTATAGTACAAGTATAATTCACGCCTTGTTATAGTACAAGTATAATTCACGCCTTGTTATAGTACAAGTATAATTCACGCTTCGTTATAGTACAAGTATAATTCACGCTTCGTTATAGTACAAGTATAATTCACGCTTCGTTATAGTACAAGTATAATTCACGCTTCGTTATAGTACAAGTATAATTCACGCTTCGTTATAGTACAAGTATAATTCATGCTTCGTTATAGTACAAGTATAATTCACGCTCGTTATGGTATAATTCACGCTTCGTTATAGTACAAGTATAATTCAGCTTCGTTATAGTACAAGTATATCATTCTATGTAAATCATTCGTTATAGTACAAGTATAATTCACGCCTCGTTATGTATAATTCACGCTTCGTTATAGTACAAGTATAATTCACGCTTCGTTATAGTACAAGTATAATTCACGCTTCGTTATAGTACAAGTATAATTCAGGTCTTATTTCATGTAAATAAAAACAGTAAGTAAATAAGTTTTAGAAAAACTATTAATGATGAAAAATTTACCACAGGGAATAAAAATAAAAAGCAACATATTTGGGACATAAAAACAGACATTACAGAATGATTAAAACCTTGTTAAAGAGACAATATGAAATATGACAAGCAAGAGGCATAAGAGGGAAGGAAACATCAAGAGACTGACACATTAGAGACTGGCAAAGTGCAACATAAAGGCAAGAGAAAGAGAGAAGGGATTTGGAGGTACATTGCAGCCAACCTTAAATGCACGAGACGTACCTGATGATGATATTCAAAATATATTTCAGTCCTGTTTTATTTACCAAGTATACAATAGATTGTTTCGTTCGCTTGAACCAGTGCCCAAAATTACTTCTAATATCATGATGTATATAATTGCATTGTAATTAATATTGATAAATTGAATATTATGAACTTAATGTGTGTTATATTTGTTTTTTTGAAGCAAATAAATTGTGCTTTCTAATATTCGTTATATTCCTATATAATGTTGTGCAGTATTGCATGAAAGTAATGAAGTTATTTATTGGATATCAGAATCGATATGACTAAATTGTGTGCAAATCAATATGTAGTGTCAATAATCTCTGCTGGAAATACTAAACTTTATACTTACTATTTTCTCATATATATATTCCTCTTTACATACACTGTTTATTAATTATTCTTCTTCTTCTTTGCGTTCGTTCTTTACTACCAATTTTAATCACTCTTGTGATATGTTTGATCTTTGCCAAAAACGTGTATACGTTTCACATTGGTTTGGTAGGCCCTAAACGTATAGACTTCTACACGTTTAGGACTCATGCATCCGATTTCAGCCAAACCTCCTTAGTCGCCTCTTACGACATGCGTGGCAGGTAACAGTGGTTCTATTCTTTACACCCCAAATTTGGGCCCAGTAACCACTCAGGGTATTAGTTATTCATAGTGCCTGTAATTCCTTCTGAGAGTATCAAGATGAGACCGGTTAAAAATGAAGACATCAGAAAATAAGTGAGTACAACATCAATACTGAACTTCATCAAGAAACAACAAATTCAATGGTTTGATCACATAAACAGATAGTGCGTCTCAAAGAGCAATGTTACTCCGATACAGTGGATACAAAGCAAAATGCTGTTCCCACAGAAGAGGGAACTCAGAGACATCAGAGACAGCAAAACACATTGTTTATGAAACCCGTTTTATAAATCTCTAATTATCTTGACGATGTGAAGCAAAACACATTGTTTATGAAGCTCGTTCTATAAATCTCTAATTATCTTGACGATGGGAAGCAAAACACATTGTTTATGAAACCCGTTCTATAAATCTCTAATTATCTTGACGATGTGAAGCAAAACACATTGTTTATGAAACCCGTTCTATAAATCTCTAATTATCTTGACGATGTGAAGCAAAACACATTGTTTATACGTTCTATAATCTCTAATTATCTTGACGATGTGAAGCAAAATACATTGTTTATGAAACCCGTTCTATAAATCTCTAGTTATCTGAATGTGTAGAAACACATTGTTATGAACGTTCTATAAATCTCTAATTATCTTGACGATGTGAAGCAAAACACATTGTTTATGAAACCCGTTCTATAAATCTCTAATTATCTTGACGATGTGAAGCAAAACACATTGTTTATGAAACCCGTTCTATAAATCTCTAATTATCTTGACGATGTGAAGCAAAACATTGTTTATGAAGCCGTTCTATAAATCTCTAATTATCTTGACGATGAAGCAAAACACATTGTTTATGAAGCCCGTTCTATAAATCTCTAATTATCTTGACGATGTGAAGCAAAATACATTGTTTATGAAACCCGTTCTATAAATCTCTAGTTATCCTGACGATGTGTAGCAAAACACATTGTTTATGAAACCCGTTCTATAAATCTCTAATTATCTTGACGATGTGAAGCAAAACACATTGTTTATGAAACCCGTTCTATAAATCTCTAATTATCTTGACGATGTGAAGCAAAACACATTGTTTATGAAACCCGTTCTATAAATCTCTAATTATCTTGACGATATGAAGCAAAACACATTGTTTATGAAGCCCGTTCTATAAATCTCTAATTATCTTGACGATGTGAAGCAAAACACATTGTTTATGAAGCCCGTTCTATAAATCTCTAATTATCCTGACGATGTGTAGCAAAACACATTGTTTATGAAACCCGTTCTATAAATCTCTAATTATCTTGACGATGTGAAGCAAAACACATTGTTTATGAAACCCGTTCTATAAATCTCTAATTATCTTGACGATGTGAAGCAAAACACATTGTTTATGAAACACGTTCTATAAATCTCTAATTATCTTGACGATGTGAAGCAAAACACATTGTTTATGAAACTATTTCTATAAATCTCTAATTATCTTGACGATGTGAAGCAAAACACATTGTTTATGAAACCCGTTCTATAAATCTCTAATTATCTTGACGATGTGAAGCAAAACACATTGTTTATGAAACCCGTTCTATAAATCTCTAATTATCTTGACGATGTGAAGCAAAACACATTGTTTATGAAACCCGTTCTATAAATCTCTAATTATCTTGACGATGTGAAGCAAAACACATTGTTTATGAAACCCGTTCTATAAATCTCTAATTATCTTGACGATGTAAAGCAAAACAGGATTTGAGAAAAGAAGAAAGAAAGAAGAAAGTGTCTGTTATTACTTGTCGCCAGTTTTAGTTTGTTTCCACACTTTTTCGTTTGAGCATTGGTAACATTATGTCATCATTTCTGTCACCATAATGACATACACAATGATGCCATTAATCAAACATCTGATTAACACCATACAAGTTAAAAGACATAATCTAATTATAGTATCAACCGTTTGCTACCAATGTTAAACATGTACGATCTAAGAGGCAAGAAAATGAGATAACAGTACGTGAAATGAAGTGTTTGAGAAAAGAGAAGTACAAACAACAGTAACATTTACCCTAAAATGTAATAGGAACATTTGTCATAAAATGTATGGAGAGAGAGATAATAAAATGGTAGACCTAGCGCCTACATCAATAGAAAACCTGTTGTGAAAGCGCAGAGAAGGCCAAGAGACAGATAGATCAATTAATCATTTGCTTCTCCGTATCGAAGGTTGGCTGTAATGGCTCTCCAACAAGATTTTCTCGTTGCCCTGACTTACGGAACACACTTTCAGATTATCCATTTCCTGATGTTCCACTTTCAATTGTAATTATGCCTTTCCTTTTCTCTTGTCTTCTTCCTGTCCAACCTAGTTTTTTTAAACAAACTGTCAGCAGATGGATAGAAAGCAATACAGACAATATACTACTGCATGAGCTTGCATCATCCAATGCAAACAACACACTTGGCTAAACATATGTAACTTTAGTTTTTTTCACGGGACTTTGCGGTATAAGTAGCTTGACAAGAGAAGACTGAAAATGCATAATTACTTATCTGGAATAGTCTTTCAACTGTTGCATTCTTCTGTGCGCTTTGTAAGTTGGCATTCTTTTATATGAAGTTGTTCTTGATAACGTCACTCCAACGTTTACGTGGTCTTCCTCTTGCACTGTATTCGCTATGTGTTTTGCTTGGGGTTCTTGTGGTAGACGATACCAGGGTATTCGTTTCAGGTTGCAAACACAATTTAATGTGTTGTTCCTTGATAAATTGTATGTCTCGTTTCATTCGTATTCATCTTAGAATTTCTTCATTTCTAATTATATCGTTCATTGTTATTCCTGCAGCCATTCTACGCACATTCAGTAAGCTCTGTTTCAATAATACCGAAATATTTGAACCTTGACTTTTCTGGATCATATACTTTGATTGAGGTTCTTCTTTATCTTTATCAGGTCATATAGTTGCTTTGTATTATGGTGTCTTCTTTCTTCACATGAATTCATTATTGTGTGTGTTCGCCAACTGCTGTTGATCACCATTATCTTTTTAATCTAATTCTACCGCTACTTTAGATTGAATTATATGTGTGCTTTTTAGTTGATATTTCCAACCATGTCATCTGCATACGTCACTATTCACCTGCTTACATATCTCGCTTTGTTTACGATTTAGAACCCACCTACAAACCTCACTTCGTATACGCTTTAGAATATAATCGTATATGTTTTTATAGTCATGTATGCCCGCCTGCCCAGAGTGTTCGTAGAGCGTTGGACAACGGGGACAAGCCCCTATGAGTGCGGTTCAATTCAGCGCGATCGCAGAAAAGTCACAGGTTCTACAGATGTACGGTGTTCGTGACACCGAACTCAAGGGTTACGATGTCCATGGCGCCGAGCCGAAGAGCTGAATGCTCAAGTGCTTCTGGATCGAAAACAAAAAAATAGTCTTGTATGACGATATCCACGCATTGAGTGAATGGATAGGGTTACAAAATATAACGTTGTCTTTCTCCAACGTTAGTCATGATATATTCTTTTTGGGTTTAATATTGATTTTCTGATATCTAGCTCCGCACAATTGGTCTTCTTTTGCGCCTCTTACTTTTTGCGCTATTTTCTAACTTTTAATTGCCTTCACTACTTAATTTGCTGTGATGTATTTCCTGTATTTGCCTCCATAATTTCTGTTTGGTTTTATTATTATTATATTTCTCTCTTACTGTTGTAATCTTACATAGTGTCTGCAAGCAATTTCTCCGTACCGCTCTATCCTGGGCAACTCGTTCAAATTCTTCTATGGGAATGAATGCGATATTTCTTACCTTTCTTAATAAAGTTCGTGATAGGGTTTACCTTCTGTGTCCTTTCTTTCTTGAACCATTTGCCTCCCACATCAAAGTTAGCTTTGTTATTCGGTGAGCATTTCTTCTTATAGTATGTCCAACATATCTTTTCTTTCTTATAACAGGTGTTGCTAGTGGTTGACCAGACATTTGTTTCATTTTATCACTTATTCCGAACTAATTCGATTTTATGTTCATTATTTATCGCAGAAATATATTTCTAAATGCATTCAACTTAATTTCTATACCGTTAGTGTCCAACTCTTGTTGGCATATTTTAGATTTCATTGATACAACATTGTAATTGAACATTCATAATTTAGTTTTTAAATTACATAACTAGCAGTTCCATATTTTATTTATAATTTTTATTACTGATATAGTCACCCGAGTGGTTACCGGGGCCAAATTTGGGGTGTAAAGAATAGAACCACTGTTACCTGCACGCATGTCGTAAGAGGCTACTAAGAAAGTTTCGCTGAAATCGGATGCTCGTGTCCTAAATGTGTACAAGTCTATGCGTTTAGGGTCTACCAAACCAATGTGCAACGTATACACATTCTTGGCAAAGATCAAACATATCACAGAGTGATTAAAATTGGTCGTAAAGAACGAACGCAAAGAAGAAGAAGAAGATATAGTTTTAATAATTCGTAGCGAACTTGTGTAATTGGATGGGAAAACCGTATACCTGACAGCACTGATTGTCCAATAATGGGCACATATAGACGTATAGGCCTTTGCGATCCTGCACATGGTGTGGAAGTCCGCTGCCATCTCCACGAAAACAAAGCTCAGGATTTTCAGCTCAAATGTGAAGTCGGTGTTGCTGTATGGCTAGCAAGTAATTGTTTATAGTCAATTGTTTACAATATTTATCATTACATATCAATGATCTAAGTAAGATGGACATTTATAAAAGAACAACAAAGTGTGCTACAGTTAAAGCAACTTTTGTGTATGTTAGAAATGTATATTGTACCTTATTATACAACTATGTATTACATTATAATGCAACTGTTGTTCTGCAATACTTTGTTAATCATTTTGAGCTTCTACATTGAATTTTCTTAAAGCTGTCTTAAATATGAATAAAACCAAATATGAATAAAACCATGATCATTTGATTAAAATAAAATTCATTTTATGACCATATCTCAAGTTTATTATTATCTATAATCCATTTACGATGTTTGTCATTAAATGTATGTCTGTACAGTCAATGGATTTGTAAAGAGATCTTAAGAATATAGTCAGCCCGCTTTTCTTATCTAGGTCAGGAATACCTGGCAGTTGTACGGCCTGGGTACTATGCAAGGCTGTGGTCAGAGCCAACTGTAAACTTATTTATCTAGAGTTGGCTGTGACTAGGCGCACCGTTGTCTGTTTACCGGTATGGCATCCGTTTTTGCAAGTTGCTGTCGCTATTATAATTACTTGTGGTGAGGGTAGCTGGTCTCACTCCTGTCCTTCTCCTTTCTCATCTGGGTTTGGAACCGGCAACGGCAGTATATATTTTTCGATAAATATCACATTTCCTATTCGATCTTGCTTGCTTAAATTGCATTGTTATTTTCCCCAGACCTTCTAATGCTTCATTGTTACCGTATGTGGACAGTGTCAGTCTTAAACCAACAGATTCACATTCGAAAGATCACAGACTATAACACAAAATACACAAACCATAGAAAACTGTGTACAAATTAATTGTGAATGAAATCTTAGCACCGTCTGTCATTGCACGAAATCGGAAACATGCATTCAACTGTTTGTAACTGACTCATCCGACTTTTACACAAAATTCACTCACACACACATACACACACACACTCACACACACACACACAGCACGCACCACTCACAGCACACACACAGCACACATACACACTCACACACAATGTAAGTAGTTGAGAACTAGACTTTAATCTAACAATACTAATAATAAGAATCTTATCTCTTTCTGTGACCCATATCCTCAAAAGTATGTGCCCATCTATGTTTATCCTGCGATGTATTTTTGTGCGTCATTCAGTGGTTTCCCATCATCATCATCATCAAGTGCTGTGCCGGATGACGTAGACTATCATGGATCTCCATAAATCTCTGTATTTGGTTTTTGCTATCAACTCAGATGTTGACGCTCTACCGTGTCATGAAGTCAGGATATCCAACATTTTCACTATCTGTCTTCCTCTGTCTCGTCTATCCTCGATTTTACCGGTTGTTACAATGTGTTCTAACCGCCCTCCTCATCACATGCCCGAAAAATGATGTCTGTCTCTTTCCTATATTGATGATAAGCTTTCTCTGTGTCTTGATCTCATTCAACACCTCAACATTAGTCATTTTAGCAATCCATGGGATTCTCATCATTCCATGATGATCATTCCATTATAATGGCTTCCCATACACTTGGAATATGTTTCCTTTCCTTTTCTCAATAAGATTTTGGGACAATATTGTTTTTGGTTATTGGTTACTAAACTGACGTCATTTGTACTCCGGGCAGACCCATAGGTGCTCAGTCTCCCCAACAGATATCGAAGAGTATGCATACTGATGGTTCCTGTGGCTCGCTGATTAAACACACCTCTCACTCTGCCTCCCAGGCATCCAGTTCGACTTGAACAACGGGTAACTCCAAACTGCTTGATCGATTCAACATCGATTTTAGTGTCCTCATCCAATAGAAAGTCGCGAAGAGACCGAAGAATATCCCCTTATCCATCTTCAACTCCCCAACAATCGATGCTGTTGATGCAAGCCTGTCCGCTCTCTCATTACCGTAAACACCCGCAGCACAGGACAGTATATCCACGTAAGCCGCTGGAGGTTAGAAACTTCTATAGACGACATCCACTCATACCGAAACCAGCCCTTCTGGATCTTGTGAAGCATCGACTGAGAGTCAGAGACAACAAATATTGCTATACTTGTATCTTATATACTATATATTATTAATGCATCGTTCTTGAATTTATTCTTATTGTATGATATTTATGTATGTTTTTATGATAAATAAATAGACATAGTGAGATTGCATATTTAGAATAAAGATATAAAAAATGTTTACCACAAAACGTAACAACAATGTTGGGAAAGACATTGTGTGGAAAAATGATCTCACATAGTCGACATAGTAAGTGAAGAACAAGAAACTTGGTCTTTATTTTTTTTAAAACTGTGCTGTGTTTGATAACTTTAAATAAGTGGAAACGGAATAATTATTTTCTGAATTTAATATTTTTTAAATATTTAATAGAAATTGAAGCGAATATTTGTTTTTAAGTAAAGGATACACAGATGCTATTTTGTGTTTTCATTTATTTTGGATATGGTTTTTTTGTGTGTGTCATTTTTGTCGTCTTGCTCTGAGATCCGTGGTCACTGAAAGAATGGAAACTGGAGGCAAAGTCCAGTGGAAGATGTTGTCCATAGACCTGTGTCTTTTGGTTAGTTTCAAGTCACTACTAGGAAATGGAATCAGGGTAATAGCGGAGTTTAAATTCAAATGTTGGTTGCTGACCAATTGAAGATTGTGCACATCTTGTGGGTTGTTTTGTGATTCCTTCAAATGGGGAAAAAATGTATTGTCTATATTTGTCAATGTGTTCGAGCTGTCGTTGATGATGTCAGTGTGAAGCATTTCATGTCTCAGTGCTGAATCAGAAGAACATTTCTTTACTTGATTGTGGCCAAATGTGCTGTTCTGCTGCTGTACCATCTTGCCATATAAAACATGATTTCTCAACAAATGTGCACCAAAACTGAATTCTGATCTTGAAGAATGAGCACCTGAAGCTGCATCGAGTTTCTCTTTGAGCTTTCGACGCTTGCGATCAGCTCTTGAAATCTTAGAAACTTTCTCTTTCTCAAATTGTCTTTGATTCTTAATGTTGGAGTACATTTGTAACGCTAACAGATTTCTAGTTTCGGTTTGATTATTTCTACCGTTCGCTGGGACCATTTGACGCCATTTAATCTCAGCAGATTGCTTAGGAAGTTCATTTGCACTAATTCCTTTAAGAATAATCGAACTGTCTCTCGTTAGCGGTTCTCGATGTCGGGACATATTGTTTTCAGACCAGTTCTAGCAAACGTTCAGCAGATTTACCTGTAAAAATAAGTTGCACAAGTATTAGAAGTAAGCAAAATAATATATTTATTAAACAAAAAGTGTTTGTAGTTTACCAATGATCCTATCTTTCTTTTGTTCAGCTGAAATATTGTCCGTATATTTAATATTGTCTCTTGTATGATGTCTCTTGTAATTATGTCTCTTGTAACTGTCTTTTGTAGTTGAACGATAACTCGTATAATTTTTTTTTAACCCAGTGTTGTTTCATTAGGCCAGTAAGTTTGTCTCAGTATATTGTATTCTGGGAACTCTTAAAGCATGTGCTCTGTAGTCTGGGGTGCCTGTTCTCTTGTACACATGCCTGAATTGTCACTATTGAATTTTGTATACATGTGGCTGAAGGCTCGATTGTGTCCTGTTCTATTATGATCGTGACTTGACCTCATTCAGAAAGTCAAATTTAGTCAATTTAAGAATACATAAAATTCTTAACATTTTTCTGTGAAACCGAATTCAACAAAAAAGAGACTTTAAATTTGCAGAAAATAACATGGCGTTTTTTCTGTGATAAGTGATTGTAGAATAAATGAGTATGTTGCCAAATATCCTCAGATAAGAGAAATATAAAGACTATATGTCGCAGTCGTTGATATCATTTTCTGACAAGCTATTTAGAATCTCTAGAAGTATATTACATGCAATTTTCTGTTTTATTATATACTAGGTCTTTATATTTCGGCAACGTATCAGACTCAACAGATACATGGAGTTAATATAAGTCAAACAGAACTAAGCCAGTGTTTACAGGCGGAACAGACACTAGAGCATGTCCTGCAGGACTGTCCTCTCCTGGGTGAACTGAGAAGTAATATGTGTGCACACTCAGTCGAGATGAAAACAAAGTCTTGGGAAACCTGAGAGACTTGAAGCTGACTATCGAGTTTGTGGTCCACAATGGATTAAGGTCATGACCAGAGATTATCAAAGAAGAAGAAACAAAGTACATTTCAAGAAGACGCAAGAAAATGCATACAGAAGGTAAAAGAAGAAAGAGAAAATAAAAGTTTATGCAAGATAAGCTAACAAATGAATATTGACGTCTAAACCCAACATTTAATTAATTTTCACTTTCCAAACTTCCGTTCTATCAACGTTTGCTTTACCTGCAGTAGTAATCTTCTCGAATAGTTATACGTTAAGCCCTACATATAGCCCGCATGTGGTGTCTCCTAATGATACCAATTTATCCTGGGTAACTTGTTCAATCTCTATTTCGGAATTGAATTGAAACCGATATTTCTAGCTTCTCTTAGTAATGTTCGTTTCATGGTTTCTTTATGGCGTCCTTTCTTTCTTTAACCACTTGCCTCACACTTCAATGAATGTTTTGTCATTTTTGTATCATTTCTTCTCGAGGGCTTAGTAATGTTGATTTCATGGTTTCTTTATGGCGTCCTTTCTTTCTTTAACCACTTGCCTCACACTTCAATGAATGTTTGTCATTTTGTATCATTTCTTCTCGAGGTATGTGTATGTATAACATATTTCCATCTTCTCTTTTTTATAATAGTTGTTACTAGTGGTTGACCAGACATTTTTGTATTACATCTCCTCTCCTGAATTCGTTCCATTTAATGTTCAGTATTTTTTCCAAACAACTATTTTTAAGAGCATTCAAGTTCCTTTTTATTTTTATCCTTAAAAATTTTCCAACTTTCGCTGACACGTATTAGTTGTGATTGCTTGATTGATAGGACCATCATCACTGTACATCGTGAGTAAACATGTGTGCTCCGATCTCTTTCTTACTCAGGAAGATCTCAGCTGACGTGCACGAACTCCGTAACACCGGCGAAGGTCCCCGTTATGCAGTTTACATATAAGTTTTGATGCCCCATTTGAGTTGAGATTCGTAATTTAGTTTTAAAACTATATTACTTGGAGTTTCATATTTTATTAACCATTTAAATCTGATGTTGCTATGACAATTCGAAGCATAGTTTCTTTTTTGGTATCTTCCATGTGCTATCCACCCTATCTTACAATTGCTAACCATACAAGTGAACTGCTCTGTTATCTTTATCATTTTAGATTCCATTGTGATATCTGCATTACTTATAACTGTTTATAACATGTCTCTTCATGATATTTGTCATATCGTAACTTATCTACATTCCAACTATCAGCAGTGCTAAACAGACAAATGTACGCTGGAATACGATTACATATATTACAGTTTTGTGACTATTAATTTTGATAATAATTTTAAAGATTACATAAACTAACTAAACACAATTTTAAAATAATAAATCGCTTATCGATTAAATCGTATGTTGCAGCACACTGTGTTCTGAGTCTTTCGTGTGTGTGCTCTACACGTCTGCTACAACACGCATGGAAGCACAATCTGTTAAAGCCATTTTGTTATTATTCGTCTTTTACAACAGCAAACATAAAATAACGATATAATATCCTTCATTCGTCCGTGTCTCCCAAACCCAACTTTTAAATATTAAACGACCTGAACTATGGCATGGAAAGAATACAGTAAAATGTACAAAGAAATGGCTGTATCAACAATAAGCACATTATTAAAAACATTCTAGACATGTAGGCTACAGATAATCTTGATAATTATCGAAGAAAAATGGAATTTACACTAACTAATCGTACTTACGTGAACGTCCCAGGTAATATAAACACCCAACCTTTACAACTGTTGAATACACCGAGAAACGTGTACCTCGAATATGTGTCAAACAGTCTTAACAGTTAAGATATCAGTTACAAATGATCTAACTGTTTTAAACCAATAGAGCAAAGGAACTCTTGGTAACACACTTCAACTCTCATATCCTATGAATGTATATTAAGCTTAGCCTAATCCCTAGAAGAATGTGACTGAAATCTACCAGACAAAACATGCGGGCCCACCAGCTGAGATTATCCATAAACCGTTGGACTGTCTTTTCAGGCACGGTTTATTATGAGGTTAAGAATAGGTCAAGAACAGAATTATACACTTTGTAATACGTATTCCAAGATTTGTATTCACATACTGTCACCACATAAGCGTAACTAAGATAAGAAATTACAATAATACTGTTAGTTTATTATTGAGGAAAATAAATGGTACGTATGTTTGTACATAACAAAAATATATAATTTATACGTATTTTAAATTTGAAAGCTGTACATATAAATCAAACAAATAAATAGTAATAGAACAAAATAAGCAAGCTAGTAACTGATCACAGACCTAATGTAACGTTCAACTCACGGTAAGTTTGAAGCAAATTTCGTGGATTTACAAAGTAAAATAGACCTTACCTTCAGAAGCAATGGAAACTACTGAACGTAATGGTGCCAAAATCAACGACTGTTTACTTTGGTGATGGCTATGTCCTTGGGATATGCCACGATTTTCATTTCAAGAATATGTAGCACTAAATTAACAGAAATTGATTAATGGACTGTAACAGAGCAGAGAGACAATATTGACTTCAATATCATCATCAGTTATTGACGCTCCCAATGTACATAAAGTAGAGACATTAATATTTTACTCAATTTGATCTAGTGTCTTTCTTTTTAGCTCAAATCTAGACATATGACTGTCAATGAGCTCTACTTCGAAAGCTTGCCTTCATGGGCTTCTAAGCCGTAATGAGCCGCTGATGATATTCTGTATACTTTCTCTCTTTAATGTCGGACTTCCGTAACAATGATTAATGATTATCTGATAAGTTTAAGAGGTAGGGAGTTCGATCACAACCCAAGCGTACCTGGTTCAAACTCCGCGGCGGGCAAGTTTGGAAGTAAATTAGTTCCCTTAGATTTTTACAAACTGTAAAATTAGACCTCACCGTTCATAAAACAATGGCAAACTACTGAACGTATAAGTGGTGCCTAAAAAAATCGACGATTATTACTGTTGTTGATGGTTACGTCCTGTATCGGATATGCTACGATTTTCAATAAGTTTAAATATATATTAATTTTGTTGATAAATTAAATTACCGTATTATAATATACAAATCAATAATAAAAAGAAAAACATACTGAATTTAATCAAATATGGCTGGTCAAGCATATCAAATGTACAGCCATTAAACATATTTGTTACAGGTTGCTGAATTGACGTCATACGAGTAGAACTCGACAGATCTATATTTGCTTAGTTTTCCCCTCTTTATCTCCAACGGATCTCGAGTTGTATGCATTCTGATGTAACACTTCCCTCATTTTGTCATCCTGGTACTCATGTCTGTTCATATAACGTGTGATTCCATACGCCTTGAGATGTTGCATCTTCTTCTTCAATGATCCAGCGGTGCTTGAGATCTTGTCCTTCGGCCCAGTGATATGTAGTGAAATCTGCATGTGTTTGTAAGTTGGTCTATTGTTCCGTATTATTTCATTCCATCGATCTGGCCTTGGAGGAAGGATGATCTTCCTGACGTCATCTAGTGCTTGACACCTCAAGAGGTGGTGGAGACGCTGTAAAGATTCAACATACATTGCTGTCGTGTCTTCATTTAATAGGAGGACGTTGAACAGTCTGTTGGCGCCTCCTTTTCCTGTATCCACCTTCAGCATCCTAAACGCATATGTTTGTAATGTTATCATGTCTGCTGTCTTATCATCGCTAGCATCGCATATCCAAGATAGTAGAGCCACTAAGCCCGTTGAATGTCTCCTTGATAGACGACATCCTCTCATACTGCAACATATCGTTTTGGACGTTTCGAAACCTGGACTGAGAGTAGAACACAGTATTTATCACAGTAAGCGGCGTATCAAAAATATATCATAGAACAATAGTAATGGCCTGTCTCCATCATCATATTGGAGGCAGTCAATATGAATGCTCCATGTTGTTTGATACGAATGTACCACATGTTATCTAGAAATCCTTCAGATTGATTTGTTACCAACATACACAAACCCATGCGCTTATTACAACGTCTTCATCGATTGCTTTAAGCTGTTTAGTTTATATGCATTCCCGTTGCTTTAATCTCTACAGTCTCTTTCTCACAGCTATAAATATTTACCGGACTATAGTGTTCACCAATCATGTTGTATATGGACAGTGTATAGTAGTAGACTCGCAAGAAATCTAAACTTCTTCCATATAAGGTGTCTCCGTAGATCTATCAGAATAAAGCGATGATACAAAATTATAGTTATCAAAAGTCCACCCGAAAACCAAAGTTCCAGCTATTTAGTTTGTTGCATAAGGCCCAGGTGAGATTGCTCGGTTACGTTGCACATATGCTTAATATAACTGATTCGGTCCCGTGGAACACTGTAGTGCACATATTTCTTATCTGCGTGTCCCAAGCGTCTTTTAAAAGACGGCTACTATTGCGTTGAGTTTTATTAATTTTCACTCCGATTGTAGTTTTATATCAACCGGAAACTAAGTAGAAAGGAAGTACTAACGATAACCAAATCACAACATCGTGGTTTTGACTAGAATCAGAAGTGAAACCAAGTTTAATTTTCGTTTTCAAGTTACCCTGTGATTAAAAAATAATGTCTAACAATTCAGAGTCTAGAAATGGTTTGTTATCAGCTCGTTCTGCACGTTTTACAGCTGCAGAAGCGCGAGATTGATTGCATGAAGATGTAGATACTGATAGTGAAGCTTCTGATGACACAGAAGTTTGTGATTTAAATACGTCGATTATTAATAATTTAAATAATACTAGTAGTGTTTCCCAACCAGCTGCGAGAGGGCGTTGCCCCAGTCAGGTTCCAGTAGGATTGCAACAAAAAGAAGGATTCAGACAGAACCTACACAGTCTACTTGGAGAGAAGTTATATAGTTGCTATGTTAGGACTATTATTCATATACTTTAGTTCTTTATTCCTGTAAATATTGCTATAATTTCCACTGTATGTGATTATATATTATGAGACATGAATGTTTGGTATGTGAAATCTTCAATTTGACAATTTTTAATGGAAATTTCTTCAAAGATGGTCGTGTTGCTAATTTGCGAACAGTTAGTAAACCATATATTCCATCAATATTTTCTTAATTTTTGTGTATTCATAAATGGATTACTTATATAAAGAGAGCAGTTACACTGACTTATTCACCATATTGTTCCTCAAGGCCCTTGGTAAGTTGGATTTTGTTCTCACAATTTCAATTAATTTTTTTATTACATGCTAATATTTGTCATGCACAGTCAACACAACATTATATTTTCGCATACAATAATATTTTATGAAAGTACAATCATTTATCTTTAATTTGATATATAATAAGTTCAACTTTAAATCATATTTAGAAACAATATTTTAATTTAACTAAAGTATTGTGCAATATTTTAAGCTAAAAAATAATTCGTCCAGAGGTGAAAAACCTGGTACTGAATCAGATAATACATCCCAAAATAGCTGTTGTTTGGAGAGCTAGATGGGGCAAACAACCGGTCAGGGGACAGAAGAAATGCGGCGTATCAAAAATATATCATAGAACAATAGTAATGGCCTGTCTCCATCATCATATTGGAGGCAGTCAATATGTATGCTCCATGTCGTTTGATACGAATGTACCACATGTTAGTCTCACAGTGTCTATAAATCGCTTCGATATAGACATTAAGTGTTTGGAATAACCGGCGCAAGAATGCCACATGCGATACTGCAACACCACGAGATGAAATTTCTTAGTAGAGAGTCGTCATACCTGTGAGGAAAGAAGACAATAAACAGACCGAAAAGACGCCATGCACAACACAGACTGCCAACACCACGAGATGAAATTTCTTAGTAGAGAGTCGTCACACCGGTGATGAAAGAAGACAATAAACAGACCGAAAAGACACCATGCACAACACAGACTGCCAACACCACGAGATGAAATTTCTTAGTAGAGAGTCGTCACACCGGTGATGAAAGAAGACAATAAACAGACCTAAAAGACACCATGCACAACACAGAGTACCAACATGTCCAATCTTGATCATCCGTGTTCCACATGAGTAGAAGACTGCGATCCAGTATTGAACTTTACAGCCACCTCCAGAGTACACTCCACAGTGGCAAATCAAAACACGTCTGAGGCTATATAAATACCATCGATTGCTATGAACGGCTATACTATTAATGTTATTATTATTTGTATTATTATTATTATTATTATTATTGCAACATTTGTCCTCCAAGAGAAATTATTCCTTTTTTTTTTTTTATGATGTTCAATTTGCTAGATTTTAGTTTCAATTATTGTTCGCCATCTACCAGTTGCATGTTTCCTTGCCACATTATATCTGATCTCATCTCGGTTATATATATATGTCCTTTTTCGTCTTTACAGATGACAATTGGCAAATGTTTTACTGTGACAACTTCTGAGTTTTCGATTTTCTCTCTTGTCGTTCAGCTCATACATATGTCTCTTCTCAAAAGACTCTGAGCCCTTTACAGTTTGACTTTCCACACAACTCTGTCATTAGCTAGTTTTTCCCATGTGCTGGGACCTATAGAAAAGTTTTTCATTGATGCTTTGCAGACATCTTTATATCTGAGCAGTGGTCTGCCCTGGTGCCTCTTCCTCTCCAAAAGTTCACAGAACAACATTTGTTTCGGTATGCGACACGTTTCCATTCTTCTCACATGCCCCACCCATCTTAGTCGTCTACTGCTGAGCATGCCCATGATGGAAGGCAGGTTTGCATGTTGCAATACTTCAGAGTTGGTTATCTTGTCGTACCACCTGATGTTCATAATCTTGCGGAGACATTGAAGGTGAAAGATGTTAAGTCTCCTCTCGTGTCTTGAGTAGGTTGTCCATGTTTCTGAGCCATATAGTAAAGAACTAATTACACAGGCTCGATATATTTGAATCTTCGTCTGCAATGTCAGTTTTGTGTTGTCCCACGCTCGCTTTGATAGTTTGCCGAATGTAGTAGCCGCACTCCTATACGAGCGTTGATTTCTTCATCAAGAGAAAGGCTGGCAGTGACCATGGACCCAAGATAGCAGAATTTTGAACTGGTGTTAGATGGTTGCCATTTAAAGTGATATTTGTTGCGTTACCTCCATGACATAGTACAACTGTTTTGGAGACACTTATAGTCAGAGAAAATAGGTCGCATGCCTTTAACAAATTATTGATTAGACATTGCAGTGTAGTCTCACTGTGTGTAGTCTCTCGGTTAGTACTGTGTTATATTTATGTATTGTCTATAGCCTTATAGTAATCACATATACTCGTAGTATTATCTTTTAGAAATTTGTAATATACTCATTATCATAGTTCCGTATACGTTCTCCCTGTTTGTTTGCGTAATGTCATATTTTACTCACTGTTATAATTGCTTATATGTTCTCCCTGTTTGTTTGTGTAATGTCATATTTTACTCACTGTTATAATTTCTTATATGTTCTCCCTGTTTGTTTGTGTAATGTCATATTTTACTCACTGTTATAATTTCTTATATGTTCTCCCTGTTTGTTTGTGTAATGCCTTATTTTATTAATTTATCAATTATAATCATTCTCTTATTGCTATTTCTGTCGCTTCTGAATTTATATATATTTATATATGTACATATTGTTGACTACCATCTTTAAATAGGTTTATTTTTCTTTCAATTCTCAAATGCGGCACATCAGGTGCTACGGTGATCGTGCAATGGCGTCTGTATTTTCAGCAGATAAAGAAAAGAGCCATTTTTTCAGAAAACAGGTACAGAAGGTAAGGTGAGCAAGTAGTGGACTGGACAGAGAAGATTTATAAGAAAGACAGGCTTACCCTCAAGATGATGCTCATTGACTACTGTAACAGCCAATGTGTAAAAGGCAAAGTACTCGTGCTTCATAAGTTGGTACACAATTTTTCATGTTTATGATTCATAAACCAAATATACACTAAAGATTGAGAAGATGAGATAAATGTGTCGTTCCGCCTCTGCTATCACTTACTTAAAGATAACCCGTTGAGCTGCCTTATCTAAATGTACATATCTGTTAAGTTTCCCCATCCAAATATAAGAAAGATAACATTCAGTTAAAAACCATTACTAAACATTTGTTCCATTCAAGTGGTACATTCATTTCTACCAGGAATAATATAAACCTTTTTGAATTATCCAAAGACGCCTTTTATCTTCTATTGTAGACTAACATTCAAAGCTAGCACAGTCAAAGCTGTAATTCTTGTTTAGTTTTGAGTTGAAGTGAACAAATAACGTGTTCAAAGAAATCCTTCTATTGGAGCCGTGTTTGTTTGAACTGTTTTTATATTAAGTGACTTGTCCGAGACGATATGCACAAAGAAAGTCAAGAAAGGTTTAGAGCACTAGCACTTAATCATCATAATTCCTCTCTCTCTCTTCTCTCTCTCTCTCTCTCTACGATCACCGCTTAGACTGATGTACCAAATTTTCCCATAAATTCTGTTATTTTTTGGTCTTATTCATGTGGAAATCTGATTCATGCAGCCTTAGCATGAGTGTGTTTCGTCCCATCTTTAGCGCCATTTGGAGCTCTGGTGCTTATCCTTCGGCGATGTGCCCGGTTTTAGCGAGCGTTTACAGGGTTCGCTCTCCCAGCCGAACTGCAAGGTAAAGATTGCTATTTTTTTAGGATAGCTACCCTTAGACAACCTTCCCTCCCGGATTTTAAGCGTCATCTGCCCAGATTACCAGTTTTTTTTTTGGACTACTTGGTTTTCCTGTGGTCCAGTTTTGTGTACGGTTTGCTCCGCAAGACTTTGATTGTCCCCAATCAAGCTACAAGGCAGTAGTAGTTCTCTGCGAGGAGAAACGCAGTTATTGTTCACTGGTTGGAGACCTCATCTTCAAGGTTCGTCACCGTTTTGTCCACCTCACGTTTCTTTTGGGTGCTCCTTCGCCCATTTCTGCTTGTGTCCTCGTCCACCAACTGGGCCCGCCCCTTTTCTCTTCCTCACTTGTGCTCACATTGTTCTACTGGGCGACACCTTACCCACTTCTATTTCACTGTGCACAGTTTATTACCATTCGGTAGGAACGTATGCACTGGATTCAAACCTCTGCTGGGCTTTCCTGTTTTTCTGCACATTTGGGTGGGTCGCTCACCCTTACGTTTGCCACGCCTTTTCGTCGCTCCGTCATCAGCACTGTGCATGTCTGCCCCACCGGTGGGCTCACCTGTGCATCGTCCGTATGCGTGCTCGTTCTATTTTGGTACCTGCTCACCGTGTTTGATCAGATTTCTCACTGTGCTCACATTTACTACGCCTCTAGAATCACAATTCCAAAGCACAGTAAAATCTTCTAGAAAACTTATTTCGAATTCTATACAGGATTTGTAAGTGGTAAATCATGGCTATTTCCTTATAGGTTCATCCATTTGAGAGACAAAACAAAGTTTCTTCCTAATTCAAGTCATATTAAAGTCGGTTAATTTAGTGGCTGCGATTTGAAGCTAAATATAATAGCAACATTCTTTGAAGCTATGTAATTAGTTGTTTTTAGTAGAGGTTATTGCATTCTTGTACACATGATTTGAGATATATTTATGAAGACTCTTAGTATTCACTGATAGTAGAACATTGTTATACTATTTTGATGAGATTGTCTTTTCCATTATAAGTATTTAGAGTATGCAATTTGTATTTATAATGTCAATTTCAATAAACTGAGAATCGTATTGATCTCATATATATGATATTTAACAGGTCATTGGTTTGACTTTTTTTTTTTTTAAGAATGTTATATATTGGGATATGAGTTGTATATTTTGTGCATATTGCATGTGTAGTGTCAGATATGTGGACGTCACATTAGGTAGATATAGTCAACATAACTATATTGTTTACACAAAGTTCGTGCTCTGTGCAATAATTCCAACAGGCATAATGACATTTCTGAGAAAAGGGACCGAGTCATACGAGAAAAACCTTGCACAATGAAGTCAATAAATCCTTTTTATATGTTGTCACAATGTAAGCAAGTTTCATGGCTCAGAGCCATATCACACAATTCAATATTGACTTCATATGATTACTTTAATCTCTCCTACCTGCCTTCTGTAAATCATATTCCACTACCCATATACAATCAGCTTGCTGTGATAAAAGTTCACGAACGTGTTAACTTTGCATTGAATCATTTCTAGTTTATCGCAGCGTTAACATAGGTAATTATGTCTGTTGAAATAGTCAATAGTGTCAAGCAGACAAGCTGTCAGTTTTCAATAAGGCCTTTTGTGTTTGAGAATTTTCTACCCAGTGAAAGTTTTCTTGGAGAGACATATTGTATGTGTGTGTGTGTGCAAGTCATTTTGGGTGTTCAAGATGATATGTAAAAAAGAAAGAAAGTGTGAAATAGAGAATGCAATGACGGGTAGAGAGAGAATACAAAAATACTTATGTTCCATAAGAAACGGAAGAAATAGTCATAGAAATAATAGAGAGCGAAGACTATCTGTTTTGTGTACCTCTCAATCTTATAATTAATTTTTCCCTTCTTATGTAATACTGTATTTACCTGTCTTTGCTCTATCGCCTGTATCTCTCAGCGAAAGTTGCCACACTCGTATCATTCTACATATCTCTGTAGGTCTGCAACTTATCAGTAATAATTTACCTTTTTTTCATTTCAGCGTTTCTATTGGAACATAGTGCTGAAATTGTTCCTAACACGATATCAATTTTTCTTTGTAGTTTATTCAACAAAGCAGTTTATATAGACATTAGGTTATTAGCTCTAAATACAACCCGCGATAGATACAAAAAATGGGAATATTGTCCAATATAACACACATTTGTACAGCCATATGAGCTACTGATACGCTTTTAGAAATATAAAACTATACTTTATAGTACCATATCTTCAATTATAGTATATTTTAGTTTTAGTTTAGTCGTCAGATCGTCATCTCTGCACATTGAACCAATTAGTCGACACTTGCTATGAACTCTTCCACAGTATATCTCAGCGTGTGAAAACTAACGAAACCAGTTATATGCTGGTTTACTATTCCTATTTGGCTTTCAGTATAGTGTTCTTGCCTATCTAAACAAAATTGTAATTTATTATTCCTACAGTCTGGTTAGAGCTACAAATTCACCACTATTTATTTAATCATTTACACGTATTCTATACCTTAGGGAATTCAGAATATTAGCATTGTCCTTTGCGCACCCGCTTTCTACAGCAACCATACCTGCACGCCTATCGGTTCGTTCATTTCCAAACACCTGCGTGCCCTGGCACAAAAGTAAAACATATTTATAGTTATACTATATTATGGTGCGAGATCTGATTTGCCATAGGGAAGGTCGTCAGAGATGACTCATGCGCACAAAACGAAAACTCAAATAACAAATGAGTTCTGCGTAAATAGAACAGGACGCGCGAAAAAGTGACTTACAAATGAAGTAGACAGCCCATTATCAAAGTAGCCACATGTGGGATGATTGACAAGTAGAATTATGTACATCACACACATTTAGAAATGCGGTTGTTAATCGGAGAGTATAAACAAATGTACAAATCTCGTAAATGTTTTAATAAGTTTGTTAAAAATGTTTGATCTTTGTGATTTTTTTCTTATCATCATAATCATCAAATAGCTTGTCCTGAGCAGAACTTTGCCACCCCAACAGTCCTCCGGAATTTCTCTCCTCATAGGCCAGATGTCCTGCCTCTGCAGCCGTCATGGTCAAACCATCAGTTACATCTTGAGTCCATCTTCTCCATGGTCTTCCTCTTCTTCTCTTTGCCAGTATGCCTCCTTCCATGATGGTCTTCTTCAGCTCTTCATGTATTTTTATATGTCCAAAATATCTCAGTTTTATCTTTCTTATTTGTAGCATCAGCCAGTTTTCTTTGATTATGTGTTCTTTCTGGATAGATCTATTTGTTCTCTTCTCTGTCCAAGATATACGTAGATTCTTCTGTAACACGTATATTCAAAAGCACATTTATGTTTTTCCACTGCCTTTTTAAATGTCCATCACCGCTGTTATATGTTGAGAAACAAAACGTTAGCATCTTTAACATGACTTCTGAATACATCCTAATCAATGGCTACAACAGCAAAAACGCATGACGTTAGAACTCACGAAAGAACAAGAGCCAGAAGCCTAAGTAAATTGCAGAAAGATCTTATTGCCACGAAGGCTCATTAGTAAGTCACACTTGGCTTATGCCTGACACATTTAGATGTCAATGTCATGTCACTACAAAGTGGAAAGAAAAAAGAAAAAGAAACTTTAAAATTGCTGTTATAAGTTGCATACTTGTAATTGTTAATGTAAAACTGAATATCATAGTTGATATCAGTATATATTATAAGTAAAGTGTAAGAAAATAAACCATTTTTTACACTATGAGAATACTGGGTTATACCGTGTTAGATCAGTATTTTTCATTAGCCGCCGGCACACGACGGGTGATGTGGTCAACATGACACTAAGTAAAAAGTAAAGGAACCCTTTCATACCTCGTGGTATATAGGTCAATACAGTGTTAGGTCTGTATTTTTCATTGACCATCGGCACACGATGGGTGATGTGTCAGCATCCGCCGGCGCCTTACTTTCCCAGGCATGTCTGGTACCCAGTTGAGGCTGGGTCGACCTGAGAGCCGATCTGAGTGCGGGAGCTGAACCCAGACCACCAGCCTTGCGAAGCGCGTTCACTAACAACTACGCTACAGCTGCTCTCAAATTAGAATATCACATGACAATAGCAGCCTTTACTTTCCAACACTTTTCTGGTACCAAATTGATGCTAGGTCGACCTGTGAGCCTCTACGGTCGGAAAAAGTTCTACTCACACTGGGAAACTGAATCCGGACCACGCACTTATGATACGAGTGTACTAACTCTATATTTTTTAATAACATCCCAATAAGTGTCAATATAATAATTGTTTTAATATTAAAAATAATCAATATCTTCACTGGTACCACACAATATCTTCACACTACCGTTGTCGATGCACTTGTAGAGAAAGATATGAATAATAAGACGAATACAGTGATTGCAAACTTTACCTTGTAATATATTAACACTGATTTTAAAAATATTAAGAACAGGTATACGTATGTGTTTGTATTACTCTTTAAAATCCAGCAGGTAATTAAACCGTCTTTATGCTGGTGCACGATTTGTCAACATACTAACGTATTATATTTTGCTATGTATATTTTAACGTGTATGCCTTAGCGACTACTATAATACAATATATGGTTTGTGGACATCCCTTAAAAGGGCTACATATCTTGCTGAAACATACAATGATGGGCACTAACGTATGGTTATTTGTAAGTAGCCCGTGATGTTGTCTGGAACTGAGTGATTGATTAACTGATTGATGTGACCATCACAAGTGCAGTAAAAAAAAACCATACAAATAAATAAGTTCTAGACAAAAACTAATAATGAAGAAAGATTATAAAATAATTTCAGACACATAACACATTGATTAGAACTTTATTAGAGGGGAATGTTATTGTTATTGTTTTTGCATTTTGTAAAACTACAGTGCTTTGTTGTTACGTGTTTCGCCATTGCTATATAGTTTTACTGCAGTCTTCCCTTTTATCGACGGGAAATTTAAAGGACGATGAGAAAGAGGAATACTGAGACACAAGTGGGAGAAAAATATCAAGAGATGGACAAATTACAGCATGGCAGAGTACAACATCAAGGCAAGAAACACAGGGTGTTGGAGGTAAATCTTCGCCAACCTTCGATGGAGAGAAGGCACCTGATAACGATGATCTCATAGTATATAATATCATTGGAATGTGACATATTAGATATAACACGGCAGTAGACATTTACATATTAAGAAAGCATACTTTTTCCCTTGTCTGAATTTAGCAATGAAAGAATCCTGTATAAAGATGAATTGAGTGAAAAGCTTGTGCAGCTGGACATGCTCCATGTACCTTTGGGTTTTAAAGCCAGCACTACAAATAATACATCCCTCATTATAACTACAAACATATAATGTTCTCTTACTTTAAGTTGCTAAATGTAATATAAAAAAGTATAAATTATCAACATTATCAGCAACATATCCCCACACTAATATTTATTGTGCTTTGTTAAATGTTGCTAGCGTCTAATGAAATAATTTCCTCACAGTTCACTCGTGAAACTCATACATTCAGACAAATTATTCCGTTGGAATACATTTTGGTATAATTAAATCGAATTTATATGTTCAAGAAAACCCAACTCTTCCCCTAATACACGCACCAAGTAACAACAAACACTCAGCACTGCCACTAATACAAGCACAGTCACAACAAAAACACAATTCCACTAATATAAGCGCAAATTCACAACAAAAACACAACACTTTTACTAATGCATGCACAAAGTCACAACAATAACACAACTCTTCCACTAACACAAGTACATAGTCGCAAGAAAAACTCAACTCTTCCACAATGTCACAACATCGCATTGATACAATATATTTCAAGATTACTTCGTTGAGCAGAATAAATAACATAATGAATTACGAATAGTAGACACAAATGTAAACACATGAAATTGAGCATACATACGAAAATTTATTTTTTTGGGGAAAGTTAAGAGGAATATAATTGCATGCAATTAAAACAATACATCATCAAGAGAAATATTATTTCATGATTTTCTGATAGATAACATTTCTTGTAATAACTGATTCTGTTGTTATGAACATATCCATTGTTGGGGCATTGGACTCTATTGTGCCCACTTCTTTTCTTCTTTCTTCTTTTTGATCGTCACATCTGCTAGGTTCCGGGTTGTTAGCCCAGTTGTCGTAGGTTTTTTCGTGTGTTTGGTCTTGCGCTGTTCTGAAAGTGTTCTTGTGTGATTAGTTATTCTTTGTTCATCTTTACAATTTGATTTTGGAATTTTACGGTATTTAAAACTATAATTTAAACCAAAATTATGAATGACAAACATTTTGGCCCAATAGCTGAGCAATATCCCATAAATTTATATTTCATCACAGTTATTTACTGATGACATATTCAGTGGTTTCTAATTTGAATTTACTGTATTCGATTAGAAAATATGGTCGAAACCATCATCAAGGTGCGTATCCTTTATAGGACGTTGCTCTCTTTGCAGAGCATCTGAAATTCACTCTGTCTCTAGCCAGTTCACCCACTTCGTCGATGGTCATATTCATGGTTTCTTTAATATCTTGTAGCCATCTTCTTCTTGGTCTGCCTATGCGTCCGGGGAACCTGCCCTCTAGTATTGTTCTTTCCAGGTCATCGTGACGTTTAATGTGACCAAAGTATCTAATTTTGTTTGTATATTATGTTGTTTATCAGCCAATTCTCTTTAACATTTAGATTTTTTCAGGACATCAGGTCGAAACCACGACGATGTAAATCTCATTAAAAAGTTTTTTCTTTCTCTTTACAGTAAATATTAAATCAAAACAATCCTTTATTGCTCAACAGAGATCTTAGTGAAATGTTTGTCATAGTTCCAGGCTTGCTGGGGGATAAAAGTACAACTTATTTCAGCGTGGATTCTATTCAAGACAAAACCGATCAATAGGCCTACAGACATAAATACATTATCTGGTTTTTGTACAAACTGGATTTTACACTGCAAGCTTTTTTTTTACATTTCTATTAATATTTTTTATAATTTGCAATTTAATCCCTTCCGCTGCTACATACTTTCTGAAGGCTGAGCTAAAAATAGATACTCTTTGTTTCTAGGTCACAAACGTGAATGTACACCTATAGCAGTGACAGTAGCAATGTATAACGTGTTAACACATCTTTAGCCCACAGAGGAGAGATAATAATAGACGAGTTAATGCGTCTTTAGAAGTGAATAGGAAACACGTATATATACGTCCTTAGCAGTTAAAGGGATAAGGTGTCGACTTTTCAGTAGAACAATGCATATAGCGAAGAGGCGGGTTTCGAAGTATGGTTGAAGTTGAGGCACGCTTCTTTAAAAAGTTGAGACATTATGAACATTCCAGAATGTAACTGAACGAAGATAAAGGAAACCGTCATTTCCATTTCAGCTCGCAAGTTTGAGTGATAGTCTCTTTCATTATGACCATAAATAAGCTCCTATATTAAACACTTGACATGGTGGAAATTTTACCCAAATTAGTCAGTTTTCATTAATCACAGACTACTTTACATGGCGCCATTCTCAAGAGTAAGAACATCTCAAGATATCCATATCTGCGTCACGAAGGTTTTACATCAATGGAAAATTAGATCCAGAAACTACCAACATTTACAATCAAAATATATTGTTTATAGACCTGTAGAACACAACAGGTATTTGGGTAGGCTCATCAATCAACATCGAACTGGTACGGTCAGTCGCTGGACGGTGTTGGAGATATTGAGAAGATAGATAGGAGCACATATGGACATGTCCGGAGTACACTGATGATATTCCTGACTGAAATTGATCTCGAATAATGAAAATTAGTGACCGACATTACCATAGCAATGCATACTAATCACAAATATATTGCTAATGGTAACATATATTATCTAGTATATATACATCAATCATAAAATAGATATTCAATTCTTTAAGTGCCCTGCCGGCCGACATACATGATCATGTCTCTTCACAACTCTCTCTCTCTCTCTCTCTTGGTGCATTTTGTTCAGTTCTGAAGTAGAAATTTTGTCGAACCACGATTTCAGGCCGTCCAACATCTTGTCCCTCCGTCTTCCCGATCTCCCTTCCCATAATTTTCACCGTTGTCACCAAATGTTCTAAACCTCCTCTTTGCATTATATGTCCGAGACAAAGAAGAATTGAAATAGGAATGTATCTCTCATAAAACGTCGTTTTGAATAAATACCACATCACTTTTGAAAGTTACTTTCTTTGTGTAAGATTCGTCTGATGGTATATATTCAGACGCTAAACGGTAGTGGCATTTTCTGAGAATGTCTTTGTCATTTGGCAGTGGTGGAAATTTTGCAATATGATCATTTTCACTGACAGTTCCAGTTGCTGACAGCAATTCAGTGGACCTTCTATTTGTAGAAATGAGACGAGGTTTGGAAGAATTAGTTTTGGGTGTTAACGGGATCTCCAATTTCGAAAAACGAGAAATGTCCCCATAGCTTATACTATATCGCCTGAATAAAGCAGAGTTTTTTAGAATAGATTTGGGTTCCATTCTTTCTGCAATGGCTTTAGATGGCAAAGACACATCAATAGTGTCAGTAGAATTCCGTCTAATGTTGTTTAAGGAGACCTTTGCAATACCTCGGTTTGGGAGTCTCTGGACAACATCTTTCTTAATCTGTGAAGATTGCTGAAAATTGCAGTTTTTAAAGTCTTCTGATGACCAAAGTTCTGTTAGTTGTTCTGTAAATGTAGTTTCTGGTACTGTACCAGTTAATCTAGAAGACACTGTTTCTTGAATACTCTTGTGCATTGATGTTTGATTTGTAGACGGAATTTTAGAAGCACAATCTTTCAAAAAGGCCCTCCAACTTGTATCTTCGTTTTTGGATGAAACTGGAGCTACATTTACTTCGTTTTTATGAAAGTTGGTATGAATGTATCCATTGCTTGTGGGGGACTGCATTAACGGTTTTACGCTGGATTTCGGGGTTGAAGACGACATGCCAGTTGACTGTTTCCTGTTGTTTGATGAAATAAGTATAGCTGATCGAGACAGAAATCGATTCTTTTCTAATGCCATTCCACTCAGCACTGGTCTGTGTTTACTATTAGCCATATCAGTTCTTTCAATTAACTGTATTTTGCACTCATGATATTACTACAACTACTGGCGATAATGGAAGCAAATGCGATGTTCTAAACAATTGATACATGCTGGCAATATTTACACAAAAGTTGGTGATGACAATATTTACCACTGAGAAAATGCTGTCAACCTATATCTAATAATCTTTTTTAATACCACAAATTCCTTTGAATAACTTTGCTTTCACAAAGTGAGAACCAGCACATCTGCAGGGCATCAGTCCGAATTTATTTTATCTATATCGATTGTTTATCAATCACTTGTAAGTATCAGAATGTTACGTTTTGAATATGACACAAATTAAAATAAAACTATGAAATTATATATTTTCAGCAATCTCTAGTCATGCGATTATTCTCTGTGCACCACACATTGGGCAGTAAGCTACAGGTCTGTCAAGTTCCTCCAAAGGTTAGTTTTCAGGTCGACTGAGTGTGACCACATGCTGCTTCTCAGCTCATCCAGGACAGGATAGTCTTGCAGGACATCCCCAGTATCTGTTCCGCCCATTGACACTGGCATAAAGCTGTTTGACTTATTTTTAGTCTAGGTATGTTGAGTCTGTAGTGACCGGTGCGTAGACGAAATATAATGACCTGATCGGTTCTGTTGAGGTCTTTGATGAAGTTTTTGCCATACTCATATCCAATGTTTGTATTTCAGTGTACTGCAGATTTTCTCTTTATGATGGTTTTGCCCTCTTGTAAAAACAGTGGTTTTATAAAATAAACTTTTATAAAGACAACTGTTAGTCGATAACAGACTGTATCTGGTTACTATCACAGCTTTTGAGTGAGATATTTAAGTTGACAACTTGAAGTTCAAAGTACATTATAAAAGGCAGCAGAATTTAAACACAATATGATATGTCAATAATCACTTCTTAGAATATCCATATATCTGTGGTATGTTGCTTAGTAATGATTCTATTCATGTGCAACTTTGTCCAACATTAGCCAGCATGATATAGTTGCAAGGTAGTAAAGAGTGTTGTTTGTATAGTCAGTCATAAGCATTGACTGGTTCAGTTGATATGGTAATACATTATGTACTTCTAGTAGATGGCCAAAACAGATGTCCTGGTCTTCGTTCAAGACGATTTTCCAAGCCTTGTAATATCTTTAAACGAGGCAGTTTAAATCGTCTAAAGACGAAATACTGACTTCATTGTTTTCCCCGTATGGTTCGGTCCCTTTCCACAAAAATAACACGCTACTTGCGCAGAGTATTAAATAAAGCACGAACTCCTTAGCTTCAGCAACAATCCTAGGATCTCTGAACAAATAAACTAGTCAACACATATGGTCTGGATTTGAACCCATGCACTTCAGAACGCAACGACTTAGCCACAGAAAAAGCAGTTTAATTTTACGCAGTGTAATCTTCAAATGTACAAAGACGTGTAATAGCAAATGATGTCCGAGTATGTCGTAAGAGACGCTTAAGGAGGTTTGGCGGAAATCAGATGCACATGTCCTGAATGTGTAGAAGTCTATGCATTTAGGGGCCTACCAAACCAATGTTCAACGTATACACGTTCTTGACAAAGAACAAACATCTCACAAAGAGTAATTAAAATTGGTCGTGAAGAACGAACGCAAAGAAAGATGAAGAAATCAATGTAAAAAATCCAGATAGACACAATTACAAGTACATTTTGAATGAACACTAAATGCAACTGGAACGTACAAGTAGTTAGAACTGAAACAAAGTTAAGTATCAAAGCATAATTGAAAACAGAAGAACGTGGGTATATTTAATTTGCCAAGTTCGAGTATTGTCAAAACGAACGGGGGGAACACATCTGATCTTTTAAAATTACCTACACAGAATGAATAGTAATTGTCCAAGATTACAGTACACGTAACATAATTTAGCGTTATCGATCAATTTTAATGTTGATCAAGATGATGACTAGATGTCTTCAACACATGGCAACCAAGATTGTACTGACTGGAGAAAGTACTTCTCACACATTACAACTTATATATATTAACTAGCAGTTCCAAGTGTAATAAAATATGTAATAAAATATTTCTATGTTCACAGAATACACAGGAGCGAATTTTAAGCACGTGTTATTTGATATGTGTCTCGTGTGTAGCAGTTAAGTGAATAACTCACAGCTCATTATTTCTAATTTATTCCAACAGAAATTGTCTTTTCTTTAACACAATAATAACAACTACATCACATTTGTTGTCATCAGGTCACAGTTATATTTAGTGTCTAGTCATTAGTTCTCGATTTTGTGGCAGGTAGACGCACCCTGAATAAGCGTTACTTGTTTAAATTGACATGTTTACTAAAGTGACACCCGTTACAAAACTGATAAGGTTCAACATGTCTTCCTATCTGAACTTTCCTTTTCTTTATGCCTCTTTGTTATTGTTATAAGGTGTGCACGTCTACATTAATATTGCTAACAAAGTTGCAAGGACCTCAATCTCCTTCTAAAGGTTAGATCGTTCAGTTTGACGTACACAAACAGCTTTTGTTTCTTTTTACTTTTCATTCTAAATACCGTTCTTTTTTTTGTATTCAAAATTGACTCAAACACCAACCCTATTAAACGTTGCCTTATTACCTTATTCTATTCTAAATGTAAAAAAGTTTAATTTATGCATAAGTTGTGCCAACTACTTAGTTTTCAATTGGTTAGCTTTGAAAGAAGCGAATAGATCAGTTCTAACACCCAGACTTAGTTGACACTGCGAGATACTAGATTATCTATGGATCTAATAGACACTAGAAGCTCAGAGCGTAATCAGATTTCACCGTCACCCAAGTTTAGCACTATTTTTGTTCAGTATTTATTGATTTCATTTTTAATGTCTTCACCTCAGTAATTGTCCTCGGTAAGTGTGAAGTTTGGAAACTTTTTACTTACAGCCTATAATATATTTAGATATAGTCCCACATAATTGAAATATATCGGTGCAAATCAATTTGGGGGTTCTTTCGTTAAAAATTTTGCAGCTAATATATTATTACCAAATTGAAAAACATGTTGTTGAATTAATTTTTGTAATCTAGTTTAATATGCTCTATAGAGTTCAAATTGAGTAGTAGGTTTCTTATTTTGTTAACGAAATTTGACGAATAACATGTCGTTTTGTTGATAAATGAATGTACTTTTAACACAAGTTAACGTAATATATAAGAAAACATTACGGGTTGGTTCTTCTTCTTTTGTCGTCACACTGCTACCGGGTTGTTGCCCAGTGTCGTGATTTGCTGTTTTTGTCTTGCACTGTTCTGGTGGCTTGTGTGATTGTTATCTTTGCTCTTTCACGGGATTCTGCTACTCCATCTAACCATCTTTTCCGTGGTCTTCCTCTTGCCTTCTTTCCGATGTTCTGTTGTAGACGGGTTGGTTTAAGGGTCAAAAGCATTAACGTAAATTAGAGCTAAATTAGCCAAGAAATACATCATGGCGGGATATGCAGTTCACTGCCAAATAGGACAGACAAACAAGAACTGTCTGCGACATTTGGTAGGTAGTGTGTTAATACGTAGTAGATATTTTAGTAACATCCCAACATGGTAACAAGCTTCGGACATTTTCCTTATCTACCTCCTTTCAGTTTGTCTATGGTTCTCTCTACATTACGTTATCGTTGTCAACATGTACTTGTATTCATGTCTTACGAACATCAACATCTGACTCTGTGGTCCCTTCGGACACTTTCCTTATCTACCTCCTTTCAGTTTGTCTATGGTTCTTTCTACATTACGTGTTTCAACATGTACTTGTATTCATGTCTTACGAACATCAACATCTGACTCTGTGGTCCCTTCGGACACTTTCCTTATCTACCTCCTTTCAGTTTGTCTATAAGTTCTTTTTCTACATTACGTTATCGTTTAACATGTACTTGTATTCATGTCTTACGCACATCAACATCTGACTCTGTGGTCCCTTCGGACACTTTCCTTATCTACCTCCTTTCAGTTTGTCTATAGTTCTTTCTACATTACGTTATCAACATGTACTTGTATTCATGTCTTACGCACATCAACATCTGACTCTGTGGTCCCTTCGGACACTTTCCTTATCTACCTCCTTTCAGTTTGTCTATAGTTCTTTCTACATTACGTTATCAACATGTACTTGTATTCATGTCTTACGCACATCAACATCTGACTCTGTGGTCCCTTCGGACACTTTCCTTATCTACCTCCTTTCAGTTTGTCTATAGTTCTTTCTACATTACGTTATCAACATGTACTTGTATTCATGTCTTACGAACATCAACATCTGACTCTGTGGTCCCTTCGGACACTTTCCTTATCTACCTCCTTTCAGTTTGTCTATAGTTCTTTCTACATTACGTTATCAACATGTACTTGTATTCATGTCTTACGAACATCAACATCTGACTCTGTGGTCCCTTCGGACACTTTCCTTATCTACCTCCTTTCAGTTTGTCTATAGTTCTTTCTACATTACGTTATCAACATGTACTTGTATTCATGTCTTACGAACATCAACATCTGACTCTGTGGTCCCTTCGGACACTTTCCTTATCTACCTCCTTTCAGTTTGTCTATAGTTCTTTCTACATTACGTTATCAACATGTACTTGTATTCATGTCTTACGCACATCAACATCTGACTCTGTGGTCCCTTCGGACACTTTCCTTATCTACCTCCTTTCAGTTTGTCTATAGTTCTTTCTACATTACGTTATCAACATGTACTTGTATTCATGTCTTACGAACATCAACATCTGACTCTGTGGTCCCTTCGGACACTTTCCTTATCTACCTCCTTTCAGTTTGTCTATAGTTCTTTCTACATTACGTTATCAACATGTACTTGTATTCATGTCTTACGCATAAAATCAACATCCTATCTACTCAGTGTAGTCCTTTTCACTGCTGACACTTGCTCACTCTATCTTCTACACTTCCTTTCCAGTTTGTCTATAGTTCTTTCTACATTACGTTATCAACATGTACTTGTATTCATGTCTTACGAACATCAACATCTGACTCTGTGGTCCCTTCGGACACTTTCCTTATCTACCTCCTTTCAGTTTGTCTATAGTTCTTTCTACATTACGTTATCAACATGTACTTGTATTCATGTCTTACGAACATCAACATTTGACTCTGTGGTCCATTCGGACATTTTCCTTATCTACCTCCTTTCAGTTTGTCTATAGTTCTCTCTACATTACGTTATCAACATGTACTTGTATTCATGTCTTACGAACATCAACATCTGACTCTGTGGTCCCTTCGGACACTTTCCTTATCTACCTCCTTTCAGTTTGTCTATAGTTCTCTCTACATTACGTTATCAACATGTACTTGTATTCATGTCTTACGAACATCAACATCTGACTCTGTGGTCCCTTCGGACACTTTCCTTATCTACCTCCTTTCAGTTTGTCTATAGTTCTCTCTACATTACGTTATCAACATGTACTTGTATTCATGTCTTACGAACATCAACATTTGACTCTGTGGCGTAAAGGTTAGGTTTTGACCTAACGATCCAAACGTACTCAGCTCTCTCCCTCGTGGAGCTATTAGGACATTTTTCCAGAGATCCCTTATCTTAGTGTAGGTAAGATCGAGTTCCTAGTACTATCGGAGACACACGATAAAATGTTGATCCCGTGTTGCAATTGAGCACGTAAAGAGCCCGGGCAGTTCGAAAACGAGAAATGCGCGCTCAAAAACTGCTGTCCGGGCTTCATTAGAAAGACTAAAATTCCTTTAACGTGTTTTCACCATCTTCAAAGTTACATTTGGGATCATCGCCGGAATCTGTGGACTGTCGTTGAGATCTTCCGGTGTATGAAAGAGATCGGAGCACACATGGTTACTCAACAAAGTGCAATGATGATGGTCCTATCAATCAATCAACCATGCATCAATTAGTAATAGTTATATAGAAGAAACCGCTTGTGGTTTTTGGGATATCAAAGAATAAAACCATTGCCCCTCTCGCATGTAGCAAAAGGCGAATAGGAATGATAGGTTGGTGTGACTGGCGACCAAACACGATAAAAAGAGCTAAGCAATCACAGAAACAGTTAAAACCAAACTGCTCATGGAGATTCTGTTATATATCGGTAGGATCGAATAGAGAGGACATTTCTTTGGTTCTATAAGTTATATGACTAAGTGAACTTCAACAGCATACGTTTTCCCAGTTGTCACTTCAATAGAAAGTTACAGTTAAGAAAAGAGGCAGTTAACCCTTTCACTCCGCAGTTTATTTTACACCCGGGCGCGTTTACTTCACAATGTATACTAAATTAGCCAGTATAATGGATGTGTGTCATCTTCAAAAATATTATAAGCCAGTTTATTGGCTCAGAAGTGCGAAAGGGTTAAACATCTGATATTAAAATATCTCAGCCAGTAATAAGCAGCAACAAAAAGTATATTCATAGCTTTACTTCTGAACGGTACCAACAGGAAAGTTAGCTTTGCGACTGTGAAATAAAAAAATTCATTGTCTTGCTAGCTTCGCGTGTTTGCTGTTTGGAGGTGATGTAAAGTGGACCAACTACGGTTTTAGAAATATAAACAGAATGAAAGAAAAATATGAAAAACATGAGAGTTCAAAGAAGCAGGTTGCAAACTGATTTCACTGTCACTTTCAGGAAACGTAAATATTAAGGAGAAACTTAGTGAGGCATACATACTTTCAATCAACAGCAATGATTGATGGAATGTTGAAGATGGATAGTAGGAATGTTCTTCAGTACCACAGCGACCATCTGTTGGGTGAGAATTAGGTAATTGCTGTTGAATCTATGCAGCGTTTCAATGTATTTGGAATCACATTGTGTAGGATCAGGAACGGGCGTCTGAGAGGCATAAATATGAGTGTATTTAACCAGTGAATCACTAGAACCATCAGCTTGCACACTCTTAGACATTTGATGGGGCATACTAAAATACCTATAGATCTATCTGAAGTGCTATAATGTTGATTCAATAACCAGATGCGTGAACAGATCTCCTAGTGTCAGATAACCCATAATGTCGTATTTTACTCTCATTTTCTCATGTCTTTTGCAGTGTTTACAATATGTTGTTTTGTTGTCAGTCAGTGCATGTTTGTTGAGGTTCCTTAAGTTCTTCAGTATAAAAAAGGGGAAATCTAACTCAAACACAACATTGTAAAAACTGCAGCTACACACAGAAAACAATGTTCTGGACTTCAACAAGCTAAACGAGACCTCCTCCAACATAAAATATCTATTCAAAACACTATATGGAAGTCTATCCCAGCTAAACTAGAAAAATGTCAAACACTTCATGTATTTCAACAGAGAATAGATAATGAAAATGCAGAAAGTATCATGGCAGTTACTTGGGTTTTGATTTGATGTGTTTGTTTCTTGAAGGAGGAGACATTTATTCATAAGTCAAAGGAGTCCTGGACAAAGTTTCAGTTTGAAAACCAATGTCTTATAATATCTTGTCCAAGTCTCCTGTATTGTTTACTCTTGAGATTAAATATATGTTAATTTTACCAAAATATAACTGTGGAGATATGGTGCAATGGAAAATTAGTATGCAGTCGGTGTATGAACTGAGCAGTGACCTCATCTCTTATTGTGATCTAAGACCATCTTCTTTATTGCACACTTATCTACAAACTTCACATAGAGAACAAATAATGAATACAATATAACTCAATTGTTCATATTTTTAATGTAACAAATAATAACATACAAAAAAACCCCCAATAAGTGAAAAGCAAACTGCATATATCAGCAATGTGGTTCTTGGACTATTCAAACTATGGTTAAGTTGACAATAAAAAGCATACAAAACCCCAATAAATGGAAAGTAAACTTAATATATCAACAATGTGGTAGTGTCAGCGATAGTGAAATTGAGATCAGTCTGCGCTAGTGACCACATGCCATGGAAATTCTGGGGTTTGAGGTTAGCTTAGTATAAGAAATTAGCTGTGTGAATATGGTATGTTGTTAAATTATAGGAGACCCTGATCCTTTACTTGCGGATTTAAATTACAAGTACCACTCAAGTCAGAGTAAGACTTGCCTGAATAGCGAGGTAGAGTGGTAATAAATGAAGCAAGATTTCAAGTAAAAATCCATCAGAAGTGACATATGACTATGACTAAATTCATTGCAAGAAAAAACACAAAACAAAAAAATAATTGTGGTCTTTGGATGGCTCAAACTATAAATAGTTCAGTCACAAAGTCTTCATAAAATATAAACACTTCATTAAGCTCCAAAAAAGTAAAGCTAAAAATAAGCAAAAAGTCTTTGGTCATGTAATGACGATAGTAATTAAAAGGCTGTTAACATTTGTTAAATTAATTTCGAAAAAAGTGAGGAAATATAAATAAACTTGATCAAAGAATTAAATGATATAGAAAATTGTTGTACAAGATACACAGGAGGCTGAAAATCAGAAGTATGAATGTCCAACAGCACATGATGATTATTGATCAATCAGACTATCACAGTTACGTTCTAAGTATTCACATAAGTGGTTTACGATAGTTAACATAAAGTTTGAGATCTATATGTAAACATGTACACACATTTAGTTTCTTCACTTCTATCATGGAGTGTAGTGGTCATCCAGAGAAAACAGTACACAATAATATCAGCTAGCTCTCTACTAGTCCTGTTGTGCCCTACAGTGACCGACCAATGTTAGCCTTCCATTGCATGGTGGGTCTTTCTAGAGGTCCAGATCCCTGACTCTTGACCTCCATTGCTGGCTATGGAAATATATCTTATTTAATATTGCATAGGTGGTCAAAACATTGTAATTGGGACCGCCCATTTCTTGTCTGTAATGGTTGAAATACAAGATTTTAACAAAATGTCTGGTTGTGAACATTGTCCCTTTTTGTTATTAGAACAATCATTCCAAATACAGTTGAATCCTGCTAGTAGATTTCTTATTTCTATATTTTCTCACATATTAAACTGCTTTTAGAAGTCCTGGTGCAAATCTTTCTAATATATATCTAATTACATCTTGTTATGACGTTGTCGCTTATTAAATTGAAATGTGGCTGTGCTATTTTAATAAATACGGTTTTGGCCAAATCTGAAATGATTTTACAGTCTATCACAAGTCAGTGAGTCACAAGTAGCCAATAGTTATCATCCATCTGCACGACTTGTCTGTCGGATTCATGCTCACTCTCATGCATTGTCAAACCATGTTATATTTGACATCACATAACACAGATTCATGTTTACAACAGACTCTGCCCCTGTGCTACTGCTAATACTGTTCATCCATCACAGATGTCAAACACCCTAATGTTCTTATATTTATTAGGAATTATACTATTTTTGTCTATGGGTACCAAGGGTAACTAATGAGCCATTTGAGGGACTGGATAAATCTTGTACAGTGTGAGTAGAGAATGTTCATTTAAGGGATGGTTTATTTTAGAAGCTTTAAGGAGCCCTGGCATAAATCTTTTAGATGCCATGCATTTTGATGAACCTTTAAAAGACATACACAGCAGGGCTATAGAGTTGGTGAACTGCTGCTGATATCTTTCTGTGTAAAATATAGATCCGAGTACCCATGGTTATTTCTCAAATAGCAATTATGATTGTCCAATCAATCAATCAATCAATCAGGCATGTAAATATGTATAAATAAAATCATTTCACATACATAAATAATGATAACAAAATGATACAGTATGAAACAATATGAAACAACTGTAGTAAGTAACATATTTGTAACAATAAACATTGATAATTTAGAGTAAAACTAGTGATAATTGATGTAATCATTTCATTGGTTTTTTTTTGTGTAAATGTCATTTATTGTTATCACAGCAAAAACAACTATATTGCAGTCAATCTCAGAGGGGCTAACAAATGTATTAATAAAATTAATTAGTCATACAAACACAGTTTGTGATACTGAAAACAGTTAGCTAAACTATTTGAATTATTGTCTAGTTGGAATGTTAGTTATAGACAAGGAATATTTACTGAACTAACTCAATAACTACATGAAATATGATGATGTGACAATCATGATGCTATAATGAGAATGCAAAAATGTAGAACAAAATGTAGTAAAAACAGTAAAAGGCATCTGTGCAGTTATAAAAACGTGGAGCTACAGACACTGTGAGCATGAACCCACATGCTAAAAAATTTTGAACATCTAGATTTGCAGTAAAGATGGGTCTGTTAACCCTTAAGCAATACAGAAATATTTGTATGCACAAGAAAACAAGAAAGAATATACAAGAACCAACAACCGTTTCATTAGAAATTAATACAAAATAGTTAGTAACAAGAAAGAAAAAAAGATAATACCCCACCTATAAAGTAAACCTACAGCAATTAAAATACACTAGTATGCACAACATCATCATTCTACTTCTACTTGTATGTTTGCTTTCAGATCATACATGTCACCATTGTAAGATCAAAACTCTTATACCAAAACAATTTAGAAAGTATGCAAAGTAATCCAAAACAGTACACATTTTTCCATAGATGATCAAAAATTAACAAACATTAAACAAATTACAATTATTTAGTTTCATAATAAAATTTACATTATATTTAGATATATAAATTTATATATAAAAAATATTCCTGGAATAGCTATGAGAGGATATCATAAAGAACCTGAGATACGCTGATGATACTGTCTTAATAGCAAGAAATGAAATGGAGCTCCAGAAATTAGTTGATAAGGTTGTGACAGAAAGTAACAACAAAGGACTCAGCTTGAATATTAAGAAGACAGAAGTTATGATAATATCAAAAAGCAGATTTTGCAAAAAACACCATCACAGTAAATGAGACTGATCTAAGACAAGTGCAGCAATTTAAATACCTCTGAGTCCTGGTAACATCAGATGGCAGATGCTGATCAGAAATAAAAAGCAGAATATGACAAGAGAAAACATCATTCCTGAAAATGAGAAGCATTATCTGCAACAAGTCTTTGTCAACCCCGATCAGAATGCGAGTTATTCAGTGCTACATAGAACCAATACTGACATACGGATGCAGTCATGGACAATGAACACACAGATCGAAAACTCTCTGAGGGCCACAGAAATATGGTTTTATAGAAGAATGATGAGAATCCCATGGACTGCTAAAATGACTAATGTTGAGGTGCTGAATGAGATCAAGACACAGAGAAAGCTTATCATCAATATAAGAAAGAGGCAGTCATCATTTTTCGGGCATGTGATGAGATTTAGAACATATTGTGACAACCGGTAAAATCGAGGGTAGACGAGACAGAGAAAATTTTGGATAGCCTGACTTCATGGCACGGTAGAGCGTCAACATCTGAGTTCATAGCAAACACCAACGACAGAGATTTGTGGAGATCCATGATCCCCTACGCCAGCTGGCACAGCACCTGATGATATAAATTTAATGTTATTCATTCAAGTTTGTAAGTGCCAGTTTACATAGTTATATTAATAACACAAACTTGTGTTTACATTTCAAAATAAATATGACAAGAAACATTCATTGTAATTTGTGAAGTAAGGTATCAAAATATAACTATTCTTTAGATTCTTTATAGAATAAAAAGAGAGATCAGATAAACAAGAAATGGTTGAAGATAATCTGGGAATATTGCAAAATTTCGTGTTTTGGTGCAGTGAGTCTTGCTCTTGGGTAACTCCTAAAAAGGCATGAATGTTGTGGTCTCTGAATAATTCCATAGTCAGCGATGACCTACACTGAGTCACCTTTGATGGACAAGCTATTGAGCGTTGTGACAGGCTACGCTATCTTGGATTATTATTTGATCGTTGTCTATCTTTCAAATAGTGATTAAATATAGACACCACATGCTTGGAATCTCTTGCGCAAGATCACCAAATGTACGCTGTAGGAACACAAGAGAAACTCACATATCTGAGAATAATTGTATCCTTGAGGTGCAGAGAAAGTGAGCTCTCTGAAAAGAGAGAACACACATCACCTGCATGTCTAACCTTGATCATGTATGCCCCACCTGTGGTAGGGGATTGTGTTTGGGGATTGGACTCTAGTCACCTTTGCACACATCCGAGAAGTGCAGCAGCACCCATCTGATGCCATTGTCATCATCATTTGTGATGGATGGCTATCGTTATTATATTTTCTTGAAACATCATGTTGAACAAATGATACAGTGTTGCAAGAGTGATCTTAAAGCTCTCAAGGTTATGGTAGCCTACACCTTGAGCAGAGACAACTTGTCTTTCTGTTGCATCAACTGGTTATGTCTATGGTAGATTAAGAACTTGGTATCCTCACGATATCAAGGTCATAATGTAAACTTGAACCTATTCAGAATGAAGGCATTTGTATAGTCCTTGCCTGCGCTAGAGATACTGCCATTGTGAAGATATATGCTTGGCAATTGGTCACTACATTCCCACTATGCAATTGCCCAAAACAAGGATTATGTGCTAGTTACTGCTAATCATAGAGATCCACTTCACAAGACTACTGATGATGTTAAGTGTACAAGAATGAAGCATGACATGTTGTAGATGGCCCAAGCTGAGAAAACTATTAGGCAGGTGACCACAAACAGGGCTCTACCAAAATGAGAAGAATGTACCCAATAAATAGCCAATTTCCACAGTGTTATCATTACTCTTGGAAGGGAACGTGGAGATTTGGGCAACAAAAAGGCGGAACACGCAATAAACTATATTTGCCATTGCTAAATAGTTTTACTGCAGTCTTCCCCATATCGATAATTAACTATATGCAATAGAAGATAATGCAAGTAATGATGATGATGTTTGTACTGATGGGACTGTGCAATGTGGGGTTTCTTGGCTAGCATGCATGATAGATTTGTTGGCTCAAATCAGAGCAAAATGGAGTATACAGGACAACTACTTCCAGTATGAGGATGGAGGGTACATTGAGGTAGTTGCTGCTGCCCTTTAGTGACTTACTGAGACTGTTTACTGGAGCCGCTGTTGTATCTGACTATTGTGACTTACTGAGACTCCGTTTAATGGGGCCACTGTTGTATCTGACTATCGTGACTTACTGAGACTGTTTACTGGGGCCGCTGTTGTATCTGACTATAGTGACTTACTGAGACTCTGTTTAATGGGGCCGCTGTTGTATCTGATTATAGTGACTTACTGAGACTCTGTTTACAGGGGCCGCTGTTGTATCTGATTATAGTGACTTACTGAGACTCTGTTTACTGGGGCCACTGTTGTATCTGACTATCATGACTTACTGAGACTCCATTTACTGGGGCCGCTGTTGTATCTGACTATCGTGACTTACTGAGACTCCGTTTAATGGGGCTGCTGTTGTATCTGACTATCGTGACTTACTGAGACTCCATTTACTGGGGCCGCTGTTGTATCTGACTATCGTGACTTACTGAGACTCGACTGGGGCGCTGTTGATCTGACTATCATTCGATGATTCAGAAGATCCAGAATGGCAGGTTGCGGTATGAGTGAATGTAGTCTATTGAAGTTCTATCATCAGAGGGTCATGTGCCTCACTGTCCTATGCATATAGGTGTTCACGGCAATGAGAAAGCAAACAGATATGCATTGATAGCATTAATTACCTGGGATTTTAGGTTGGATAAGGGCAGGGAGGGGAGAGGGGGAGTTCCTTCGGTCTAGTGGCGACTTACTGTTGGATGAGGACACTATAATTGATGTTGAATCTATCTAAATAGGGGGAAGACTGCAGTAAAACTTGGTAAATAGCGAAACACGTACAAACAAAGTACTATAGTTTTACAAAATACAGAAACAGTGACGATAAACAGCAACGTTTCGACCAAAGGCCTTTATCAAGCAAATGACACAACAGGAGTGATGAATTATAGAGAACACTTACAAATGGACGATAACGGAAACAAGCAAATGTATCTAATTATATACATTATATAATTATTATATATTTATAATAATTATATAATTATATACAAATGTATCATTAGATACATTTGCTTGTTTCCGTTATCGTCCATTGTAAGTTTCTCTATAATTTGTCACTCCTGTTGTGTCGTTGCTTGATAAAGCCTTTGGTCGAAACTTTGCTGTTTATCGTCACTATTTCTGTATTTTGTAAAACTATAGTACTTTGTACGTGTTTCGCTATTTAAATCTATCTAGATATTTAAGGAGTTTGTAATTACAAAGTGTACAAGTAGAACTGGATGCTTGAGGGACCCATCAGTATGCACATCCTTTGATATCCATTAGGAGAGACTGAGATCCTATGGGTCTGTCTGGAGTGCTATGATGTTAGCTCAGTAATCAATAACAATAACTATTTGGAATATAAATATTTAATGTAACGTAATGCATGAATTAGTGTATGTAACATAACAGTCGAACCACTATGTCAGAACATCTTTTCCCTCTGTCTTCCACAATATCTCCTCCCCTGAATTTGACCTGCTGTCACCAAATATTTTAAACCTTCTCTTCACATTATATTTGAAGTAATAAATATTAGATTATTATACTATAAATAGCTGATAGCTTTTGAACTTAATATAAATGGCTGCAAAAGTTTAAAACTACAACATCTTTGAAGTTAATGTAAAAATATTTTTAACTGGATTTAGTTTATTCTGTTTGGGGATCACAAGGAACATTTTTTTAATGAAAATAAGGACATGTCACTGCACAGTTTTTTTGTTGGATTATCGATATTTAAACATGCACACTCAAGGTTGAGGAACTGGTTGTTCTGAATATTCAATATCTATTCATCAATAGATTTATACACAATTTTAACATTTAAAGCATAGAAAATTTAACCAGAAGGTCCTCTAATTTTTCATTAGTAAGTATACTTATGTTATCTGCATTTACTTATAAGAGCTCAGAAGGGTCACATTAAGTTTAGAAAAATAACATAATACAATGGAAATTATCTGGGTTGAATGGCAAGCAATACAGTTTAATAGTCTGCATGTAACAAGTTTAGATGGTGCTAGAAGACATTGTTTGTACTGACCATGTAACCACTTATCAGCTGCGTCTACGCAATACTTCAGGGTAGGTTGGCATCTCTACTGGCACAGCAGCATCTATTACTTTATATGATGGGAAGAGGCCTGAATGACCAGTTCTTTTGTTTGTCCCTAATGAAAAGCCATCCCAGTGGTTTCCTGCAATGCCCACAGTATCTCCAGGCTGAAGGCAACAGGAAAAGAGAACATTTTATGATTATGACAAAATATGATCAAGACCACACCACATAAACACGGATACAACACAACAAGGGCGACTCATCTAGCCCTAGAACGCAAATTAAAGCTCCCATCCCTACGCTAACGGCAAGAGTGGACAGTCAACTACATCTTCCACATGGGAATAGACAATAGACAAAATATGATCATTAAGCAAAATACACTATTTTAATTCTATCAATTAAGGCATAGTCATGGTGGTTAAGGGGGGACTCTGGTCTTGAAACTTTTTCGTTGCTTTGGTATTAATGTAGAATTTGTATAACAATTTTGAAAGATTATGACTTAGAATAGTAGAAAAAATTAGAAAAAAAAAAAAGTAGTCAGCGTTGCCATGGAAACAATACAAAATGGCCGCCAAGCACAAATTTTCAAATCCTTAAGGCTCTGAAGTTAATGAATATAAATGAATTCTGTTTTCACTCTAAGGTGAGCAATTGTAATATCTAAAAATTACAAATTCTTTTTAGGATATATGAAATATTACATTTTTATGAATTTTGTGTAAACACACCCTCCAAAAACAGCTTTTTTTGACCAAATTTTGAGGAAATTTTTACCCAAAATTTATAAAAAATTAAATATTTAATATATCCTAAAATCATGTGTAATATTTTAGATATTACAATTGCACACCTTAGAATGAAAACAGAATTCATTTACATTCATTAGATTCAGAGCCTTAGAATTTTTGAAATTTTGTTTTGGGCGACCATTTTGTATTGTTTCCATGGCAACACTTTGACATTTTTTTTACTAATTTTTTCTACTATTCTAAGTCATACTCTTTCAAAATGCTTATACAAATGTTATATTAATATGAAAACAACGAAAATAGATTCTTGATTTTCAAGACCGAATCCCCCTTAATGTACGAAGACTGACTTTTGCGTGAAGACTTGCTTTCTTTACCCCTAGTGTTCCTCATCAATGAGGCTAGCCTTACTGAAACTTCAAAAGTACTTGTAATTTAGATGCATATGCAAGTAAAGGATCAAGGTTTTCTTTAGCCCAACCATGAACCATGTGCACACCAAAAATATTTGCCAAGCTGACCTTGAACCCCAAAGTTCCACTGCATTTGGTAATTAACACAGTGTGTTATCAACTTAGCTAACGGCAACATCTAAAATAGAATGACAAAGACAAAAATTATATGACTTGTTTTCTGAAGTTGTTTTGACAAATTTACTCATCTCAGATTTAATTTCATCAGTCCTTTCTGTCCTGTGCATTATATTTTATATGAAGCCTAGTAAACTTATGTACATAATTAGTTAAACTCCATCATCAACATAGACATGTGTAACTTCTATGAGTAGTTTAACCCTTTGAACCCTGAAACCTGTACCTTAAAAATTTCTTCCCAGGATGCTCCTGGGCAAAAACAGTCCACACAGTTATATTAAAACAAGATAATGTAGCATTCTTAACTCTTTCCACGCCATTTATTTTCTCAATTTTAATCAGTTAATTCAAGGAAGTAAAAAAGAACATTTTTAAATTCACGATCCCAACTATCTCAATAAATAAACATATATATATATTAATATATACTAAATTAAGAAAACTGGACAACCCATTAGAATAACAAGGTTGAAAAGTAGTAGAAGTAAACAAGTAGAAGTAAAACTAGAAAGACTTCTTATAAAGGAAGCAACTCTATGGCGCAGTGTGCGGCTTAAAGCGTGCAGCGGACTTCCGCCGTGGCGCAGTGTGCGGCTTAAAGCGCGGAAAGAGTTAAGTACTCTATAATTTGTTATTGATTTACCCCATCCTCTCCTTTATTCCTCCTTATTATATATTTGTAGAATACTAAACTTTAAAATTTGTTATCTAACTCTTTCCACTCGCAGTTATTTCCTCAATTTTTAAGCAGTTAATTCTTTCTTTCTTCTGCGTTCTCACTAGATTGGGATTTTGGATTCTCTAATAAAGGCAGCCGTCTGCCTCAGATTATCAGTAACGCCATACAGTTTGTCTTGGATGCTAGTAGAGGTGTGGGCCACATCTCTCTTCTCAAGTCCACACACCGGGGGCAGCTCTGCAGGATACAACTGCTATGATCTCTGCTTCCTTCTTTGTGCCGGCCTCTTCCCACAGTAAGTTTTGGCCAACCTTGTGATGGTAGGTCTGACATTCTTACTGCTTGGCTAAATCTCGGAGGCAGATTGGCGACTGCAGAATATTTATCCTATTCCACATTGTGAGGGGTCGTTGCACCATGTTATGCGCCTTATGGCCTGGTGCATCCGTTTTCTGCAAGCATTTGTTTCATGTTAGCATTCCCTAGGGGACATGTGCATCCGATTTCAGCCAAAACCTCCTTAGTCGCCTCTTACAACACGTGTGGCAGGTAACAGTGGTTCTATTCTTTACACCCTAAATTTGGGCCCGGTAACCACTCGGGCGAGTTAATTCAAGGGAAATAAAAATAAAAAATAAAACGATGCCAACTATTCGTCAATAAATAAACATATATATATATTATTATATACTAAATTGAAGTAAACTGGACAACCCAATAGAAAAACAAGTTTGAAAAGTAGTATAAGTAAAACAGTAGAAGTAAAATGAGAAAGACTTCTTATAAGGGAAGCAACTCTATGGTGCAGTGTGCGGCTTATAGAGTGCAACGGACTTCGCCGTGGGCAGTGTGCGGCTTGAAGAATGGAAAGAGTTCATATGTGGCACACCCGCAAATACTCCCGTAAATGAAGATTTTCTCCATATTGAAGATATATAGCTTAAATATCAATTGCTTAAAACAATTCTTTGTCGTCTAAATGATCATCTAACTCTCTATATCCATATCAGAATAATCATATTTTAAGTCTAATTTATCGTCACATTTGTTAAAAACAAGTTCAACAGCTTGCTCTGTTACACTTTTAGATGACCATTTGAAAAATTATCTTTATAGCACGAAAATATTTAACTAATTACCTTATCAGTACATAAAATCACACAACAGAGTCCGCCATCTTGCAAAACGATGTAGAACACATGCGTTGTGTTTTACGTTTCATTTGTACACAATTTATTTTCAAATACCGAAAAATAGTGAAAAATATGCTCATACCAATATATCCGGAGCTCGGTGTATGCAGCGCTTACATTTAATCCTGAAATATCGGGAGCCCAGGTTCTATGGGTTAATCAACATCTTTATATTGAACAGTTTTCATTTATTCATTTGGAATGTCTGGCCAAATGGATATGAGCATCTCACATGCGGGAGACCCGGGTTCAATCCATGGTAATGTCAATGCGTTTTTTCTGTCTGGGGCATAAAGAAAATACCTAACCTGAACAGTTTCGCTGCAACTGCACTAGCCATGCGGCAATTAAATTCCACAGGTACATGTCCCCCGGTCCTACAACTCCTAAAAAGCGGTATTACATGCAGTAACAACAGTGTTTTGTTTCATTTATCTCATTCTAAATGAAATAAATAAGAACTACTATGACTTTGACAAGAAATATATCAACTTAAAAGGTAAGATTTATTATTTTGAAAAATTTAAAAAAAATATTTTTATAAATTTAATAGAAATTTTTCTTATGCAACCATAATAGTAGTTTTTGATGTTGTTCAGTTACAACTATGACCATAGTGTTGATGTGTTCAGTTACAACTATGACCATAGTGTTGATGTGTTCAGTTACAACTATGACTTTGTGATTGTACATATCAGTTACAACTAGAATATTATAGGGAGTTACACTATGACCATAGTGTTGATGTGTTCAGTTACAACTATGACCATAGTGTTGATGTGTTCAGTTACAACTATGACCATAGTGTTGATGTGTTCAGTTACAACTATGACCATAGTGTGATGTTTCAGTAACAGACCATAGTGTTATGTGTTCAGTTCAACACATGATTATTACACTACCATAGTGTTGATGTCGCAACAGACCAGGTGATGTCACAACTAGACATAGTGTTGATTGTTCAGTTACAACTATGACCATAGTGTTGATGTGTTAGCACATGACCAGTGTTGATGTGCAGTCAACTATGACCATAGTGGATGTGTCAGTTCAACATACAGTTGATATGTGTCAGTTACAACTATGACCATAGTGTTATGTGTTGTACAACATGACCAAGTTAGTTAGTACAACATGACAATTGATATGTGTCAGTACAACTATGACCAGTGTGATGTTTAGTTACCTGACCATAGTGTTGATGTGTCAGTTACAACTATGACCATAGTGTTATATGTTCATTACCATGACCATAGTGTTGATGTGTTCAGTTCAACTAACCAGTTGATGTTCAGTTACAACTATGACCATAGTGTTGATGTGTCTTACAACATGACCATAGTGTTGATGTGTTCAGTTACAACTATGACCATAGTGTTGATGTGTTCAGTTACAATATGACCAAGTGTTATGTTCATTAAACTATGACCATAGTGTTATTTTCAACAACTATGACCATATGTTGATGTTTCAGTTAACTATGACATGATGATACTATAATAGAAAGTGAAACATACGCACTAACACTGTCTCTTGTACATACCCGAAAATCTAACATGCCTTCACTGCTACCATTGTGGCTTCTCCGCTATCAGATTATGTCATTCTGCCCACCAAAGTAGTAGACATCATCTAAGGACGGACATTTTTGAGGCATCTCCATGAGAGTTTGCATAATCTCAAAAGCCAGTCTACAAACCTGGAAATATGAAAACGGATTGTTTTAGGAAAGTGGTTGTTGGAACTTATCAGCTGATAGCAGATAACATAGAAGATGATGATTTTGTTGGATATACAGATAAATTTCTGCTCTGTGGTGAGAAATCAGGATGAAGTTTTCTAGCCAGTGTGTGCAGAAGGGTCATTCTGAAGCAAAATGGAGTATACCCTGCTTCCAGTATGAGGATGGATGCCGAGGCAGTTACTGCTGCCTTCCAATGACTCTAAGACTCAATTTACTAGGACAACTACTGTGTCCAACTCTAATTCCCTGCTTTGGAAGATACAAAACGACAGGTTTTAGTATTAATTAATGCCATCTATTTGATAATTTCAATCTCCAGCTGCCTATGAGGTACTACTCTCCTGGATATATTGGTGTTCAGTGAAAGAGCAGATAGGTTTGATGACAAAGATGATTACAGAACTCTATATTTCTAGTGCTGCTAACCAGCTCCACTGTAGACATTCTTGTATAGTAAAGTAAGTCAAGGAACCCTTTTCATACCAAGTTGTCTATTGTCTATTCCCAGGTGGAAGATGGAGTTGGTTGTCCACTCTTGCCATTAAGCGTAGGGATAGGAGCTTTAATTTGCGTTCTAGGGCCAGATGAGTTGCCCTTGGTGTGTTATATCCGTGTTTATGTAGTGTGGTCTTGATATTGTCTATCTATCTTTTTCTTGGTCTTCCTTTAGCTCTAGTACCCGATCTCCTTTTATTGTATGCTGTTATTGGTGGTTGGTTGTATTCCATCCTCATTAAAAGTCTAAACCACTGCACTTGTTATTTTTCGATGTATTCAGTGCATGAAGTTATGACCACTCTGCTTCTGATGGCTTCATTTCATAGTCTATCTTTTCTGGTGACCCCCATTGCATTAATCAAGCATTTCATTTCACATGTGGCAAGCTTTCTGTGGTGTGTTACTGTAAGAGACCAAGTTTGGCACTGGTAACAAAGTGTTGGTAGGAAAATACTTTTATCATCTGTCTACCAAGTTGTATATATACCAAATAATGTATTGGAGAATACAGTGTTGAGCCTATATTGCTTCATTGACCATCGGCACACAAGGGGTGGTATTGACATAAATATCTTGCCAACATCCTTTACTTCCCATTGTTTTCCTGGTACACAGTTGTGGCTGGGTGAGAGTCATTACAATCAGATAAAAATTGCACGTCACTGCGGAACTGAACCCGGACCACAAACTCAAGAAGTGAGTGCACTAACCACTGCACAACCATGGTTAACTTTCTTGCATGTTATGGTATTAATACATATATATCTTTGTCATCACCTTTGCTTTTTATTTTTCTAAATGTGTCTGCTTGTAAATTGGTTATTAGTTACTAAACTGATGTCACAGCACTCCGGGCAGATGTAGGTGCTCAGTCTTCCCCAAAAGATGTCGGAGGGTATGCATATTGATGGTTCCTGTAAAGTCTGCTGTAAAGACATACTATAAGTCTCCTCTTTTCACTTCATGACAAATCTATATAAATTTCTCCTTTCTGATCTGTGTGGAAAACTTCCTCTATGCATTGGTTTGACTCGTCATCTCATCCTTAGTTATTTTGATGTTCATAAGATTCTTATTATTCTTCTCTATAAAATCCCATCTCTGTTGTCTCCATTGATCATCTTGAGTAAAGGTAGCAAAGAAAACAAATGTATGAAAGGATTACAATTTAAGAATATGGGTAGAAAATAGAAAACAGAACATGGCATACTAAATAAAAGTCAAATAAAATACATTAAAAAAATAACTGACTCACAAAATGCAGACCATGATCATATAAATAACTAAATAAAATATAATTTACACAAACACATGCAGGTAATGGTGCTTGAAATAAGAATATATTCTTTGTTTTCGAAAACAGCATTATGAAAATGTAGTGACAGGATGCTAAACACATATTTATTCTTCACAAATGAATTATTTCTAGTGTAGCTGAGGACAAAATATGTATGTCTTCCTTGTGAACATATTAAAGTCGCTTGCATTGTGATTGCAAGAATGACAAGTCCATAATCAACCATGGACCTAACCAGTTGATGGAACAGAACGACAATTGCTGTCCCAATTTTGAGAGCTGCGATGACCACATATGCACCTTTGTATCATTTGTTCAACATGAGGTTTGATAGATTGCGATAAAAGGTTGTCCTAAGATAGAGTATCTATGTGTAATATTCAATGCCTGTTTTGTGGTTCTTATATAATTTCTTCTCTTCCATGTATGTCCAACATATCTCCCTCTTCTTTTTCTGATAGCAGTTGTTATTAGTAGTTGACCAGAAATTTCTCCGTTTTCATCACTATCCTAAATTCGTCCCATTTTATGTTCCTTATTTTATCAGACATCTATTTTTAAATGCATTTAGCTTACTTTCTATATCTTTAGTCATTTTTTCATACTATCCACCCTCTGAAATGCAATTCTGATTTTATTTATACGATCTCCTTCATTGCTAATTAAGGAGACAAGGTATTTAAACATTTGTAATGTTTTCAATGCCTTCATTGTTTATGGTAATTTTGAGTTGATAATCCTATGTTCTCTTTATGTTCAAAAATGTTCTAGTCTTCATTGTGTCTGTTAACAGACAAAGTTAGTTTTCCATTCTCTTGACTCTATTTGAAATGATGAGCTGTGTCATTGGTGTCCTAACTGTAGAATCATATTTCCACCAGTTGTAAATGAATCAAATTGTTTGTAGTTTTGGTCCATGTTGACATTTCTTATTATGTGTTTTCTGTATAGATGCTAAATGAATATGGAGAGAGAATGCAACCTTGTTCTACTTCCATTTGCACTTCAACCTATTCTGATGTTTTACCAGCAGCTCTAACTGTGACTTGTTGTTCATGATATAGTGTTTCTATTAAATAATACAATTTCCCATAGCCTTTTCAGACCTTAGGATATGAAGTTACTTCACTTCACATTTCTAGTGTGTAGTGTGCAGGAGGGCCAATATATGTCCTCCTGTGCGGAATGTTGATTGTGTAATTGAACACACAACCTACTTGTGTTTGAGTGGATAGGTGAATGCTTATGCATTACGCTAATTCGTACCACAGTGTTTCTATTATTTGGATCAAATGTGATGGAAATCACATGTTCTTGATGTTGTTTTACAAATTGTAGCTTTTTTAAAGTAAAAGACTTAGTGTAATCTATAAAACATGTATGGAGATCCACATTGTATTCTCTGCATATCTTGAAGTTATTTCTCAATGTTAAAAATGTGATCCCTGGGGACTGTCATGTGTAACACCCGCTTGAACTTATTGTATTTCATATATTTCATATTCAAAATTTCTCATTATACAATTAACAAACTTACTAAACAGATCAGATACTTTTCCAACATTATCTCAACATTTTAAACTACATCTCTTACCTGAGAAGACAATGTGCAGACAAGAAAATCACACCGAGAAAGATAGTAAACGTCAATGATAACTCCCCGTAAGGAATTTTCAGAGTATCTAGTCCCCAAATTTGCAGACTGTGATATTGTGACATCACTGATGAATTTGTAGTTTTTGTACCTGGAGAGAACACAGTTGTTATACTGGCATACCTGAAGAAAAGACAAGTTTTAGATTGCTTATTTGGGCAAAAAACAGGTGTTACATTGGCATACCTGCAGAAAAGACAGGTGTCGCATTGTCATACCTGGTGAGGAGACAGGTGTTACTTTTCATAGAAATACTGATTATGTAAACTATAATTAGGGACGTAGCTCATTTCATATTAAGTGTTGCAGAATACATTAAGACTGTCTCTTAAAATAATCCAACTGCCATACACTGTGCCATGCATTGTTTCATGTAAAATGAGTGCTAAGTTTACATCAATGTATTCTGGTCTAATTTCCAGTTCTTAATCTAAAGCAAAGCTACTATTTCTAGATCGCAGTCTGATCGAGAGGTTGATAAAATTTGTTAATTTGAAGAAATCTATATTTTTTCAAGCTGTTACCAAATAGTAGAAAGCAATTTAACCCAACGGAACTGCAGAGCTGATATATCAGTTCAGAGTAATGTTCATGATGTTGCAAAACTGGTATATCGGCTTTTAGATGTCTGTTGACGAAAATGAATGTATCTTCACAACCTCTTTACTAAAGTTTAAACAATCTTCAGAAACGGAACGTATTTATATGTAGGTACATTTCAACCTCCTTTAAACAAAGATTTCAAAGTGGGAAAGCATGTGTTATTGTGTTACAGCCGAGTCATATTTTTTTAAAAAACGATGTGTCCAACATTTACCAACCTTGTCATAAAGACCAAAATGAGTTTATACAGTGCAATCTTGAGTATTGTTAGATCAAATTGTAACTTGTCATAGTAATCAAGAATATTTTTAATGATGGTAATAATGAAATTTCATTATTTATGGAATGTAGTATCGATGGTACTAAAATAAACCACATAAAAGAATTCAAATACTTAGGAAGCATATTCACAGAAGACAGAAGACTAGATAGAGAGATAGAGGTAGAGAGCAAAAAGCAAATGCTGTAACCTACCAGCTAGCCCCATTGTTAAGGCACCCAACAATTTCACAGGCAGCTAAGCAACAGATGATCAACAGCATTTTTATACCTACTTTGTGTTACCAGAGCCAAACATGGACAATGAACAAAGCGCAGTCACAAAAATAACTACATGTGAAATGCGCTGCCTGCGAAAAGTTACCAACAACACCAGAAAAGACAGAGTCACCAACATCAGCATAAGAAAGAAAGTTGGCACAAAACCTTGCTTGAATTACATTGAGAAACAAACAATGAAATGGTTTGGCCACTTAATAAGAATGCATCCATACTCCACAGTATACAGAGTCTTCTACAACAGAACATCAGGAAAGAAGACAAGAGGAAGACCATGAAAAGATGGTTAGATGGCATAGCAGAATCCTGTGAAAGAGCAAAAATAACAATCATCCAAGCGACCAGAACAGCGCAAGACAAAAACAGAAAACCACGACACTGGGCAACAACCCGGTAGCAGTGTGACAACAAAAGAAAGAGAAGTATCGATAGTTGTAATTCTAAGTCTAATGTTGTAATTGCTTCTAAATAATGGGCGTTGAACATACCATTTGTTGACATGTCCGCACTAAAAAGTGAATATTATAAAAACTACTGAACCTAATTAGATTAAACTTATAGAATATGTTCACACATGGATTATCTTCATTTAACTGCTACTTCTGGAAACAGCTATGAATATTAAGATGTAATACAAACTCGTCAGTATAAATATTTTTTATGTTTTTTTTTAAAAAAATAGTCATGTTACAATAATTTAATTTTCTCAAACGTATATCAACTGATGTAAGATATTTTTATATTAATGTTTTCATCATCCAAGTAGCAACAATTTAATATAAATATGCCATACTTTAGAGAAACAGTACTAGAGTTATAAAGATTTCTCTCACGATCCCGTGTGTTATAATGTGTTATTTCGAATGTGTTATACATCAGAAAAGGCATGCCTGAATGGCAAGAGATACTATTAACAAGGAAAGCAGGTCTTCAAGCAAAAATCAGTAAGAAGCATCACATCAGGTGCTCTGATTACATCTGAATTCATAGCGGGCGAACACAAGAAGAAGAATATTTGATGTTGATAGTACTAAAATAATAGTAGTGTCGCTGCAAGCACTGGCGATAGTTGATATATTTATTGATACTACAATGTCTGTAATGAATACATCGACCCTACAAAAACATTACTCCTAATGCATGATATATTAAAAACTCAAGAGATACTTAGATAAAGTACTGTTAGCATACTTAAGGACAGACCGCACCCCTATATTTAACGATTTTTCTTAAAAAATGAAATTTGAGTTTTTTAAAATTTTAGGTAATACATCCAATTTCGAACAAGAATCTATCTTTAGTTTGAAAAAAATTTAGTTTTGTATTTTAATTAATTTTTTAACTAGGCATGTATATGTTTTTTAGCTAATTATATAGGAAATATCATAACTTTGCTTCAACAGATGGTAGCAAAGTGTTTATAGTAATATGGTAGTGCAGATAGATTAACTAATAGCATCATTAAACTTATGCAGCGTGATTATGATGTAACTTGTATGAAAAATTCTGGAAAATTAGAGAACATTGGTTGGATAAATAGTATTTGAGCCATATTTAAACATCACAAAGATAACCATGAGAACTGCAATAGGCTGAGTAGCTTGTGCCCTAAAGATAAAGTTTTAGTTGATTGAGAACAAACTGCCTAATTTTATTTTTGGCAACATAATGCAAGTATTTGTCAAGCTATCTTGCGACTTTGTTGACAAAATATATTCTTGGTGGTTCTCACAATGCTAATGAATCTTTCCATAATCTTATATGGACTTGGTATCCTAAGATCTCATTTACTTTGAGGAGGAGCTTAAAATAACTGTCAATGATGCCAATATTGTAGTTAATAATATGAAATTGTGCCGATATGAAACTTTTGTTTTAATTTAACTTTTCCTTTGGAAAACATTATTTTCAGTATTTTGCTGTCATCTATAAAAACCACATATCTTCCTTTGCTAATACAGAATTTAGGCACAAAAAGATAGAAAGATGTAAAACAACTAGCATGGCATCTAAAGCATGTGATGAGGCAAGTTTGTATGCTCCTGGGGATCTTAAAGTAAATTAATTTGGTCAATAATTGAAAATATGTTAGTTTTTGGCTTTTTCTCAAAATTGTTATTTTCCATAAATGTATGTCACTAAATACACGTTTTTTCAAAAACTACTCAAAGGATTGTTGTATAAATGTACATACTTCTTTCTTATGCATATTTGATCATCCCCTACCACTTTAAAAAAGAATTCATTGAACAGTTTTTGTGTCTCATGCAAAAGAATATCTCCTACCCCATATTTTTTAGGCAAAATCTGGATTTGCATTAAAAATTCAGAAAAACTCATTTTATTATACTTTATAAATATTTTGCTACCAGTTCAAGATATGCCGATTTACAATAACATCTGAAAGTTCTATAGTGCTAACCTGAATAGAACATAAATCATCCTGTATTTTGCAAGGTTACTTTTTGGGCATTTTCCCTTAAAAACCCTCTATATTAAATTTTTTTCATAGAATATACATGCTTGGATTTTTGAAATTTTTTTCCGAGTTTTAACATCAAGTTGATCATTTAGAATCATAAACGCAACCTCAATGATCAATATTTCTGTTTAGGGGTGCCGTCTGTCCTTAATCAGATGGTACCAGCTGGTACCGAACACATAAAAATTATCATTACATTGCTTTGTTCTCATTTCAGAGAGTACATGGGGATCCAATAGAGCAAACTAATTAAGGCTGCATGCCCAAAGTTGTCTGTAATTTGTTTGTTTTTATCCCCAATATTAAAAAAACTATTGACCTAACAGAGGGTTCGAACATGGGATGTTTGCATCAGGAATCATCACAACATTTCTCTATTTTTCGCTCACTGAACACAGAAATGTGAGATAAAATTGATTGAAAGTACTGATATTTAGCATATTTGGAATGGTATAAGCTGGTACTGAACACAGAAACTTGAGATAAAATTGATGGAAAGTACTGATATTTAACATAGAATGGGACCAGCTTGTACTGAACACAGGAAACTTGAGATTGATGGAAAGTACTGATACTTGTCATATTTAGAATGGTATAAGCTGGTACTGAACACAGAAACCTGAGAAAAAATTGATAGAAAGTACTGATATTTAGCATACTTCATTTTGGCATTTGGAAGTATGCTTGGATCATCTGTGGCCATGTATACTCTCCTAACAATACCAGGCTGTGATCTCTCCAGCTGGTCATAAAAATCATTCACATGTTTCATGTATTCCTCCAACGGATGATTAGCAGCCTCTTGGACAAGTTTATCTGTCCTGCGGATATGCAGTCTGAGAAAAATAAAGTAGGTAAATCAATACGATAAAAATTTAAATTGAAAAAATAATGACATAATATTTCAACAGATCATTGTATCTTTTTTATATTTGTAAGAACACAATATAAAAATATTGTTGTTTTTGACTCTCAGTTGATGCTTCAGAAAATCCAGAATGGCAGGTTTTGGTATGAGTGGATGTCGTCTATTGAAGTTTCTAATGTCCAGAGACTTACATGAATCTACTGTCCTGGGTATGCAGGTGTTTGGGGTAATGAGAGAGTGAAGAGGCTTGCATCAACAGCATTGATTGTCGGAGAATTGAACATAGATAAGGGAGATATTCTTCAATCTCTTCATGACTGCCTGTTGAATGACGACACTAAAATAGATGTTGAATCGACTCTGCGATTTAAGGAGTGTGGAGTTACCCATTGTACAGTAGAAATGGATTCCTACAGGACAGAGTGAGAAGTGTGTTTAAACAGCGAGCCACAGGAACCATCAGTATGCATATGCTTCACATCTTTTGAGAGAGACTGAATACCTATGGGTCTGCTAGGAGTGCAATTATGTTGGATCAGTAACCAATAGCCTTACTGAAATTTCAGAAGTACTTGTAATTTAGAAGCTCAACCGTGTACCATGTGCACACCAAGAATGTTTTGCCAACATAGAATTTCCACAGTACGTTGCCACTAGCACAGTGTTATTAATTTTGCTATTGGTGGTTACATGACAAGTTGTGACAGGAATGATGACAAACCAAGAGAGTACAATAGAAAATGATGTCAGACTTCATTGAATCTCTATAGAGGTCATTTTGTTAACCTCCAAAATATTTTTTAGTTACATAAATATTGCATATATAGTTTGTCTCAATGTGCCCTAGGCCTCCCATTTTTATGCTGTCCTGTGGTGTCCACTACATTGCATGTCTTAGCAGCTTTCTTTTCTCATCCATAACTCTTTCCACGCTTTAAGCCGCCACTGCGCCATAGAGTTGCTTCCTTATAAGAAGTCTTTCTAGTTTTACTTCTACTATTTTACTTATGTTACTTTTTAACCTTGTTATTCTATTGGGTTGTCCAGTTTTCTTCAATTTAGTATATAATAATATATATATGTTTATTTATTGACGAGTAGTTGGGATCGTAATTTTAAAAAAAAATGTTTTTTTACTTCCCTTGAATTAACTGCTTAAAAATTGAGGAAATAAATGGACGTGGAAAGAGTTAAGACATGTCCAATCTATTGTCATCGTTTCTTTTGTATCTCTTTATTTTTGTCCTTCAGACTAGTTACTTCTTAAAGTCTGATATTGGCAATCTTATCCTCCCAGGTATATCACAAGTATTATTCTATGAAGATTTCCTTGAAATTCTCCTAACATACTTTCTATTTTCTCATCTGTTTTTCAAGTCTTATTCATAGACAAGAACTGTAGTAACACATAATTTGTATATCTGGAGCTTTGTCTTTTAGCCTCTTGTTCAGCATCTGAATGATCTTGCCTGCCTAATATGTTGTAAGTTTGTTACATGGTTCTCAGTGCCAAGAGACAGGCAAGTGAGGCTGGACTTTCCTGTAGATCGTCCCCCTGTCTTTCATCACTGACAGTTGCTCCATCCTCAAACACTATGGCATTAAGATCTTAATGAGCAATGGGTTTGTTTCTGTTTCTGTTTGTTTTTTTACAATGTGAGATCGACTGCCAAAATCCAATCCCTCTTAGCTGCAAGCACATGTTTCAACATACAATAAGAAGAGGCAGTTCTATTCATTGCTACGCAAGAAACCACACATAGATTAGTTAAACTTAAATAATTTATCTAAACATGATTTAAATCATGACCTATTATATGTAAAATTAAATATAAATGAATGTACTGAAAAAAATATTTGCCGCATTAGTAAGTGGAATGCGGTTGTGACTATGCAGAGAAAATAAAACACACATTAATAATAAAAATTGAAATTTGTATAACAAAAATATCAAAAATGCTCAAGCATAGTACGAACAAGCGACGGCCTGACAGACGAATTTGAATTATCATCAGGAGTAAGGCAGGGGTGTGTGTTTCGTCTATACTGTTCAATATATACATAGACAGGATAATGCAAGAAACCAAGACAGATAACAACCTCGATAACAACTACAACTTAATAAATGAACTACTCTTTGCAGATGATCAGAGTATAATTTATGACAACGCACACAAACTTCTACAACACATAAATGCACTGCAAGCGACATGCGAAAAATATGACATGCAAATTAACACCTCCAAAACAGAAGTCATGACAATAAGTATATCAACAGGTCAACTAAATATACACGTGAATAATGTAAAAATACAACAGACTCCAGAATTCAAATATCTCGGAGTATATTCACAGCAGATGGAAAGATGGACAGAGAAATCGAGACTAGATGCCTGAAGGCAAACGGAGTGACATACCAACTGTCACCACTATTAAAACATCCAAGCATTAACATGGCAGTCAAACGACAACTGATAAACTGCATATTTATTCCAACTCTCTGCTATCAGTGCCAAACATGGCCCCTGACTAAGACACAAGAAAGAATGATTACAACATGTGAAATGAGATGTCTACGAAAAGCTGTCAATGTTACAAGGAGAGATAGAGTGAGAAACGAGAATATCAGAAGCATCGTTGGTACTATACCATGCATACAGTACATGAGAAGCTAAGAATCAAGTGGTTCGGCCATCTAATGAGAATGGAACCACTTTTACTGTCATCACGTGCCTACAATAATCGACACTCAGGGCGCCGAGCACGAGGCAGACCAAGAACACGATGGATATATAACATCTCAGAGTCCCTGCGAAAGCATGGACTGACTTCAAGGCAACAGCCTAGCACAAAATAGAAAACTAACTCTCCCCACGTTGCTTCACGGCAGATGTGGTTAAGATAAGATAAGTATAAAAAAAATCCAATTTATCTAGGTCCTTGTTGAACAATAGGTTAGATAAGCCAGCCCAACTGCTCCTTTATATAGGTAATCCATTTATGAATATATAAAAATAAAAAATTATGATTGGATGCATGATTTATTAACTGTTGACAAACAAGCAACAAGACTACCAGGTAGGAAATTTCATTTTAAGACTGTCAAATAAAAGATTTCACATACTAGACTTTCATGTTTCACAGTATGTTATCACAGGTAGAAAAAATTAAAGAAATGTTTCTAGAAATAATTGATTAAAGTATAAATGCGTAATATTGTGAGAATTCTGGCTTAATCCCTATCCAATTTTATCATAATCTTTCAATGTCCTGGTTGAAACAAAAAGGCACTTTTCCTCCATCCACAACTGACTGTGAAGCCCTGATACTGACTCTACTATTGTCAATCGATCCATTAAAATTCCAAGCTACTTCTATTTCAGTTTCTTTGAAATCAAAACCTTCACTGTCTTCAACATCAATAACTACTGCATCCAATCTTGATCGTGCGCAAACGTAAGATGTGCAGGCTGAGTTGATAGCAAGTCATATCTAGCCTCTGATATTTTTTGTCACCTGGAATATTAGAACCTGTTTTACTTAGTATAACTTCAATATCTAGTAAAAACCTCAATCATTGGTGTTTTTAATCTCTTTAATTTGATTCCGGTAGTTTTAAGCAAATAGAAAAGTTCTTCTTCTTCTACAAACATTCCAGATCGACCAATTGTTAACCACCATGTGTGATTTGTGTGTGATCTGAGCCTAAGAGTGATTGTATGTTGTGCCAGTTATGCGCCTACAAGTAGGACAGCACATCCAATTTCTGCTGCACTTTTTATTTACTAGGGCAGCTTACTTAGGTCCTACAATAGTCGCCTCTTATGACATGCTGTTTAGGTCACAGTGGCACTATTCTTTGCTCCCCTTGCGCACACTCGGGTGACATAAAAGTTCAATGAGAATCAAAACTAAATGAAAAGTAACAATATCCAAAACGTCTTTTAAAAGATATTACAGTCTTAGGTTAAGTCAGTATTGTATTTTAAAGATGTGTAAGAATCAGCTAAGAAAATAGAAACATTTGTTGGAAAAAATCGTGATTACAACTCAATCTATGACAATTACACTAACCCAACAATGACTTTTTTGAATCCCATTTTCTTCCCTGCATTGATCACATAATTTTGAAGATTTGGTTTAAATCTGAAAGCATAATGGACAAATTGTCCTATCCACCAGATGGATGGGTCACCATGAAAGAGAGCAAGCTCATCAGCAAGATCTGCTGGCACCGCAAGTGGCATAAAATCAGGCAACTTGCGAATCTCATCTATAATGGGCAATTTAATAATGTCATACTTGTCCATTTCAGTTCTTGAAGCTGGAAAGACATAGAATCATTACAAGGTTAAAATTGGACTGCAACTAACCATAGAGGCTGTGGTAATGCTGAAAAACTGATGCAAGAAAAATAATTATAAAAGGTAGTTTTACTATGGCATAATTAAGAGTGACATGACATAATCAATTAAGTAAATTAGAGGGTTTCTGTGGCATAGAGGTTAGATGTTCACCCCTCGTTCCATAGGTACTCGGTTCACTCCCTTGTGGAGCCATTGAGATATTTTTCCAGAGACCCTTAATCTCAGTGTAAATGAGATTGAGTTCCTAGTGCTATCGGGGATGGACGATAAAACATAGATTCTGTGTTCAAGTTCAGCCCGTAAAAGAACCCTTGTTAGTTGAAAATCAAGAAGAGCAGACTGGTAAGCCGCTACCTGAGCCAAATTCATTACAAAGATTTTTCAAAAGAAAATTTGTACAAATTATTTTCACCATCTTCAAAATGATATCAGGGATCCTCACAGGTACTACGGAGTTTGTGCACTACCCCTGAGATCTTCATGTGTAAGAAAGAGATTGGAGCACACTGAAGTGCAGTGATGATGGTCCTATCAATCAATCAATCAATTTATACATGCTTGGGAGATCGGAGCAATTATTGAGATGTGCGATGAAGATGATCCTCAAATGAACAATGAAATGCAATCAAACATCAGTTTATTTTACGCTAATGAAACTGGAATTATACATCAGTTTCTTAGAGTTATAAAACTGGAGATGTAAATACATTTTCTAGGATTACATTAAATACAAAAAAGCAGAAATGTACTAGGTATGTAAGCTGAAAGATATGGACATGCTACAAAAATATAGAAACTTGAAAGAAATCAAATGTATAGTTATAGAAACTGAACAGATAAATAAGTATTCTATAATTACAGACAATTTAAAGATTTTCAATCAAATGATTACTTTTATGAATCTGGAAAAACTCAAATGACAAAGTAGTAAAGATTAATTGCAACAACAAAAATGGTTAAAGATTAATTGCAGCAACAAAAATGGTTAACAATTGTTAATTGTTTGATGAATATCAACTCAGATTAATTTATTTTAGTTTAACTCTTTCCACGCACAGTTATTTCCTCAATTTTTAAGCAGTTAATTCAAGGGAAAAAAACAAAAAAAACGATCCCAACTACTTGTCAATAGATAAACATATATATATTATTATATACTAAATTGAAGAAAACTGGACAACCCAATAGAATAACAAGGTTAAAAAGTACTATAAGTAAAATAGTAGAAGTAAAACTAGAAAGACTTTTTATAAGGGAAGCAACTCTATGGCGCAGTGTGTGGCTTAAAGCATGCAACGGACTTCCGCCGTGGCGCAGTGTGCGGCTTAAAGCGTGGAAAGAGTTAAGTTATTATACCTAGAGATAATTTTTGTCAGCAAATGGAAGAATAGCTAACAAAATCCAACATAGATGCAATTTATAAGGCAAATGGTGAGAATTTTGAAATGTAAGCATGTCACCATGCAACAAGTGTCTACGAAGAATGCTGAAAGTATCAAGATGGACCTATGATAAGTAATATCATTATTATGCTGGAATCCAAAATGATAAAAATAAAAAGTTAACCTATTTCGGCAGCAATTTTGACTGCACTTGAGATAATTTGTTTTTTAATTATGCTACAACAGCAACATCAGCTATCACCATCAGCAATAAAAAGTCTAACTAAAATATGGAACTCCAAGTTAAATGTTTCTTCTTCTTCATACGCTCCGTTTCAACCACTTGTTAACCACTCTTTGCGATTTATATGTGTTCTGAGCCTAAGAGTGATTGTACATTGTGCCAGTTATGCTCCTACAAGTAGGCCAGCACATCCGATTTCAGCGATGCTTTTTTATTTACTAGGGTAACTTTATAACAGAAATTAAAAAGAGAACAGGAATGGCCAAGGATAATTTCAATAGTATGAGAAAGTTTTTTATTTACTAGGGTAACTTTATAACAGAAATTAAAAAGAGAACAGGAATGGCCAAGGATAATTTCAATAGTATGAGAAAGTTACTGACATCCAAACAAATTACAAACAGGTTAAAAATGAGAATGATCAAATGCTATATATATCCTATATTAATGTATGGCTCGGAAACATGGACAATGAACAAGCAGTTAGAAGACAGAATTGATGCATTTGAGATGTGGATATATAGAAGAATAGGCAGAGTTTCATGGACAAAAAAACAGACAAATAAATAAGTTTTAGAAAAACTAGGCATGAAGAAACAATTATTAAGAGAAATAAAATTCAGACAAGTAAAGTATTTTGTACACATAAAAAGACATGACACCATGATAAATTCTTTACTAGATGGGAAAGTTGAGGGGGGAAGAGCAAGAGGAAGACCGAGACATAAGTGGGAGGGAAACTTTAAGAAATGGACAGGTTACAGTCTGGCAGTGTGCAACAATAAGGTGAAAGACAGAGGATGCTGGAGATTCATTGCAGCCAACCTATGATGTGGAGACGGCACCTGATGATGATGATAGCTTCCCTAGGTCTTACATTAGTCGCCTCTTACGACATGTATTGTAGGTCGCAGTGGTACTATTCTTACTTCCTGTGCAGGCCCCAGGACCACACAGGCAGAAGTTAAATAGTTTTAAAACTAACCTAAAAATTTTCATTGTTGTCGCAATCTGAACATATGCCAGCAAGTTGAAAATAACCAAAGCTATAGAAAGTAAATGGACAGCATTTGAAAATAGATGTCTGGAGAAAATTAACTTAATTCTTTCCACGCCATTTATTTCTCAATTTTAAGCAGTTAATTCAAGGTAGGTAAAAAAATTTTTTTAAAATTACGATCCCAACTACTCCAATAAATAAACATATATATTATTATTATATACTAAATTGAAGAAAACTGGAAAACTCAATAGAATAACAAGGTTAAAAAGTACTACAAGTAAAATAGTAGAAGTAAAACTAGAAAGACTTCTTACAAGGAAGCACCTCATGGCACAGTGTGCGGCTAAAGCGTGAAAGAGTTAAAATTGGACAAATTCCAGAGAGGTCATGAAATGAAAGTAATATCTGGTCAACCACAAGTACTAATTGCTATAAAAAGTGAAGATGAAAAATATGTTGGACGCACTTTAAGAGAAGTGTTCAAAGAATCACAGAGAAGACATTGAAGTTGGAAGCCAAAGGGTTCAAAAAAGAAAGGACTCCCTAGGTAAATATTGAAAATAAATGTATTTAATAAGCAAGGCAAGACATTTTTGACCACATTCCAAAGAAAAGATTGAATGAGTTGCATATTATAGAACAATATGGAGTAATTGCTTGCAGGCCCTATGTAACATATAATAATAAGATTGGAATATAATGAAAATAAAAGTTAATATAAATAACAACAGAAATGAAACACTATTTTTACATGTGATAATTTAATTTTTAGCACTAGCTTGTTTTTTTTATACTGCAGCTGTTGTTTATCTACAATGTGATCTTGATTTATTTTACTTTCTCTTTATAAGACTTTTAGACTTCCCTCGTATCCCACTCCTACCATTTCTACTACAACTAAGGTTAGTTAAAGAAAGCACTACCCTTGTCCACTGTATAAATGCTGTGAAGTCAGAACCCATATGATAACTAAACAAGTATTTAGAATCTGAGTTACTGTCATTGCTCGATAATTGATCAACTTAATTGTCAATCCATGCCCGTCTGGTCAGCATGTTCGTAGCGCGTTGGACTACAGGTGACTATCCCTCTGTGTGTGCGGGTTCAATTCCGCGGATGGCAGAAAAAGCCACAGATTCCCCAGATTTACGGTGTTCGTGGCACGAACCGAAAGGTTCGATGTCCATGGCACCGAGCAAGAGCTGAAAAGCTCAAGTGCTTCTGTATCGAAAAAAAATTGTCAATCCATGAATGAATAAGAATAAACAGCATGGTTTTGACAATCTATATTCTTTGCTTGCGAGATTAGAAACCAACACCATTTTATCCATGAATAAATTTGCTTACACAATTCAGCCGTTTAATAGTTTATTAAACTCAAATAATAAACATCAGGACACTAGGGAAACCATGAAATGAAACTTTGCTGAGAGAGGTAAGAAATATAGGACTCAATTTCATGGCAAAAATTGAGTGAGTTGCCCAGGACTGAGCAGTATGGAGAAATTACGTGTAGGCCCAACGTAATGTATAGCAGTACAAGAGGAATATATATAATAAACATCAGTATCGATATTTCAAGAATGTTTAAATAGACATGGTATGCTTCACTTCTTCTTCTCTTCCACCATTTACTTCTTTATAGAAGTGTTGGAGGGGGAAGAGAGAAAGTAGTGATCTTGTTTCAATGCACTTTGTAAGCTGATATTCATTTTCATAAGGCTGTTCTTGATGCTGTCGCTCAATCTTTTGCATGGTCTTCCTCTTGCTTTGTAGTCATTATACTTTTTTCTGTGTGGCTCTCTGTGGTAGGTGATACCAGGGCATTCTGGTCAGGTGTCATGAAACCATTTAATATGTTGTTCTTTTATGAATTGCATGACTGGTTTCACATCGCCTTCTATTTTCTTCATCTCTAATTTTGTCTCTTATTGTCACACCTGCAGCTCTTCTAAGACACATCTCTGTCATGATTTTCCGTTCATTAGCTGCCAGAGTATGCTACTAATGCATAACTCAAATACTAAATTACATAACTAAATACTATTAATTGATATTGAATAAATTTGCAAAAATGATATATTTACTGATACTGTTTTTGACCAATTGTACTTCTAGAAAGGGGGAAGACTGCAGTAAAACTTGATAAAATAGCGAAACATGTACAAACAAAGTACTATAGTTTTACAAAATACAGAAACAGTGACGATAAACAGCAACGTTTCGACCAAAAGGCCTTTATCAAGCAAACGATACAACAGTAGTGACGAATTTCAAAGAACACTACAAATGGACGATTACAGAAACATTCAAACGTATCTAATGAAAATCTGGGAATAAAACGAATAACGAAATGAGTGCAACACAAAACTAGAAGTGGAAAAGAAGAGAAACAATAAACAATCAAGTGAATATATAACTTATATATATGAAGCAAATACACATATAGATTACAAAGCATGAAATGAGAAAGTACTAAGAAGCATAGGAATGTAATGCGTTGAGTCCAAGAGGTCGAAGGTACCATATAAAGAAATAAAACGGTTCTCCAAAGCAAATCGACTACGATCATCAGAGGAACATGATCGGATGGCTGTGACCTGGATATTGCAAGCTCCTGAATGGCCAGTATCAATGAGATGAGTAGCTACAGGGGTCACAGAGCATTGGCGTATATTGCGCAAGTGTTGGACGAATCTGTCACTGAGCCTCTTGCCGTTCTCACCAATATAGGCCTTGTTGCACGGCTTGCAGGTGATGGCATAGATAATATTTCAATGATACTGGCCATTCAGGAGCTTGCGATGTCCAGGTCACAGCCATCTGATCATGTTCCTCTGATGATCGTAATCGATTTGCTCTGGAGAACTGTTTTATTTCGTTATATGGTACCTTGCGACCTCTTGGACTCAACGCATTACATTCCTATGCTTCTTAGTACTTTCTCATCTCATGCCTTGTAATCTATATGTGTATTTGCTTTATATATGTAAGTTATATATTCACTTGATTGTTTATTGTTTCTCTTCTTTTCCACTTCTAGTTTTGTGTTGAACTCATTTTGTTAATCGTTTTTATTCCCAGATTTTCATTAGATACATTTGAATGTTTCTGTAATCGTCCATTTGTAGTGTTCTTTGAAATTCGTCACTCCTGTTGTATCGTTTGCTTGATAAAGACCTTTGGTCGAAACGTTGCTGTTTATCGTCACTGTTTCTGTATTTTGTAAAACTATAGTACTTTGTACGTGTTTCGCTACTTCTAGAAAGCCTCCTTAAAATGTGTCTTGGTTACTTGAAGTTCATAATTTTCTGTAAAATCACATCTCTGTGTTCCTAAGTTACATTCTTATGGCTTTAAAGGAGAGAGGACATGTACAGGGATTCAAGTAATAGTGGTGAATCTACAAAACTAATCCAACTGCAAGAATTCCAAGTCAAATGTGGTGTAGCTAGACAAGAACACTATGCTGGTAGCCAAAGAAGAATAGTAAACCAACAAAGAACTGGTGTCGTTAGTCACTGTACGCTGAGAGACATACTGAGGAGGAGATGGAGCATTTATGGACTAATTGCGACATGCGGTAATGATGATGATCCGAGGACTAAACTAACACAACTTACATGTTTATTTATTACCTACAATTTACATGAGAGGATTGCCTCTACTTAACACTGAAGAACTCTAGTTGTTACAGCACTACACACCTATTAGTACAATCTGTATATACTTTATGACTTACAGCTCCAATAGGTTGCAGACCCACTCATATCTTTCTCTGTACATGTCATACTAAGATTCTCAAAAAAATACTCCCATCCCTTGGATGAGTATTGCCACATGTTGGACTCAAGGATAAGAGTTCTTTTCATTGCATAAGCAGTTATAAGGCAGTAAGTAACATGATGTAGCTGACAACCAAAGCCGCAATGTTTTTTAAGGTTACAAATAACTTTCTTGACCTTGCTGCAGTCATCCGGGTTCTACATGGAAGATGAAAAACAAATAATTGTCTGAAATAAAAAGGGAACTTATCCAAGCCAATATTTATTTTAACATGAAACTGTTAATTTCATTTTTACTTTAACTCTACAAGTATGACACAACACTATTATAATGTGTTCATTTCTAACTAGAGCCATTTAAATGAGACAGTCATTTCTTTTGTTTTGTAGAAAACACTCCAAGTTTAAAATATATTTATATACAGACAAATATAAATTAAAGTAATTTATTGCTCATACTTTTCAAGCCAAGTAGTAGCATGACCCTTGCGGAATGTCGCATTCATCACAGCCCGTCTGAAAAGCTCTCTGTCTCTTGCAAGTTCTCCTGTATCTTCCAGCTTTCTTTGATGTTCTGCTGCCACCTTCATCTTGTTCGTCCCCTGTCTCATTTTCTAGGAACCATGATTTCCATTACCTTTCTCTCCAGACCACTGCGGTGTTTAATGTGGCCAAAAGATTTCATCTACAGGGACATGATGTTATTTATGAGCCAATGCTCCTTGATATGCAGGTCTTGTAGGATGTCTTTGTTTCTTCTCTTCTCTGTCCAGGATGTTCTAAGAACTTTTCTATAGCACCTTGTTTCACAAGCTTCAATTTTGTTTTTTTATGTTGTGTTATGATTCGCATCCACATGTCGCCACAGGGAATATACATGTTCTCAGAAGTCTTATTTTTGGTTTTTTTGCTTGTGTCGTGCCATAGTTTCTTCATGCTGCCCACCCTCTAGAAAACCATGGCTATTCTTCTAACTTCTTACATACAATCTCCATTGTTGGTAATTATAGAGCCAAGATATTCAAAATCTGGGATGTTCTCCATGTCTTCATTATTGGTGGTAATGTTGGGTTGAGATTTTGCTTTGTCGGTGGACATAACTTTAGTTTTCTTTATATTCATAAAAAAGGTTATGATCTTCGCTGTGCTTCTTGACAGACCAAACTAGATGTTACAAGCCGGTGGCACTTTTTCAGAGGAACATTGTATCATCTGCGTACCTTAGTTCTGGAATCATATTTCCCCAATTGTAAATGGGTAAAAAAATGTGCATATTTTATCATCTGATGTAAATACCACATACAGGTACATTTTGGGTAGAATTTTTGGGAACGGATGAATTAACTAGATTTTTACCTGGTAACAACCGTGGAATTACTTAGAAATACTTCACAATTTTCATTAATATATTTATTTCCTTGTGTTGAAACTATTGCTTATGTGATTTAAAAAAGATTAAAAACAGTTGCTTGGAGCATACATTATATTACATTCAAATGAGATTTTTTCAAATAGAGATATATATATATATTTCTTATATTCATACCTGATTTTATACTACATATTACTCAAACTCAAATATTATTCACAAAATTAAGTAGCCAATTACACAATTAAATCTATTCTGCAAATTAATAAAAACAAAACAATCAAACTTATTCTATGAGAATATCAAATAAAATCTACATATGAGTGACAAACAGATAGCAAACCAGAAACACACATTCAGTAACATGAATATCAACCTGTAAAAATTTCAGACGTCCCTGAACAAGGTCTTGTAACTGCTTGGATACCTGATATCTCCATTTTTCTGCATTGTTGGTCAAACGCAATTTATCAAAATCGTCCAACATGGTCCTGAAAACATAGCATTGATAACTTGCATAAAGATAGTAACATTTCTTTCTTCTTCTTGATGTACATATAATGTCATAAATCAACACTACCGTTGGTTTGTAAAGCAGTGGTCAGCTTAAAGTGGTTGATATCTCTAACAAACAAAAAACGTCCTGGAACAGTGCAGGGATGCAATTAATTTTCTATCGTCCTCAAATTATGTATATTTTTAACAGACGCAGACATTTTATATCCAATTTGTGCACATCAGAAGTCCCTATCTTTAGCTTATGTTGTTTTTAGTGTGTAAGTTTGATGTGATATGTTTGATGTTTAAAGATCCCACTTCTCCTTTATTGAGTTGGTAGTATGATCATCTTTCTGCTGGTTCAGATGTTCTTTTCCTACTTGTTTGACTTATGTAACTTATTTCTGATCATGACAACTCTGTTGATCACAGCATGGGTTTCACTTGTCCCAGACTGAGATAATTCCTGTGTTAATCTCAAAATGGTGAGGGCTAAGACATAGTAATTGAGATGACTCAAGTCAGCATCATGTATCAGTGCAAACATATCAGTGCCACCATGAATCTAATCCACCTCCAAGTGGTGACCTTATTAATAAGTTGCATCCATGCAACCTGGCTAAGTGATGATGAACCAAAGAGGAAGGCAAACCTGGCTCCACAAAATATTCAAAATACTTCAATTGTTACATCTTATTTGAAGCATCAGCCAGGTTTCTTTGATTTTGAGTTCCTTCTGGATATATTTATTTGTTCTCTTCTCTGCCCATGGTATACAGTGGACTTATCCGTAACCCTTTTGCTGCTACATACTCTCTGAAGATGTATCAATGTATGCTAAATACTTTCACTACATACACTCCTCCCTGTTCTGAATACTTTTTTTCTCCTTCAAATACAAACGATTTGTCTAGCTGTGTAGACTATGTTTTAACATAACAAATAATATACTTGTAAACTTGTCTTTAGCAGTAAATGGAAAAAACGTCTATACACTTCCTTAGCAGCGAAAGCACATACATGCTTTCTCACTGCCTTATTAAATGTAATAACTGTAAATTAGCCTATAATATTTTCAGATCTTAACAATGACTCACCTTCTATAACCTTCCAGATCATTTTTCAGTTTATGCACCTTAGATGTCCATCTGGCCTCATCTGTAACTAATTTTTGAAGCTGAGAGTCCAAAAAGTACCACAATGTCCTAGCTGTATTTTCTGCTTTTCTTCTGGCATATTCTCCTTCATATGTCAGTATACTAATTGAGCGATCTACAATTGACAGAGAGAGATTGAAAACTATTTTGTATGATAGAAATTTTGACAGTAAAAACATTACCATATACTTTCTGCTAAGTAAGACATTTCAATATTTGATTAATGATTTTTAATTAGAAGAGTTGATGTATGTAAGACAATGTGCGAGTTATATAATGTTCCATTTCTTGTAAAATAAGTTCCCTAATATAGTCAGTTCAGAATGGGTACAAGAGCTTTCTAAATTTTTGGAGAAAATTTTTAATTCATTCAGAATTAGCATCTTCTTCTTCTTTGTGTTCGTTCTTTATGACCCATTTTAATCACTCTTTGTGATATGTTTGATCTTTGCCAAGAACATGTATATGTAGCACATTGGTTTGGTAGGCCCAATGAAGTAGAATAAGTATGTAAGAGTTCTACCGCTAATACTTTCAGTCAACTGTATGTTACTGAGCACCTATAGAGAACTAAGAGCAAAGAAGTAGATTCTAACCTGTTTTTCTGATGGAATAGCCATACTAAGCTGTTTGCCAAAAATACTAAGCTGTTTTCCTTGAACAGATTACCATACATACTAAACTGGTTTCCAAAATAGAATACCAAACACCAGCGTTTCCCAAACTGGTGTCCATGGACCCACCAAGGTACTCACAGGTGGTCCTCAAGCGCTTGAAGAGAAGATTCATGAAAAAAAAAAAACATGAATAAACATGTTTTCTCTGTGAAATCAAAGGACCCTGACCAAACAGGAGTCTAAATGTTTGACAGGACAAAATGAAAGAACATTTGAAGTTTCCCACAGTCTGAGAAATTGGAGCCATCTTTACTGTTGGTGTGGTGTAATAGTAACTCCATCACTAGAAGATTTTCATATATAGCAACTTGTGGGGTCCGCTGCAGCACAATATATTTAAAAGGGGGTCAGCGGTAATGCAAAATTTGGGAACTGCTGCCATACACCATACTTGTTGTGTTATTCGATCGAGGACATGAGTCCTCCACTGCAGCTTTTTTCTTTCAACATGGTTTTTGCCTTCAGTTTACAAGCTTCTTCTATAAAGATTCCAGAGAAATTACCTGTTGTTACTGATAATCTTGTCTGTTTGGAGCTACTTAGATTGAGAAAAATTCCACTTTCATTTTCTATTGCATTAATTGTTCATCTATCTGTGCAAACACAAGGCTAGATGTAGGTAGGATAGTATTTCTCTATATAATTTATAGTTATGGCTCTTTTTTGTGGTTCAGTATGATTGTTCTTTCAATACCAGGAATGCTCTCTACCATGTGATTGATGTTCCCTTGACAAGAATTGCAATTCAAGTGATGAACAGTTTTGTGTTGCTACATTAGCGACAGCCATATGCATTTTATGCGGAGCAGGTTTCTTTTGTGCGGTACGAGGCTGTTTCATTCTGGAATTAGTTCACACAGGAAACATTTCACAGTTGTTAGCATTTTGTGTGATTTTCATTGGCACAGGAACAGAGCAATTATGGGGTGACCCGTTGCAGTGAAGTTGGAACCGTACTTATGAACTATGAACTATCTCTACCATGTAGGTAGATGCGGTTTGTTCTAGATTAGAATTGTTTATATATTGTGGGCTTAATTTGCAGTTAATATAGCACTGTTAGTACCTGTTGCCACATTTATTTTCATTGCTTTTTACAAAATTATTAGGTTTCATCATATAGAGTAAGACATACTAATTATCAAAAACATTAACAAAAGATATTTTGCCCTATGGAACCTTGCAGAATTTCTGGCACAAAATGTAAAAGAGAAATCTGGAAATATCACTGCAACATTCAGAGTGCTACTATTAGTAGCAGTGTCAGAAGATTTACAATAATACACGTAATATTACTTGTATTCAATACTTACTAGATAATTTGGAAAGCTCAGCATTAGCCCTTTGTAGCCTCTCCTCTAGGCTTGTAATTTTACTGTTTGTGGAATCTTGATTCAATATTTCACTCTCTCTAAACATACATGAAACAACACATAAGTAAAAAATGTGTTGCTAATAAAAAGATAGAAAGCTAAAATATATTATGATTGATAGGACCATCATCATTGCACTTCGGTGAGTATCCTTATACGCTCCGATCTCTTTCTTACACATGAAGTTCTCAGATACAGAGCACAAACTCTGTAGCACCTGCGAGTGTCCTCGATGTAATTTTGCTTAGTGTAAAGAAGTACAATAAATTTTGTTCAAGTACCTCTATTAAAAAAGCAAAGTATGAACCTCATTATTTCAAAGTAATATTTTGGAACCTTATGTTACCCAGGGCATGAAATCCACTTAGAAATTGACATCTCTGTTCTCAGAGCAGCATGTTGAAAGTATAAGTAAAAGAACATCTAAAAGTAGCTCTGATGAAGATACTGAATTTTCCACAAACCTAGATTGGTTATTGGTTACTAAACTGACATCATTGTACTCCGGGCAGACCCATAGGTGCTCAGTTTCCCCAACAGATATCGAAGAGTACGCATACTGATGGTTCCTGTGGCTCGCTGATTAAACATACCTCTCACTTTGCCTCTCAGGCATCCAGTTCGACTTGAACAACGGGTAACTCCAAACTGCTTAAATCGCTTGATCGATTCAACATCGACGTTAGTGTCCTCATCCAACAGACAGTCGCGAAGAGACCGAAGAATATCCCCTTATCCATCTTCAACTCCCCAACAATCGATGCTGTTGATGCAAGCCTGTCCGCTCTCTCATTACCGTAAACACTGGCATGCCCAGGACAGTATAGCCACGTAAGCCGTTGGAGGTTAGAAACTTCTATAGACGACATCCACTCATACCGAAACCTGCCCTTCTGGATCTTGTGAAGCATCGACTGCAGTCAGATACAACAACTGTCCCAGTAAATGAAGTCCCAGAGATCCAATGGAGGGCAGCAGTAATGGCCTCAACCTCCATCCTCATACTAGAAGTAGTTGTCATGTATGCCCCACTTCGCTCTGCAACAACCCTACCATGCGCTTTAGCCAAGAAACCCCAGCCGGATTTCTCACCACGTTGAACCGACCCATCGGTATATACAACACATCATCATCCCTTGCATTATCTTCTATCAGCTGCTTAACTGCGAGATCAGCCTTCATGTTGCCCCAATCTCTACATTCTCTTCCAAGAGTAATGATAACATTGAGATAGTTGGTCATGCTACCATCTGTTGGGATCCATTCTCCCCTTTTGGTAGGGTCGCAACCGTAGTCACCTGGCCAATTGTTCTCTCAGCCTGGGCCATCCACGACATGCAACGCTTGATTCTCGTGCCCTTAACATCATTAGTGTTCTTGTGTAATGGATGTCTCTTATCCGCAGTAACCCGCATATATGCCTTGGTTTGGGCGATTTCATGACGGAAGTGTAGTGACAGAAGGCCAAGCATATATCTCATCTTCACAATGGGGTATCTCTAGTGCAGCCCAGGACTATACGCATACCTTCATTCTGAACCCGTTCGAGTGATCTTGATATCGTTAGAATTCCGAGTCCGTAATCTACCACCGACATTACCAGTCGATCGAACAAAAGGGCAAGTAGTCTCTGTTCAAGGTGTGCGGCCACCATAACTTTGAGAGCCGCAAAACCATGCTTGCACCGTTGTATTGTCTGTTCATTTGCAGATGATATCTTAATATATAGGACTGGGTCAGATAGACATAGATGGTTGACGACATTCAGAAAACATTGCGTACCATCTCGTGTTGGTGTAGAGAGTCTCGCTCTCAGGTCAATCCTGAAAAAGCGTGTATGTTGTGGTGCTCGTTGAATAATCACATCGTCAAGGCTGACCTGCCCCATGTAATCTTTGATGAACATACCATAGAGCGCAGATATAGGCTGCACTATCTTGGAATAACCTTTGATCGTAGTCTATCTTTCAAACACCATATTGAACAGACAATACACAAACCTAGAATGTTTGGGTACAATTTTTAAGATGAGTAGACTAAAGAATAATAATGAAGATGAAAAATAATGAACATAAAATGGAACGAATTCAGGAGAAGTGATGAAATCAGAGAAATGTCTGGTCAATCACTAGTAACAACTGTGATAAGAAGGAGAAGATATGTTGGACAGAAATAATAAAAGAATACCAAAGCAGGCATTTAAATGGGAGGCAATGGGTTCAAGAAAGAGGATGCCATAGGGAAACCCTGAGACGAACTTTACTGAGAGAGGCAAAAAATACCTGACTCAATTACATGGAAGAGATTGAGCGAGTTGCCCAGGACTGGGCGGTATGGAGAAATTACTTGCAGGTCCTATGTAATGTATAATACTCATATTACATAAAAGAGAAAAATATATATATATATATATATATATATATATATATATATATATATATATGTATATATAAACATATAGATAGAGAGAGAGGGAGAGAGTCTAAAGAATTTTAACTGCATCAAAAATTGAAGACAATAGTAACAAATAGAAGCCCATTGCAGATATGTTTTGTCAAAATATGAAATCAATCGATTCCTTTTTCCGTACCGGCCACAACAAGCTCCGAGCCCACATGTTCCATAAATTTAAAATTGGCACAACTAGCCTGTGCCCATGCAATATGGCAGACATGACGGCAGAACACGTCTTGCAAGACTGTCAACGTTTAGCAGGTATAAGAAAAGAGTACTGGCCACAACACACAGAGCTTCGCAAAAAGCTGTACGGAGGAACGGAGTCCATAAAAACAACAGTAAAATTCATGATAGAAGTTGGTCCATCAGGCTAGGCCGGGAACGCAAAGGAAGGATTCCTTTTTATGCCATATGTCCTTTTTCTCGTTGTCATTCACCTTGATGCTATGATGTTATTTCAGTAACAATAACTATGTTTGCTAGTTAAAATAGTTTTCAGCATATCATAATGACAATTGCTGTTGGTTAACAAAATTGATCTCATAACACACCAGACAGATCTTTCAGCTTATGGCAAAATGTTTGTATAATGATGGCTTTTGCAGCTTGTTGGATTTAGATAAACATGATACCACCGCATATAATGCTTGGGGGCTCCATAGCTTCCGCAATAATCCTAAAAGTCCAATTTGTGCAGAGAATGGCATAACCCAGATTCGAATACATGACCTTCAGAATGCAAGGCAAACGGTTAAATCAATCACAGAGAAAATCTAAATGTTACTCAACGAAAAATAATTTGTTAAAACTTCTAAGTCATAATAGTGCAGAAGGTACATATCTTAGTGAAGGAATAAAGACTAAATCTTACAGAAGGAAGTAAATAGCTTATTGAAGGCACAAAGTATACATCTTACAGATAGTAGCAGAGTAATGTATTATGAAACATAATTATCCTCCATTAAATAACTCATATTTATCTAACATAATGTTTAATCAAATAGTCATCATACTTTTGTTGAGCCATCAACCCTTGGAGTTCTATGTTTTGTTTTTGCAGTTTTTTTAGTTCTTTCAAAGTATATGCAAGGCTTGGTCCTGTCTGACTTGCAGCATCCTGGTCTGATGGGAAGGTTGTTGATATATAAAGCATAATAGACAACCATATAACAAACAGCACAGCAATAATTCTCCAATGTTTCATTCCTGTTCTTCAATGTGGACAAAACTGACTATATCTGAAAATACAGAGAATATGAAACAACATGTGTATAAGTCAAAGACATTAAAATATTCTTCTTCCTCATACATCCTACCTCACGATGTATCAGTAGCGCTCACTTAGTAATGTCCCTTTGTTGAGCTTCGATACCCTTTGTTTACATTCCTGGGCAAGGTAACAAAATGGCTACTTTTTGGTTGGTTTATATATCGCTTTCAATTCCGGCTGTTGTTAATGTAAAAACACGCTGTATACTATTACGTTAAAATATAATCAATTTTCATATGTAGCTCTCAAATTTTGTGCAGTATCACTGTGTTATATAATATAATTATGAAGTTATATCTGTATGAACTAGTCACATTCTAACTACCTGACGATGTGCAAATTACACTGATGGGGTATGTTGTTAATCTTCATTGCAGTACAAATATCACGCTACAAAAATATACAATGCTTAGTTCCTTGACAAGGTAACACATTAACGATACTAAAAATATTTTTTTAATCTGATTGTCGAAAATAATTGTAGTTCATGGTGTAGTTTACTATGTCTGGTCATTTATAATATGCTTAAAACTTTCAAAGACGATATATTTATAACATTACTATTAAATTGCATATATATTTAACATATCTCAACATACCAAAATGTTATATATATATATAAATCACAATAACATAAGATTACACATCTATTTCCATAAATGCATAAGGATATAGTTTACTTCTTCTTGAAATATGTAATGTTTAACATAATAAATTTATAATTTTACAATAATACTTTCACTTCTAAATATACTGCTAATGGTAGTTCAAACAAAAATACATATCTCCAAAAATTGACAATACACATTTGTAATATAATTATACAATTTTACTAGCCCACATTAGTCATGATTATGTAGCTTACAATTTTAATTCATAATTTACTTATGCACACTTGCTCATACATACTTACTGACATGTAGAATGCTTATCTAGGACACCTCACAAACCCACATATATATAACTGTTCTAAATTGTTATTAAAACAGCTAAACAACACACAATACAGCAGGGAAAAATTAAATTTCACAGCCCAGAGGTCTGCTGTTATTTAAACTTTATGTTTCTCATAGTGAACTTCTGTATTTAAGTTGGATAAGTTTGTAGCAGCTGTGTATTTATGATAAATTTTAATTCCTTAGTTTTATTTCTTATACTTTGGGGGTCTCTGTGGCTAAGTGGTTAAGCCCTTTGCCTTGTAAGTCGAAGGTCGTGGGTTCGAGTCCGGACCTCGCCGTTCTGTTCACGAGTGCAGTTTTTTCAGAGACCCTAGGATTGTTGCTGAAGCTACAGAGTTCGTGCTTTGTGCAATACTCTCGGCAGGTGGCGTGCCATTTCTGCTGAGAGGGACCGAGCCATATGGGGTAAAACCCGGTGCAATGAAGTCAATCCTTCGGCTTTAAAACCTTTATTTCTTATACCCCAAGCTCTTTTCTCTATACCAGCTACCATTGAATGTACAACTTCTCCTCCTTGTTCTCCTAAAAAGCCCAATCCGAAACCATTAAGTCTGATCCAGTTTACACAGTGTTGTTCTAGTATGTGTTGTTTTGGAATTATTTTATCTGGAAAATACAGTCTGTATATTGTCATGTAATCTTGTATTGCTAATTGTATTTCTAGAACTGTGTCAGCATGGATTGGTCTACTGTGTGAGATGTAATTGTGAACTTTTTCAAATGCTGTATTTAATTAATTAAAAATGTCTCTTGTGATCAATGCAATATTTATTATATCCTAATTCTGTGTGTACAATTGTGTATGTGTTATGACATCTTCTGTGAGATCTTTATATACTTTACATGTTATGTATTTATGACAGTGGTTACCAACAAAAACCCCACTACTATGATATGCCTGTGGTGTGATTTTGTGTTTGTCTAATACTTTATCTAAATGTGAACACACTGGACCAGACCTATCACAGTGCTACAAACTCAAGTTCTAATAGGCTTGTTTGTGCTTTTTTAATATTAATATTTGCATTTTATTTTCTCCTCCTCACTTTCACAAACTAATAAATCTGCATGCAACTTGTTTATTTCTAATTTGAACATATCTGCCTGATGCCAATTCTTACCATATTGTTTTAAATATTGTATGGTGTTTGAACTAGTGTGTTCCTTTTCTATTTTTTCTATGATATCTCTGTCTATACTGTCAGCTGCTTTTTCTAGTATTGTGTGATGTTTATTGTTTATGAACAATACCTAACATAATGTGAAGGTAAGGAGGAGCAACTTTGTCAATATCAATATTTAAAATTGGAGTATGCAAGCAGAAATAAAAATTATTTGCTGTTACTATATATTATATATATAATTTTTCTGTTGATATGGGATGTAATTGAAATCACATAACTTGACTGCATAATATAAACATCATTTAGTTTAGAGCAATTTATTTCAATCCTAATAATATGTTCTATTATTTATTTTTTACTCATAACTTACAATAGCATAATGTTACAGTTCCTAATTAGATCTCCAAAACATAATGTAGTCGGTCGTTGATAATATTCAGATGTTTTCTGTCGTCAATGGGATGATTCTATTATAGTCACATTCAGCTAGGAATTTATAATACTAAACTTGATATTCGATATAAATATCAACCACCCAGCAGAAATACAGCATAACAGAGTTTGGAAATTATGCTTAGAAATAGAATTACCGTTTATCGCTCTGTAAATAACAACACTATTTTTAAAAGGGTCAGAAAGAACTTGACATAGTAGTAGGTCAGGTGAAAGTAACATCATGAAACATCGAAACAAAACTGGGTCGTCACTCTAGCGATCAAAAGTTTGTAGCTTCAAGATACTGTTCGACAATAAAAATTGCACAGAAGAGAGAGGAATCATTCACCATTTTGGAAATGTATGATTCGGTGACATTATTAGTATTGATAATATGAAAATTTGCTGTTTAGTAGCAGTAACTGCTAAAAAAGTAGCGGTTTACTGTACAAAATAATTACGGTGACCCTTCGTAAATGTCTCGTTATATGTAGCTTTCTCTTATGAAATGTTTATAAAATATTCAGGCAGTGTGGAATACTTTAAAGTTTATAAAAAATTTCAGATTTTCTGGAAAAAAAAACGTGACATACAAGTATACAAACCTGATTACTTTTACACAGTTTCACCGATTCACAATACATTCAAAATGGATGCTATTTTGAACTTTTTTTATTACCCAGCATTCAATGCGCGAAGAATGTCTTGGAATTTCCTAAAAGAGCAATTTCTCAATGTAAATTTGACGCCGTGACCTCTATTGAAGTTGAAATTGCTATTTATGACTTTCAGTACCACACATATATTTTTGGGAACAGAAGTGCCTTCCTATTTAATCATCTAGCTAAGCTGCAATGATGCAGCCTATTACCAAGGTCACCACATAGAAGTGAAATGTGTTTGTTTGTTCCTTTCGTGCCAAAGCCGGCACATAGGGCAAAGGTTTTAGATCTCCATGTGATGCGGTTCTTTGCTAGCAGTTGGAGATCTTGTATGGTTTTACATCCCAATAGTTTACTTTCTTGTTGGATGGTTCTTCGAAGAGTGGTCTTTGGTCTTCCACGTTTTCTTTTCCCAACTGGTGACCACATAAGGACTTGTCGATTTAGTCTCTTTTCGTTTGATCTAAGAATATGACCTAAATATTTCCACCTTCGTTTCCTTATAATATTTGATACGGGTTGTTGGTGTGTTCTATCTCTCACTGTGTTGTTAGAAACGAAATCACTCCATTTTACTTTTAATAATTTTCGTAGACATTTATTCTCAAAGCTGTCCAGTTTCTTATCAATTTTGTTTGTTGATTTCAACTTTCACAACCGTAGGTCAGTACAGGAATCACACATGGCCTAAATAATTTAACTTTTGTGCATATACTAAGGTCTTGAGATTGCCAGATATTCGTTAATTTGGTGAAGGCACTAGCTGCTATAGCAATACGAGAGTTTATTTCTTTCATCGTGTCTCCGTTGTTTGACACTTTACTACCCAAATATGTCAAATGTTCAACTTTCTCCAGTGTTTGGCCATTTATTACGATGTTGTCGGTCGAGTTTGTGAGGTCCATAATTTTGGTCTTGGCAGAATTAATCTGGAGACCAACCTGTTCTGCAAGTGTGCAAAGATTGCTCGTTAGTTTGTGGGTTGCTTGTGTGGTTAATCTTTGTTAGCTCGGGCTTGAAATATCTGACTCATTTCCATATAAGAGATTTAACGAGTTGTCCAGGATGAAGTGGTATAGAGAAATTGCCTACAGGTTCTATGTAATGTATAATAGCATGAAAGGAACATAATAATAAATAGCTCTGGTTTGCTGACAATGACATTTCTTTTCATCTTTTCAAGTTTAGTGCATTAAGAAGACATGTATTTATAATAATATTTACATTACTTAGTCATTCTTCTCTTTGTCATTCAATCAACTTTGGGTGTTAGGTTGACCAGACAGGTGGACATATGACATCAGATGTTAAGTTTAAGGTAGAACAATACATGGAAAACAATTTTTTTTTATACCAACATGTTTATTTTTTCTTGCTCTAATTCATCTGTGACATATCCCAATATATCAAATAATTAAAAATGCATATATATACTCTGCTTTGGTAGGAATCAGTGTTTTTCTATATACACCCCCTTTAGGGACTTGCATAGCAACCAATGTTTACATTTGGTTACTATGTGAATACCTTCAGATCATAACAATTCACAATCTTAAAACTACGAAATTATAATTATACTGTGGCAAACAAAAGTCCATATACACTGTGTTCTCAAGGGAAGTCACTCTGTGATTTGCTACGAACATTCAAAAATTGTCTATCGACTAGATTTCGTTTTGAAAATTTCTACTTACATTGTGTATTTTCCCCAACATCATATCTGTTTTATACTATATACGTGTTTATCATACGTGATAGTGGTTAGTAACATTTCTTTTGTTCATAATGGGAAACAAGAAACAGAATAGAAAATCTGGTAAGCGTAAGTTTTGTGGAAACCGGTACACTAAATCAGATATATTAGAGACAAACAAACGCGATGCAACTGTTGTTGATAGTTAATACACTGAGCCTGTCTGCTCCTCTGTAAAGAAAATTAAAGTATTTGAAAGTGAAACACATTGTGATCAAGACAACAAAGGACATGGGTTTATCCTTATACTGCGAAAGGTATTCATAGACACTGCAGCAGCAATAGAAGGAAACATTTATTCAACCGGAGGTCATTAAACCTACAAATAGTGTGTACTTTTTCAGTTTTTCTTCGTTTTCTCAGAATTATGTTTTACCCTAAGTCGTGATCTTTGAAATAAGATAACCCTGCTTAAGTACATTCAGTTCACTTGAAATTTGAAACAACCATGTGTCATAAACTATTGCAGGGACTGACCTAGAATGGACAAAATTGAATTCATAGTTATGGTTTTATGACCATTATGCATATATAATGAGACACAAATATTGGACTTGATATTTTAAAATTCATTTAAAAACCTTTTGTCCATACCCTATCATTCTACTTCAGGCCATCAATCTACATATAATGAATCAATATGCCAAGTTTCACTGAAATCCAGCAATCAACACCATAGTTATGCAACTTTAAAAAGATCTATAATTTGTTTACTGTCACGGCCATATCGGATAGCTAATTTGCATAATTAATTAATGAAGATTTTTTAAAATTTTGAAGTCCATACGTATACTATACCCCTGAAATTTTGATTCTGTGATGAGAATTAGAGTTTTTGACCCTACCATGTACCATCTACCTTAAATATATAGTAAAGTACATGATTTCATACAATGTGGTATAATTGAGGAATATAGTGTTATGCTGCACACATTGAGAAAACCGACCAGAAGCATTGCAAGACAGGCATCGTTTTGGAACCTGCAGGGAAAGAGTAGTAGAGGAAAGAAAAGAAATGCCTGGAGAAGAGAGCTGGAGACTGATATTAAAAGGATAGGAAAAACATGGAAAGAATTGGAAGGAATGGCAAGAGAGAGGAAGGGCTGGAAGAAGTTTGTTGAAGACCTGTGCTCCATTAGGAGTTGAAAGGTAAAGAAGAAGTGTTAGGCCTGTATTATTCTATGACCAATGACACACAATCACTGGTGTGGTCACCATAAATATGTACATATTTGACTTCAGAAAGCTGTTCTGCTAAACTTTTGAGACTGGGTCAACTCTGGAAAGTCATTACGATTTGAAAACCTGCTATGCTAAAACTTAAACTAAGACCACCTATCTAGGAGGCAAATGAACTAAGCACTGAGCCACTACAGCTCACAGTTTGAATATATAAATGTATATATTTTCAGAATTTATAGCAAGAATGCCACTTGCTGCATGGATGTGAGTCTGTAACAACTGTCCATGCCTGTGTCTTCTTCTTCTTCGCGTTCGTTCTTTACGACCAATTTTAATCACTCTTTGTGATATGTTTGATCTTTGCCAAGAACGTGTATACGTTGCACATTGGTTTGGTAGGCCCCTAAATGCATATATTTCTACACGTTTAGGACATGTACATCCGATTTCAGCCAAACCTCCTTAGTCACCTCTTACATGTGGCAGGTAACAGTGGTTCTATTCTTTACACCTCAAATTTGGGCCCCGGTAACCACTGGGCGGCGAATACAAATAATAAATACACTGAGACTAGGATCTCTGGAAAAAAATCCCAATGTCTCCATGAGGGAACTGCCAAGTACCTTTGGAACAAAAGCTGAGTACCTAGCCTCTACACCACAGAGATACCAATACAATTACTATAAACCTTCAGTTTTCGAATATTTTAATCCTCTTGAATGAAAGTGAGTAAGACAAACTGCACAGACAAACTACATTTGTATCCACATGGTGAAATACTTTAGATTATTCAAACAACTGAAAATGACAATAAAGATATTCCCTGAATATGTCATAATTCCTAACTGCTAATAAATACTATAAAATATTTTATGAATGGCTTCTAAGAATTAAAGTTTGCTTTGAAACATCTGGTGAATGTATTTACCTACACATTTTACTATCTTTAAGGAACACAGTGAACTAAACCACTCTAGCTAAAACAATTTTACAACACACATATCTCAGTTTTTTTAATAAATAAGACTCTAAATCCACTGTAGAAACTAACCTAAATCCACCGTAGAAACTAACCTTATCTCTTCACATATATCCAGCAATGGGGTGTACACAGCAAACAAAGAGAAATGGTCATATTATGCATGCTCTACGACTACAGATAACATAAACAATCGGTTTGTCAAGATAAAAGTTCATAGGTGGTACACATTTCCATTTTGTGAACGATAACTAGACCACTATTTCTGCTACAAACCTAGATCACTTACTTGGCAGACATTATGAAAATGACTTTTAAAAATTGTTTGGCAGCCTTATATTGAAACAATCTGTGACTGTTATTTTATAAAACTATTCTATAGCGTTCCCTCATTCAAAGTTGATCACTAGTTTGTGGTAGATTCTCTTTTAGTATATTATGCTATGTCGGCGTAGTGTTACATCATGCTCTTCCCACTTGTTTCAGCCTTTAGACAAAAATAGACCAGAATAATTTAATTGTTTACTAATTTGTCTGCCTTTCAGCGATTAATAAAAACTAACAGTTTCTTAGAGGGTCTATACATGGAACCTTCTAGATGGAAAAGACCAGGAATCAAATACATTTTAGATGGAGAATCTCTGTAATAGAGGCTGGCTAAGGTCATGGACCAGTACAGTCACTGCCAGGAAGAAAAGAATTGACAGACTACCTTCCAAGAAGATGCCTAGATAATCCTAACAGTACTGCCAGAAAGAAATGCAATGCAGACTCACTTCAAAGAAGATGTCTACATAATATTAACAGTACTGCCAGGAAGAAATGCAATGCAGACTCACTTCAAAGAAGATGTCTACATAATATTAACAGCACTGCCAGGAAGAAAAGCAATGCAGACTCACTTCAAAGAAGATGTCTACATAACATTAACAGTACTGCCAGGAAGGAAAGCAAAGGCACACTACCTTCTAAGGAGATGCCTGGACAAGCTTAACATGAATATGGAAAAACAAAAATAATGAATGATAAAACAAGCATGATAAATGGTATTTTTTTTATCCGGATAGAAAAAATAGAAATGTGAAAAGTTTAAATATCTCAGATGAAAATGGGATGAAGGAAGTTAAAAGAATAAACATATCTTTACAAAATCTTAAACAACTAAAAACGATATGGAATGAGACTGATAGGAAAACAAAGATCAGAATACTAAGATCGTACACATTCCCAGTGACAATGAATGGATGTGAAATATTGACATTTAACAAGGCAATGCAAAAGAGTATATGTGCTTTTTTAATATAAGTTTTACAGAAGAGTTCTCTATATACTATGGACAGAGAAAAGAACAAAATAGATCTATCCAGAAAGAACTCAAAATTTATGGTGTACAGGGTGTTCAAGATAAAGTAGCCCGATTGACAAATAAAAATTGCCAATCGGGCTACTTTTATCTTGAACACCCTGTATAATAAAAATCAACATTGAGGTTTTTTTGACATATTAAAAAGGCATGAAGTGTTGAAGAAGATCATTATGAAAGGAGACATTCCAGCAAAGAGAAGAAAAGGAAGAACATGGACATGTTGGATTCAAAATGTGACTGATTATTTGAACATGACTGCTGCAGAGATTGGACAGCTGCTGAGACGGCACATCTCTGGTCTATGAGAGAGAGAGAAATTTCAAAGGACTGTTAGAGTGGCAAAGTTGTGATCAGGAGAAGCTATTGGATGAATGAATAAAAGCATTTACTGATATATATGCATCTTTTTTCTTCTTGTCGTCACACTTCTACCAGGTTGTTGCCCAGTGTCATAGTTTTCTATTTTTGCCTTACACTTCTCTAGTGGTTTGGGTAATAGTTAATTTACTTTTCTGACAGGATTCTGCTATGCCATCAAACCATTTTTGTCATTCATCTTCCTCTCACCTTCTTTCTTGATTTTCATTTGTAGAGGACTGTATACTGTGGAGTGTGGTTGCACTGATCATGTGCAAAAAAGGAGTTCATTTATTTCCTCAATATTGACTCTTCAAGTTATTTTATTTATATATATGACGAACAGTAGAGCTGAGAAGACATCTTGTCTGACACCTGATGCAATGAAGAACCAGTCGGTCATTCCTTCTGTTGTTCTTACTGTGCACTAGTCATCTTTTTATTAGGCCATGATCTTACCTAATAGTTGTCCCTGGATGACATATTCTTCAAGGATCTTCCACCGTCTGTACCTGCTTACAACAATAGACATAAATTGGAAATAGTTGATAACTTTGAATAATTAAGTTCATGCAGTGCCGGATTAAGCCAGCGCGGGGCCTGTAGCAAATTTTAGCGAGGGGCCCTAGGTTTTGTATGATAATAAAATAAAACACAACTTTTACAAACAAACGTCTCTATGTAATGTGAGCAAATTTAGAGATAATACTAGACAAATCAATTTCTCTTAGTAAATTACATTCAATGTTCAGTAATGTGAGGTTATTTAGACGAACTTGTCCCATCATGTTCCTTAACTCCCTTTTTACACGCTTTAATATCGAAAAAGAACGTTCTCTGTTGCAATCATTAAAGACAAGTAAATTCGTATACAAGTATTTTTACATTTGGGAAACACGACTCTAATTAATTTTCCATTATAAGTTTATAAAATTGCAGTTCAAGAGCCTCATGCTTTTCGATGTTAATAGCAGCAGCTACATTAGTTTTAAGAAGTTCAGCGAACTGCACAAGTTCGTCGCTTAGGCTTTCTTCCAAATCCTCTTGGTAAGAGCTGACAATATTTGGAGCTCTTTTCAAGATCTTTTCTGCTGTAAGAGACTTTAACTGCCGAAGTATTCCAAATACACCAGTCACTCTATGTTACGTTTCCATGCGTTTAGCTAAGGCAGACAGTACATTATCAATTATGACAATAAACACCTGACTTTCAAATTTGTGTTTATGTGTTTGATTTTCTACAACTTCATCAAGCATAGCAGAGCCTCTGAAATCGTCGTACTTAGTACTTCGCTTGCATCGTCTTGAAATTTGTTGCTGATATTCTTCACAGTCATTCGGAATTTTGGCTTTGGCCTCAACATCTGACAATGTAGGCCTCATTGCTTGAACGTACCCGTGTAACGATTCATATGGGGCATATCCCCTGTTAAGGTCTTGATCAGGTGACTGTAATTAAACGATATACACTTGCAAGCGTTCCAGAATTCCGTTCCATAAAATGGTCATTATTCCTGTTTCCAACTTACTCATCTAAAAACTAGTCCATACGTCTGATTACGACACTCTTCCTTTTGATCCATGTTATTTGAGATGTCATCCAAAACTTGTTTGATAGTGGTAAAATCACATAAAAGTGCCTTTGTCGCATCAGCTCGGGCAGACCATCTGGTGTCCGACAGTCTCTTCAAAGTCGTGAGTTTTGAACCTGTATCGCCCAGTACTTTTGTAAGAATGCCCCATCGATAGGTAGAAGCGGAAAATAATATATAGAGGCTTTCAACAAAATCGGGAAAAATGGATGTTTCTATACAACATTCTGCAGTACATTTAGCAATCAAATTTAGTGAATGTGCAAAGCAGGAAATGTATTCTGCGTACTTATTTATCTCCTTAATGCGTGCTTGTAAACCGGGGTATTTCCACTCATGTTGCTGGCATTGCCATGACTTTGACCACGACAGTCTTTGATATCAATGCCATTTTTCTAAAAAAATCAAGTTAATTTTGGACGAGTTGTTCAGCAGTATGACCTTCCACATCCAAGAACTTTACAAATCGTTCCACTGGTCCAGATGGTAAGACATAGCGCACTATTAGAGTCCACATGCGAAATATCTGAAGTAGAGACCAGCGATACAGAATAGTACTTGCATTTCTTAATTTCGCAAATAATATGATCTAGTAAGCTTGATGCAATTACATGGATAAATTCCTCGCATGTTTTTAAAAGTATGATGTATGTCCCTTTTCTATATTTGCATAAGTATTTATATACTGAGCCAGAAAAATTCCAAATTTGACTATTAATTCCAACAAACCTAAATAATTCCCATTATGAGGTGAACCAATAGTTTCATCACTACACCGAAATACAAGACCTTGTTCTGCTAAAATTGATAACTGAAGTAATTCACTCTAAAAGTGTCCGCCAATATGTTTGTTCGGTCTCAATTTGGCTTACAAGTAGAAGAATCGACACGTGCATCATCCTTTTCGCAAACTAACGGCGAAGTTATCGCTTATCTATGATCCTAACCTAAATAAGAAAATGAGGGGGATATTATTACCCACCTCCCAACCTTAGTTCCTTGTTTATGACTAGTAACAGCTTAGCTCTGTCACATAGGCGCGGCGCCCCCAGAAGCGCGGGGCCCGTAGCATTTGCTACTTCTGCACGAGGCTAATCCGGCGCTGAGTTCATTGCTAAAAGGGATGGAAACATTATATAGAATATAAAGAAAAGAATGAACATGGCTCTGCAGAAATGAAAAGAACTTCAAAAACCTATGAAAGAGAACTGATATCAAGACAAAACTTAGATTTTTAAGAGCTTTTATTTGTCCCATGTGAGCTCTATTCATTTAAAAACCTGACTTATTTGCTTTTGCAGGGCTATTGCTATTGTATGATGTTGTGGTTATTTCCAGCACTTACTACTGTATAATAACACTCACAGTACACTACTTTTATATGTATTTTAAGATTTAACCCTTTGACTTTTCAGATTTTGTTGTGCATAAAAAAACCTTTAAAAGTTTGAAACTGAAATAGTGGTAAAGGAATCTTTCACATACAAGAATATGCAGAATAATCAATCAGTATTTATGCTTACTTACAATTACTGATATTGGTGATGATTTGGCGAACTGATATAATAGACGTGATCATGAAGTAATAGTATTGATATTTATTTTCCTTGTTCCAATACAAACCATGTACTTGTGTAAGTGTTCTTCAGACACGTGCATCAACGATAGCAAATACGATTGCTATACAAATGCAGTAACATCAGTTGTATCGCTAACACACTCACTCACTACACAGTGGTCGTAGTAATTATTTAGTGACAGCTGGTGAAAGTCGCATATGTTTTTGATAGTAAATATATAAAGACGTCGCAGTAATTGCATGTCAAATGTGGATCTTGTGCATTATGTACACATATTTGTAAAGAAAATATGTATTGTTTATTCAGAATATACAAATGCTAACTAATACGATAAAGTGCACCAAGCATATGCGTAACAATATAATAATAATATGTTAGAAACATCGTTCACAAATTAACTGTGTTTTTTTTTTAGGATATTAAATCCTCCTTTGATGAGGCATGTTCTTTTCAACATTAACTTATCACGGAGAATCCAAAATTCGTGAAGTAACACAATTCAAACTTAAAGTTAGTGTTTATCTTAGTATGGAAGGGAAACTAATCTGTTCTACAAAAAATAGAGGTGGGCGTTATCTCTTAAGTTTAAAGCAGTGTTTCCCAAATGTGTTCTGGCCATCGCACTCTTGGACACTCAACATAATTGCCCTCTTCTTCCTCGCATTACATTCATAAAAAAAAAAATCAAAGACGAAGTAAAGCAACAAAATATCCATAAAGTAACAGTTATCACTGAGTTCCATTTTACTAAGACGTAATGAGACAGTAATTCTTCATCATGAGTCTTTGATGTCAAATGTAACTACTTCACTGTTCAATTGAATTCGGTGAAGAAAAATTAGCTTTCCCATTTCTGGATCAAACCAGAGACAACTGTAAACTTATATATAAGCTAGAGTTGGATGTGTTCAAACTCACATAGCACCAGTCTTAAATCAACACGAACAATAACTTGGAGTCGATTCTCTTGAAACAACAGTTTCAACAATATACTATAACCGTGTTCTACTAAATTTTAAATTAGAAATACAAGAATCATATATTTTTTTTCCTAATGATACGTTTGAATGTCTCCGTATGTAGTCGTCCATATGTAGTGTTCTTTGAAATTCGTCACTCCTGTTTTATCTTTTGCTTGATAAAGGCATTTTGGTCGAAACGTTGCTGTGTATCGTCACTGTTTCTGTATTTTGTAAAACTAAAGTACTTTGTTCTTACGTGTTTCGCTAACAGCACGAGTTACAGCAACATCATTGTCCAAAATAGAGTTCTTAGAACAGTCGATCATTGAGGGTATGACGTGTTTATGACGTTTTATTGTGTTTATTGCAGTATTGACAGTGCTATAACAGAAATATAGCAGATGTATAACATAAATTTAAAAGAGAATAGGAATGGTCAAGGATAATTTCAATAGTATGAGAAAGTTACTGACATACAAACAAATTACAAACAGGCTAAAAATGAGAATTATCAAATGCTATATTTATCCTATATTAATGTATGGCTAGGAAACATGGACAATGAACAAACAGTTAGAAGACAGAATTGATGCATTTGAGATGTGGATATATAGAAGAATAGGCAGAGTTTCATGGACAGAAAACAGACAAATAAACAAGTTTTAGGAAAACTAGGCATGAAGAAACAATTATTAAGAGAAATAAAATTCAGTCAAGTAAAGTATTTTGGGCACATAAAAAGACATGACACCATGATACAATCTTTACTAGAGGGAAAGCTGAGGGGTAAGAGCAAGAGGAAGACTGAGAGATAAGTGGGAGGGAAATTTTAAGAAATGGACAGGTTATAGTCTGGCAGCATGCAACACCAAGGCGAAAGACAGAGGATGCTGAGATTCATTGCAGCCAACCTTCGATGTGGAGACGGTACCTGATGATGATGATGATGACAGTGCTCAATGACTTATACAAACGATCACTGAGATCTGTTACAACCAGATGTTGCCGATGAATAACAAAGCGAATAATGAAGATATTAGACATTTTCATCTCAAGAAAACCGTGGTATCGCAAAATCATTGATGCTGCTTGATCAGTTGCACAAGGACATATTTTTTAATTGAAATTGTCTTCTCTTTGAAGAAATGATCAAAAACACAAAATATTGACTCTCTGTATCTGTGTATAGTTTCCCGGAAAATAATTCTTCAACAAAACGTTCATCTTTTATGAAGCGAACATACGCAAGAAGTAGAGATTCTTTTCCATGCAATATTGATCTGTCCAGCTGTAATGCAAATTCTGTTGTTTGTAGTACACTGCACAGTGTATCTTCCATATTAGCAGCCATTTCTTCAAAAAGTCGCTGCCGCGAATTGTTGTTGGGAGAAATGTTCTTATTTAATATGTGTTGACTTGTGCAAAACTGTATTCAGCAACTAATTAACCAAAGGGAGGATGAGTTATTCATCTAGCTAGAGTATATGGTTTACCATATCAATAATGAACTGTTATAGTAAGCTTGAATACTATCTGTGTATTGTTCTGTGTATCTGTAAATACGATGATTCAAATGCAATACAAAATAACTTCTTTGCTGCAGCCCATAAGGCTGGATATAATATTGGAATTTGACTTTGTAGCAAAAATTCTTGATATCCATTTTAACATTTTGATTTCAACTCTTCATTTGTTAAAAATTCTATCAACTCTTCGTGCAGTGATAATTCTGTTGTGTGTAAGTGTGATCAAGGTTTTAGGACCTAATTTACAATGGTCATATTGAATAAATCTTGAAATATATTTGTTAATCTTCTTTTAGTTCTTCCAAATGCTGGCTATAAACATGAATATCGGCATCAGTTGTTTCCATCGAGGAAAGACTTGGAAATTTATAAAATTGTCTTTGACCCAAATTTTGTTTGTACAAAGCAAGTTTTGACACGAACGCAGACATACTTGACTTTGCTTTGTTCAAATTTCAAATCATTTCCTTGCAGTTGTAGAGTCGTTTCATTAAATGTGTTGTATAAATCTGTCAACTAAGCAGTAGAGCTCTTAAGCTTTAATAAATTATGTTTTAAAGAATCATCTTTGTTTGCCCAAAACTTTGTAACTGATTAATAATTGCGCAAGCGCAGGAACCTGCATGACCTTGAAATTTCAGCTCCAGATGGCTGCGGCTGGTCCTCAGAGCCACCCCTCCCTCAATATGACTTCGAAACTAAATGCCTCTTTCTTATTTCTCAGCGCCTACCGGTGGGAACTTATGGTCTAAATGTTTTATTTTGTTGTGTAGAACCCGTATAAGAAAGAGAAGATTGAGGTACTTTGGACTTAAAAAAAACATGAAGTGCTGGAGAAGACCATCATGGAAGAAGGCATACCGACAATGAGAAGAAGAGAAAGACCACGGAGAAGATAGATTCAGGATGTAACTGATGGTTTGAACATGACGGCCGCAGAGGCAGGAATCTGGCCTATGAGAGAGAAATTCCGGAGGACTGTTGGGGTGACAAAGTTCTGCTCAGGACACGCTATTTGATGATGATGATTGGAATTTGTATATAGAAAACCAGTATAATCTAGCTGCTCTACCATTAGTACGTTTAGGTTTCTTCTCTTCAGTATGATAATGTACGCATTTACAACAGCGTGTTCTTCTAATACGTTTTGCTGTAGTATGAAAGTGTATTGTTGTTCTATGTTTATTGTCTTACTTGACAAGTCTAGATCACTGTGAACTTGATTAAAATGTCCGCCCACTGTAACAGTGTGTACCTTATATCGCTGTGGTAAAAATCCTGAATTTTTTTTTTGTAGAATGTAGTATTACATTTTGTTTCTGCCGGTGCGTATCTCTCTCTCTTGCGTTCCCTGTTGCCGGTGCGTATAAGTTGTCTAATACATGTGTGTCCTTAAAGTTTTTTTTAAAAAATGTTTTACTTGTACTAATTCGACTGTTCTTTTCTTGTCTTAATGCTTATGTGTGGTTTCACATTCAGCGGATGTTTATTTTGCGACCAACTTGCAGGGTCTTTTACCCTACCTGGGTAGGTGTCTCCGCAGCACTAAGCAAAGCACCCCACGCCTGGAGCTGTCGGAGGTTTCTGGGTTTTCAAGAAAACTTGGCCCTCCTCCTCCCTCCCACACGCAAAACAGGAAAAAGGGTGAAATAATCCCATACTTCCTGGGGGTTAGAAAACAAACAAACAAACATAAGACCAAAACATGCGTGTCACTGATCTGTGTTACGATTTGATATGCACAAATTCCGTCTTTATGCTTGTTTCTTGAACGCAAAAAGTATGTTTTGTACACGCAAGAAAACTAAATCATTTCCACACAATTTGTCTACAAAGACTATTCAAAAACAAATGGCAGGACAAAATCCCCGATACCGTAAACGTAATAAGAGCCAATATTCCAAGCATCAACACCCTGCTGCAATGTAACAATGTATGGATAGCGAGTTTTAAGGAGGCAAACGATCAGATAAAGGATAGAAAAAAAAGTTTTACATACATTTTTAAAGTTTCTCTATAATGCTTCAATATAGATACCACGTGCTGGGAATCTCTTGCGCAAGATCGACAAATGTGTCGCTGCAACAACTCAAGAGGAACTCCAAATCTGCTAATCGTCGTACTGCTGAACAGCAGAAAAAGCTAACTGCGTATAAAGATAGAACCCACACCACTCACATGTCTAACCTTGATCATGTATGTCCCATCTGTTGCTAGGGAATTGTGTTCTAGAATTGAACTCTAGTAGTCATCTTCACACACACTAGAGAGGTGCAACAGCCTTCTGAGACTGTTGTCATCATCGCTTGTGATAGAAGACTATTATTAAAGCTACTATATGGTTTATCATATTGCCAAGACCATTGAAGCTGATATGGTTCAATTAAAAGGTATAGATTGAGTGACCCTGACATTGATTATTTTAACACGTGTTTATTTGTGTCCACGTGTAAAAATAATTACAATTCTAAAAATAGCATGGTCGTGATTACTTGCAATAAATGTAATTGTGTGTGTGCATTGACCTTCTGGAAATAACAAAGCAAATATCGATAATATACTCACACACACACACACTCAAAATTTAATAACATTTTCAATATTTATGAAAATTCATATATCCAAACAGATTTCATTTATCTATCAATGCACAACGAGAGAACTAGACATGCACGGAAATCAACATGCATTTGTAATGCACTTTTCCTGTAACGCTTCAAAGATAAATTTAATTTAGTCGTCAGATCATCATCACTGCACATGGAACCAATTAGATAACATCTCCGATCTCCTTCTCAGTATGTATCTCATCGTGTGGCAATAAACGACAACAGTTATACGTTGATTTACTATTCGTCTTTGACTTCCACTATAGTGCTCTTGTCTAGATACTCCTCATTTGAATCGACATTCTTGCAATCTGGTTAGCGTTGTAGGTTCACCTCCATTATTTAAATCATTTACAGGTCTTATTTCCTTTATTGAATTCAGAATGTCAGCCTCATCCTTTGTTGCCAGGTTGTTTTTTTCTTCACAGCAACCATACCTGTAAGTGAATCTACGCACTCACTTTCCTTTACACGTGCATGCTCTGGCCCAAAAAATAAAACTGTTTTTTTTTGTCAGCCTACACTTCTTCAGCGACTCCAACCATTGTTTCTGAGCCAAATCTGTTTTTAAATTTCCTGAGCATACTCACTGAATCACTGAGAAAACATGCATGGATACAAGTATGTAACTCCATTCATATTTCTAGTGTTCTCGATCCTTACTCTATCCCATCTTGAAACATTGATCGCTTTCTCAACACATTGACAACTCATTTCACATAATGTGATTTTTCTTTTATTGGTTTTAGTTAGTGACTATGTTTAATATTAATAACAGAGATTTCATTTTCAAAAACTACAGTCCATCAGTTGTTGATTCAACAGCATGTTTATGTTAGGGTTGTCTAGCAGGGGTGACATTTGGTAGGTCACTGCATTGTCATGTTTGACAACTAGTCTTAATTTCTCAGTTAATTTTTCCCTCTTCTGCTAAAATGTAGTTATCTGAAGATTGGGATTTGATTGATTTTTGCATTGTTCATATGTGTATTGATTTTGTTTGTTGATATACTTATTTTCATGACTTCTGCTTTGATGATGTTAATTTTCTCGTTGTATTTCCTCTTGGATTGCGGATTAACCTCTTCCACCTTCTGAGCCGGTAAATTGACCCGATATTTGTGAAGATGAAGGTAAGGCAGTATACAAAGACAGTATACAAAGACAGTATACAAAGACAGTATACAAAGACAGTATACAAAGACAGTATACAAAGACAGTATACAAAGACAGTATACAAAGACAGTATACAAAGACAGTATACAAAGACAGTATACAAAGGCAGTGTACAAAGGCAGTATACAAAGGCAGTATACAAAGACAGCAGTGGCGGCCCCTTTCTCACTCTCTCTCTCTCTCTCTCTCACGCGATCACCGCTTAGACTGATGTACCAGATTTCCCCATAAATTCTGCTTTCTTGTGGAAATCTGATTCATGCAGCCTTAGCATCGGTGTATTTCGTCACATCTTTAGCGCCATTTGGAGCTCTGGTGCTTATCCTTCGGCGATCTGTCCGGTTTTAGCCAGCGTTTACTGGGTTCGCTCTCCGTCGCCTCGGGCTGTCCCCAGTCGACCTGCAAGGCAGCAGGTTGCTATTTTCTTTAGGGTAGCTACTCTTTAACAACCTTCCCTCCCGGGCTGTTAAGCGTTATCTGCCCAGTTTACCAGTCTTTTTTTGGACTGCTTGGTTTGCCTATCGTCCAGTTTTGTGCACGGTTTGCTCCACTAGACTTTGATTGTCCCCAATCAACTACAAGGCAGTAGTAGTTATCTGCGAGGGAAAACGCGGTTATTGCTCTCTGGATGGAGGCCCCATCTTCGAGGCTCGCCACCACGCGTTTCTTTTTGGTGCCCATTCGCCCATTTTTGCTTGTGCCCTCGTCCACCGACTGGGCCCGTCCCTTTTTCCCGTCACTTGTACTCACATTGTTCTACTGGGCGATACGTTACCCATTTCTATCTCACTGTGTACAGTGCACAGTTTATCACCATTCGGTAGGGACTTTTGCACTGAATTCAAGCCTTTACTAGGCTTTCCAGTTTTTCTGCACAATTGGGGCGTCCGCTCACCCCTACGTCTGCCACGCCTTTTGGACGCTCTATCATCAGCACCATGTATCTGACCCCACCAGTGGACTCCCCTGCGTATCGTGTTCGCTCTACTTTGGTGCCTGCTAACCGTGTTTATCTGTTTTCTTACAGTGCTCCCATTTACTATGCCTCGAGACTCTCATGACACTCAACTCAATTCGAGCTCCCACCTCGTGGCTCCGAGTTTCGCCCGATATGGGCCCAGTCTCTTCTCTGAATGCACCCTTCATCCCTTTATTTTTATTTGTTCAGCTTTTCCCATCGGTCGGGAGAGATGTGCATTAATAGTCACTTGAAATTCTGCTCGTCTGTGTTGCAAGCGGATCTCATCCAATGTAACTGCGAATGCATCACTACTTATACCAGAATAACTCTCCCTCGATCCCTACCCGCTTAGACAGACAGGAACCGGTGTCTGTTTCCAGAGTCACCACGTGGAGGTGGGGTAATATCTTGGTTAGTGCCAGCTCACTATTCCTGGTGCGACGTTGTCCCTACGCGTCTTAGACCCCATTACCCCTAAGGAAAGCTCACCCTAGTAAATCGAAAGCTGGCTGAAACCGGATGGGCGGGCCTAGTCACCATGGGCGCATAATCGACCCAACGTAGATCACTTCGTTCTTGTCAAAGGACCAATTATATATCACAAAAAGAATTATAAAATTGGCCGGGAAGAACGTTCGAAAAAAGAAAAGAAGACCTCATTACCCCTTGTAGGAAAAACAAAACGCTTCCGTTCTGCAACAGCTTGATATTAAAGAGAGTTGGCTATTAAATAATATAAATCTATATACAAGGGCAATTAAATATTTAACTAGCTAAACTAGATAAAGTGACGTCAGTCGACAGGTCAGAGTTTACGAATAGCGGACATACAGGGGAACCAAGCTCAAAGGTCACGAATGTAGTTGCAGTTATTGCTGTAGACAAGATGTATTAATGCAATGGACAATTCCCTAAAACTATTCTTATTATAAGAAGTTTTGTTATTTAGTACTATTATTTTCTATAATTTTATACTATTTTTATATAAAATTGGGGATTGAATCGAAAATTCAACGGACTATTTGAGCTAGAGTACCTGTTTATCTGGGAAGTAGTTTGGCTGCGTAAGAATGAATATATCTTCCGCTGAATGAAAATGACATTGTTTTGGCAATTATCATTGCAATAGCGATCAAAGGTCAGAGGTCGCAATGTTACATTTTATGTAGGAACTTGTAAACTAACCCCAGAAATAGTGCACGACACAATGCTTGAAGTATTAGAGGCTAAATGAAGCTTCGGTATATATCATGTTTTTTAATAAGAGATATCATATAAACAACAGGATTGTTATATTATTCTGATATATTATTTATATTTTAGTGTTATATATTCAACTTTCAAAGCTAATCAGTGTCAAGTTAAAAGTAATAATTACGAAAACATAATTTCTAAAATAATAAGTACACGTTAATTCTTTTTGGTTTGGTAGGACCGGTTCTAACTGGCCCCTAATGACCACGGGCGTATACTAATTAGGGGTAAAAGATTATGAATTTCAAATTTCAGACTGTTAATGATATTTTAGCGTTATATACCAACTTTCAAAGCTAATCAGTATCTCGTTGAAAGTAATAATTATGAACAAATAATGTTTAAAATAATAAGTACAGGTTACTCAATATTTTTGTGGGGCCTGGCCCCACTGGCCGTTAATGACGAGCCGCCCCTGAAAGTATACAAAGGCAGTATACAAAAGCAGTATACAAAGGCAGTATACAAAGGCAGTATACAAAAGCAGTATACAAAGGCAGTATACAAAGGCAGTATACAAAGACAGTATACAAAAGCTATATACAAAAGCAGTAGGCTATATAAAGGCAGTTTAGTGCCGATTGTAAATAAATTTCTCCAGAGATAAAAATAATAGGTAGAGAAAGCAGTTCTTAGAAGTTTTCTGTCCATCTAGTTGTCCTTTCATTCCCGTTGAATATAGATGGGTGTCCCGTTTATATCGTTGATAAAATCAGTAAGATTAAAACTTTCATATCTCATTCTCAATAAGAACAAAAGTATATTGGCCGATCTGTGCACATTTTTGTTAGTTTTTTCCCCCCTTGCTTTACCTATGATTCTGTCATTGCATAATTTAATTGTATACTTTGTGTGCAATTTTATATGTCTGAACTGGGAAACAAAATGCATGTTGCTTAGGCGAATGATATTATGTTGGTTTTAGTTTTACTTGAAATTAGTCTGCAATACAGAACATCTTTAAAAAGTTCACATCATGTAGTACATATAGTGGGTCAAAATTAAACATAGAAAATCAATGCATAATGGAAATCGGCAAGATGGAAACATTTTTTGTTTCAATTGGTACAAATCAACAAAATCAAAATATTTTGCATACATTTTCAATGCACATCCTTTCACAGAAATAAATGTGTTCAACATAATATAAAGAAATATTAATTGTTTGTTTGTTTGGTAGGGGATTAAATCCTCTTTAAGCCAAGGCACGCCTTTTTCAACCTAAGGTGAACCTTTTATTGGTTATATCAGAGCGTGTAGGCCAACAAACATGAAAAATAAGATTTAACTCAGAAACGGGAAACATATCAACACAAACCTGTCACATATTTGGTATAAGATTTAAAGATCAAAACTTTCATTATACCAAAATAAATATACACAAGAAGCTTGTTTTTTCTTCTGTTTATACATAATAAAAGCACAGACACAAATATACTTACACATCAGACAGATAGTTTTTCGAAACAGCATGTAACGCATTCAAATGTAATTCAGAAAAAGAAAAGAGACGAGATTGCGCTATACTATATATAACTTCAAACACCGAGAAATAATTTGTAAGGGAGATAATCATACACCCAGAAAAGTAAACATTGTCACAATATTATATAGGACGTGGTATAATAAAACTAGACACCGGATCAGCGTAAAGAACACAATGCTTTACTTCAGTTCTTCCTTTCGTTCGATTGAAATATTATTTATTGTGGTGTCACATTTACATTGAGTTTTGCCTTGTTCTTTTTAAAACAATATCCTAATGCCGGCTAATAAATCTAACAAAAGCTACAATTTGTTCGTTTGTATAGATATAACTGCGCGAAAATGTGCTTAATAAAAATGTTTTACCCATCTATAGACTTGACTAACTTGACTTATTTATCTACGCTCCTCGTGGAGCATAGGGCCTCAACAATTGTTTGCAACTTTTCCAGGTCTCTGTCTGTTTTCTTTATGGTCTCACAGGATAGTCGCGCATCCTTCAATTCCCCAAGAATCATTCGTTTCCAGGTATGTTTAGGACTTCCCATTATCAGTTTTCCTTGCGAGTTCCACTCAAATGCTTATCAAATATTCGACTGTGTATTTCGTAGGGTATGCCCGACTCATCGCCACTTTCTAACCTAGTTCTTCCGAGAATCGAATTAGTTTTAAACAATTTGTTTTCGGTTTCTATAACTATTCTTTTTTTTAATGGATGGGTAGTTAGCCCACCGCACAACCATCAACCTGGAGGACCAGGAGGTCGCATTCAGTCTAACCAGGGAGGTAGTCTCTATGAGTGATAGGAGTTCGCCGCACACCTATGTCAGGCCAGAAGAAAAATTATTCTGTTGAGTATTCACAACAATATTTACTAGAAAATATTTCTGGGGTAGCTATAAGTAGGTGTCTATTATTGAATTGATGTCACTGAGAAACTGCAAGTAATTCTCTATATGGACACGCAATACCAGTATGTTGGTAATTAGGAGTTACGGCCACTTTTCGCCGAGCATCGCTCGGTTGTTTCCGCCCTAGACGTGTCTGTCTCTCGATTCTAACGCGAACTATGACGTTGTGTGAAGCTAGTGAGGGAGGAGATTGGTGGACTGGTTGTGGTTTTACATAGAGAAAGCGTGCGTGAGAAAACCAGCACTAACAATAAAAGTACGTGGTGTTTAAAAGACGTTTATGTTGGAATGTTCGACTATTTACGATTGAAAAATGAATTTGTTGTACTCTATTGTTCGGAGGAGTTCTACAGTAAGTCAGTTCATGACTCACTGCAGTTTTTAGTTGAAAATTATCTCAGTTCAGGTTTTAAAGAAGTGTTCAAACTGGCAGAATTGATCGTGACTATTCCAGCAACCACTCTGTTGAAAGGTCGTTTTCAGCATTAAAGCGAATCCACGTTTGCTGCAGAACTACACACGGTCAATATAGACTCTCCAATCTTAGTCTTTAGTCTTCTTTTTCAAACGCTCCATAACGACCTCTGGTTAAACCACTCTTAATGATTGTATGTGATTGAGCCTAAGAGCGATTGTACGTTGTGTCAGTTAAGCGCCCACAAGTAGGCAACGCACATCCGATTTCTGCAACGCTTTCTATTTACTATGGTAACTTCCTTAGGCTCCTACCTCAGTGGAATCTTACGACGTGCCTTGTAGATCGCACTTTACTATTCTTTGCTCCCCATGAGAGATCCGACAACACACGGGTGAGTCTTTTGTCTATTGAATATGAAATTTTGTGCAAGGTTAGAATGAAGAATATATTTTACGATGCCATCACAGAGAAGTTTCCGCAAAAGGAAAGAAGAATGGACATGATCTTCAAGTGAAACATGTAAGAGGAAATATATACTATTTAAAAAACATATTGTTCAATAACTATCGTCGGTGCGTATTGAATATAGTTCAATAACTATGCGGTGCGTATGAATATAGTTCAATAACTATCGGTGCGTAATTGAATATAGTTCAATAACTATCGGCGGTGCGTAATTGAATATAGTTGGCTTTTCAATGCAAAGTGAAAAGAGGTTAAATAAGATGGGCACATATTCATTTTAAGTAGCAACACACCTATCTCGCATTATCAGGCTATGCCACTGAGTCTGACCTCTCTACTTTCACCTGTCCGGCCTGGGTAAACCTGCCTGCATAGCTCTCATGTCATTGACAGGCGCAAGGCTCCCCCATCACTGTACGGTAATAGCCTCATCGTTCGTGTAGAGAGATCGATAATTTCGAGGTGAGAGAACGAGACAGAACGATACATAAGTTTGTTCTTCCCAATGGGAAACAACCCAACCAATCTGTATTGTTTTGTGTCTTAATTATTATGTACCTTTGCACGTTATATTGAAACAAATCTGCATATATTGATAAATCAACATCTTATTCAAGTAAAAGTTATACTCAAGTCTAACTTGCTTTACTCAAGTCATTCTTACTCGAAACTGTTTTATTTTACTCAAGTCAAAGTCTTAGTCAAGTCTAACAAATAGTAGAGCTTCGTCCATACTCAAGTTTAACAAATAGTAGAGCTTCATCTATACTCAAGTCTAACAAATAGGCTAGCACCATCCGTACTCAAGTTTAACATATAAACTAACGTCCTACTAAAGTTTAACAAATAGACTAGCACCATCTATACTCAAGTTTAACAAATAGTAGAGCTTCATCCATACTCAAATTTAACAAATAGTAGAGCTTCATCCATACTCTCGTTTAACAAATAGGCTAGATCCATCCGTACTCAAGTTTAACAGATAAACTAATGTCATACTCAAGTTTAACAAATAAACTTACATCATACTCAAGTTTAACAAATAGGCTAGCTCCATCTATGTGCAAGTTTAACAAATCGACTAGCTCCATCCATACTCAAGTTTAACAAATAAACTAACGTCCTAATCAAGTTTAACAAATAATCAAAAGGCGCCCGAGTGGTTACCGGGGCCCAAATTTGGGGTGTAAAGAATAGAACCACTGTTACCTGCCACGCATGTCGTAAGAAGCGACTAAGGAGGTTTGGCTGAAATCGGATGCATGTGTCCTAAACGTGTCTATGCGTTTAGGGGCCTACCAAACCAATGTGCAACGTATACACGTTCTTGGCAAAGATCAAACCTATCACAAAGAGTGATTAAAATTGGTCGTAAAGAACGAACGTAAAGAAGAAATAATCAAAAATTTAATAGAGGCAGTGCCTTACTAAAAAAAAAATTCATTCGCTAATTCACTAAGAAGAATATTACAAAGTCATGATACTGTTTCTAATTATATTTATTAAAGTTAGAGTTCAATATTTTTATGCTACTATTTCTTGCTTTTTATTGTCTCAGACGAACAATACTGCATCAATTATCACTCTCCAGCACATTATATTGTGTGAGTCGTATTTTAAAGCTATTTTTGTGATATTTACGTTTATCTGCCCCTAATCTACTGTTGTAGGTCAGATGATATTCGACTTTCTTATGCTTGAATTTAAAAAAAAAATTTTTTTCCCGATCCAGAAGCACTTGAGCTTGTCAGCTCTTCGGCTCGGTGCCATGGACATCGTAACCCTTGGGTTCCGTGCCACGAACACCGTAAATCTGGGGAACTTCGGGCTTTTCTGCCAGCCCGCGGAATTGAACCCGCACTCACAGAGGGCTAGTCACCCGTAGTCCAACGCGCTATGAACATGCTGGGCAGGCGGCGAATTTTTGTTTAAATCCATTACATATATAGTGAAATACTTTGTTGTTTCATGAGGATATTTCTAACTGCTAGAATATAATCACACGATTATAGCTTCTATCTATTTTCAATAGCAATGTTGCTGTTCATTTCAAAACAGCAGAAGTACAACATGAACTTCTATCATATAACTACTTTGTACTGAACATACGATATGAGATGAAACACTTCTAGACCATTGATTCCAAAACTTTTTCGACCCACCGCCCACTTTTCACAACATAAACTATATAACGCCCCTCCACATTTTAACAGTTTGCCAACGCCCCCATCCCCACATATATACATTCTCTATTTTCTCTTGGAATAGAAAATTGATATATATTTTTTAATACATGGTCAATTTTCAATTGATTATATGCATGAAATGGAAAATTGATGAAAAAATGGATCGTGTAAGACGGGCTTAAAATGAATTTAAATGCAGAATTCAAATTTGTAATGGTTATTCGACCGCAAAATCACGAAAATAATGTATTAAAAAATATTTATTATTTTTCTTTTTAAGGAGTCACCGACCCCCATTCGCATGAACACCCCTCAATTCTTCTGAACCCACTATCGCCCCCCTAGAACGTTTCAGCGCCCACTGGGGTGGTGCTGCCCACTTTGAGAAACACTGTTCTAGATCAATGAAAAATCGAAAAATGGAGTGACCCAGAACGTAAGCTACCCAGTCTGTCTGTATTGTATACTTGTCAGAATTTAGTCAAATGGTTGAAATCAAAGTCATCCTCCATCATAAAATCTTGAAAACCAACTGTTGAAATATGAATACTGAAATCTGCAATGAAATCAACAAGTATTATTGGAACGATAATAAATATAACCAAGTTATTTATCTCACCCTCGTTTATCCCATAAAATACACTTTATCTATGCAAATTTAATCCCCTGTACGGACAACGGCTGTTATATTTTGTAACTTTGGTTTTCTCTCAATATATTCCACTAACAAATTTGGACTATAATAATGTCTAATGAGGAAAATAAAACTACAGTTCCCTAAAGGGTACTTTCTACTATGAAAGAAATCTGGGTCATGACTCTTTCTCTGACTCTGTCTCTTTTCTCTCTTTTGCCCCTTTCGGCAACAGTGTTAATGTTACTCAATTTCCAGTCTGTGTTTTGCAGTTTTCATAATGAGTTAGTCATCACAAGACATAATGTGAATGTGCTTTTTTCCTGCTGTAAACAATATGTTTAACAACTAAATAAAACAAGTACATTGATAACAATAATATGTCTAGGTAAAACAAGTATACTGATATACAAATAAATCATCAATTTGTCACTGAAAATGTAATATGATTATCACCATAATCTGGTATAATAATTACTGGTCCCATTACATTAACTGAGCTTTGGTGTTGTGAAATGTCTAATAAATCCTGTATTAAGAAAGAATATGTAAATGTCTCATATGCTCTCATTTAAATCGAACACAATTTTGACAATGGTAGCGTTGCATCTTGTTGTGTAGAACAGTAATGTCATGGAAAATATAAGACAACATAAGAATGCATTGAAATATATCAATAAATTATTGATATAATGTCAGAAGATAGTTCCCTAAATTATTGAACGTACTATAGCAGCACAGTGTATTTACTCTCGCTTGGTTATATCAGATATAGTAGTTTATAAGGGGTTGGTCTACATCATAGGTTCCCAAAGTGGGTGGTATCGCTCCCTCCCCACGTGGGCGTTGAAGCTTTCTGGGGAGAGAGGAGGGAGGGGCAATAGTTTGTTCAGAAGCATTTGGGGGCGTTCAGGCGATTAGAGGTTGGTGACTCCTTAAAGAAGAAATAAGCCCGCCTGCCCAGCGTGTTCGTAGCGCGTTGGACTGCGGTTGACTAGCCCTCTGTGTGTACGGGTTCAATTCCGCGGCTGGCAGATAAGCCACAGGTTCCCCAGATTCACGGTGTTCGTGGCAGTGAACCGAAGGGTTACGATGTCCATGGCACCGAGCCGAAGAGCTGAAAGCTCAAGTGCTTCTGGATCGAAACAAAAGAAGAAATAAATTATATATATTTTAAAATAAATTAATTTTCGTAATTTTGCAATTTAATAATCATTGAAAATTTGAATTTTGCTTTTTAATTCATCTTATGCCCGTCTTATACGATTCATTTTTTCCTCAATTTTCTATTTCAGTTATATAATCGTTTGAAAATTGACTGTGTATGACAGAGATATATATCAATTTTCTATGTCAAAGAGAAAATAGAGCATGTATATATGTGTGGGGGAGTTGGCAAATTGTTATAAAAGGAAAGGTGGGGGTTATACGTTTATGCTGTGCAAAGTGGGCAGTGGCCTGAAACGTTTGGTAACCTATGGTCAACATCAAAGACTGACAACAAAGGAGAAAACAAACAAACAAGAAAACTAAGAACACTGAAACAATCGACGTGAAGATACACTTTAAGAGTAGCAATATATTTCTGCGTTAAATTGTTGACAACTGTGCTGTATGAACAATCCTTCAGATGCGATTATATTATAACCAACCATGACTGCTGTAGACTACGACAACAATGTATATTGAAATATAACTATCAACCTATCAAAGATGTTGTGGCCATATATCTTCTTCTTCGAACGCCCCCTATCGATCACTTGTTAAACCACTCTTTGTGATTTCTATGTGATCTCAGCCTAAGAGTGATTGTAAGTTGTCCCAGTTATGCGCCTACAAGTAGACCAGCACACCCGATTTCTGCGACGTTTTTTATTTACTAGCGTAGCTTTACAAGGCCGCTACCTTGATCACCTCTTAATACATGACGTGTAGGTCGCAGTGTTGCTATTCTTTGTTCCTATTGCAAGGCCCGCAACACATTGACGTCTTATGACCAGTAACATACGTAATCTATAAAACATAATAAATCTATAGCTAATGACAGAGTATAACGGCACTGAATTATACGACATGCGTATAACAAATCGCAATCGTTCTGTGTTGAAATCATATGGTTCGTGCATGTAGCAAAGTGTTTATGTGTGGATATTGCCATTTTAAACTCCATTTCCTTTACTCTGGATAAGGATTAGTTTAGTTTTAGTTTAGTCGTCGGATCACCATCACTGCACGTCGAACAAATTAGTCCATAAGTGCTCCGATCTCTCCTCAGTATGTCCATCAGCGTGTGGCGACTAACGACACCGGTTCTTTGTTGGTTTACAATTCTTCTTTGTCTGCCGGCATAGCGTTCTTGTCGAGCTACACCACACTTAACTTTGAGTTCTTGCAGTCTGGTTAGTGTTGTAGATTCACCGCTATTACGTGAATCATGTACACGTCCTCTCTCCCTTAAGGAATTTATAATATCAGCCTGGTCCATTGCTCGCCCGCTTTGTACAGCAGCCATACCTGCAAGCCTATCCGCACGTTCATTCCCCTTACACCTGCATGCCCTGGCACAAAAATAAAACTGATATTTGACAGCTTAGACCTCCCCAGCGACTCCATCCAATGTCACCTAGCCCATCCTCTTTCAATCTTCCTGAGCATACTCATTGAGTCACTGAGAAAACATGCATGGATAAAAGTCTGTGATTCTAGCCAACTCATCGCTTTGGTTAAGGATGTTGATTTATAATGTTTTCAAAGTTATTTATACGACCAGTTTCTCTATGGCATTGATAATGTTTGCACTATCCATTACCTGTCCTTTCTCGACAGCTGCTGTATCCGTTATGGGATATGGACGTTCAATGCCTTATACTCGTGCATGATATGGTAAACAAATATGAATTAAATGGGTAAATCCGGATGTGTTAAATGTGACTCTCATAGTTCATAGTTCATAAGTACGGTTCCAACTTCACTGCAACGGGTCACCCCATAATTGCTCCGTTCCTGTGCCAATGAAAATCACACGAAATGCTAACAACTGTGAAATGTTTCCTGTGTGAACTAATTCCAGAATGAAACAGCCACGTACCGCCTCAAAAATCAACTTGCACCGCATAAAATGCATATGGCCGTCGCTAATGTAGCAACACAAAACTGTTCATCACTTGAATTGCAATTCTTGTCGAAGGAACATCAATCATGACAAAATCCAGCTTTCTACACTAGCAATATAACTGCATACGGCAGATTGAGCTTGTTCGTCATAACCGCTGTCCGCCATTTTCTGAATACACACAACAAACGCACGGTTGACACAGCAAAAGCATTCCATGTAACAGTCATAGCTCACAGCGTTGCTCAAGAACTAACTCAGTAGCCCGGCAAACGAAACCGGAAAATACCCGACCAAACATGGCAAAAATGAGCTAGCAAAGTCGTGTTCAGAATCAAATAGTTCTGACGCTGAATGGCCCTCCCGCATTCCGTCATTACTGGCCAGATGTGACTCTCATTCCTGCCTTAAGTGAAGCTTGAATTTTCTGAAGCATTTTCATTGAGTCGCTCTGTATACAAGCATGTGTGAATTACTGTGTACTCTACCACTTCAGATCCATAGTTACTGCTTTGGTCTCCATTGTGAACTACCCATATAACTATCAGTCCTCTCTTATCTTGCACCTTTCGCTTAACATATCCATTCTCAGCGTGTACACATTTTATGTTTTTTGATATCTTGTATTCTTTCCTTGATAAAGTCCTTTTGGTTGCAATATCGTTCTTGTAAAACTACCTTAATTTCTGTTTTGATATACCGTCTTCTGTACATATTTTGCTACGACCTTCTAATCTATGGATAAAGAACTTTAAGGATGTCGATAAGGAGAACATATACAGCAGTAGTCCCATCCCTCTGTTGTAACAAATAATTAAATATTATAACAATTATGGCATCATACTAGGTACTCTGTTTTTTTTTCCAAGATGGCTCCATCTTGCGGACATCAACACATTTTGTGTACTTTACCCTGATTGTAAGAAAATCCCAGAAAATAGCCAATGACGAATTGGCTTGGGTATCAAATCAGGCTTCATTAGCCAATTGACGAAGATTTGTCGTTCAGGAAATCGTTTCCAATTTATAATTTGAAACTGGGGTCTCGCACTTTTCCCTCCCTTTGTCGCGTTCGCCATTCATAATCTAATCACGCCCATTCAATACTTCCGGTCTAATATGACAATGTGATTTTTATTTTTATTATTGCTTTTTTTCTGAGCTCTAGAGTCTGCTTGGGTAGAGAATTGATTTATTCGAGACGATGATTCTGAATTAATGTTCTGTATTATTGATTATTAGCATTTGAAATGGATCGTTACTGTTAGTTTTGTAAATCTCCTTTGTGTTATTTTCTCATTAGCTACAACATCATCATTATGTTGCTGATAGAACAGTATTAGCGTCATTTCTGTTCACAAAGTTTGTTCTTTGTCATTTTTTAAAGTTCTTTTGTTTACTGTTTTCTGCACTCATTTTATTATAGTAAATATATATGTTTGCTCATTTCATTTGCTCCATTTCTACCACTTGTTAACCACTTTTGTGATTTGTATGTGATCTGAGCCACAGAGCGATTGTACGTTGCGCCAGTTATGCGTCTATAAGTAAGCCAATACATCCGATTTCTGCACAACTTTTTATTTACTAGGATAGCTTCCTTAGATCACTACCTCAGTCGCCTCTTACGTCATGTCTTGTAGGTCGCAGTGCTACTATTCTTTTCTCTACCTGTGGGCCCCAGCAACACCCGGGTGGCTCATTTCAGTAAGTTCTATAAAGTTTATGAGTCTATGTGACACTGAGGTACTGTGTTCGCCTTCAAAAGCACTTGGTTTGTTGCCAGATGATCTTTAATATCAACTAAAACAAATCTGCTACACAATTTTCACAGTGCTCAAAATTACATATGGACGCCTCGCTAGTTCAACGAAAATCATGTAAAGGGTTGCTAGAAGGCCCCGGTTTTCCGGGACAGTCACGGATTTTAACGAAAAAATGTGGTTTAACGAAAAAAGTTTTCGGGACGCCCATATGTCCCGGTTTTTGTCCATGTCAAACTGTTTAATGAAAGTGACAAATAAATAGAATTTTTTTAATCGATTTTCAGATGTGATAACTGTTTTAATTTGGAAACTTCACCCATGTGTTGTCGAGGTTCACAAGGAGAACAAAGAATAGTAGCACTGCGACCTACAAGGCATGTCGTAAGAGGCGACTGAGGTAGGCGCCTAGGACGCTAGCCTACTAAATAAAAAGCGTTGCAGAAATCGAATGTGCTGGCCTGTTTGTGGGTGCATAACTGGTACAACGTACAATCGCCCTTAGGCTCGGATTACATACACATCACAAAGAGTAGTTAACAAGTGGTCGATATGGAACAGTCCAAGAAAAAGAAGAAGGCGAATTTGAAAAGTTTAAATATCCACGTCCACATATAACACTGTCCCAGTTGTTTTGTTTTCCGTATCGCTGGGATTAGTACGGAACTGTACTGTTTAATTTGAAAAGTTCCACGTAGAAGCAGTAGTTTTATCTTCATTTCCGATGTACAGAACACAATGCAAACGTAGAAAGAATATTTTCTTTCACAAATGTGAAGTGGACAGGGGAACGAAATCGATTGCATGTGTCAATAGTTGAAGCAATAATTAAATGTGTGAAGGCGGGCTAATTTTAACAGTTTGAATCCAGTACACTTCATGGGCGTGAAAGCCTCTAGAACATAGATTCCTAAACTGCCCCCTCCCCAATTATAACAGTTTGCCAACGCCCCCTCCTACGCCCACATATATCATGCTCTGTTTTCTTTTGGCATAGAAAATCGATATATATTTCGATTTATATACATGATCAATTTTTTTTTTCAAATGATTATATGCATGAAATAGAAAATTGATGAAAAAATGGATCGTGTAAGACGGGCATAAGATGAATTAAAATGCAGAATTCAAATGTTAAATGATTATTCAATCGCAAAATCACGAAAATATTTTATTTAAAAATATTTATTATTAATTTCTTCTAAGACGCCACCGACCCCTAATCTTCTAAACGCCGCCAAACACTTCTGAGCCCACTATCGCCCCCTTAGAAAGTTTCAGCGTCCACTAGGTGGGGGCGGGGTCGGTACCGCCCACTTTGGGAACCTATGCTCTAGAACATAGTGGCTGGTGCACTTGCTTCGTAGACGCCTGGTTAAATATGTCCGAACCAACTCATGGAAGAAAAGTGGCTTAACGTTGTTATAAACGATTAGATCTGATAACTACGGTGTCTCAATTAGAAAATGACAGCACCAAAAGTGAGATATTTGTCAAATATAATCTGTAAGTCTTACAAATTAGAAGATTTTTTATCTCTACGTGTTTATGTTTTTTTTTACCCGATCCAGAAGCACTTGAGCTTTCAACTCTTCGGCTCGGTGCCATGGACATCGTAACCCTTCGGTTCGGTGCCACGAACATCGTAAACCTGGAGAACCTGTGACTTTTCTACCAGCCCGCGGAATTGAACACTCCCAGAGGGCTTATCACCCGTCATCCAACGCGTTACGAACACGCCGGGCAGTCGGGCTGCTACGTTAGAGACTACCCATCAGTAAATGTTAGTTTCAAATCTTTTATCATCAATATTCTAGCCCTAGCCACACGCAAACACTTGTCTACGTAGTAATCAAATAAGTAGTGCATTAATTTGTGGGAGAAGACATATTTCCATGATTCATTAGCCGGTAAACAAAGAATGAGGAAAGTTATCAATATTTACTATGTAACTGATGTGTAAAATAAATTATTGTTCTATCTAGAAAGCTAACACTCTCACCATATAGAATTAACTCCCTTTTTCCTGAATTCGATTAGAAGCAGCAGGGAAACAATCCTAGTTAAGGCTACACAATTCATATTGTATTTTAGCAGGAAGTTTTTGTCGAAAATAACGTCAGACTGATATAAGAAGCACGCTTTAAACTGATGGTTAAATAAAATTATTCGGTTGTTTAAACACGTTACTGGAACATTGAGTATAGGTTAGTAACAAGGTGTATTCATGTTTTCATTATTAATTATACAAATATTAAACAAATTTGAAGAACGCGTTATTAGCCCTGCAGTTTTCATTGTCCAACGACAAGTCGGCCTTCTTTGTGTACCAGTTCTACATTGGTACCAAAGAGAAGGTGGGGCGAAATAATTTCACTTCATTTGGGTATTTCGAACTTGGTACCACCTGTCTACAAAGCCACTAGGATATCGTGGCTTTTTAGTTGCAATTGAAAAATTAATAGCGTTATATACCACTATTCCCCCACCCAAAAAAAACACCAAAAAAAACCATGATACGAAATCAGACACATTCAATAATGCAATTAGTTGAATCTAGTTTCTGGAAATTAAAAGTCCGACATTGACTTAGAACAGTAGGTAGCACAGTAGGTAGTCCTGCAGATATAAAAAGGTTCAAAACATAGAACTTTTCAAATCTTCAATAATCATCATCAAATAGCTTGTCCTGAGTAGAACATTGCCACACTAACAGTCGTTGAAAAGCTCTATCCCTCATAGGTCACATGTTCCATCCGGCGGCTGCAGCTTTCGTGCTCAAAATATCATCTACATCATGAATCCATCTTCTAACTGGTCTTCCTCTTCTCCTTTTTGCCGGTATGCTTCTTTCCATAAAGGTCTTCTCTAACCCTTCGTGCATTTTTATTTCCAAAATACTTCAATTTTCTCATTCTTTGTTTTTTTTCTAACATCAGACAGTTTCCTTTCATTTTTATCTCTTTCTCAATAGATCTATTTATTATTTATCTCTGTCTATGGTGTAAGGATAGCTCCTTTGTAACACTAATATTAAAAGCAAATATATGTTTCTTTATTAAATGTCCATGCTTCACACTTATACGTTGACTCTTGGAATATGTATGCTTTTAGTATTCAGATCTTTGTTTTCATATCAGTTTCATTCCATACTGCTGTTAGTTGTTTAATTGTGTAACAGATAACAGATATCATGATATTCATATTTTGATTGTTAACACATGATGATTTTTGTTTGATCTTGATAGTTATCAAATATTGATTTATATTACATCTTGGCTATATCAAAATTTGACTGCTAGCACTACCTGACTGTTGTCAGATGTTAATTGCTCTGGCAGGTTAACTGGTATCAGATGATTTCCTTCATGTTCCTTACATATTGTTTGCTATTACGTGTTAAATGATCTCACCTGTTGATTGTTATCACATGTTAATTTGTTCTCACCTGCTGATTGTTATCACATGTTAATGTGTTCTCACCTGTTGAGTGTTATCATCTGTTAATTTGTTCTTACCTGTTGATTGTTATCATATGTTAATTTGTTCTCACCTGTTGATTATTATCACATGTAAAATGTTCTCACCTGTTGATTGTTATCATATTTTAATTTGTTCTCACCTGTTAATTGTTATCATATGTTAATTTGTTCTCACCTGTTGATTGTTATCATATGTCAAATCTTCTCACCTGTTGATTGTTATCAAATGTAAAATGTTCTCACCTGTTTATTGTTATCACATATTGATCTCTATCACATATTAATCGTTCTCACCTTTTAATTGTTCTAACCTGTCGATTTTTATCCTATGTAAATTTTTCTCACCTATTGGATGGTATCACATGTTAATTGTTCTCACCTGTAAATTGTTCTCACCTGTTTATTGTTATCAAATGTTTATTGTTCTGACATGCTGACTGGTATCAGGTGATTTCTATCATATTTTTTATATATTGTTTGTTATCACATGTTAATTTTTATTACATGTTAATTAAAATCACATGTTAATTGCTATCACAAGTTAAGTGGCCTCACTTGTTGATTGTTATCACATATTAAATGATCACATCGTTATTGATGTATGATTATTCCTACCAGTTGATTGTTATCACATGTTAAATGATCATATCGTTATTGATGTATGATTATTCCTACCAGTTGATTGCTATCACAAGTTCTTCGCACAAATTGGTCTCAATGGCGAAGTATTTAAGTCGTTTGCCTGTCGTATTGAAGGTTTTTTGTTCGAATCTTGATCGATGCACATGTGCAATTTTTTCATGAGATCCCTAGTGTTGTTGCAGGGGCTACGGAGTTTGTGCTTTGTGCATTGCTCTCAGCAGATGGTATGCCATCTCTGCCGGGAAGGGACGGAGCCATATGGGTAAACCAGGTGCAATGAAATCAATCCTTTGCCTTTGGACCCTATGTACAAGTAGACAACCAGAAAACCATACAATAAAACCACAGAATGTAGAAATAAAACAAACAGTTGAGGCCAAATACTTAGGAGCAATTTCACAGCAGATGGAAGTATCGATAGCGAAATCAGTAATCGTTGCACAAAAGCTAACCAGGTACTGGGACAGTTAACACCACTGTTGCCACATAAAGAGATACCGCTAACAACTAAAGCAAATCTCATAAGAACAATTTTCTGGCCAACACTATGTTACCAGTGTCAAACATAGTCTTCAAGACAGTGTCTTAACGGCAGCTAAGGAGCGGAAAATCATAACGATAGAGAATGATGTGTCTTAGAAGAGCTGCAGGTGTGACAATAAGAGACAAAATTAGAAATGCAGAAATCATAAGCAAACTGGATGTGAAACTAGTAGTGCAATTCATAAAAGAACAACATATTTAATGGAGTTAAACAACATATAACCTGACAAGAATGCCCTGATATCGCCTACCACAAAGAGCCACACGGAAAAAGTATAATGAGTACAAGACAAGGGGAAGACCTCGCAAAAGATGGAGCGACGGCATCAAGAACAGTCTTACGAAAATGAATATCAGCTTACAAAGTGCCTTAAACAAGGAAACAAGAGATCACTACGACCCCCCCACCCCACCCTTACCCCGACACTTCTATAAAGAAGTAAATGGTGGAAGAGAAGAAGAAGTACAAGTTAAATGTCCTCCCGTGTTGACTGCTATCATATGTTGATTGTCTGTTTTCACATTTTAGTTGTTATCACAAACCTAAAATATTGAATGTTTTATCATATCGATCACAAGTTGATTGTTTACAGTCTGTAATAGTTAAAGGGCGTCTGTAGCTTAAGCGGTAGTGAGCTCGATCACAACCAAAGTGTACCTGGTTCAAACTCCACGGCAGGAGGAAATTTGGAAGCAAATTAGTTACCGCTGGAATTTTACGATAGGTAAAAATAGATCTCACCATTCAGAAAGCAATGACAAACTACTGAACGTATAAGTGGTGCCTAAAAATATCAACGACTCTTTTACTTTAGTTAATGCTACGTCCTGTAAAGAATATGATACCACTTTTCAAAGGGTAAAGACATCTAGAGGTGCAGAATATCAATGTAAAATATTGACATGAATTCACCACCAAATCAATAGAACACGATATGAAGAACTACCCAGCAAATAAACCCAGAATTACCTTCAGAAATGTAATTGTATATTGTGTCAGGCTGCAGACATAGAATATTGTGTCTAAGTTGTCGGTGATTGCTGTAGGTTGACACGACCTTTCCTCCCAAGAGTTTCCACTTACTTAAATAAACATGCCATCAAAACACAATTTCTGAAAACAGCCAATTTGGAGATTTTGTTGTAAAATGAGTGGCACCGCGATCGCTAACTGAGCTCTGCCATGTTTCCTGACATTGTACATCCGGTGTTCCATTTACATCGCTATTTATTTTTATATATGCCCCTGGGGTCTCGTATGTAAATAAACATGGATTCAGCAAATAGCGACGACACAAACGACGACAGGGGCAACGACATGTCACGTACCCCGCGACTCCAATTAGTGCCACGCCCCCCTCCCTGCGCGCTTGCGCATGTGACATTGAGCCTCCTGGTGGGTGCGGTTGAAAGCCGGTACGTTTACTTGAGATTTTGCTGTGCCCACAACTTGTGTAAGATTACCCATGGCTTGAATGCACGTGCGAACGAATGCTTGATGAAATAGCGAAGAAATTATTCTCCCTTCTGAAACTTTCCGCGTTTATCAGTATTTAGCCGTGCCTAGTTTTTGTTTACAATAAGCTTTATGCCTGACGACAGTGTCAGTCATGTCGATGTCTGCCGGCAAGCCCCCAAGACGGCGATGGTTTTTACTAGAAAGAATGACATATTTCTATCCGTTTCAGCTAACTTCTAAATCTTCTACATTTGCAACTCCATTAAACTTTAATACGCTCGTAGATTCGTTTGATAATTTGGTGGCTTATTGAGTTAGTACCAAATGTCAGAGCTTAATGCCACTAAAGATGAGATATGCGGGAAAACAATTCACAGATTTATGATATATCCAATGTGTAGGTTTTGAGTTGCTAAGTATCTAGAGATCGTAGTTCGTTCCGTGTTTTGCAATCACCCTAGCTGTAAAAAAGTAAATTACTCATTGAGTTAGAACGTGAATATATAATAGTAATGGGAGACAAGAAAAACGTAATCTGCATTCTGTATTTTCAGTTCCAGTGACTTGTTTTTGCAACGGAATTTCTGCAGTTGTATATTTTCATATGTATGATGGTGGTTCACAGTGTGCAGTTCGCACTGAAGATGGTCAAAGCGACTGGTGCATGACTAAAACCGGAGTAAAGCAAGGGTGTATTCTATCTCCGCTATTGTTTGGAAAAGCCATTGGCTGGGTGATGATACAATGTTGCAGGGGCGAAACATGTATCGATTGGGTAGAAAATAGTAAACTAAAAGATTTCGGTTTTGGATGATATTGTTGTGTTAAATAAAAAAAAAACCTTGATATGCAAAGAGACAATATACAAATATTCTCCATATCCTCAGCAGTTTGGCTACAGTTAAACTGGGAAAAGACAAAAAATATAAAAGAGTACTACTATGATAAGTAATGCATATATTACGCTGGAATACAAACTGATACCAATTACAGAACAGTTTACTTACATTAGTAGTAATGTGGTTGATAAAATATAGTAAAATTGAAAAAAAAATACACAACAGAGTACTTTTCTACGGCATACCCTCCCCATCCCCTCCCCAACCTTTGTAAGACTATCTTTCCTGACGTGGTTTCAGTCAGATACCATTTTACAGCTGTATCTGGGTTTATTTTTCTCATCTAGAAGCACTTGAGCCTTCAGCTCTTCAGCTCGGTGCCATGGACATCGTAACCCTTCGGTTCGGTGCCACGAACACGGTAAACCTGGAGATCCTGGGGCTTTTATACCAGCCCCCGGAATTGAACCGTACTCACAGGAGCTTGTCACCCGTCGTCCAACGCTCTACCAACACGCTGGGCAGACGGGCACAGCTGTATCGATAAGTTCATGTATACAAAAAATTACTTACTTACTTATTGCTATCTGCTCCTCGTGGAAGACAGAGCCACCCACACTAGTTGTTCGCCACTTTTCCAGGTCTGTGGCTTTTTGTGTCTCCAAGGATAGTCGAGTACTCTTCAGCTCTTAAAGAAAACTTCGTCTGTAGGTCTATTTAGGACACCCTCTTTTACGTTTTCCTTGCAATTTCCACTCAAGTGCTTGTCTAGTCACACTCGACTGTATTTACCATAGGTTATGCATGACCTATCGCCATTTTTTCCTCTTAATGTGGGTCATCAGGGGTCCCTGTCCTGTTCTCATCCACAGGTCTATGTTTGCAACTCTGTCATACCATATCAATCTGAGAATACGCCAAAGACATCCATTGAAAGAGGTCTGAATCTTTTTTTGTATTTGACTTGGTGATTCACCACATTTCCGAGCCATACAACAACACATATTTCACATTTGAGCTTTGTTTTAGTGGAGATGGCAGTAGATTTCCACACTGTGTGCAGGATAGCAAAGTCGTTCGGGCTTTCCTAATCATGGCGTTAATGTTCTCATCTGTATCTCCTGAATGGCTGATCTTGCTTCCAAGGTATACACATTTCCCAACATCTTCTATATGCCTTCCTTCAATCAGTATCGGATTTTCCTATACGTTGTTGCTGGGCAGTTTTTTTCTTCTTTTCTTGGCCTATTTTAAGACCCAGACATTGTGCTGTTTCTGTCAGAGCATCCACGTTGTCCTGCATGTTTTGTAGCCTGTGTGAGAACAAGGCAAGATCCTCTGCAAAGTCTAAGTCTTCTAGGTCTGACATAAATGTCCACTGAATGCCAAATTATTGCTATCTAATCACTTACCCAGTGCGGATTAGGCAGCGCGGGGCCTGTAGCAAATTTAGCGTGCGCGGGGCCCTAGGTTTTGTATGATAATAAATAATAAAACACAACTTTACAAACAAACTTGTCTCGATTTAATGTGAGCAAATTTAGAGATAATACTAGACAAATCAATTTCTATAAGTAAATTACATTCAATGTTCATTAAGGTGAGGTTATTTAGATGATCTTGTCCCATCGTGTTTCTTAACTCACTTTTATACGCTTTAATGTTGAAAAAGAACGTTCTCCGCTACAGTTAGTAACTTGGACAAGTAAATTCGTAAGACTATTTCACATTTGGGAAAATCACAATTAGACGAGACTGAAACTATTTGATTGGCAACACGATCACAGTACTGTATTTTAAATTAAACAAGACAACATACAGCCATTGACCAACAAGGCCTTATCACAAACGAACAACAGAGGATGATTTAATCAATAATTATAATCTACACTAAACGTGTTTCATCATGTGAATGTTGAAATAGTTCAGTTTTCTTGATGTTAAAAAATCAACCTAGTTCTGGATCTGTACATAGTTGACACGAAATCTTGATATCAATGCTATTTTCTAAAACATCAAGAAACTTTGGACGAGTTGTTCAGCAGTATGATTCCAAACCAAGAATTCACAAAACTTTCCACTGGTTCAGATGGTAACCATAGCGACTATTATGAGCGTCCATGCGAAATATCTGAAGTGAGTCCAGTGATACGGAATACATTCGTTTAATTTGCAAATAATATGATCCAGTATTTAATGCAAAGATGGATAATTCATCACATGTTGTTTTTGATAAGATGATGTATGTCCTTTTATTTGATAGTATTTATATGCTGAGCCAGAAAATAAATAAATATAATAAGAAATGAAAGGGGGACATTTATCCCCTCCAACCTTGGTTCTTGTTAAGACAGGACAGCTTAGTTGTACATAGCCGGCGCCAGAAGGGCCGAGCATTGCTACTTCTGAATAGGCTAATCCGCTGCTTACCCTCATAGCCCAAGATTGTCAGCATAACAAAATCTTACATTAAAGTGTGAGATTATTGATAAATGAAAATCTCCTGATCTTGTACATCAGATTTGCTTATTAATTAGTGGAGCTTAATATTTAATTGAGAAAATCACTTATTTTAGAAACAGCTGAGATTGAATGAAGTCTCAATCAGAGAAAGCTCATAATTATAAAAACTAATTTAGTTACATTAAAAGACACTAGACCTTGTTGGAAACCTGGTGGGAGGTGAATAAGAAAACAAAGGGAAGAATGAGTTCAAGAAGGAACATCGAGTAGAGATATTAGTTTCTAAGTCATGACAACGACAGAGCTCCTGAGAGTCATTACAGCCCAACTTCATTGCGAAGACATTTGATTGATTGAATAATTGATAATCAACATACAATATTTCATGTCACCAATGGTGAAGAATCAAACATAACATATTGTCAATCAGATGAAAGAAAAAATACATATTTGTCACATCAATGAAAGAACAAACATAACATATTTGTCACCTTCAGATGAAAGAACAAAGCATAACATATTTTGTCACCATCAGATGAAGAACAACAACATATTTGTACCATCAATGAAAGAACAAACACATATTTTGGTCACCACAGATGAAAGAAAAACTGACATATTTTGTCACCACTGATGAGAACAAAATAACATATTCACCATCAGATGAAAGAACAAACATAACATATTTGTACTATAGATGAAAGAACAACATATACATATTGTCACTATCAGATGAAAGAACAAAATAACCCTATTTTTGTCACTCATGAGATGAAAGAACAAACACAACATATTTTGTACATCAGATGAAAGAACAAACATAACATATTTGTCACCATTAGATGAAAGAACAAACATAAACCTATTTTGCACCCGTGAGGATGACAGAAAAACAAAGTTTTGTACCATCAGATGAAAGAACAAACATAAATATTTTGTCACACATCAGATGAAAGAACAAACATAATATTTGTCACCATCAGATGAAAGAACAAAACATATTTTTGTACATCAGATGAAAGAACAAACAAGCATATTGTACCATCGATGAAAGAACAAACAAAATATTTGTAATCAGATGAAGAACAAACATACAATTGTCACCATCAGATGAAAGAACAAACATTAAATATTTTGTCACCATCAGATGAAAGAAAAACATACTATTTGTCACTATCAGATGAAAGAACAAAATAACATATTTTGTCACTATAGATGACAGAACAAACATAACATATTTGTCACCATCAGATGAAAGAACAACATACATATTTTGTACTATCAGATGAAAGAACAAACATATACTATTTTGTCACTATCAGATGTACAGAACAAACATAACAATTTTGTCACATCAGTGACAGAACAAACATAACATATTTGGTCACATCAGATGAAAGAACAAACCCATATTTTGTCACGATCAGATGAAAGAACAAACATAACATATTTTTGTCACCAATACGTGAAAGATCAAACGTAACACATTTCTCCCCGCACGAGTAATTGATTGATTGAACAAACATAAGAAATCTCTCCGAGAAGTGGTATCAAACGTAACATATCTTCTTTTTTCTAAGAAATGAGTAATTGAACTGATACAAATATCCACTTATGATTAGTTATAAAATGAATGGTTTAAAAAAAAACAACTCACCTTTTAAAGAAATAATTTTTTTTTCTTTAAAAACGACATCTTTTTAAAGTAATTGTTAAAATGTATTCTATCTCTGATTTCCTTTCGCAAATTCTGTTTTTCTTGTAGATTTTATTTAATCCTGCCTTTCATTTTCTAACAATTTCTTTTTTTTTCTAATTGATTATGTTTCTTTTTGTAACCTGTATTTTTTCCGTGCTTGATGTGGTTCTGTGATGATATTGTTGTTTGTTTTGGTGTTCACTGATTTCAGACTGGAAGATTTATTGTAAATACAAAATTCCGATATTTGATACCGGAACAGTTAAGTATCATAGCACAAGCAATCAGTAAAGAGATCAGGCGATCAAGAACATGAAAGGATGATAAAAAAAAAGCAACCAGATTATAGCAATATGTAAATAATACTGTTGAATCGTCATATAACTCGAAACTTTGATGATATCAAAAAAAATGTTGGTAAAAAAAAAGAACAAAGAACAAGCAGATATCCAGGATAATCTCCCCTGACACAATTAAGAAAAACACTTCCAGGTTTTTCTCTCTTCACAAGTGAGCGTTCCCATCCTCTACTGTCAATCTAAACGTGAGCAATGTAATTCGATGCTTTTGGGGAAGAAGTTGAACTTAAACAAGATTAAAACGTAGGGGAGCATACTTCGTCCAGATTTCGCATCTCCAGCGTATTTGCTACATGTCAACACATGTAATAAGTAAAAGACTTATACACTAACATACAGATTGGCATAGCAACATACAGAGACATATAATCACAGATACGTACTTTCAACAGCAAGACAGACAGACAAACTCAATTTGATACTGATAAACTCAAACAAGACGTCAGACATACAGACATATATATCAGTGTGTATGCACGGATGTAAGAAAGAAAACTATTAATTTATTATACCGAGTGTAATGTTTGGCAAAGAAACACAAATATAGCTGTGGTTAGGTTAGGCTCTTGACTCTCGCTCCAAAGTCACCCAGTTCGCTTCCTCGTGGAGCCAATGGGATATTTTTCCAGAGATCCCTGATCTCAGTGTAGGTGAGATCGAGTTCATAGTCATATCGGAGATGGACGATAAAACCTAGGTGTCATGTTCACGTTTAGAACGTAAAAGAAGCATTGACAGTTCAAAATCTAGAGGAGCAGGCTGGAAAACCGCTGACCATGCAAAATCCGTTAGAGAGATTAAAAAATAAAACACCTACAAAAATATTGTCACCATTTTCTAAATTGCATCGGGAATCCTCGCCGGTGCTACGGGGTTCGTACTATGCAGCTCAAATCTTCCAGTGTAAGAAAGAGATCGGAGCACACATGGTTACTCACCGATGTGCAATGATGATGGTCCTATCAATCAATCAATCAATCAATCAAATCCACACAAATATAGTAGCGAGAAAGTAAACGGAAGAGACCTACAATTAGACCCTACATGACCTGAAATTAACTAAAGCTCGTTCGAGTGTAAATGTTATACAAAGTTCTAACAAAATATATGGACACAGAAAAACAACAAGACGTATTCAACAAAAACTAAGAACTGGAGAAAGTTGGTTTAATAAAACAAAGTAAATTTCATGAAAGTGAAGTGTGCTAGACACATAAATAAGCATTTATTTTTGTAAAGAATAATTATTGAAAAAGGCGTACCATGAAAACAGAAAAAAGAAAGATAAAGAAGAATATATTGTGTTAGATGACTTGAAAATGACAACAACAGAGACAAGATATTTGGTATAGAATGAGCATAAGTTCAGAAGAAATGTTTTGTTGACAAACCAACCACCAATAACAGCACACAATAAAAAGAGATCGGGTACTAGATCTAAGGGAGGAGCAAGAAAAAGATGCATAGACACTATCAAGACCACAGTACATAAACACGGACATAACACAACAAGGGTGACTCATTTACCAACGCAAATAAAAGCTCCCATCCCTACGCTTAACGGCAAGAGTGGACAGTCAACTACATCTTCCACCTGGGATACACAATAGACAATAGAAACAGTTTTGCAAGTGACAAGTAACTGGATGATGACGCTGAATACTAGCAGCTGATTACAAATAAAAACAAGAAAATACTTCTGAAATAAATAGTAATATGCTGTATTCAATTGAATGATTACTTTCCCCGAGGAAACAAATGTCTGCGTTCATCTTCTATGCTAAGCTTCACGCAACTGTTAGCTCTATGATAAAAGTTCATGTGGAGAAACATTTAAATGGGATGATATTACAGAGCTTTTTTTTTAAATCACAAAATGTTGTATGACTTGGTGTGACGAATGTTGTACTGCCACTAGCTGGACGATCCTATATTCCGGACAGAACTTCTTCGGTCTCTGTTCATGCCGCAAGACAAATATACAAGTCAATTTACTTTGGACCATAAACTGGGCAGTCAAGTTCTGGCCCGCCAGGTGTTCCAAAAGCTTAGTTTTCACGTCGACTGTGTGTGACCGCAGAGTTTTTCTCAGCTCATCCAGGAGAAAACCGTTTTGCAGGACATTCTTCAGTGTCTGTTCGAACGTCTTCTTCAACGATCTCTGGTCATGCGTTTAGTTTACCGTGCACCACAAACTGGGCAGCCAGCTTCAGGTCTGTCAGGTTTTAACCAAAGCTTAGCTTTTTGATCGTCTGGGGTGTAGCCCGATGTTGCTTCTCAGCTCACACAGGTGAAGGCAATCTTGCAGGACATGCCCCGGTGTCTGGTCTGCCTGCTGACACTGGCAGAGAGCTTTTCGACTTATTCCTAATATATATATATATATATATATATATATATATATATATATATATATATATATATATATATAAGTGTTTGTTGAGTCTGTAGTGTCCTTGAAGGTATGAATGAATGAAAATCGTGGCATATACTTTACAGGACGTGGTCATTGATTCGTCGATTTACTAGGCACCACTTATATGCTCAGTTGCTTGCCATTGCTTCTGAACTGTGAGATCTACTTTTACCGTTTGTAAAAATCCAAGGGAATTAATTTGCTATCAAACTCTCCCGTCGCGGAGTTTGAGCCAGCTCACTACCGCTTAAGCTACAGACGCTCACAAAGACGCTACAGACGCTCACAAAGACGCTACAGACGCTCACAAAGACGCTACAGACGCTCACAAAGACGCTACAGACGCTCACAAAGACGCTACAGACGCTCACAAAGACGCTAAAGACGCTTGAAGGTATGCCTAAGATAAAACAAAGTAGATTCTCTTCCAGTTACCAGGTATGTGTATTCTCTATAAGATTTATTACAGCAAAGATTATGTCCATTCATACTTCTTTACTTCGACAATTCTGTGTCTAGAGAGTACTACTATGAAAAATCTTGATCAGAATATGTTCTGGACATAACATTTCGCCTAGGCGACAGAGTGAATTTTATAGTTAATGGATGCACGAAGAAAACAGCAAGCAAAAGACAGAAGAATATGACAAACTAAATAAAGAAATGAAAGGTAAGTGTAGAACTAGAGAAAGAGAACAGGCAATATTTCAGATTTAACAAAATTAGAAAACGGCACAAATAGGAAACACAATCTTTGCACAGGACAATAAATGGAATCACACCGAGAAGAAACTTCACATAATTTGGATTCCTGATATCTAAATAATATGCTATGTTTATGAGGATAGCAAACATTATAGAAAGATGGGCAGAATACGTTGAAAAACATTTTGCTAATGACAGATCAGAACTAAATATACAAGACAATAGAAGGAACCACCATTTCTTGCCGCCAAGTAAAGGAAGCTATCAGACACATTACGAGAAGATAAGCTTCAGACTCAGATAATATAACAGTAGAAGAAATCCAGGCTCGGGAACATGTAGGTATAGAACGTAATAAGAACATTTAAACGATAAAACTGACAGTGGACACGTTTCAAACGAATTACTGACTTCGTGTTTAATGACTAGACAAAGAAACAAACAACAGTTAAATGTATCGTCGTATTATTAGTCTTTTGTGCCATATGTTGAGAATAATGATAAGAAAACAAAGAAACAGAATAAGACCAGAAATTAGAGACGAACAGTGAGTGTTATTTTGTTGAAGGAATGGATACTTTTTTTTCTAGTTCTGTTTTACCTCAAAGCGTCTGGATAATAAGACATTTATAGAACGGCTTTTCGTGTGCTCTCCGCTTCTTAAATATTACCGTTCACCGCATCTGTTATTTTTGTGGTCCACGTTTTGTGTGGACGACCTTTTGTTTTGTATATGCAATGTATCGGAGTTGCATTGCGTTTTGAGGCGCACTGTATGTTGGTAATCTACTTTTGCGTCCGGACCTTTTAATTTGTTGTCTCTTGATGAAATTCAGTATTGATGCTGTACCCACAATTTTTCTGATGTCTTCATTTGTAAACCGGTCTCTTCTTGAAACTGCCATCATTCTGCGTAGACACTTTATCTTTGTCGGGATGGGCACTTGTAATGCTATATATTTTCTAAGAAAACAACATTCTGTAACTGTGTTGTGGAAAGCTCTAAAGACAACCACGCATTTTTTTCTAAGCTTAAGTAAAGCTTGACAGGCTGAACATCACACCATCTAATAATTGAGCAGTGTTTTCAGTTCACATTGATTGATAGAACCATCATCATTGCACTTTGGTAAATAACTATGTGTGCCCCGATCTCATTCTTACAAAGAAAGCTCTTAGCTACAGTGCACGAAATCCGTGACACCAGCGAGGATTCCCGATGTAATTTAGGAGATGGTAAAGAAGATTTTGTAATAATATTTTATGGAAAAAAAATACTTTTAATGAATTTTGCAAAGACAACGGCTTTTTAACCTGCTCATTTCGATTTTAAACTACCAAGGGTTCTTTTACGTTCTTAACTTGAACTCGAGACCTACGTTTTATCGTTCTTCTTCACTAGGTCAAGGAACATAATCTAACTTATACTGAGAACAGGGAAAGTGGCAAGCTCCCTGTGAGTGCGGGTTCAATTCCGCGGGCTGGCAGAAAACCACAGGTTCTCCAGATTCACGATGTTCGTGGCGCCGAACCGAAGGGTTACGATGTCCATGGCACGAGCCGAAGAGCTAAAAGTGCTTCTAGATCGGTTTTAAAAACCCAAAAACAGGGGTTTCTGGAAAAATATCCCAATAGTTGCACGTAGGAGTGAACCGAGTACCTACCGAACGAGAGGTGAGCGCCTATCCTCTACACCATAGAGACCACCAAATGAATGAATTATCAGTAATTATCAAACTTGATAAAGTAAGAACATCTATAAGTCAACATTGCCGTATAATCTGGAGCTAACTCTTCTATCTGCTTATGACATAATGTTTATCACATACTTCGGTAACATATATGATTTAGTAGCTTTTCTCCAGTTACCACTGCTGCATTAGATATTTCATTTTGGGAGGTGTCTGTAAATGAATGTTATACAGACTTTTCTTTCTCGGAATATTTCACCATTTGTACGACACAGTGTCACAAAGATCTACATTTTCTGTAAGAATTGTGTTGCATTTTATAGTCACAATTGATGAGATTACGTTGGAAGTCACCACTTACAGCACTTAAATAATAAGTTACTTCTGTCAATAGTTTAAATTGTAATGGGAAGTGTTTGTGTTTTTCACTGTGGTTCGATCTGTTGTCTATACTACATATTTATTGATATTATGAGAAGAATTTTATCTTTGAAATTGCTCATCTAATCGTGTTTTCTTTCTGTGAAACTGTACCATTCTGCTTCTTCTTTTGTTAGCACACTGTTACCGGGTTGTTAACCTAGTGTCGTGGTTTTATGTATTTGTCTTGCACTTTTCTGGTGCTTTTGTTCACACTGTTACCGTGTTAACCCAGTGTCGTGGTTTATGTATTTGTCTTGCACTTCTCTGGTGCTTGTTAGACACTGTTACCGGTTGTTAACCAGTGTCGGTTTATGTATTTGTCTTGCACTTCTCTGGTGCTTTTGTTAGCACACTGTTACCGGGTTGTTAACCCAGTGTCGTGGTTTATGTATTTGTCTTGCACTTTCTGGTGCTTTTGTTAGACATTTTACCGGTTGTTAACCCAGTGTCGTGGTTTTATGTATTTGTCTTGCACTTCTCTGGTGCTTTTGTCCACATTTTCCTCGGTCTTCCTCTCGCATTCCTTCCTGATATTATGTTGTGAAAGTTTCATAGGTAGTTTGGTTTGTTAGCATTAAACTATGACCAAACCACATCTCTCTGTTTCGCATATAGTCCTTTCTCTGATGCTGGTATTCGTAATTCTGTCGATTCTTGTGTGAAGAATGAAGCTGGAGACGTCTCATTTTGCATGTTGCTATTTTCTGTGCATGTGTCTTATTCATTGTCCATGTTTGACATTGGTAACATAGAGTGGGTATGAAAATGCTGTTGATCAACTGTTGTTTAGCTGTCAGTGAGATAGTTGGATGTCTAAATAGTGGCGCTAGTTGTTAGGTTATTGCATTTGCTTTCTGGACTCTAGTTTCTATCTCTCTGTTGAGTCTTCCATCCTCTGTAAATACACTTCCTAGGTACTTGAATTCCTGTACTCTAATAAATGATAGACGAAATATAGAACACCCACATGTCTAACCTTGATCAGGTATGCCCCACCTGTGGTAGGAGATTGTGTTTGAGGTTATTGGTTACTAAACTGACGTCATTGCACTCCGGGCAGACCCATAGGTGCTCAGTCTCCCTAACAGATATCGAAGAGTATGCATACTGATGGTTCCTGTGGCTCGCTGATTAAACACACATCTCAATCTGCCTCTCAGGCATCCAGTTCGACTTGAACAACGGGTAACTCCAAACTGCTTAAATCGCTTGATCGATTCAACATCGATTTTAGTGTCCTCATCCAACAGAGACTCGCGAAGAGACCGAAGAATATCCCCTTATCCATCTTCAACTCCCCAACAATCGATGCTGTTGATGCAAGCCGGTCCGCTCTCTCATTACCGTAAACACCGCATGCCCAGGACAGTATATCCACGTAAGCCGCTGGAGGTTAGAAACTTCTATAGACGACATCCACTCATACCGAAACCTGTATTTGAGGATTGACCTCTACAGTCACAGAGACACATACCAGAGAGGTGCAGTAGTACATTTCTGAGACTGTTGTCATCATCGCTTGCAATGGACGGTTATTATTATTATTATTATTATTTTTATTATTATTATTATTATTATTATTATTATTACCACTTATTTTTTTATAGCCGTCCATCGCAAGCGATGATGACAACAATCTCAGACGTGTACTGTTGCACCTCTCTGGTGTGTGCGGAGGTGACTGTAGAGTCCAATCCTAGAACAGAATATCCGACCACAGGTGGGGCATACATGATCAAGGTTAGACATGTGCGTGTTGTGTGCTCTGTCTTTTCGCGCTGCTCGTTTTCTCGGTGACTCAACAATACGATGATTCTCAGCTATTCGGGTTCCTCTTTGTTGTTACAGCGCCACATTTGGCGATCTTGCGCAAGGGATTCCCAGCACGTATTGTCTATATCGAAGCATTTCAGAGACACTTTAAGAGTGTCTTTAACGCGTTTTTCTGTCCACCAGCTAAACGTCTGCCCCTTCAAGCTCGCCATACATCAACTGTTTTGGGATGCGTTTATCAGGCATTCGAGCAACGTGACCGACCCATCTCAGTTGGGCCTTCTGCAACAGGGTGTTGACGCTTGGGATCTTTGCTCTTGGAGGACTTCGCTGTCTGGAATTTTGTCCTGCCAGTTTATTTTTAGTATTCTGCGTAGACAGCTTGTGTGGAAATGGTTTAATTTTCTTCCGTGTCTGCTATACACTGTCCATGTCTCGCTTGCGTACAGCAGCGTGGTTAGCACTATGGCCTGGTAAACTTTCAGCTTTGTGACTATGCTTATCCCCTTCCGTTCCCACACAGTGACACGTAACCTTCCGAACGCAGCACTGGCTTTGGATATCCTATTGTGGACCTCAGAATCTATGTTTGCCGATCTGGATAGGAGGCTGCCAAGATAAGCAAAGTTGTCCGTTGACTGGAGACGCTGGTGTTTAATGTTGATGACTGGATCGTAATACTGTTCTCTAGGGGCGGGCTGGAACATGACCTCTGTTTTTTGGTGTTAATGGTGAGGCCAAACCTATCACAGGCCATTGAGAACTTGTCCATGTAAGTCTGCATTTCTTCCTCAGAGTTGGTAGCGAGGGCACAGTCATCAGCAAACAACAGGTTTGAGATAGTTGATTCTTTTACCTTGGTGGAGGATTTTAACCTCCGAAGATTGAATAGGTTACCGTCTGTCCTGTATCTAATCTTTACCCCATGTTCGTCGCCTTCCCAAAAGACATCCGTGAGCATGGCAGCAAACATCATGCTGAAGAGTGTTGGGCCAGTACACATCCCTGTTTGACGCCGTTGGTGACATGGAAGGCTTCCGACAGCCCCTCTTCGTCAAGTACACGTGCCATCATGCCCTCGTGAAACTGTTGAACGATCTTGATGAATTTCTTTGGGCATCCAAATTTTTCCATGATCTTCCATAGACCCTCCCTATTAACCGTGTCGAAAGCCTTTGTCAGATCGACAAAGACCATATAGAGGTTACGGTGCTGCTCTTGGCATTTCTCCTGTAGTTGGCGAGCAGCAAATATCATGTCTGCTGTTCCACGACCTGCTCTGAAGCCACATTGGGTCTCAGGGAGTAAGTCCTGTTCCAGGTGATCGATTAATCGATTGAGGAGGACTCTGGCCAGTATTTTGCCAGCGATTGACAGGAGGAGATCCCTGTGGTTATCGCAGGCCTGGCGGTTTCCTTTCCGCTTGTACAGGTGGACAATAGTGGCATCCTTTAATTCCTGTGGCACACGTTCGTTGCACCAAATGGATGTAAATAACTCTGTCAATTTTAGCATCAACGTGGGCCCTCCTTCTTTGTAGACTTCGGTTGGTATTGAGTCCGCACCGGTGCCTTCCCGCTGGACATCTGGCTTGTTGCCTTCTTGACCTCTACTAAGGTAGGTGGAATACCACTTATAGATCATCATCATTGGCCTCTTTGTCTCAGGAGACTATAGGTGCTGTGTCACCTCTCCGTGACGCATGCCTGTGCGATTTTTATGGAGTAGCTGAGTTGCCCAAGCGTCAACTAACCCCTCTCGACCTCGCTGATAGAATTCAGAGGAGTGCAAGCACGACAACTGGTATCAGTTCGGTTGCAGGAGCTGCCAGTAGGACATCACTTGATGCCTGTCCGCCTTAGGGCTCCGCTCCGGATTTTATGTTTGGGTTTACTCCCATAGCCTTTGTCTCTCCCGAGGCTCCACAAGGCAGTGGGGCTATTTGCCCATAGCTAGTGTCTGATCTTGGATATCAGGTAAATCCACTGATATCACAAGTCTTGGAGGGAGGGGGCAGACTTCCATCGATATTTTTGTCGGGTTAACTCCCCAAGGACACCAAAAAAAAATTAAAAATCCTGACCTAAGGAAGTCCATCTCCTAGGCGAGCCATTGACCGTTAGCCTTTGACCTCACGGTCAAAGTTTCCCGGTCTACACCGCTGGGAGGTGGGGTTGACTTGTGTGTTCTGAGGGTCAACAGCAGGCTACTAATTTCACTTTTCGCCCCTCCTAAGAGAGACTCGCCGATCCCAACCCTGCCAGTGCAGGGCTAGGCTCAGGACACACCTTGTAGGACACACTTATAGATAACTCAATGATTATCAGAACTTTTTTGTAGCACGTAGTAATGTGTAGACGTCAATGTATAATGGTAAAAATATATAAGCGTGACAATGATAACAGTTATTTGTATTGCATGGGATGATCATTGTCAGACACCAAAAGCAGTCCGGTTGGCAACTAATCTCTTCTGTGCTTCTGATTTCTCGTTCAATTTTTTTCCAATTTTCAATTTCACTTGAATAAACCGATCTTGGAAGTCTTCTGGCCTTCTCTTAGCACAGTCGAGAGGCTTTTGACTGGGGTGAAAACTTAATTTCAGAACATCTCGTCTTGTCCAGAATTTAATGATTTCTTTATTGAGATTGATCGAAACAGCGTCAACACTGCCACTTGTAGAAGAAGTTGACATAAGAGGAGGGCACATGGATAACGGAAAAAGAATAACAGTATAAAAGACGTCTTCAGATTGGTCTTAGAGAACGTGTCATGATGCCACTGTGGTTCAAAGTAACTGGGTCATTTTATGAACCAGTACGATGTGTAAGACCTCTCATTTTTCGTGTTATTATTCTTGTGTTTGTCTTAATAATTCTACATACATTTATTATTAGAGAATAGCTATTTTTTTAGTTTTCTCTAACATATTTTATTTTGTTCTTATATGTGAATACTTATTTATTCTTCCACTTCTTCCTTCTTCAATCCTCCCTTCTTATTTACTTTTTATATCTATTTTTTTCTGCTACTTGCTTTTTTCTTTACTTTTCAGTTATTCTAATTTTTATTTCTTCTACTTTTTCTTCTTCTTCCTCATTCTTCTCGTAATTTTTTCTTTCTTCCACTTCTTCTTTCTTGTACTTCTTTCTTCTTCTTCCTCCTACACTTTTTTCAGAATTCTTCTCTCATTCACTACTTTTTCCTTCAAATTCTTGATCCATATCTTCTTTCTCCCTTCTTTTTTCCAGGGCTTCTTCCGCACTATATTTCTTCCACTTGTTATTTTTCCAACCTAGGAGGAAGGAGCTGGTTCGGCCTGGTATCGGATCCTAGAGAGAACCAGGGAGCACAACTTTTAAGCGACAAGAATTGTTCTGAAAACAATTATAAACTACTGAAAAAAAAAAAAAAAAAAATCATGAGACTATAAATGAAGAAATTCAACATTATGTACCAGAAACTGAAATTTGTTGGTCACATTAAAAGTCAAAGTGGTTTGGAAAAAGTAATGGGCGGTTCATGGAAGGAGAAGTGGGGGACGATCAAGACGACGGTGACAACAGGATATTAAAGAAACCTTGAATACGACGTTGGATCAGTCTGGAGAATTTTCTTGATACCGAGATATTTTTTTCCGACGGAATGTGATAAGAGCTAAGTTCTGTAAATGACATGTCACATGATGAGAAAAGTACTTATAAAAGAGAATGATTTTAGCACGTTCTAATGCATGAAGGATTCTCATCAGCTTGAAATCAATATTGAATGTCTGAGAAGAAGTGTCTACGCAGAATGCTGGAAGTATCAAGCAGAGACATACTTAGAAATGAAGTCAACAGGAAAAGATTAGTACAATATCAATACTGAACTTCATCAAGAAACAGCAAATTAAATGGTTTGGCCACATAAGGAGATTACCAACAGATAGTGCCCCTCACATAGCAATGCTACTCCGATACAGTGGATACAAAACAAAAGGCCGTCCACGCAAAAGATGGAACTCAGAATTAACACATTCAGTGAAAAAACAATAGTTATGAATTTCGCACAAAAGTTCGTTCTAAAAATGTCTTCTTATCCTGACGCTGTGAGACAAAATACGATTAGAGAAGAGAAAGAAAATAGAAATAGAAATCAATATAGTAACAACCTAAAACTAACATTAAAGCATATTTGACTACTTCTTATAACTGACTTTTACAATCAGACTGAAATTCTCCTCATATTGCGATTTGAACTCTTTATGCCACTATGTGAGCATCTGTAGCTTAATTAAGCGGTAGTGAGCTCGATCACAAGCCAAGCGTACCTTGCGTAAACTCCGCGGCGTGCAAATTTGGAAGCAAATTCGTTTCCTTGAATTTTAACGAACGGTAGAAATATACCTCACAGTTCAGAAATCAATGGCAAACTATTGAACGTCTAAGTGGTGCCTAGAAAATCGACGACCCGTTTACTGTGGTGGATGGTGAAGTTCTGTACAGAATATTCCACTATTTTCATTGTTGTTACGACGCTATTGCTAATCAAATTATGCTTGATCTCACATCAAAGTTTCCAAAATATTTTCAGAATTTATCATCATCTTTTTATAAAAATGTTTAATGTAATAACAAACAAACAATTTCTTTTATACTAAGAAAGACAGATGCCAGAAAAAAGAAAAAGTGAACGACAGAGAACACATATTCGAGATATCATAGGTAAGATAGATAAAAAGATTTTATTATTGAAATAATAAAATGCACAAAATATTAATGGGTGCGGTAGTAAATTCAACTGAACAAGGTAACTGGTAATATCTTTTTTTTCCAGGCTTGAAAAAAAACTGCAGCCAACTTTCTCACTGAATATTTTCAATGACTTACGGTTTTCCCCAACTCATTTGCGATTGTATCTTTCTTCTTTCCTTTCTGTCTTTCAATGTGTTGAAAAATGTACAACCTACTATCTTCGTATAGTATAAACAATTTTCATTCGTTGTGCTCTCAACTTTGTTACATCCATGCATTTCCTTGCTGTACCGTTTCTCTTAATCCCCTTCGGTACAATTATGTTTCCCCATAATTTTTCCCTCTGCTAACTTCTATTTCATCCTGCAATTGATTTTCCTGAAATCACAGTTTTAGAGCCTTGGGTTTTATGTCCTAGGATCCTGGTTTGACTTGATGATGGGACAAATAAAATTGAATTTAACGATAATTTGCAGTAATTGGTGAACTAACTCAGAGATAATCAGGTTGCATGTGCTAATGTCTGGCCTTGTGTAATATAAGAAGACTGAAGGACCTGGATATTTGAATAATCCAAAGTAAAGTGATTGTGGCAGTGCATAGCGTGTCGTAGAGAAAATGTGATGAGGAAAAAAAATTGGGACTTCCAGAACTTAGGTTACAATGAACACGATCTGTATTATTTAAAGTTTCTAGAGGCTAGTGTTGTGTAACTGACATTTATTTCAAATCTTGAGTCAGTCTTGAGTGTATTATTGAGTTAGTTCTTTCTTTCCTCTTTAGTCTTTCTCTGCATCTTCGGCGTTAGGCGTCGCAGATTTAAATGATGATGTTGGATGAGAACACTAAAATAGATGTTGAATCGAACCATAGATATAAACAGTTTGGAGTTACCTGTTGTACAAGTATAACTAGATGCACGAGGGGCAGAGTGAAGAGTGTCTTTAATCAACAAGCCACGGGAACCATCAGTATGCATACTCTTCGATATCAGGAGGGGGAGACTGAGCACCTATGGGTCTGTCCGGAATGTAATGACGTCAGTTTAGTAACCAATAACCAATACTTGATGATCTTTTCCCGAGATAATGCACGCTCGTTCACTCGATATGCTATGATTCTGTGAAATTTTAAGACGTCTGTAACTCCATCAGCTCATCTTTTTCTTGGTCTGCCCCTTCCTTTTGATGATTCCATTTTCAGATTGAACGCTCTTGAAACTAGTATAGTCGGATTCAAACTCACCAAGTGGCCAAACCATTTGAGTCTATGTTTTCAATGAATCTAACAACAGGTACTGTTCTTCTAATTTCTTCTTTTCTTATATAGTCTTCTTGTTGTATTTATCACTTTCCTCAAGCATCTCATTTCAAGTGTAGTAATTTCCCATTCTTGTTCTTTTATTAGTGCTGAAGTTTAGCACTTGTAGCATAGTGTTGGTATAAAGATTGCAATTATTATGTCTTTTAGTCTCTGGTATATCTTTTAGTCTCTGGTATGTCTTTTAGTCTCTGGTATGTCTTTTAGTCTCTGGATATCTTTTAGTCTCTGGTATATCTTTTAGTCTCTGGAATGTCTTTTAGTCTCTGGAATGTCTTTTAGTCTCTGGTATGTCTTTTAGTCTCTGGTATGTCTTTTAGTCTCTGGTATGTCTTTTAGTCTCTGGTATGTCTTTTAGTCTCTGGTATGTCTTTTAGTCTCTGGTATGTCTTTTAGTCTCTGGAATGTCTTTTAGTCTCTGGTATGTCTTTTAGTCTCTGGTATGTCTTTTAGTCTCTGGTATGTCTTTTAGTCTCTGGTATGTCTTTTAGTCTCTGGTATGTCTTTTAGTCTCTGGTATGTCTTTTAGTCTCTGGTATGTCTTTTAGTCTCTGGTATGTCTTTTAGTCTCTGGTATGTCTTTTAGTCTCTGGTATGTCTTTTAGTATATTAATGGGTCTCGGTGGCGTAGATGTTGGTTGCTCGTATCTCGTACCAACGATACCAGGTTCACTTACGCGTGGAGACATCTGGATATTTTCCAGAGATCCCTGATCTCAGTGTAGGTGAGGTTGAATTCCTAGTTCTACCGAAGACGGAAGATAAAACATACGTTCCGTTTTCAATATCAGCCTTTAAAAGAAACATTGGCATTTCAAAATTGAAGATAGTGAAGCGCTGCAGGCAAACATTAGAAAATACTAGAATTTTAAATATCTTCACCATCGTCAAACTACATCGGTCCTCGCCGGTGCTAGAATTTCGTGCACTGCAGGAAATCTTCTGTAAGAAAGATCGAAGCACTATCTAATCACAAAGTGCAATGATGATGGTTCTATCAATCAATCAATCGTTTTAGTCTCTGCTGTATTTGCTAGATTACATAGTCAGTACGATCGATTAAACTTCATAATAGATGAATAATCCGTTCTGTTGATTCTACATATACCAAGCTGAAATGATCGGATTTTCTGAGTTGTCGCTGTACAAATGAACAATGTATTGGTGACCTGATTGCAGACACGCAGATTCTTTCCAGTTTTTTAGTTATTTTTATTTCGAAGAAAAAATTATAAGAAAGAAGAAAGGATTTACAGTAGCAGTTTTTTTCCAGTGGAAACTATGGGACATCGGCAAGATACACGGTTCTGTGATTGCCACAATATGTTCGACTTTGGTGTTTTAAAGTGATTATTTCCCTTCCTAAACAGAATAATAATTCTTAAATTAACATACATGACAGCCCGTCTGCCCAGCGTGTTCGTAGCGCGTTGGACCGCGGGTGACTAATCCTCTGTGTGTGCGGGTTCAATTCCGCGGACTGGCAGAAAAGCCAAAGGTTCCCCAGATTCACTGTGTTCGTGGCACCGAACCGAAGGGTTACGATGTACATGGCACCGAGCCGAAGAGTTGAAAGCTCAAGTGCTTCTGGATCGGGAAAAAACAAAAACAAAAACATACATGACAAGGGTTTAAAAAGGGTTTTAAAGCCAAAGGATTTACTTCATTGCACCGGGTTTTACCGCATATGGTTCGGTCCCTCTCCGCAAAAATGGATCGCCACCTGCCGAGAGTATTGCACAATGCACGAACTTCGTAGCTCCAGCAACAATCCTAGGAGGTCTCTGGAAAAAACTGCACTCGTGAACAGAACGGTGATATCCGGACTCGAACCCACGATCTTCGACTCACAAGGCAAAGAGCTAAACCACTTATCCACAGAGACCCCCTCTGACATAACAAAAGAAGAAACAGATCAGAAATAAAATATTGGGTCACATACTTTCTGCTGTCATAGGGACTAGTATATGGAAATCTAATTTCTTTTTTTCAACATATCCTTCATTTTCAGAAGTATTTGTTCTAAACACCTTAAATTTCTTTACTTTTTATTTACACGTTGACATATTCAACCTTACACACACAGCAGAGTCGTAATGAAAACAAACCTGCACAACACAGTTGTCGGATTGAATTATTTTTTATAAGATGTGATATTCACAGAATTATAATTTATCTTAGACAAATACACTATGGTGGCTTCTGGGGTTGAGGGAATAGTGACTCGGTCTATTAACCCCGACGTTCTGAGTTCGAATCGCTCTGCGGACAATTTGGTTGCAAATTGTTTCGTGTGAATTTTGACAAAAGGACGATGTCACCACCCGTTCAGAAAGCAATGGCAAACTACTGAACGTAATAATACCTAGAAAAATCACAAACAGCATTAAAAAGCTGTGGTTGATTCGCAAAGTCCTGCAAAGGATATGCAATTAACTTTTTCTTAATACACTATAAATAACACATGGCACTCATATAAAACGTCGTTTCTTCAGTACATATATGATGTATGTTCATTTATGAAATTAGTTTCGTTTATGAAATGCCCATACTTCTCCCACCTGCGATGGATGCCATTTTATTAAAAGAAAAAAAAAAAAAAATTATATGCACATTCATTTCTCTTGAGGGTTTCATGTTTAAGGCTGTAATTATTACGACAATATTTTAGAGTCAGTGCTGCTAAATAGTGTTTACACATTCATTGCGTAGAGCGCCTGCATCTAACCTACAAAAACACAGTAATCGAGTCTGTTACTATAGTTGTACATGCCGTTTTTGTTGTGCTAGAGATAAGATCTCATCAGGTACCGCAGCTAATCTTCATTGCATCAGCATAAGAAGGAAAGTTGGCACTGAACCTTGCTTGAATTACATTGAGAAACAAAGAATGAAGTGATTTGGCCACTTAATAAGAATGCATCCAAACTCCACAGTATACAGAGTCTTCTACAACAGAACACCGGGAACGAAGGCAAGAGGAAGACCAAGGAAAAGATGGTTAGATGGTATAGTAGAATCTTGTGAAAGAGCAAAAATAACAATCACACAAGCCCCCAGAACAGCGCAAGACAAAAACAGAAAACCACGACACTGGGCAACAACCAGGTAGCAATGTGACAACAAACAAAGAAGACGAAGAAGAAGAAGAAGAATCTTCATTGCTTTACAACAAAATTAAACAACTAAGAACAGTATAGAACGGAACTGATAATAAAACAAAGATCAGAATACTATGCATATTCCCAGGGGCAAAGTATGGGTGTGAAGTATGGCATTTAATAAGGCAGTTGAAAAACATATATGTGCTTTTGAATATAAATGTTACAGAAGAGTCATCCGTATATCATGGGCAGAGAAAAGAACAAATAGATTTATTCAGAAAGAACTCAAAAATCAAAGAAAACTGGCTGATGCTACGAATAAGGAAGAGAAAATTGAGATATTTTGGACATATAAAAAGACATGAAGGGCTTGAGAAGACCATCATGGAAGGAGGCATACCGGCAAAAGAAGAAGAGGAAGACCACGGAGAAGATGGATTCAGGATGTAACTGATGGTTTGAACATGACGGCTGCAGAGGCTGGACATTTGGCCTATGAGAGAGAAATTCCGGAGGACTGTTGGAGTGGCAAAGTTCTGCTGAAGACAAGCTATTTGATGATGATGAATCTTCATTGCAATGCTTGAAGTGGTTGAACTGAATTCACTGTTTCTTCCTTTACTGCCCTTCCATTCAACTCCACCGCATGAGCCCATCCAGATCTTTCTCCCGAATAACCGAACCATCCGTTTAGAAAGTGCAGAGTACTTTTAAATGATGCTTCTTATTCATTTGTAGATTTTTGGGGCAATTCCTTGGAATATCGGAACACGGTGGATGTAACCTCTATAGGTTTATGCCGTCGCAGTGCATTATTAGTCCATTTATTTATCACTATTGCTGATGTGATCAAGTAGATAACCCTAAGAGACTGTATCCTCCTCTTGTACTATCCAAGGCAGCTCCCTCTTTATTCTACTGTTGTTTCCTTTTGTCATAGAGCCGTATAGTAGCTGCCGTCTATCAGCAGACATAGGCACGTATGTATTCTAATGAGCAACATTGTGTGATCGAAACATTTCTGGTTAGTTAAACATATGCCACATAAATCAACATGAAGTATCCCATACGCAACCAAGAATAAATCACACTGCCTCGTGTTCCATCTTATCTAACCTCTTCAGTTGAACTATGTTGATCTTAAGGAAGCTTAATCCTTACCCATTCGCCGATAACACAAATATATGATATAGACAGAACAACATTTTTCAAAATCAGCGACTGTCACCACTTTAGGAATTTCCAACCTTTTTCTTGTCTTGCTGATGATGTCAACAGCATGGTTGCGGAAAGAGAGGCTTCTGTAACAATAATTGACGCTGAGGTGTTTAATGAATAATGTCCTTTCAATATTATGTCCACTAATTTCGACTGTTGGCTCAAGTCTTGGGAATAACAAGAAAATTAATAAGAACCATTTTCCATATGCATTGGCTAGATTGACCGTTGCTCTTGTACTGTTACACCATGTACTAAATCGATCAAGTTCCCGTTGAAGGGTTATACCTACCTCATCTTTGTCTCGTCTCCCACATTAGGTAAGTATGTCATCTGCAAAGGACATAGTGCACACCGGTCGTGCATTCTGAGGGCACGCTAACTGTTGTATACACACTGGATTTGATAAACTACAGTAGGATACCCTGAGATCATCAAATCATGACTTCATGTGTCATCGTTATCCATGAACCACAATACCACTCTCCTCTCAAATAGAGCAGCCTACACCATGGTGGATAAAGCTAATGAAATGTTTATTTTCAGAAGTAGGATCTCAGGTAAGACAAATATTATACTGTTATGCTAGGGAATGCTAACCCGAAACAAATGCTTGCAGAAAACGGATGCACCAATTCGTAAGGCGCATAACATGTTGCAACGACCCCTCACAATGAGAAATGGGATAACGGATTCTACGGTCGCCAATCTGTCTCGGAGATATAGCCACACAGTAAGAATGTCAGACCTACCATCAAGAGGTTGGTCAAAACTTACTGCGGGAAGAGGTTGGCACAAACGGGGAAGCAGAAATCATAAAAATTATATCCTACATAACTGCCCCCAGTATGCAGACTTGAGAAAAAGAGGTGGCCCACTTACACTAGCGTCCAAGACAAACTGTATGGCGTGGCTGATAATCTGAGGCAGACGGCTGCCTTTATTAGAGAATCCGAAATCCCAATCTAGTGAGAACGAGAAGAAGAAGAAGATACTGTTATGTGCATTTTCCAAATTAATGGCTACCAAAGTCGACCATGTACGTTTTCAAGATGAATTCCATCAAGAATTGAAGAAAGTTGATATATAACTTTCAATGTCCATGATTGTACTTGTGTATTTGGGATGAAACAACATACATAGACACAGGTACACACATATAACAAACATGCATCTATCATTCAAAGTAGCTTCAAGTTTATTGTAAGAGGAGAATTAAGGATTTTTTAAACAATAAACACAATAAGCTTATGTCATGTTTTTGAGCAAACACTGCTCGATTGAACCAAATTATTCTGTCTAGGAAAACTAAGCATTTGTGAAGACATTCATCAGTACATCTATTGTTTTGAATAACTCGATTATTGTCTTCGTAAAAACGCTAGTATTTGCAGTTCTTGACAATGGGTGCCGTAAAAATTAAGTGTAAGTGGTTCGAGTCCTGTAATTGGTAATTTGGTGGGTTTTTTTCTGGAAGCCCCTAATACTTATACACTGTCTATTTATTGCTCCTATTCATTGCGTTCCCTGGGGTTCTTAAAAAACAACTTCTTATTCTTTACTATTCTCACTCTAATGATGTTGTACCCACTTTATTTCTGATGTCTTATTGATTTGTAAACAGTTCTTTTCTTGATACTCCCAGCATTCTGCGTAGACGTTTCATCTCTGTCGTGACTAGTTTTCTTCCATCATTACTCAGTCAACTGTGTATAATCAAAGCTTGCGAATAATCTATCAAACACGAATAAAGATTTACGTTAAGGTCTTATCTTTGTCTCTCGCTCTCTCTCTCTCTCTCTCGTGATCGTTCTTAGGGCGTTTTTATCGTTTTATTGTGTTATATAAACAGCCAAACATCAAGAACGGATGTACGTGCGCAACCTTCAGTATCTATTAGAGTACAGGTGCTTATCCTTCGGTGGTGTGTTTAGTTTCAACCAGCGTTTACTGGGTTCGCTCTCCGTTAGCTCTTTGCTGTCCCCAGCCAAACCTGCAAGGCAGCAGGTTACTGTTTTATTTTTAGGGCAGCGACCCTTAGATAGCCTACCCTCTCGGGTTTATGAGCGCCATCTGCCCAGCGAACAGGTCTTTTTGTGGACTACTTAGTTTGACACCCGTTCAGTTTTGTGTACGGTTTGCTCCGCTAGTCTTTGATTGTCCCCAATCAAACTACAAGGCAGCAGTAGTTCCTTCGATGTGGACGGAAATGTGGACTGGCTTCACCTCTGCTGGGTTTTCCAGTTTTTCTGCTCATTTGGGCGGTCCGCACACCCTCTCGCCATGCTTTTCTGCTCGCCTGTGGGATCACCCGTGTATCGCCCTCATGCGTGCACGTTCCGCCCTGGTGCCTGCCTCACCCTTTCCGTCAATTCCCACCGTGCTCACATTTGTCTGGGCTGTCCCCGCCTGGGGCTCAACCCGGGGCCCCTCCTGTGATGGGGCACGGGTTTCACCCCATGTGGGCTCACCCGTGCATCGTTCGCATGCGTGCTGGCTCTGCCCTGGTGCCTACCTCACCATTTCCGTTAACTCTCACCATGCTCACATGTGCCTGGGCTGTCACCGCCTGGTCTTAACTCGGGCCCCAATCCATGTGATGGGGGGCCGGATCTCCTCCCATGTGGGCCCGCCCGTGCATCGTCCGCATGAGTGTCTGCTCTGTCCCGGTGTCTGCCTTATCGTCACCGCCAGTTTTCACCGTGCTCCTATTTGCCTGGGTTGTCCGACTCTGGTGCTCAAAATCGTCTCTGGTGCTCTGTTCTGAAATGAGTTTTTCTTTCTACCATTATCCCAAAATTTCTAGAAATACATTCTTAAAGAAAATATCGAATAAGAAGTTTCAAACTCACAAAGAACCATTTTTTTAAATGTTGGTATTTCACAACTTTCTGCAATTTTTTCCCATTTATTTTTTTAGCCATCGAAAGGTGGCATTTCTTGCAATAAAACTATTCAATTTCTTGAAATTAGTCACATAAAAGAAATATTATAGTACAGGAATTCGTATATTTCTCTCAAGAGACACATGTGATTGACAGTCTGCGCTGCAAAATCTTACTATCTTAGTCTGTCTCTACACTGCCCGTGTGTCCAACTAGATATTTATCAGTTGTTAACAGCTTATGGCTCTTTTTGAGAAATCTCTAAAAAATTCAATGGCAGCTGAACTTTATTATTTTCTCTTATTGAAGTGATGCCAAGCTAGACATGATAAATGATAACATAAGTGTTATACATTAGGGTCTAACTGCAAATATTAAAACACACACTTACACACATATGCAATCACTAACTCACGCACACACAAACACGCACACATAGAGTACCAAAAATATTTATAACAATGGTTCTCAAACTGTTTCGGGGACACCCGTGACTATTTTAAAGACTCGATACTATCCTAGGGGTTATAACAAACAATTATTTGTGATAAAAAAGTGCATATCTCTTGTATATATAGCACACTTATTATATATATATATATATATTTATTTATATATATTATATACATATATATCTATGAATGTGTGAGCATATATATAATACATGTTCACACTTAGAGTAAAGGGGAAGAGACAGAAGAAGTGAGAGTAACCAGAGAAACGCTGAGAAGAAAAGACTGCCGACGTGAAGTCGATCATCATGTGTCGTTGGTATAAGAAAAATATGGAGCAAATTCTTCAGCATGCAAACGAGACATTTGCTTTGTATTTACCTGTGCATATATATATATCACTGAACTGAGTCGTTATTGTTTCACTGTAGTACAATTGATTGTAATTGTTCTAGCTTCGTTGGTCTGGTGAATCTGTCTTCGAGTCGCACTACACTAAAGTGAAAGAAAGTGTTGTCCAGTTTACGATCAGTTCTTAGTCTATCAAGCTGATAATACAGTCACTACTTTCTGACTAGAGTAAAATTCTACTACTGTGTACGTGCACTATCAATGATAGTTTCGAGTAAATATAATTCGGACAAAAACATCCAATCTAGCTTTTTGTCTTGTGTGTTTTCTTCTTTTTCTGTTAATAAAAATAACGTACCCATAAAGAAATAACGTCTGAGAACAGCTGCGTTTTATGATGTCCCATGAGACAAAATTATATGCATTTAGTATTCAGATACACATTAGTCCTTAGAAAGTATAATAAAATGTAATATTTTGTCAATAGAACCAACACATTTCTGAACACTTACTTTGGTCAAATGACTAATTCGACTACGTACGACTACCCAGTAACTCTGTGTCAGATTATACATAAAAATGAACTTTCATATTCAGAGACACTTCCTTAACGCTGTCCTAGACGTTTGAACTATTTTTTACTGCGATCAACTAGCAAACACCATACAATGAACTGTGATCCATTAAAATTGTCAATTCCCTATTTCTTCCGCCCTGAATGTTTACCTAGTTGTCTTTATTTCCCAGAACTCAAATTCATACAACTGCTACTGCAAATTGAACAATTCAGATGGATATTAATAAACACTACAGAAGTTGACAAATTCAGTCCGGGAACAGCTTTTCAACATAAATATGATGTTAAATTAATTATAGCAAATATCAGATAAAAATTCGAGAAATCTGCACATTGTTTTGTGACTGCTTCTTCTTCTTTTTCGAACGCCCCCTATCGACTACTTGTTAACCAATCCGTGTTATTTGTATGGGATCTGAGCCTAGGAGCGATTGTACGTTGTGTCAGTTATGTGCCCACAAGTAGACTAGCACATACGATTTCTGCAATGCTTTTTATTTACAAGGGTAGCTTCCCTAGGTCCTCTCAGTCATCTCTTATGACAGGCCTTGTAGGCCACAGTGGTACTATTCTTTGCTTTCCTTGCAGCCCTGTTACCACATGGGCGGATTTCTGACTGCGAGGAATCTTTACCTTGACATGTCTCTTGTGTAAGAATACATCTCCACATAGTTTTTGTCTTTCCCTCTTATATTATTCTTTCCACACTGTCATATTCATTGTGCAGATATTACTCGCATTCAGAAAGGGGTACCCCGTAGAACTATGGTTTTTTTCTTGAATAAAACACATTGACCTACCAAAACGCATTGACCTACCAAAACAAATTGACCTACGAAAACATATTGACCTACCAAAACATATTGACCTACCAAAACATATTGACCTACCACAAAACCCAAATGACCTACCAAAACATATTGACCTGACAAAACATATTGACCTACCAAAACATAATGACCAACCAAGACATGAGACCTCAAAACATATTGACCTGACAAAACATATTGACATACCAAAACATAATGACCAACCAGCAGAGCAGAGATAGAGAAGAGATAGCTTCGGTCCTTAAACAGAGAAATTTGATCTACTGACTGTCTTGTGTAACATATAAGGAGTAGAATTCAATCCTGCAAGCCACTTCTGACATGTAACTCGTTAAATAACCGAGTTGACTACAAATCCCCGCCGTTTAGCAGAAAGTGTGTACAGCACATTGATAGGGCATTAAATCGGAAATACCTCAAATTTTATATAAATCGGCCCCACCGAAACTATGTTACTGACATCATCATTACAGCAAGAAAGGGATTGGGAACTCTTAGAGTGATGACAGCCTTTGATATAGTGTGAAGTTCGTCGCTTTTACAATCAAAATCTCGTGCTATCGGTGTCTAACCAACGACTAGGACTATCTTACAGCGATCATAATCTAATGGAAGAGGCTGGATGGAGTGAAATGAGTTTATAATGTTTATCCTTCAGTGTTCGGTGGACAAGAGACAATTCATACCAAGCTATGCATTACATGCTTGCTTTAGCACACACACAGATATATATATATAGGACGTGAGATTGTCGAGGTATACACATCCGCTAATAGACTGCATGACGTCTATGTGATACGTCCTTGGCGCCCAATTTTACTCTGCTGATAGACTGCATGATGTCCATGTGATAGCACCTAACAACTAACTGACTAATTAAATAACTAACTAACTAAACTAGACTAACTTACCTAATAATTAACTTAATTGCTCGTTAATTAACTAACCATTATTAACTAATCTTTAAGTTTAAACTTTCTTTTTCTGAACTGCTTGTCTGAAACCTTCCCTTTTCACTTTTGTTGAAAGTAGTTTTCATTATGTGCCCAGCTGATTTGATTTACGATGTATGTACCCAGCTCGTATTTGTTTGTTAATCTATTCTGATAAATACTTTTTTTACCACTTCAAATTTGTACAATGTATTTCTTAACAGTTGTACACCATATATACCACATACAGTTGTACACCATATATACCACATACAGATGTACACCATATATAATTTCTCAACATTCTACTTTGTTTAACAATCTAAAAGACCTCACTTTTAACTACTAGTTGGTTGCTAATGTTTCTGTAACAAACCTTATTTGAAACTGGTATATCTCATTGAAACGATAAACGGAAATCTACAAATCTGAGTGGTCAGACCGGATCAGACAAGAGCTGGAGAAAAGCGCGGGGAGGCTGCGGTGATGTTAAGTAAATTGGTGTTTAACGACAAAGCCACTTGTGTATAGTATCACATCATCATCATCATCATCAGGTGCCGTCTCCACATCGAAGGTTGGCTGCAATGAATCTCCAGCATCCTCTGTCTTTCGCTTGGTGTTGCACACTGCCAGACTGTAACCTGTCCATTTCTTAAAGTTTCCCTCCACTTATCTCTCGGTCTTCCTCTTGCTCTTCTCCCTCAACTTTCCCCTCTAGTAAATGTTTTATCATGGTGTCATGCCTTTTATGTGCCCAAAATACTTTACTTGTCTGAATTTTATTTCTCTTAATAATTGTTTCTTCATGCCTAGTTTTCCTAAAACTTGTTTATTTGTCTGTTTTTCTGTCCATGAAACTCTGCTTATTCTTCTATATATCCACATCTCAAATGCATCAATTCTGTCTTCTAACTGCTTGTTCATTGTCCATGTTTCGAGCCATACATTAATATAGGATATATATAGCATTTGATCATTCTAATTTTTAGCCTGTTTGTGATTTGTTTGGATGTCAGTAACTTTCTCATACTATTGAAATTATCCTTGGCCATTCCTATTCTCTTTTAATTTCAGTTATACATCTGCCATCATCTGTTATCATCTGACCGAGATAGGAGTAGCTTTTACTTGATGTAGTAATTCTCCATGTATTTTTATATTCATTTTAGGTTTTCCATTTCCTTGTTGATTACCATAGTTTTTGTTTTCTGTATGTTAATGTCTAATCCATATTCCTTGCTAGTTCTGTCAAATTGGTCCACTAATTCTTGTAGATCTTGTTCATTTTCTGCTACCAATACTGTGTCATCTGCATATCTTAAGTTATTTATTATTTTCCATTGATCTTGAGTCCTGGCATTCCCTCTAGTTGTTTGAAGATTTTCTCTGTGTAGATGTTAAATAGGCTTGGTGACAGTATGCATCCTTGTCTCACTCCTCTCTTTATGTCTATGTATGGAGAGTAGCTATTTTCATATTTTATTATTGCTGTCTGTTCCCAGTATATGTTACTTATTAGTCTGATATCATCCCCATCTAGGCCTATTTCTTAGTATCACATAAGCAAGTAAAAATCTAATTAAATATAAAAACTAACTCTTGAATCACATTGAGAAACAAAGAATAAAGTAGTTTGACCACTTAATAAGAAAGCATTCACATTATGCAAAAGTCTTCGACAACAGAATATCAGGACAGAAGACGAGATGAAGACCACAAAAATGAAGGTAAGATGGCATAACTGAATCCTGTCAAAAAGAAAACAAATAACTATCACCCAAGCCACTAAAACGGCACAAGATGGAAAAGTAAAACCACAACATTTTGCAACAACCCCTCGTAGCAGTGTAACAACAAGAGAAGAAGATGTTTCATTTCCGAAGTACTTTTATATGACTGGGCGATGTTTTAGTTTAGTTTAGTCGTCGGATCACCATCACTGCACGTCGAACAAATATATGGAAGCCTACAGATCTGAGTTGGTCAGTCCGGATCAGATCAGATCTGAAGAGAACAACGGGAACCATACGTTAACACCGAGTAAACAGGTATGTGAATGAGAACAGGTATATGACAATGTTACTTTAGCAAGTAAATAAAAACGAGTAAATATGAAAAGTGATAACACTCGACGTTTCGACAGTATGCCTTTAACAAGAAAACATATATCAACCCGAAATACTAAATAAACTAAAACATAGATATTGGTTATTGGTTATTGGTTACTAAACTGACGTCATTGCACTCCGGGCAGACCCATAGGTGCTCAGTCTCCCCAACAGATATCGAAGAGTATGCATACTGATGGTTCCTGTGGCTCGCTGATTAAACACACCTCTCACTCTGCCTCTCATGCATCCAGTTCGACTTGAACAACGGGTAACTCCAAACTGCTTAAATCGCTTGATCGATTCAACATCGATTTTAGTGTCCTCATCCAACAGAGAGTCTCGAAGAGACCGAAGAATATCCCCTTATCCATCTTCAACTCCCCAACAATCGATGCTGTTGAAAACTAAAACATAAATATAAAGGTGATAAGTGAATAAGAAACAATACAGCCTGTTGTAACTTTGCAGACTCTAGTAGAAAAATAAAATTGTTTATGCATCGACCGAATTGAAAGACGCGTAGTCACATGTAGGTAGACATTTTTAAAATATGCTTCGTGTTGAATTTGAAATATTCTTATTTCCACAAACCCTTTTCAATATTAAATTCAAACGAACCCATAACTTGTTGTCTTTTTTCATGATGAAACTGGCAAATTCATTAAAAAAATGTACACCGTCCATTTGTTACGTAATAGAGAAATCGTGAACTAAACTGATTGAGCAGAGTTCGCTGAAAATTAGGATTGCCACAATATGATGATAACTAAAAGTGTAAGAAACTCAATGATATGTTATAGACTTCCGTAGCAAACGATATATAAAGCAATAGCGCATAATCTCATATTTTGTCTATTGTCTATTCCCAGGTGGACGATGTAGTTGGCTTTCCACTCTTGCCGTTAAGCGTAGGGATGGGAGCTTTAATTTGCGTTCAAGGGCCAGATGAGTCGCCCTTGTCGTGTTATATCCGTGTTTATGTAGTGTGGTCTTGATATTGTCTATCCATCTTTTCTTGGTCTTCCCTTAGCTCTAGTACCCGATCTCATTTTATTGTATGCTGTTATTGGTGGTTGGTTGTATTTCATTCGCATTAAATGTCCAAACCACTGCATTTGTTGTCTTTCGATGTATTCAGTGCATGAAGTTATGCCCACTCTGCTTCTGATGTCCTCATTTCGTATTATGTCTTTCCTGGTGACTCCCATATTATATCACTTGTCTGAAACAAAACCTCATACGACAATGCTGGAATGCTAGAGATGATTAATATCTTTGTTACATTAATCAACGTGAATGTTTCGTTGGAAACTAATAAAATGAAGACTTTGACATTATATTTGAAAAGATTATTATTCTAATTGATCACTATTGAGTTCAGATTTCATGTATCACCATTTCCCTAACAATTTTTTATTCTCTGTTTTCAAAATATAATAATTTGGTTATTTCATAATTGGAAATTGTATCCTTTATAATTAAAATAAAAATCAATAAACTGCCGTAGGTAAGTTCCTTAAGGCTATTTCATGAAATCATAATAATTGGGTTCTTGAAATATTAAAATTTATAGTAATTAGTTATTTTGTTACCAAGATCGAAGTAATTGTGGTTGAATTCTGACAAAGCAGACAAAGTAATGCTCTCTTGATAGATACTTTGTGTATTTATATATTTGAGACAGAACATCAGGAAAGAAGGCGAGAGGAAGACCACCAAAAAGATGGTTAGATGGCATAGCAGAATCCTGTCAAAGAGCAAAAATAATCACCCATGTCACCAGAACAACGCAAGACAAAAACAGAAAACCACGACGCTGGAATACAACAGGTAACAGTGTGACGACAAAAGAAGAAGAAGAAGATATATTTGTGAAGGAACTTAAAATCAAATAAAGCTGGCTAATAATAGATATAACAATAAGAAAATGTAAGTATTTTGAACATATAAAAAGAAATTGAGGGTTCGAAAAGTGTATTATGGAAGGAGGTATCCCGATAAAGTGGGAAAGAAGAAGACCACGGAGATGGATTCATGATGTGACAGATGACTTGAGAGTGACGGACATCTGATCTACGAGAGAAAGAGTAACTTCTAAAGACTATTAGGGTGGCAAAATTGTGCTCAGAGCAAACTATTGGTTCATGAAATCGTATCAAAACGTTTGCACATGATGGCAACGCAAATTATGACTCACATGTCAACTCATCCTCGTGTTAGTAAAAGTGGTTTTAGCAAACAATATAAAACGAATCTGTACAACATACGAACATGTATTACTTCGTCAACGGTGAGAACTGAGGATGTCCAAGTGATCCATCAATGGGAAATTTGTTGAAAACTGCACTTGTCTCATGGGTGAGCTCGGACATTTAAGAGAAGGCATCAACGTTACTAGAAGAAACAAATTAGAGACAAAGACATTTTTAAATATGTAGAAACAACAAATACCATAGAGATCATCCATATTTTTTGTGGTTAGTGCACTTGCTTATTAGTTGCGAGGTGCCAGAATCAAATCTGCACTGAGAGTGGGATTTATTTTCCTTCATCAAGGTTGTCATGTCAGCCGAACCGAAGTAGCAATTTGTTTTAACCAAAGAATCACTGAAAGTAAAGGCGAATCAGTCGTGATGTTGACCCATGGTAGACTCTTAGGGGTTTCTTTGGGGGTCTCTGTGGCTGAGTGGTTAAACCCTTTGCCTTGCGAGTCGAAGGTCGTGAGTTCGAATCCAGACCGCGGCCTTCTGTTCACGAGTGCAGTTTTTTCCAGAGACCCATAGGATTGTTACTGGAGCTACGGAGTTCGTGCTTTGTGCAATACTCTTTGCAGGTGGCGTGCCATTTCTGCTGAGAGGGACCGAGCCATATGTAGTAAAACCCGGTGCAATGAAGTCAATCCTTCGGCTTTAAATTCCCTTAGACTGTAGGTCAAAAACAAATACAGGCTTATCAATGTACCCCTTAACATATCACACGGTATGAAAACAGGTTCTATGCTTACTTTACTTGCAACTATCACGAAAACTATGCAGACATATAATAAAATATGAATCAAATCTTATGAGAAAAATGATACAAAATCAACTACAACTTTGAGCTTATAACAGAAGAATGTATGGTATTAGAACATGAGATCAGTGGACAGATGGATAGTCAAATTGAACGAAATGATGCGATAGCATAGGTTGACAACAACAGTAACTAATGTTTCCACGCCGCCACGCTTTCAAATTACTAGCCATGAAGACAGAATCTATCGCATCATGACACCCTAAACAAACATAAGTACATACCAGTGGCGGCTCGTCATTAAGGGCCAGTGGGGCCAGCCCCACCAAAAATAAGGTGTAACATTATTTTATACATTAAAATATATCCTAACAGAAACCATGATTTTTCCGAAAATTTCTGTTTGGCCCCACCAACAGAAATAATCACCAGCCGCCACTGGTACATACTCTTATTTATTTGTAATATTCATTTCTGCGCTCAACTCGAAAGGCAAAAGTTAGGAGAAGTCAAATCTCGAATGTTTGATGTCCCATTCCGAAAAGCTAAAAATGGCTACCTTTTTTTCTGAGTTCTGGGAACAATTTGGAATTGGCTTCGAAGCTAACACTTAAGTGTTTTGGCGAAGGATGGATTGACTATATATGAATGCATCCTTTGAATCTCACAAGTTGTCATAATTTTCATAGAAGAATGTCAACTAAATAAATAAGAATGAGAACGTCAATGTTTGTATCTTGAACAGAGACAGATATTCAACCACTTAAATGAAAAATAAATCAAACATCATTGCTCCTTTCTTGCACAAAGCAGACCGAGTGAACCAAGTAAGTTAGAGAAAAAACGACAATGCTCACTTTTTGTTCAAAGCAGAGTATCAACTCCGTAAATTAGGAAGAGATTGTTAATTGCTAATGTCTTGTACAAATATGGTATTGCAATTGGAAACGTGCTGTTGCATAGAACAATAGTTACTAGAAACCGGAAATGGAACTAATAAATGCGCGGACAAACGTAGAAAATAGGTGAGTACTTTATACGAAGTAATGAATGTCAGAAATTTGAAAAATGCGATGCAAGTAAACTTTCGTTCGTAAGTGCAAATTTCTATAAGAAGTTTTGTTTCTGCTCTTCTACTTGTTGTTATTAATGTAATTGTACTTAAGAAATTAAATGTAAGAATATCGTTAGAGCGAGCGATTGAAAGTTTAGCTTGAAGTATAATATTTACACCTACTAACTTTGGAGCCGATTTGTATTCATGGTCCACATCTGCCTTGTCTTCCATGAATAATGTCTTACAATATTGCTCTCTACCTAAGCTACTGTGACTTTTAATTTGACAAAAATACTTCAGTGTTGGTGGCACGATGTTGTTTATGCGTGTGTGTTTATCGATGTTCAGATCTTGGTGAAATACTATAATGTTTCTCTGTAAATAGTTTCTTGGTATACACTTACATCTGACATAAGGAAATAAGAGAAAGTTTGCTTCACACAGTTAATTTAATGTAACAAAGAAAGACTTCTTTAATGTCTACTAATCTCACTAAGTAAAATAGCTTGTCACATAAAGCAGTACTGAAACGATTTTGTATGAACTGGGTTTTTGCAGGGAGATAAGATGGTGGTATTGATATAAAGAAAAACATAGGATGCGTTACGTAGAAAGAAAAGCAATTTTACAAAATGGTATTGAAAAATTAGTGCTTCAGTTCCGTAGTTGATAGTGAACTCTCTTCTTAGGAGCGTAGTCCGGTTTCAATTCCACAGTTGACGTGACACATTTTTCAGCCAATAATGGATCTCAGGTCGATACTTAACTGGGTACCAGAAAAAGCACTGACAAGTAAAGTCGGATGTCGCAATGTTGACCACATCACCCATCGTGTGCCGACGATCAGTAAAAATTATGGGGGCTAACACCGTATTACCCAATATGTCCCGTGGTATGAAAAAATGGTTCCTTTACTTAAAAAAATAATGTAGAGAGAATGAGAAACATATTTGACGTATAAAGAGGGATGACAATCTGTTGAAAACATAATGTAATGAGAGACTGAAAGCAGGTCTAACGACAGGTGGGCAAGGGCAAGACAATAGTAATAGTGTAATGAGAATATAATTATATGAACATCTCGTTTCAGTTTGTTCTTATTGTACTCTTGCACTGTCGAAGTGAAGTGTAAGGTGTGCAAGTGAACCTCTTCTTCTTCTTCTTTGCGTTCGCTCTTTACGACCAATTTTAATCACTCTTTGTGATATGTTTGCCAAGCCAGAACGTTATATTTTTCGTCCGCTTTCAGCTCAGACGAAGTTTCATCTCTGAAACTGATTTTTGCGTGAAAATCCGTTTTCCAATTTCTTACAATGGCAGCAGCGTGCACATTGTAAATTACTTTACACTGGCAGCCGTGTGCTCAATGTACTCGTAATTAGTATTCCCTCGCCATACAGGCAGATTTTCTCCGACTTCAGAGGTACTCACGTTATCATCCTGAGTAAGACCAGGGGACTCGAACAAATGCCGGACAGTAGGTTCGAACCCGAGCTATGAGGCGTGTCACAGCTAGCAGGCCGAGCCACTATCAACTACTCTAGGCAGTCCCCCAGGTAGGCCCCTAAACGCATAGACTTCTACACGTTTAGGACATGTGCATCCGAGTTCAACCAAACCTCCTTAGTCGCCTCTTACGACATGCGTGACAGGTAACAGTGGCTCTATTCTTTACACCCCAAATTTGGGCCCTGGTAACCACTCGGGTGACACAAGTGGACCTAATTATGCTCTTCATATATATAGAGGTGTTCAGTGACTCTGCTAATCCACCAATCCAGCACTTACATGGTCGACCTCTCCACATGTTTCCATTTATAATGTGAACATATATTTTATTATCACAATACACGACTGTTATAAGAGACATGCAACTGTAAAGTTTAATAGCAGCAACAATGTGATATTGGAAACGATACTTGATCTGTCATTGATAACTCAGAAACACAAGAATACAATCAACCAAAGTCTCAATGACAAAATGAGTTATTTATATATATCAACATTTCAATAAGATAACAAAATCATTTAAATCTTATTTTCACATATACATCTCAGCGATCGTTGACCAACTCCGTAGCATGACGAAAGTGAAAGATGCATTTTGTAGATTGATGAAAATGATTATGAATTTTAGTTCAAGTAGCCTTTATGATTTTTGCGCTGGCAGTGATATTTCAATTTTCTCTCTCTCGAAAGAACTGCCAAAGGATCTTTTACGTGTTCAATTTGAAAATGAGTCCAACAATTTTCCATCTTCCTCTGTTAGGACTAGGAACTCGATCTCATCTACATTGAAGTCTTGGGTCACTGATAATCCAAATCACATGTGACGAGACACGAGTATATTATTACAGTGATGAGAGTACCGTATCTCCACACTACATTGACTCCTGTGTAAGATCATGACAAGAGACGTCATATCGCACTAGACAATCCCGTAAGTGCTACGTCCCTTCCAGCAGCTGCCGTAATGTATGTATGGTTGCTGATTCCTACAGCTCTTTGGTTAAAATCACTTCATATTTTGTCATAAAAAAGTCCAGTCATACTGAATTAATTTATTTTGGTAATATAAAATTAAACAAACACATTTTGGATGAACAGATACATTCTAATAGAGAGAGAATTCTATAAATCGAGCAATAAGTTATAGTTCACTCTTGGAGCTATCTGGATATTTTCCCAGAGATTCCTGATTTCAGTGTAGGTGAGAACAAGTTCCCACACCAAGTCCTGTGATCAAGTTGAGTACGTAAAAGAACCCTCGGCAGTTCAAAATCGAAAAGAACAGATTGGAAAGCCGCTGTCCGGGTTCATTTAAAGATTCATTAGAAAGATTAAAAAACATTCCTACAAAGTTTTTCACCATCCTCTAAATTGCATCAAAGACCCTCGCCGGTGCTACGGAGCTCGTGCTCTGCCGCTGAAATCGGCATGTGTAATAAAAAGGTCGGAGCCCAAATGATTACTCATCGAACCGCAATTATGATGGGCATATCAATCAATCAATCAATATTTCATGTCTAAAGTGAACATGCATTGAATACGTTGTAGATCACTTAAGTGAACATGCATTGAATACTTTGTAGATCACTTAAGTGAACATGCATTGAATACTTTGTAGATCACTTAAGTGAACATTCATTTAATACTTTGTAGATCACTTAAGTGAACATGCATTGAATACTTTGTAGATCACTTAAGTGAACATTCATTGAATACTTTGTAGATCACTTAAGTGAACATTCATTGAATACTTTGTAGATCACTTAAGTGAACATTCATTGAATACTTTGTAGATCACTTAAGTGAACATGCATTGAATACTTTGTAGATCACTTAAGTGAACATGCATTGAATACTTTGTAGATCACTTAAGTGAACATGCATTGAATACTTTGTAGATCACTTAAGTGAACATGCATTGAATACTTTGTAGATCACTTAAGTGAACATTCATTGAATACTTTGTAGATCACTTAAGAAGAAAATAAATGTTACAATGCTACTATTTTTTAACTGTCATCTTTAGTTCTCAAATACATGTCTATTTCGAACCTAATATCTCCGTTTGTCTGTACATGCACTATATATATATATGTACACATATATATGACTGTTTTCAGATATGTCTAGATCAGCGTTTCCCAAAGTGGGCGGTCCGGCCCCCAGTGGGCGCTGAAGCGTTCTAGGAGGGCGATAGTGGGTTCAGAAGAATTTGGTAGGTGTTTAGGCGTTTAGAGGTCTGTGACTGCTTAAAGAAGAAATTAGTAATAAATATTTTAAAATTAAATTATTTACGTGATTTTGCGATTGAATAATCATTAAAATTTGCATTCTTCATTTTAATTCTAATTCATCTTCTGCCCATCTTACACGATCCATTTTTCATCAATTTTCTATTTCATGCATATAATCATTTGAAAATTGGCCATGTATGACAGAAGTATATATCAATTTTCTATGCAAATAGAAAATAGAGCATGTATATATGTGGGAGGGGGGCGTTGGAAAACTGTTATAATGTGGAGGGGGGAGTTACAAAGTTTATGTTGTGCAAAGTGGTCGGTGGGTCGAAAAAGTTTGGGAATATATTGTCTAGATTAGATAGATAGATGGATAAAGAGACAGTGATAGACTTACAGTGATATCTAGCAAGAAACTGATGGTAATAACCTGTCATAGACTCCAATGTTTTATCGCTTTACTATTTCATTCGTGTCTTCTCCGTTTCCTCTCTCACTAAATCAAATTAAAACATAAATGTGGCGATCGTTTGCCGGGCGTGGTTTTATCCTTTTGTGCCCTCGGCATCTTGGAGTCTGCCGTCTTATTGTGTGCCTGGCCCGGTCGCTATTTCATGACCATCCAATCTGCTACTTCTATTTCCTGGTGGACCAATTTAATAACGTCCAATTTCACAATATGATCCTGCCAATAATGATAATTATTTCAAACGAAATCGATAAGAATGAAAAGAGAAAACAGCACTGGACGGAATGGGGTTGGGGGTTATTAACATAGCACGGGACGGAATGGGGTTGGGAGTTACAATGAAAGTAGGAAAAATATCATTTAAAAGAAGAAAAAATGGAGAAAAAATGAGTATTTATGACGTAAAGTTTGACGAAGTACAAATAGGAACCGACTGTGAGCATTAAGTTATTGTCCATATCATTTCAAAAATATTCGGATCAGTCAAGCGGTGTTTTTTGTACTAGTTTGATTCGATTAGATATCACTGTAGGATATCTTCTTTAAACTCTAGTGTAAATCTTTACATTTGAAATTTCGAATTCAATAATAGTGAGTTAATAAGCTGTTTGTTTTATTTTCAATATTATGTTGTATATAATTGTATAAGGTATTTATAGCTATAAAATACAATATAATGATGTATTATGATAATTTGTTACGTGTTTATATCTACTGGAATATCAGTTTCAATGTCTGACAAAATATATTCAAGTTTATATAGAAACGATTGCTTTCTTGTTCCCTTTTAGCAAAACTGTTTGGCTCATCTCTGTGGCCTTTATATGGTTTATGCTGGAGAATAGGGGCACGTTGTGTTGCTAATTTTGATTGTTGCCCGAACAGCTTCACTCTTTTCACCTTTCGACCCAGCTCATCTGAGTTTTGGGCATAACTTAAGTGTATTATTTAATTCGTGAAAAATGAGTAGTTCAAGTGTTATTTTAACCTATTGTTCCCTAATAAAATGCACAGACACGGTATAAACAAATGTTAAATAAATCAGCAGAATAGTTTTGTTTGATTTTTGAAGTGATAATTAGAACAGGTAGATAGACAGTGGCGGCTCGTAGTCATTTTCTTGGTGGGGCCAGACAGACACAAATTTTCGAGAAAAAAATCATGGTTTTGGAGTATTTACTATTTGTCTATTCGGGAAGTTTCCCTCCTTTCGATTATTGGTGGGACCAGGCCCCACTGGCCCTTAATGACGAGCCGCTCCTGTAGATATATATATATATATATGCTGCTGTTACTTTTGTCCATTTCAATATGTTCTGTACATATGAATTTCAATTATTCTTACAGATATTTCTAAGCATTATTTAATTGTTACAATGTAAATGTAATTTCTACTGTTTCAATCTATGCTGCCTAACTGTATTGCTGCTTTTGGTTAAATGTCAGAATTGTAGTTTTAAATAACAGAAATTTTTGCTACGTCTTTCCTGGTTTTTTTGTATCTACCATTTGCTACATGTGTGTGTTAAACATGGTGTCATTGTTTTCAAGGATAATGTTTGTCGAGTTTCCTACGGAGAGATATTAAGGAAACGTATATCTAGAATTCTTAACCCTTATCTTGATATTATCATTTATTAATCTGTCTTTTTTAACTGTAGATATGTGCGAGAAATTGATGGTCGACTATTTTAACCGCAGTCTATTGTATACTGTCTTGCCCACAACCTGACCATTTTGTTCGCAATTGAATCCTATTTCCTGGGCTTTTTCACATTAATTTTTGGTTTTGGTGTTGCTGATGCGGGTAGCTTCTTGTCTGTATTTTACTGCATACGTTTTGCATTTGACAAAATAAAACTAGAATATTCGATCAATTTGACCAACTTTTAGTATGTTCACTGGCAATCAGTATTAATATTAGATTTCTAAATATTTGCTTCCCCACTGTTATAGTTCTGGTCACTGAGCTTTGATGATCGGCTTGAAACTTTACAGTCAACATATCTGGTTAGTCCATGCCAGTTCTGTACATAACCACAGTGTATATTCCAATCCTGGATATACATATCTCTCTCACGATAGCCGCCTAGACTGATCAACCAAATTTTATCACGAATTTTGCTGTTGCTTTTAGGGACCCTCGCGAAGCTCTGTGTTATCGGGCCAGGTTTCTTTTCTCAGGGCTGCTAACAGTTAGTATTCTTGAAGTATGTGCTCTGCCGTCATGCCCGCCTTTTCACCGTGGCACACCTGGATATCTGGTGTAAAGTATGCTAGATTTAAACAGAAATAGCTGAGTCTAAATGACAATTTTGATTTTTTTTAAATTAGTAAAAAGCATCAAGATTTATTAGTTAGTCTAGTGGAATCTATCGACTGTACTTGGAGTATTGAAGACCTATTTGTTCACTGATCTGCAGCGAGCTCTTTAGTTCATCGATTTTCTATCAGAAGTGGAATTATGGGTAAATAAATGTCTTTGGTATAATAGGAGCATATCTCCATACCAAATATCGTGATAATAAACTTCTTCTTTTCCCGCTTCTTCGTTCTGTTTGCTAAACTAGTGATCGTTATATCAGTACCCTTCATACGACTATCAAAACTGGTGTCCTTCGCTGTATCGATTTTGAATTGGTTTCTCATTTCTGTATACGTGAAACATGATTGCAAGAAGTGAGCAGTTTTATGCAGTGCTTGATCGCAGGGTCAGACCCACGTCTAGCAGATTTTGAGCTTTCTATACATATGACTTTGTAATCTGTTGTAACTGTTCGTAGTCCCAGTGTTGAGGTAGGTTGTTCTCTTCGGCTATAGTTTGTTCGATCATCTGAGTTATTGTTGGGTGACATCCCCTTCACTATCTTATAATAGCTGCTTTTATCGATAAAGGTGGAGACTGCAGTAAACCTTAGTAAAGTAGCGAAACACGCAAGAACAAAGTATTTTAGCTTCTTTGATGTACATGTTGGATTCTTCTCACGAGTGAAAGGAAATTACAGATGTTTCTGCAAGCAGCCATTTGTCTGTTTAAATGTAAAGCCAACTATGTTAGAGTAAATGAATGTCTGATTGCCGCTTTCTTGTAAAGATGATGGCAGCTTATGGTAAACTGAATCCAACATCAAATTTAGAGTATTCGATCTTAAAGTTAAAACTGAACTGTTTAGCAGAGTGAATAGAAGGAATCCTGCTGAGCACATAATCAAGAAGCCTGTCGTATTGAACCACGATATGCAATTTTATTTTCCGCTTGGACCAAAATATACCGGCCTTGCAATTCCCTTCGATGTGACAGATGCGTGGAGAGGAGGTGAGGGGGAACTGTTTCATGGACAACATAGATTCAACTTATTGGGATTCCAAAATAGCACTATGGAGGGGCCACTCCAGCTTTGCATTCACAGAGTCGACACAATAGGGGAAGCAACATTTACCGGTCTGATAATCTGTTAATATTGAAGTAAGAGTTGGCACCAGGGGTTGGTCTTAACCTTGGAAGAAATTTGCTGATCCTACTGGAAAACTACCACCCATCTCAAGTTGGGAAGCACCGAGTAAATATTGTTCTGTCCTGTCACAATTCATCTGCCTCACCGGATGTACGACGCTTATATGTAATGTAGATATATTATGCAATGTAAGCGTGATTTGAAGGTGCACAACATGAAAACAAAAAAGAATAGAAGGAGCTCGCCAGAAACATGTCCAGCTGGAGACAAGTTCTGACCACGGGTCAGAGAAATGGCGAAGTCATGCTCAAACGGTTTGCTGACATTCAACATGCTAGAAGAAGGGAACAATTAAATCTATTATTTGGTTTGCATCAATTGTGTCTTGAAACAACTATAATGCTGTCACTAACTATTAATTTCATCAATACTCAATTGGTTGTGGTTTATTTTACAGATCAAGTTAGATTACCAGTTCTTGTTTCAACATTATTACGACATTTGTTTGTTTGATAATTTGTTATCATTTTCAGGAAGCCTTTGATGTTCTTTGATTATATCATTTTAACAATGACAACGTGAGTACTGAAATTATCATTGTTGACAATGGAGTCTTCTGTTCGTAACCGATATCTCCTGCCTGCTTCAGTAGCTCCACTCACTTCTGCACTTCTCTCAGATCATGTTTCCGACAGACTCAAGATGTTTTGTGCTCCTCCAAAATTGTACAGTCATAACTGGAACTCCGTCGCTTTTCATGGAATGATAGAAAATATAAGAAACGATTCAATTAGTGTTAAAACTACAAATGAATTGCCTGTTTCAGATGTATACTGCTACTATAAGAGACCTTCAGAGCTTGAAAATAATTTATATGTTAATGGGGAGTTCATTAATGCATATAACTGGAATATTGACAGACTCGCTTTGGGTAATGAAGAATCAGAGATATGGAAAATAAAGAACTTACAAAGAAATGTTGCATCTGATCACCAGTCAGACATTTTATGTTTACCACCATTTTGGGATTATGATTCAGTCACAAATCGTTTTATACAAAAACTGAAAAGACCTACAAGTATTTTGAACATGCCGTTACTGACATGCAGAAGTTTAGGTACTGTTGAAAACGAATACGAACGTTGTAATAAGATTGAGCCAAGAGAAAGATTGCCGTCTGTTACAAGAAAAAGTTACTTGTCAACAACAGGAGAGACACTGCATCCAGAAAAATTGGGGAAGACAGACGACTGGAATTGCAATGACAGTAATCATGGGTCAACTGACGGTTTGTATATAAATGTTGACTATTTTATGATCCCAATTGTTAAATCAACATCAGCTTTTAAAAGTTTCATTAACATGTGGAATTCTATGTTATATAGTTGTGCAAGTAAATTACGAATTTTCAATGCCATTGTTGTATCATTTCTAACATATACCAAAAAGCTTTTAAAATAAGTAGACATAATGATAGTAAGTTAAATGCATTTAAAAGTAGGAGTGTGCGAAAAGTAATGAATTTGAAATGAGACGAATTCAGGAAAGGGATAAAATCTGAGAAATGTTTGGCCAACCACTAGTAACAGTGTTATAAGAAAGAAAAGATAACGAAATGTTGAGCATATACTCAGAAAAACATGGGCAAAAATCACAAAGCAGGAATTGAAGCTGAATGCAAAAGTTCAAGAAAGAAAGGACACCTTAAGAAAACCCTGAAATGAACTTGACTGAGTGAGGCCAGAAATATCGGTCACAATTCCATAAAAGAAACTCAACGAGTTGCCCAGGATAGAGCGACATTGAGAAGTTGCTTGCAGACACTATGTGACATATAACGGTACGAGAGGAATCAATCAATCAAATGCCATGCCTGCCAACGTAGACAATCATGTCTCTCCACAACTCTCTTTGCTTGGTGCATGTAATCAGTTCTGGTGTCGATCTTTTGTCGAACCATGATGTCAGGCCCTGCAACATCTTCTCCCTCTGTCTTCACGATCACACCTTCAATGAATTTTACCTGAGAGGAATATGAAATGAAAATCGTGGCATATCCTGTACAGGACGTAGCCATCAACCACTGTAAACGATTTGTTGATTTTCTAGGCACCACTTATGCGTTCAGTAGGAGAGGAATATAGTAGTAATAATAATAAGAATTTATTTCATGAAATCAATGACGTGCGTCTGTGTTGGTAAACACACATTAGCTATGTGTGTGTGGGGGTGTTTTGTCTCATTTGAAACCAAGAGAGTGACTATTAAAATGGCAGCAAGCAATACAGATATACACATGGAAGGGACAAAATAAATGTATCAGCCGTGACATCTTATGCATGGAGACGGAACATACAGATGAATTGACAAAACCATCGGTTAGCGACATAACATTGTATCCTTATATGCTGTGAACTGGTAACAACAGGAACACTAGAATAATGAGAAAATTTATAAGCTATTATTAACTGTGAGCATAAGAATATAGGAAACTCGAAGCCGCATTATCGACACGTTAAAGAAGTAGAACTAGAATTGAAAGCGACAGAAAAAAAGAGCATCATTTGAAACACTCAAGACAAAAAACTTACAGAGTTAAATGACCAACAGAACAGCAGATTAAGGAACACATAAGTCAGAACAACAGAACAGCAGATTAAAGGAACACATAAGCACAACCAACAGAACATCAGATTAAGGAACATATAAGCAAGAACAATAAAACATCAGATTAAAAGAACAAATAAGCACGAGCAATAGAACAGAAGATTAAGGAACACATAAGTAAGAACAACAGAATATCAGATTAAAGAACACATAAGCACGAACAACAGAACAGCAAATTAAAGGCACATATAAGACATGAAAAATGAAAATCGTGGCATATCCTAAAGGACGTAGCCATCAACCACAGTAAACGAGTCGTTGATTTTCTAGGCACCATTTATACGTTCAATAGTTTGCCATTGCTTTCTGAACGGTGAAGTCTATTTGTACCTTTGATAAAAATTCCACGGAAACGAATTTGCTTCCAAACTTGCCCACCGTGGGGTTTGAACCAGGTACGCTATGGTTCGTGATCGAGCTCACTACCGCTTGAGCTCTAGACGCTCCCACATAAGACATACGAGTGTATATTAAATAAGACAACAAAAAATACTATAACGTGTGATGCAACTGTAACTATGAATACAGTGCTTTTAGTTGACTTCAACGACTATCTTTAGTTAATTATTTTTCTAAACAAAGATTATATAATAATATTTACAACGAATAATATATCAATTATAGGTGTCACAGAATGTGATAATGGAAGTCAAGACGCAATAAAGGCCAGGGGCTCACGTAATATCTACGGTAACGAGCAGGTGGTATTGAAGAGAAGTGAAAACAAGAAAAAACGACGACACAGGTGATATAAAAGTTATTGTTGTCTTTTTATTTAGTCAGTGTGTACGATATGACAGCAGTCATGTTTGTATTCACATTGAGATAATGTAAATGGTGAAACTGTGAACAAATGGAAACCATTTTGCTACAAATTATTACAACTAAACATTTGCTTAACGACAAATAGCAGGACAAAATGCAGCAGAAAGTATACTTTCATAGAATATAATTTTATTCTCATTTTACTTCCCATAAATATCAGTTTGCTAGGACTTAGGAGACGTGTCAGTTTCCCTTTCTCGTTAATTTTCCTTCCCATAACATATCATCATCATCATTGACCTCTTTGTCTCAGGAGACAATAGGTGTTGCGTCACGTAGTATGTTCTGTGCTGAATCACAACGTTTCATATGGCTGTAATGGCCTATTCTGGAGTGGCAATCCTTGCCACAGTTGCTGCAGGTAAAACTGGAGACTAGAGCCGATGCATGGGATGTTCTCTCTGCTCTGTGCTCTCTTTTGCCTCCACATGTGATGTTGTTTTTCTTCTTTTCTTTTGAGCCGCCCCTCACTGCCGCTCACCATGCTTGCCTGTCTTTGGCCAGCCGCTCCCAGTGCTTTTTGTCTATGCCGCATGAAGTTAGATCACGCTTGCAGGTGTCAATGAAGCGTGATAATGAGCGCCCATGCTGTCTAGCACCAGATGCGAGTTAACCATATAGAATGTTCTTTGGGATTCTATCATCATAAAACACATAGACCATATTATAACCAAATCCAGAAAATGTCTGTCAGCAATACAAGGTATGGTGGCTGCGATATTTGAACACTGGCTACTTATGATATAGTATCAGGGGCTAGTGTTGTCTACAGTTGCACATGTTCTGGCTAATCTGACAATCAACACCACACAAACAAATAGATTGATAAGAAAATAAAATGGAGAAATGTGAATTATACTCGAGTGTCCAAGGATATATTCTGTCAAACTATGAGATATCTCCAGAACCATAGATAGCAGAGTTAAATTATCCAGCGTAAGTAAGTCTACCTCAAAGTGAAGGTTGATATTCTACCCTTACTCCATGATCTGTTGACTGTATCCAAAGAAAACAGACTGAAAAGATGTAAGTCATGAATGAACAGTACTGAACATGTCATACAGCAGGTAAACAGTTCTACAAACACCAATCTTGGGATGGAGTGGGTAACAATACCTACATATGCATAGTCTTCACTTTCGGTCCATATTACATTTGATAGAAGTTGGAGAGAACAAATTTCTGCTTTGATTGATTCTGAGGTTTAAGCACAATTATATGAAAATACCACAGGTGTATATGCATCTATGTACACAAATTTATGAAAATACCACAGGTGTATATGCATCTATTACACAAATGGTTCAGTGATTCGGGACAAGCAAAGTGCGTGGATCTTCATAAAGCGCGAGAGACAAAATTATCAACGTAGCAATGGGTGATTTTCTTGTATAGCTTCTCGTAGCCTCACAATGAAAACAATAGCAGTGACAAAAGCGTGTTGCTGGTTTGGCACATATGAATAACACATGTCTGCAGTCTAAGAACATCAATGAGCATGTTCCAGAAAATACAATTCAGCTAAATACAACATGAATAACTAGACACACTGAACGCATCACACATGTTCCATAGAGCATTTATTTTTGTAGCAGGACACGCGGGATTGAATGTCAATCAATGAGCGAGCAGATCGGCTGACGGACACAGCAGGGACTGTGAAGAAGGACGACTTACGCCTCAATAATGGCATGAGGCAATAATATGAGCAAATGACTTATGACCGTTAACAATTTCTACCAAATGAACTAAGCCTTTTTTATCTTCAATACCACCACTATATGTGCTTTTGATGCAAGGCCTGCTATTTCGTTGTTGCAAACTCCAATATGTCTGAGACAGCAGAATCATGTAAGCCTCTGATGTTGGAAACGTAGATAGATGACCTCCACTCATATCGCGCAGCGTGCCGTTATGGATCTTCAGAAACATGGACTGAGAGTTGAACAAAACAATCTTCCCAGTGGAAGAAGTCTCAGGGCCGGTGAAAAACAGCAGTAGCTACTTTAAACTTCATTCTACTGTTGAAAGTAATTGTCCGTTTGGTCCATCTTCACAATCAGAGTATCTTTAGAGCAGTAGAGAATTATACGCATGACTGCATTTCTATTAACATGTAACAAGTACATTATTGTGATTATGCAGTCACCACGGACATAACCAATCGATTATAAAGAAGGACATATAGTCACTGCATCTGGTGTGCAGCTATAATAGTTTTAAGCGATGCAAGATCTGGTCTGACGCAATGTGTCATATATGCAACTTGATATTCGTTAAATAGACTGCAATCAGAAAGGTATATTCATGATATCACGATGGGTGATGTCATGTCATTAAAGGTGACTGTGACCAGTGTTTTAATTTAATAATTTATCAAACACGATGCACGACATTTACCATGTTATTCACGTCTTAACATTCAACGTGCTATTATGTGCACTATTTATTTCTTGAATTCTCATTTCTCACGAATCCTTTTGTCTCGTCATTATTTTTTCACTTTTCCTGGATTCCTTTCTTTATCTTTACTTCTTCCTTTTGCTGTGTGTACCATTGTTTCATCAAAACTTCTTAACTTTTCCTAAGCAACATTTTCTAATCATTATTTCCTTACTTTTAACTGTTTCGATTTTCTCCTTAAATCTCTTCCCATAATATGAATCCCATACTCTCATCTCAGCTTCTTCATTTGTCATATTCATTTTCATCCATGTCATCTAATCAATTATTGATATCTACACCAGGACTATATTCAGTTGCCAACAGTTAGAAGACCTAGAGACTGCTTTCAAGGAGGCACATTATCCTGACGTATATGCACGTGAACTTTTGTCTGCTAAAACTAACCTACCTGAGGACAGGATTCAGGTGAGAACACATAGAAATAAGAGATGTGAATGTCATAGGTGAGATAAATTTCCATATGGAGTTTAGAATAGAGAGATATAGACAGAGGCGTGGTCATTCAATCAAAAACACATATACATGGTCGTGATCTCCATTTCAATTTTCAGAAGTATATGTTCTATAGAAAAATGGAAAACTACAAAAATGAAAAATCTGGTTAAAGTGGAAAAATAAAATGCATTTTAAAATGCAAAAAAAAAGGCACTAAATCAGTCTTTGAACATTTTGAAATATATAACAAAGTGTTGTAAGGCTTAAATATCATTGTCAACTAGAAGTAGAATCAGTATATTTGGAAATACGGTGTTAGGTCCATATTTTAATTTATCGTCGTCACACGATGGGTTATGTGATCAACATCACGCCTGACGCCTTTACTTCCAAGTGCTTATCCTTGTACCCAATTGAGACTAGATCGGCCTAAGATCCGTTACGGTCAGAAAAATATACCATGTCCACTGTGGAATTGAACCTAGACCACGTGACTAAGAAGCAAGTTTACTAACAACTACGCTACTACGGTTCCCTTGTTTCCATTATGCACCCATTATTAATTTTTCTTCAATAAATTGCTGGTCTTCAGTACATTTTTTAGTAGATCTGATTGTTATGATTTAAGCAAATAGATTTATCATTCATAAACTCGGAATTGAAGATAATTGACTCACATGAAATATAAACATTAAAGAAAGTTACATATTTTGAATTTGTAAAGAGTCATTCAAGTTTGGAAATATTTATTTTAAAGGAAAGTAGTGTGGGAAGGTCAATAAGAGAAAGACCAAAGTGAAGATAGTTGCAGGTTGTGGCAAGTTACTAGAACATGACAGCAATAAAGACAAGAAGTCTCGCCTGGGCAGGACATTCAAATGAACTGTTACTGTGGCAAATATCTATACAGAACAACCTACGGGATGATGATGAACTCAACCAGTCAGTGACTATTGAGAGCACTATAAACGTGAGCAAATCTAGAAGGTGAAGCTAATCTTTATATTTTGATAGAGAGATGAGCGAATTGTTATATATAGCCAATACACCTACTCGAATTGCAAAACATTTTTGTGGGTATAATCTTCAACTCTACACAAAATGCAATGAATGAGCCAACGCTTTCAACAATTTTGCTGAAGAACTTGCTTTCCACCTCTAACCTGTTTTACCTCTTCAGCTTTATTAACATCATCATTATCATTACATCCCGTACTTCAACCAACGCTCCCATTTCTGTAATTTTACTAACAAAGCATAGCTAGTTAACTGAAGTGGTCTTACTAAGAGCAAAGAGATCTTTGTGTAACAAAGTCCACAGACTAGCAGTAGCTAAATGCTATTGTCAAACTCCTACGCACTATCTTTGTTGCTGCTACTTCCCGTCTGCAGTCATTCTTATTGCCCACTTGTTTGCACTTGACCTCTGTGAAAGACACACTGGACAGAGGACGCTAACCCAAAGACCATCTGTAGCATTCTTATTGAATCAAATCATTGCTTGCTGGTCTCTCAACTTTGCCGCCTGGCCAACTTTTTGAATATTGGCCGTTGTTTGGTCAATTGTTTGCTTATAGTCAGAAAATAAAACACAAATATAAAATCGGAATGGCATCAATATAACTACTGCCCACAAGAATACATGGCGCAGTAGATAGAAAATATAACAACAAGGAAGTATGACTTTTCTAAGACAAGTACAATAACAGACCCAAGGGGCTTATAAAGAATAACTTAATCAAGAACGGAAAATTTACGAAAATAGAACAAATGTAGTTAATCAAAATATAGATCGAAAATCTCAATGATGTTGCTCGGTTAAGAAGAAAAAACAGTACATTTGTTTAAATTTTAACTTTGCTTGATTTCATATAAATAAAAATTGTTCAAACTGTATGTAAAAATTACAATAAATAAGTAATGTACTAATATTAATTTGTTGTCAATATTAACAAAACTATATCGTCCGTTTTATTTGCAACAATAAGCCTTTTAAGGAAAGTTTGCCCGAAAGGATTAGAACTTGGTTCCCACTCAGGAGACCCATGTTCAGTTCACGGTAAGGCCACATATTGTTTTCTGTTGTGGGCATAAATGAAAAACCTAACCTAACCTTTGCTGCGACTTCGCTAGCTATGCGACCATTACATTCATCAGGCTCTCGTCCAACCTGTCTACATCGCTATAAAATGCGTTACTACAGTCAGTAACGACGTTTAATGACAACAGTTATTGTTTTTTCTTGTAATAGACCTTAATAACATGACATAAATAGAGTTAATGAAAAGACTTATAGACGTTAATACTTGACATCTTGTTTAATAGAACGTAGATGAATGAAATACATAGACCAATACGTGAATAAATTGATTTTCTTTAATAGACTGTAATGAAATACATAGACCACTTAATAGACTGTAATGAAATACATAGACCACTTAATAGACGTGTAATGAAATACATAGACACTTAATAGCGTAATGAAATGCATAGACATTTTCTTGTTAATAGCCCGTGTAATGAAATTACTTAAAAAACGCACTTAATAGACAATGTAATGACACAAAAACCTATGATCGACCACTTAATAGACGTGTAATGAAGTACATAGACCACTTAATAGACGTGTAATGAAATACAAAAAGACACATTTGAACAGCAACTGTTATCAATCACTACTGAATGACAAGGTTCATCTCGAATAGATGATTAGTCTTTATAAAAGAGAGCTACCAGTGCACGAGCACATGTTGAGAGATCATTTAATAAGCTGAAGTGTGCAGCTATTAAGTTGAAGTATCATTGAGAATTGGTGGGAAATCTTGACTGCTGTGATGAAGTGTCAACCATTTGTATTGTCATTGGTGGCAGAAGTCTGGTTACTTTAAGGGGGGTTCATCTCTTAGTAACTGTCATCGTGAAATATATTGGAGAGTTATCCTCTCTTGTTAAGTGGATCTGGCCTTGAGCTTGGTAGTTGACAAGGGAAGCAGACATAACGTCACAGTGCATTATGTCCAGACGAATGTTGGGATCATGCTTCAACACCATCAGCAGTTGAAGATGTTAATTAATAGTAGTCGATATCAGTGTCTAGTTTTATATTTTCTCTATACTTAATTGTTGATGTAACCCAGCATTGTTTTGAATGTATCAGTATGTGAAATTATCTAAAGTGAATTTCATCATAATTTTAGATGTTGCTAACACACTACTCTTGTGTATTTATTTCCATTCGATGTAATCTCTACGTTTCTTCCCTTGTCTTTGTTTGCTCTTGTATACCCACTTATAAAAAAATTGACCTGATTTAAACCAAATACATGTCATTATTTTATGCTAGATTGACATCGAAGTTACGATAATTTTGCTGCTTGCCTACATTGCACATCCGGTTTCGTTATGTGACGTGTTTAGATTAGCTCAACCTCATAAGAAGAGTCTTTACATTGTATATAGTGCAGTACTGTATTTGAGTTCACTCAACTCAACATGTGACAGTCTAAACAATATATAAACTGCAGCATTTGGTTATTGTTTCGCCCGTGTGGTGCCGGGCCCCTAAGGAAGCAAAGACTAGTCCCACTGCGACCTACACGGCATATCGTAAGAGGGGACTGAGGTAGGGACTTAAGGAAAGTACCCTAGTAAATAAAAAGCATCGCAGAAATCGGATGTGCTGGTCTACTTATAGGCGCATAACTTGCACAACTTACAATCGCTCTTAGGCTTGGAACACACACAAATCAGACAAGGTGGTTAAGAAGTGGTCGATATGAAGAGTTCGAAGGAAAATAAGAAAGAAGATTCTAGTTTGTCTTCCCTAGCCTTTGACAGGTTTCACACACTCTAGGTTAGAGAATTAGTTATTCCTTTTTGTATCAACAAATCAGATCTTTTTCTGCAGACTTCTATTGTTTCATATATTTAGTACTTTCACTCAAGAAGTTCAACACATTGTGGCATATTTCTCTGTAAGTGTTTTCCTAATAAGTTATCACCATCACAATATATGTATAGTTTCTGACATTAGTCGCTCACATGGCAAATCTGAGTTTTTGTTTGTGTCTATAAACTTTCTCTTAATTAAGCGAGGTTCACAATCAAATTTCAAATTTTTCAATTCGCATGTAATCGGAACGTGTAACCCACAGTTCAATTCTGTTCAAGAATCCGTTAGTAGTGTGGCTACTTTAATCAAATATAATCTTTTATTACTGTAAACGCATGATATCAGGTTGTCGCTTCAGTGACTGATTTCATAGTAGTCTAATCCTGGGTTTCAACGCAGTCTAATGTGAATTATGATGATTTCATAGTAGTCTAATCCTGGGTTTCAACGCAGTCTAATGTGAATTATGATGATTTCATAGTAGTCTAACCCTGGGTTTCAACGCAGTCTAATGTGAATTATGATGATTTCATGGTCATTATAAATTTTTCATCTAATGATGTTTATCAAGCAATTCGTGCCTTCTACAAATCTAGAATCTCTAAAGACAAGTTATGAACTATTCAGTTCGAGACAACGTCGCATGCTTACTCACTAACGACCTGGAGTTCGTTACTTTATTAAGACGAGCGTCATTCATTTCCTTCACTGCTAAGTTTTCAATTATTGTGCTTTTCTTATCACCTTTGTCCCTCGCAATTCAGGCAAGCATTATACCGACTTCATAAGTACTTGTAATTTAGATTCCCCAAAGTAAAGGATCAGGAAATCCGAAGTCCAACAACGCACCCTGTGTACACCAAGAATTTTTGGCACAAGCTGTGCTCGAACCCAGGAATTCCCACATTATGTTTGTCACTAGCGCATCGTGCTATCATCACTGTTATCGCCGACCCTGTAGCTAACTTAATTGCGGTTAATATAATCAATATATTGTGGGTTTTTTTTTGGTAGACTTTTGGTTGCCTGTTCGGTTACACCTCCTTTCCCTTCCCAGCATTTGTCCATCTATCTAAATATTTCAATAATATAGTCACCAAATGCGGTATGCTATTCTCTATGGACATGTAATTTATAACGAGTTTTCCTGATTATAAAGACTATGAGACAGAGCGTTCAATGGATATCTTGATTATGTCCAATAATGAATTAATCGGTTCAGCAGAACAATGGAAACAAACAAATATGAAGCGACACAAGAAATACATGAAATAATTCTCCAACAAAACTAATGAAATCATGTCAGGATCTGTTCTAGACGGCTAGATAATGGAATGTCAAACTATGATTAGTTATCTATATAATTGATTAACTGGAAGCTAACAGAATAATAATAAAAGTAACAATGAAATACGTCGGGATTTAATGTAATTACAGCCTATAGAGAAGGAAATAAATATCAGCAACAGCAGTTAAAATTATTAATCATAAAAATATATCAGCAAATCTCATCAGAGTTAATTTTATATTACATTAATTAGGAGTTATTTATATAGATATAATCTTTATCAGCATTTCGAGCGTGTGTGGTTCATTGCTTCAGATATGATCTGTCTACATTCGTTTCTATTTCCTGCCTTCTCTTTTAAATTGTCGATTCCTATTACTTCTAGGCCTGCTTCAATGTTATCTCTGAATCGTTGTCTTGGTCGGTCTTGTGGTCTTTTTTCCTTCATTTTGTTTGTTGTATATACTAATGTATGGTAGTAACAAATGCACGTCATTTTCTCTCTTTTTTGTCGTTCCCTGTATTGTGTTTCAACTGGGATTCATGTCTTTCAGTTCTTTTATACTGTTCTCTTCTTTGTCGTTTTGAGTCTTCCACGTTTTGGTTTACCCTCTGGTGTCAAACTCCATAAAAAGAGATCAGGTACTAGAGCTAAGGAAGACCAAGAAAAGATAGATAGACAATATGAAGACCACACTACAAACAGTTTTCGTGTCAGAGTTAGTTTCTATCAGTATCCCATTTTCGATCAATCTTCAGCTTCTCTTTTGGTTGATGGTGCTCAAATTATCTTATTGGCACTGCGGAAGCAGTTTTAGGTCAAAGATAGTTTCTGGTCATGAGGCGCGTTACATCTTTCGCAGACAAGTTATATGGAACGTGGAAAGTTTCAATATATCTTGTTATGTCTTTCTCCAACATTCTCATTCGTTAAGTTGATAACATACAACTTCTGTTATAATATTAATGTTAGTTATGATAAAGTATTGGGCTGATTTCCAGACAGCCTGAAGGCTCATGAATAAACTTCGCGCTTACGCAGGCTGCGCTTAATATCAAATCCAGCTGATTCTTCGTGTCTGTTAACACTTTCAAGATATTTGAAAGGAATTGTTTTTGGAAGAATTTTATCTTCTAGTTTCACTGATGCTGGGGTTACCTTGTTCAGAGTCATTACTTGTGTTTTCATCTAAATGATTTTCATCCCAACTCTCTGACTATATTGGCTAAGATCTCGCAATTGTCTTTTCCTGCATGTCTCTATATGTGTGTGAGATAGAAGTGCGATGTCATTAGCGAAATATAATTCTAACACGGGGTGGATATATATATATATATATATTTATTTAAAGAGAGTATTTGAGTATGAGAACAAGGTAGAGATCAAGGATAATTCTCAGAATAACATTTGGTATAAGTTCTAATCAGGGAAGCAGTTTACCTATATTATCTTTTTGATTATATACATCTTTTAATAAATATCACTTTAAATCGCAACCATCTAACACCAGTTCAAAAATTCTGCTATCTTGGGTCCATGGTCACTGCCAGCCTTTCTCTTGATGAAGAAATCAACGCTCGTGTAGGAAGTACGGCTACTACATTCGGCAAACTATCAAAGCAAGCGTGGGATAACACAAAACTGACATTGCAGACGAAGATTCAAATATATCGAGCCTGTGTAATTAGTTATTACTATGGGCTCAAAAACATGGACAGTCTACTCAAGACACGAGAGGAGACTTAACATCTTTCTCCTTCGATGTCTCCGCAAGATTATGAACATCAGGTGGTACGACAAGACAACCAACTCTGAAGTACTGCAACGTGCAAACCTGCCTTCCATCATGGGCATGCTCAGCAGTAGACGACTAAGATCTTTGGGGTATGTGAGAAGAATGGAAAGTTGTCGCATACCAAAACAAATGTTGTTCTGTGAACTTTCGGAGGAAGAGGCACCAGGGCAGACCACTGCTCAGATATAAAGATGTCTGCAAAGCCTCAATGACAAATTTTTCTATAGGTCCAGCACATGGGAAAAACTAGCTGATGACAGAGTTGTGTGGAAAGCCAAATTGTGAAAGGGCACATAGTCTTTTGAGAAGAGACTTATGTATGAGCTGAACGACAAGAGAGAAAAGCGAAAGCTCAGAAGTTGTCACAGTAAAATATTTGCCAATTGACCATCTGTAAGACGAAAAAGGCCATATATATACATATAATTGTAAAGATCAGGTGGCCTAGTTGCTTGAGCAGTTATATGCTTGTTATTATGGCATGGTTCTCTTTCTTTCCGAGGTTAAATAAAAAATATTCGACAATCAGTCCACATCGACCCTTTTACTCGAAATTAAAACATGCGAGAGCACTATTACTAGCTCGCAGTTTGAAACATAAGTGATATAGACGCATATAGAGATATGAATGTCGACAAACATAAGTGATATAGACACATATAGAGATATGAATGTCGACAAACATACGTAATATAGACACATATAGAGATATGAATGTCGATTAAACATAAGGGATATAGACGCATATAGAGATATGAATGTCGATTAAACATAAGGGATATAGACGCATATAGAGATATGAAAGGAGAAAAATGTTATCAAAAGATAGAAATGAAAGAGCTTTGTGAATACCATATTCCTTCATCCAACTCTTCTAATTAACTAGAGATCTTATAAGTTTCACAAATTCTTCTGCAGATGCATTGTTTTGACAATGTCAACAGAAAAAGCTGTCAAAACGGAAACTAGATGAATGCATAACAAAAAACCAACAACTATAGTTAATTGTATTCTGTGTTTTCTTTCATAGAAACACTGTCAATTTCTCTCCCTCTCTCTCTCTTTCTCTCTCTCTCTCTCTCTCATAGACACACGCACATAAACTCTCTCACATAGACACACACACACAGCACACGCAAACTCTCTCACAACACACACAGACACACGCCCATAAACTCTCTCGCTTTCTCATAGACGCACGCACACAGACACACGCACATAAACTCTCTCATAGACACACGCACACAGACACACGCACATACATCTCTCGCCTCTCATAGACACACGCACACAGACACACGCACATAAACTCTCTCGCTCTCTCATAGACACACGAACACAGACACACGCACATAAACTCTCTCGCTCTCTCATAGGCACACGCACACAGACACACGCACATAAACTCTCTCGCTCTCTCATAGACACACGAACACAGACACACCAATCTTCGCTCTCTCAGGACACGCACAACACACGTCAAACTCTCTGCTCTCTAGACACACACAGACACACACATAAACTCATAGAACACGCACACAGACACACGCACATAAATTCTCTCGCTCTCTCATAGACACACGAACACAGACACACGCACATAAAATCTCTCGCTCTCTCATAGACACAGATTTACAAATGTGTTACATTGAAACGAAGAAAACATTTGTGACTAAATGGTTTAGATTGGAGATTTGAATAGACTTGAGAATCGGTTATTACAAATGTGAAGACACGAACAATGACTTCGATAACAAAAAAATAACAGTAAGATGTGCAGGTTGTAGAAATTACTTTATTCCCACGAGCAGTAAATTTAATTTCGCACGTGTGTTGCCGGGCTCTCTTGTGGAGCAAAGAATAGTAACACTGCGATCTACAAGACCGTAAGAGGCGACTGAGGTAGGGGCCTAGGGAAGCTACCTAGTAAATAAAAGCGTCGGAAAAATTGGATGTGATGACCTACTTGTATTCGCATAACTGGCACAATGTACAATTGCTCTTAGGCTCGGATCACATACAAATCACAAAGTGTTGTTAACAAGTGATCAATATTGAGCGTTCGATAAAGAAGTAGTACATTTAATACTAACAGTCTCTGTAAAAAACAATAATACTAACAGTCTCTGTAAAAAACAATAATACTAACAGTCTCTGTAAAAAACAATAATACTAACAGTCTCTGCAAAAAACAATAATACTAACAGTCTCTGTAAAAAACAATGATACTAACAGTCTCTGTAAAAAACAATAATACTAACAGTCTCTGTAAAAAACAATGATACTAACAGTCTCTGTAAAAAACAACAATACTAACAGTCTCTGAAAAAAAATGATAACGTCTCTGTAAAAACAATATACTAAGTCTCTAGCTCAAAAACAATATACTAAAGTCTGTTAACAAGTATCAATATCTAGAGTTCTGAAAAAACAATAATACTAACAGTCTCTGTAAAAACAATAATACTAACAGTCTCTGTAAAAACAAATATACTAGCAGTCTCTGCAAAAAACAATGATACTACAGTCTCTGCAAAAACAATGATACTAGCAGTCTCTGTAAAAAACAATGATACTATAGTCTCTGCAAAAACAATGATACTAAGAGTCTCTGTAAAAACAATGATACTAGTAGTCTCTGTAAAAACAATGATACTAGTAGTCTCTGCAAAAAACAATGATACTAGTAGTCTCTGTAAAAAACAATGATACTAGTAGTCTCGAAAAACAATGATACTAAGAGTCTCTGCAAAAACAATGATACTAGTAGTCTCTGTAAAAACAATGATACTAGTAGTCTCTGAAAAACAATGATACTAGTAGTCTCTGTAAAAACAATAATACTAGCAGTCTCTGTAAAAACAATAATACTAGTAGTCTCTGTAAAAACAATAATACTAGTAGTCTCTGTAAAAAACAATAATACTAGTAGTCTCTGTAAAAACAATGATACTAGTAGTCTCTGTAAAAACAATGATACTAGTAAGTCTCTGTAAAAACAATGATACTAGTAGTCTCTGCAAAAACAATGATACTAGCAGTCTCTGTAAAAACAATGATACTAGAGTCTCTGTAAAAACAATGATACTAGCAGTCTCTGCAAAAACAATGATACTAGAGTCTCTGTAAAAACAATGATACTAGTAGTCTCTGAAAAACAATGATACTAGCAGTCTCTGCAAAAACAATATACTAGCAGTCTCTGTAAAAACAATAATACTACAGTCTCTGCAAAAACAATAATACTAGTAGTCTCTGTAAAAACAATAATACTAAGTCTCTGTAAAAACAATATACTAGCAGTCTCTGCAAAAACAATGATACTAGCAGTCTCTGAAAAACAATGATACTACTAGTCTCTGAAAAACAATATACTAGCAGTTTCTGTAAAAACAATGATGCTAACAGTCTCTACAAAAACAATGATCTACAGTCTCTGAAAAACAATAATCTAGCAGTCTCTGAAAAACAATGACTAACAGTCTCTGTAAAAACAATGATACTAACAGTCCTAAAAAACAATAATACTACAGTCTCTGTCATAATAAACACAATATGATACTAGTCTGATATCAGTCTCTGTCAATAACTAATCTGGAATACTAGCAGTCTCTGACAAAGAACAATAATATAAGTCTTTGCAAAAACAATGATACTAGCAGTCTCTGCAAAAAACAATGATACTAGCAGTCTCTGCAAAAACAATGTCCGTCACTGGTACCAGACTGAAATCATTTTCATGATTAGCTATTTCCATTTCCGGTAAAAATTAAATTCTGTTGTGGAACCAACCCTTCGCAGACACGCCATGCATCTCACACGCGATCGGAAGTCTTTACCATCAGCAACATTGAATTAAATGTTCCCGCTGCATTGATTTGCTGAACTTGTCACGCTTTGGGGGGAAGAAAGATGGCTAGCAGAACTTTTGTAGCCTTTTGTGTATACTAAGAAAATATGTGTGTTCTGATGTGTTTGTTAATAATAATCTAGAGAATATCTGTGTGACATGTTCCAATTTACAATAGATAAACTCACCATCTCTACACGCCAACTCTAATTATCTTTCATTTCACTATCATCGCACATGTTATGTTTACAGTATATGTTAATAGACAGTGAACACGTATTAGGGTTTCCGGAGAAAAAATATACCATATAGATTCGAACCACAAACTTATTTCTTACGGACGCAATGCCTAGTCGTACAGACGCGCGTTCTGAAGAACACAACTAGCTAGCTCTTCAAAGAAAAAGCTTCACTAAGTCCTGTCTTTTATAAACAGCGTCGGTATAGAACACAGAAAAATCCGGTCAGATTCGATCGAACAGTGTTTACACAAAAACATGTGATAAGTTTCTTTCTTCGTGCAAATATGATAAATCACAACATCATATATGCCAACAAGAATATATATAACATTTATTCTATTCTTAGTATATGTTAAATAACATGCTCATAAAATCCTTTAGTTAATAATATATATATATATATATATATATATATATATATATATATATATATATATATATATATCACTGCATTATGATTCTGTAGGTTTGGTTCCAAAACAGAAGAGCTAAATGGAGAAAGACAGAGAAAACGTGGGGTCGCAGCTCTATCATGGCGGAGTATGGACTGTACGGAGCTATGGTCAGACATTCCCTATCTGTACCTGAACACATGCAAGATCCAGATAGACCAAGAAACTTCAAGAAATCCGGATCTGCTTGGTTTTTGGGTATGAACCGTTGAGCTCAATTGTTTCTGGTAACAGGATTTACACGTATTACAATATCAATATTAATATTTGTAGGTATCTGTAAAGTGATATTTTCTACCGCAATCAAGTACAACAAGAATACACTATATTGTTCTTTCTTTCTTTTGTCCTTCTCTGCTTTTTTGCCGCTAGGCGTAAGCAGGTTTAACTGATGATCGGTTTCCGAGATAATGCACGCTCGGTCGCTTGATATGGTGTGGTATTGTGGAGTTTTAAGATGTCTGTAACTCCATCAACCCATCTTTTCTTGGTCTGCCCTTCCTCTTGATGATTCCATTTTCAGGTTGTACGCTCTTGCAACTGGTGTATTCGGGTTCATTCTGATCAAGTTGCCAAACCATTTGAGTCTCTGTTGTTCAATAAATCTAACAGCAGGTGTTGTTCCGACTGTTCTTCTAATTTCCTCATTTCTTATATGGTCTCTTCTTGTTTTATTTACTGCTTTCCTCAGGCATCTCATTTCGCATGTGGTAATTTTCCTTTCTTGTTCTTTTGTTAGTGCCATGTTTGGCTCTGGTAGCACAGTGTTGGTATAAAGATTGCATTTATAATCTGTCTTTTAGTCTCTACTGGATTTACTGGGTGCTTCAAGATTGGGGTAAGCTGGTATGTAATGTTGTTGGTTTGCTGGATTCTAGTTTCGATCTCTCTGTCCAGTCTACTATCAGATGTGAAGATACTTCAAGGTATTTGAATTCTCTCACCTGCTTTAGCGTTTAGTCATTTATTTATATGTTGATATCTTTATGTTCTCTGCTTATAGTCATGACTTCTGTCTTTTGAATGTTGATCTTCATGTTGTATTTGAGGCAACTATTGTTGAGTAAGTGTATGTGTTCTTGAAGCTATTCAATATTTTTATGGAATAAACACTGGTCGTCAGCAAAGAGCAGTTCATTTTGTTGGTCTGCGTTGAGTGATGTTTCATCTATTTTGGTGATACTATCCATGTATATAATAAAGAGAAAATATTGTTCGATATAGCATATATTCTGAAGACTAGCAAATGAGGAAAATAAAGTTCTCAAATTTAATTGATAATTCACTAGGCAGAAATAGAGAAGACCAGATTCAGATCAAGTTTCGATTGCAAGCCCAGTGTTTGAACTAGCAAAACACGTAAAAACAAAGTACTATAGTTTCTGCAGTCTCCACCCTTTTTTGTTTGAACTAGTAACATCTTACAAATGTTTTTCCTTCTTCTTCTTCTTCTTTGCTTTCGTTCTTTAGAGCCCAATTTTAATTACTCTTCGTGATATGTCTGATCTGTGCCAAGAAGGTGTATACGTTGCACATTGGTTTGGTAGGCCCCTAAACGCATAGATTTCTACACGTTTAGGACACGTCATCCGACTTTAGCCAATTACAAATGTTTAAACCGTAGTTAATTTGTAACATTTAATCACAATTATTTGCATAAAGATATTTCCAGGGATGGGGAAAATGGCTTGTCTTAACGTATGGGCGTCTATGCGTACAGACTAAGAAAGCAACACAAGTTAACCGAAATGATACCCAATTAAAATTACGCATCGATCTAATGATATTAATACCTTCATTTGTCTAATACATCGATGTATTGAAGTTTAAAGTGCGTGTGATACCAAATGATATTAATACCTTCATTTGTCTAATACATCGATGTATTGAAGTTTAAAGGCATGTGATATCAAATGATATTACTGAATTCTTATATCTATTTGAAATATTTGCAAAAATGTACTTGGTGTCTTACTTTATTTACTTGATGTCTTACTTTATTTACTTGGTGTCTTACTTTATTTACTTGGTGTCTTACTTTATTTACTTGATGTCTTACTTTATTTACTTGGTGTCTTACTTTATTTACTGGGTGTCTTACTTTATTTACTTGGTGTCTTACTTTATTTACTTGGTGTCTTACTTTATTTACTTGGTGTCTTACTTTATTTACTTGGTGTCTTACTTTATTTACTTGGTGTCTTACTTTATTTACTTGGTGTCTTACATTACTTGAAGTCACACTAGTTAACTGGTGATCCTATTAATTTACTGCATCGTCTACATGATATTAGTGTCACCTTTCATTTGTCTTACTCTATGTACTTGAGTCTTATATGCTGTGTCTTACTGTATTTACTTGGTGTCTTATATTTTCTTGATGTCTTACTTTATTTATGCGTGTTTAATATATTACTTGGTGTCTTACTATCTTTTTACTTTAATATTTGCTTACTATTTACTTGGTGTCGATTTATCGTTCGAAATTGAGAATTGAATCTACCTAACTTCTTCTTCTTCTTGGAACGCTACACAACAACCACTTGTCAACCCCTCTGTATGATGTGTATGTGATCTGACCTAAGAAACATTGTACGTTGTGCAGTTAGGGCCTACAAGTAGGCTAGCACATCCGATTTCTGCGACGCTTTTATTTACTTGGGTACCTTTCCTAGGCCTAATCAGGTCGCGTTTTACGACATGCCTTGTAGGTCGTAGTGGTGCTATTCTTTGCTTCCTTGCGGGCTCGACACTACATGGGCGGAATCTACCTAATAATTTCTTCTTTGCAGTAAATTCTTGATATAAACGTTTGCTGTTTGTCCGTATAAAACCCTATATGGCTGCTTGGTATATCAGACTAAAACAAAATGAAACTGGTTATTGTCTTTCATCGTCAGCTTTAGACAGATTTACACACAGCGACCACTGTACAGTAATTTATCATCATCATCAAGTAGCTTGTCCTGAGCAGAACTCTGCCACCCGAACAGTCGAAATTTCTCTCTCTCATAGGCCAGATGTCCTGCTTCTGCAGCCGTCATGTTCAAACCATCAGTTACATTCTGAATCTATCTTCTCCGTGGTCTTTTTGCCGGTATGTCTCCTTCCATGATGGTCTTCTCCAGCCCTTCATGTCTTTTATATGCCCAAAATATATAAATTTTCTCCTTCTTATTTGTATCATCATCCAGTTTACTTTGATTTTGAGTTATTTCTCTGTAGATCTATGTGTTCTCTTCTCTGTCCAAGATATACGGTAATTAGTGATATAAATTGAGGTACATATAAACATGTATAATAAATATAAATATGTATTTTTTGTATATACGGTATTATCTTTTAATTCAGAGAGACGAAATGGCACCAAACGTGACGAAGTGGCAAGTAATGACAGGAACTAATATTTCTTCACAACGCTGGAACTCGAATTAACAACCACAGCAAGGATAGAGAAATGAACATCATCAATTAACGGAAGTAAAGAACACCAGTAGTAATATCAGTTAGTGTGAAAATGAGAGTACCAGTCAAGATAACAGATTAGATACAGCCAACATTGATAGTCGTCTAGCCAACATACAACTCCAAACCTTAAACTTTTCTTTCTTGAAAACTTCAGATGTTTTACAGTTAAAAAGGATACATATATTTGGATGAACACATTTTGCGAACATATGCTTGTATTGTCACTATCAACATATTAGAAAATGGCATAATGAAACAAAACAAGTGAATGTTTATATTTTTATTTCTTATCTACTTATTTATCCCTTTCCTCTCCTCGAAGAGCATATGACATCAATAGTTGTCATCCAATTCTCCCGATCTCTCCAGCCCTTTTTCTTTATGGATTTCCATGGTAGTCAGCTTCCTTTAGTTCCATAAGAAGACTACATCTACATGTCTAATTAGGATGTCCTATTTTCCGTTTACTTTGCAGGTTCCACTCAAATACTTGACATGTTTTTATCATCCTGACCTGGGCGATAACATGTTCATGCCCTGTTATTTTCCACATGTCTGTGTTTGCCACTCTGTCATACCATCTCAGTCTGAGAATATACCAAAGACATTTCTTAATAAAGGTATGCTACTCATTTGTATTTAAATTGATATGTTTATATTTTAACTATAGCTAAATGATTTCAGAAACTGACAAAGTACTGGGTCGTTTGATTCTGTATTTTTTTTAAATGTTTCAACTTTGCAGTTTATTTAATATAAATTCGGTTTTATTGCTTTTGTCTTGTGTCCGCTATAGTTATTGCATTATTACGTCTTGTATCCTTAGTTTTATTGTTTTATTCTGTCTTGCAAAAATTATTTATGTTTTATAACTCATGTCTAATATTTAAATTTGTATTTTATTACTTATGTTCAGCAGAAGTAGCTATACTGTATTGTTATTGATCTATACAAATAATGTTGTTTTAATGTTTATATTTAGTTTAAAAAGGTGTTTATATTCTATTTCTTATGTCTTTTAAACATATTTCTTATTTCAATGCTTCTCTTGCTAATATAATTTTTATTTTTATAGCTTATTCATTGCCATTTCATAATCATTGTCATAATACAGGGTGTTCAAGATAAAAGCAGCCTGTGAATGGAGCTAATTTGGCATATATGTATGAAAATGAAAGGTTCTGTTATGACGTAGTGTAGGTCAAGGTTGTGTGACGGTGTGTAATTGTAGTGCGGGAAGGGGCGATGAACAAATGTAACGTAGGGCGAACTAGTCAGAACGGCTTTAAATAGTAAATATACACAACTCAATAGGTTAACTGGCAACTTTCGAATTTGTCAATGGGGCTGCATTTATCTTGAACACCCTGTAGTTTGTAGTAAGCTGTAGGCACTAGGAATATGAATTTCATATGTTGGGATGTATAGAGTTTATCAATGAACGTGACAACATCACACATGCTCCATCTCAGAAAGTAAATCATCATCTAGTAAGTGAAAAGATAACTGTCATAAACAGCATATTGCATCTTTTAGCGTTTCTCTCGTCAAAAGTTTTACAGAAGCAAAGACTCTCCTGAAACAAACCAGGAAAAGGATCTGGAGAAAAACAAATGGAGGATACAACCCAGAGCACAACAGTATAAATACACTAAACAGAAAAGCACAGACCACAGTCTTCAGACGTAGAACGGGACACTGCAGTCTCAGAGCACACCTTCACAGAATGGGTATCAGGGACTCGGCAGCCTGCAGTGGAGCACTAAGCAGCCCAGAGCATATCTACAAGACTGTCCCAGTCTGAGTAGTGTGAGAAGGGAGATCTGGCCAACATAAACAACCTTACAATACAAACTATGGGGGACTGGTGAAGACCTCAAGCGACCGCCCTGTTTATGACACATACCGGAGTAGTCGCATAGCAAAAGTTGATCTCAGAAGAAGAAGAAGATAATTGCGACATAATCTACAAGTCACATTTGCAAAGGTATCTCTGAAGCTTTAGTAGCTCACCTGTGTTAAAGGGAAAATAAAATTACTCGTTGAAAGACCGTTGTTTTAAAACTGTCCTATTTCCAGTGGCGGCTTCATTAATCAATCACTTGAGGTTTCATGAAAGCTATATTACAAAATATCATACATTTTACACACATATACAATTGTGTCATTAAAGAATTCTTGTGAAATAAATTCAATGTGCGATTCTCTTTTATCGTTTATATACATACATATTAACTTGTTTTATCAGTTTATGTTGAAAGTTATCATTCATCGTTAAATTTGCACTAGCTGACACTGTGTCGAGTCTGTTTCGAATTTGTCAGTATACAAACAGAAAAACAGCGACGAATTGTATTAATACAGACTTTTATTAGCACACATTACATAACACATGCTCATAAGTCGTTAATGGCAAAAGAAGCCCAAAAAAATAAAAATAAATAAAAATAAAAAAACTTTCATGAAACACAATGAAACAAAATAAAGTGTTGTCTTACGTTCATGAAACACAATGAAACAAAATAAAGTGTTGTCTTACGTTCATGAAACACAATGAAACAAAATAAAGTGTTGTCTTACGTTCATGAAACACAATGAAACAAAATAAAGTGTTGTCTTACGTTCATGAAACACAATGAAACAAAATAAAGTGTTGTCTTACGTTCATGAAACACAATGACACAAAATAAAGTGTTGTCTTACGTTCATGAAACACAATGAAACAAAATAAAGTGTTGTCTTACGTTCATGAAACACAATGAAACAAAATAAAGTGTTGTTTATGTCTGAAACAATTAACAAAAAATCGTTATTTACTTCATGAAAAACTGATCGAGTCTGTTTCAAATTTGTCAGTTATAAAACAAGAAAACAAAATATAATTGTCTTATTAGACACAATGAAACAATAAAGTGTCATAACGTTAATGGAAACACAAGAAAAAAATAAAAATGAAAACAATAAACAAAAAAACTTCGTTCATGAAACACAATGAAACAAAATAAAGTGTTGTCTTACGTTCATGAAACACAATGAAACAAAATAAAGTGTTGTCTTACGTTCATGAAACACAATGAAACAAAATAAAGTGTTGTCTTACGTTCATGAAACACAATGAAACAAAATAAAGTGTTGTCTTACGTTCATGAAAAATGAAAATGCCGCATAACCTTTGGAAATCGTTAGGCGCTAAATACATGTCACGTCACATGTCTAAATGCAAGCATGCGAGAGGTGGGGGGCCAGGGCATACCTTTTTCTCTCTTAAAGAGTATATATTGTTTATATTGACCTCACATTCATGTATTGCTCCTTTCGAAGAGGGAGCGCAAAATAAAAATAAATTAAAATAAAATGTCACTCAGAAAATGTAAGATAACTCATCTTTATTTATTTCAAAAGTATTAGAAGTAACAGAAATAACAAAATAATCAAGAATTTTCAAACTTATAGCTCAAGAAATGATCATTATTACTAGCGCTAATATCAGATTTAACTGATTGTATTCAAGTGAAGTTTCATAACGTTTTTACAACTTATAGAAATATTACCGGTATTTTCAAAGGAATTCGTGTATTAGAAACATACAAATTGTACAGTATTATCTTGTTTTTACATGTTACTATTTGGCACAAAACCGTGTTTGAATTACATAGAAAAGCAAAGAATGAAGTGGTTTGGCCACCTAATAGGAATCCATCCAAACTCCACAGTATACAGAGTCTTCTACAACAGAACATCGGGAAAGAAGGCAAGAGGAAGAACACGGAAAAGATGGTTAAATGGCGTAGCAGAATCATGTGAAAGAGCAAAGATAACAATCACATAAGCCACCACAACAACGCAAGGAAAAAACAGAAAACCACGACACTGGGCAACAACCCGGTAGCAGTGTGACGACAAAAGAAAAAGAAGACTGTGATGTTCTATGTCAGTCTACGTGTAAGTTTTCATGAAAAAACATTAGCAACACTGTACATTATTAGCAACTTGTAGTAGGAAATTAATTAACTATGTCCCTGTTCACGAGATAAGCAAATTTGATATGTACAACAGATGGATATAAATACTTGCACATTAAAATAACATATAAATGCTAGTGTAGGCTCTACGTGTTGGATATTGTTTTCCTTAATTCATATTCTAAAAAATGTATGCAAGGAACGGACGGTTTTATAAACAAAAGATATTAAGAAGTATGAACATTAAATCCAGTGGCGGCTCAACGTTCCCTTTTTTTTCTTGGTGGGGACAGACACAAATTTTCGGAAAAATAATGGTTTGGTAGTATTTACTATTCGGGAAGTTATTCCCCTTTCGATTATTAGGGGCCGGGTCCCACTGGCCCTTAATGACGAGCCGCCCTGATTAAATCATTGATGGCAAAACAAGACGTAGCTATTTACACTGATGGTTGGTTCATTCATTTTTTCCCTAACGATGTTCATTTACTTTTTCAGCACGTTTAGAAGGAAAAATAGGAGAGGCCAGTGAGGCTTACGAGACAACCACAAGTACTAGAATGGACATTCAGGCAGTTATATAGGCGTTGGCGTGATTGATGTCTCATCACTACACTAGTGTTTTCATACTCGATAGGAATGAAATAGATATACTTCATCGGTATGTTTCATATAGTTGAAATAGAAATACTGAGATAACTATTGGTGAAGGCAATGACACAGACCGGGATCATAGAGGTCGCTTTCATTTTCGTCCCTGGACTCGGTTGAGTCAGGTGTTATAAACTAGTTGATGGAGTGGCTGGCATTACTACAATATCAGATGACACTGCAATGAACCTTGACGATATTCTTATGGTGTTGAGTCTTTCCGAACAAAGGTGTTTCTGGGGCTGTGAATCTTACTCGCTGACTAAATTACGAGAGATGACTGTCATCATTGGTACGGCCCGAAAAGAACGACATAACAAATATGTGAACACCTTAATTAATCAACATCGAACTGGCGTCTTGAACCCGCTGGGAGCTGCTAATTTGTTGCTGCGAGAATCGGAACCCATATGGGCATGATATAGTGCTTTGATGATAGTCCTCATATAACTGATAAGTGATTATTGCAAAACAACAAATCGATGTTCAAAGTATAGAATACAAGTTAGGTAGTTATATACAGTACAGCAAATATACAGTACACCAAACACATGAATCTACCCATGTATCATTAAACTAATATTTATAGGACAAACTGTATTGTTTCAGTTTCGGTTTGGATATCTTCATTGCACTCCGGACATGTCCATAGCTGCTCCGATCTCCTTCGCAATATCTCCAACAGCGTCCAGCGACTGACTGTACCAGTTTGATTTTGATTGATGAGCCTGCTCACGTACTTGTTATGCTGTTCTTTTCTTGCTACTCCAATCTTCAAACCCAGCTCTTGCAATCTAGTAGTTGACGTGGATTGGTTTAAATGAAAATCTTCTTTGCGGCCACACTCTATGAAGGCGTTCAAAATATCAGCTCTATCCATTGGCTGGCCCTCTGATATGATGGCAGAGCCAGCCAGCATGTCTGCTCTCTCATTGCCAACGACACCCATGTGCCCCGAAACAAAGACAAGTGTAATTCTGCAAATTGTTGACGCCTGCAGTGATTCATTCCATTACCTGCGCACCGAACCGGCCTCCACCTTTCGGATCATACTCAATGAGTCACTCATAATGTACGCATTAGTGTAGTCTTGTGACTCTAGCCAGAGTAGTGCATTAGTCACCGCCAGTACCTCCATTGTCATGCTGCTTGTTGTCATACTGAATGCACCACTGCCTTCCTTGACCATTCTGCCACATGAGCTTGCAGAGAAGGCCCATGCAGACTTTTCGTGACGAACTACCGATCCATCCGTGTAAATCACAACATCGTCTGCATTGCAGTTTTCATCAATGATAGCCTTAACGTCTGCATTCAGCGTCATTGTATTGTTTACACAGTATACTCTGTTCTTTTACATTGTTACTTCTTTTCGTGCTGCACCGTTCTGCACAGTTAGTGAAACAGATTTACATAACGAGATGCGTTTTCTCCCGTCTCGTGTATCATATGACGATTAAATATATATATACCGCATTATAGTTTAATCTTTAGTGGGCGTCTTAATCGTCGACACTCAACTAGCTCGTGAGCGGTTTCGGTTTGTTGGATTTTGTAGTTACCAGTTGGGGTAGCTAGCCAAAAGGCGAAATTGACAAAAGTCGGATGTGCTCGATTTAATATCGCTTAAAGAGTGCATAAGTTTTTCTAAAACAACAAGCTATTATTGCAATCTTGCATTAAATATTTTTAAAAGGGTTAACTATTTTACGGTAATAAGTAAAATCTCTTTAGGTAAACACTTGCATCTGTAAATTATTCTTTTTTTAAAATTCTTCTTTGAACGTTCCACATCGAGGACTTGTGAAACCACCTTTGTGATGTGTAAGTGATCCGAGACTAAGAGCGATTGTATGTTGTGCCAGTTATGTGCCTACAAATAGGCCATCAGATCTGATTTCTGCGACGCTCTTTATTTACTAGGATAGCTTTCCTAGGCCTTTACCTCAGTCACTTCTCTTCTTACGACATGCCTCGTAGGTCGCAGTGTTACTATTCTTTGCTCCTTTGCAAGCCAGGCAACACAGTTGAGTTATTTTTTCTAGAAAACTATTAAACAGAGCAAAACAAAAAAGTAGATACATAAAACAAGCATATAATCATAAGGACAAAAGTATACTATATTTTTTAATTTAAAATAAATATGTTTATATGCTTCTGCTTGTGTATGTTTGTGTGCGTGGACGCGCGCATGTTGACAAAAAATGAAATTAACCAAACATCGAGTCTACCATGTATTATTAAACTGATATATACCACCAAACACCTGAGTCTACCCATGTATCATTAAATTGATATATAATACCAGGTTATCAGATTCTATCGGCAGTTGTCACTGCGTCATCCTTTGTTAACGTCGTAGCCAATGAGTAACAAGATGCCAGTTTCTAGTTTGTCGTTTTACCGTCGGTAGCAGATCTCGTAAAAACACAACGAGATCTTGTGCGCCCATGGAAGTCCGGAGACAAACGACAGAACAGTGGTCGCATACATCCGCCTGGAATCCCTAATTAAAACCTAACGTTGGTTTGAAGGAGTGAATATGGCGAGCAGAAAACTCCCGGCCAGGTCCTAATTAAAACTAACATCAGTTCAAGTAAAATGGGATATGGGAGGAAGAGGAAATCGGCCGTTATCCGTGCTAGAGGCAGACTCTAATTGGTGGAAAGCGGGTGATTGTTGTCGGAGTGAGCCTTGAGAGGTTTCAAGATTGCATTGGAGCACGGGGTTAGGGCTTTAACTCTGTTTTCACCCTCTTGTCTTCACCTGAGTTAACTCCCTCCCTTGTTCGGGCACGAGGCTGAAGAAAATCATCAGTAATGAGCTCTCGATCAGAAAAACAAATGTCTGTATGCCTGTCTTTGTGTACGTGTGTGTGTATATATGTGTGTGTACATGTGTGTGTAAGTCTGTATATGCATGCATATGTATATATGTAAGACTATATATGTGTATATAAAAAAAGAAATGTTATTCTGTCTTATTTATGAGTATATTTGTCAAAATGCCAGTCTGTCCTTACTCGTGTCTCTGTGTTGATATGAGTTCATGTATATATGTTTTTTATATGTGGTATTGCTTGTATTTGATTTAAATGTATATGCGAGTGTTTGCATATATTTGTGTGATTGCATTTCTCTTGGTGCATACGTAATTATGTGTGTGATTGGGAGTCTGTTGGTGTAGTGAATTATGTATGTTTTTGTCCGCTTACCTGTGTATTTGAGCTTCTGTGTAAGTGAGATGCATGGGAATCTTTGTGGTTTATTTTATATGTGAGTGTAGTTAAGTATGTGTATATCTGTATGTATGTTTAGAAATCTGTGTCTGTATGGGTGTAGTTAAGTATGTGTATATCTGTATGTATGTTTAGAAATCTGTGTCTGTATGGGTGTAGGTTAGTGGAGAAGTGATTAAGCGTTTTGTATTGCCTTCTGAAGGTCGTGGGTTTGAATCCAGAAGTCGCAATTTTTCTTGAAGATCTCTCATTAATGTTTCCAGAGCTACAGAGGTCATGCTTTATGCATTAATTTCGCAAGGCGGCGTGCAATTTCTGCGAAGTGGAATAGAATCATATTGGAAAAGTATGTGCACTGAAGTCAATCTTTCGCCTTTACACCTTTTATTATTCTACTCAAATGCACAGTTTTTCCTAGTTCTATAAAATACACAATATATCACAACTTATTGTGGAAATGTCTTCAACACAGATCTAAGTAGAACAGACCAAGTCAAAATATGCCACCTGCAGACAATAGGGCATTACAGACTCAATAAACACTTACACAGACTAAGAATGAGTCAAACGGCTCTCTGACAGTGTCAGCAGGCCGAAAAGACACCGGAGCATGTTTAGCAAGATTGTCCTCTCCTGATGAAGCTGAGAGGCAACATGTGACCACAAACAGTAGAATTGAAAACTAAATTTTGGGGAAACCTAGCATACCCTAAGCTATCTGCCCAAGTTTGTGGTCCACATTACACTAAGCGTACGACAAGATATCTCTGAAAAAAAGGAGAATGCACACTTTCTCACAAAATATGTTTTATTAAATACACAAATGTTCACCAATGATTTCCTATATTATGCACAATTTATCCCCTTATTTTCAGCAATAGAGAACTAAATGCAGAGTAATACATGATGGCCAATTAACGGAATCCTTTGAAATAAAAACGGGGAGAGACAGGGATGCCTGTTATCACCATTCCTGTTCTTGCTGGCCATAGATTGGAGCATGAAATCAACAACAACAGATAACAGATACAATGGACACTTAGGAAACAACTAGAGGAACTGGATTTTGCAGACGATCTGGCATTGCTGCCCCACAATCACGCACAGATTAAAGATAAAATGGATATTCTAAATAACAAGTCTCAGCAACTAGGTTTGAAAATACACAGGTAAAAGACTAAGGTCATGGGAATAAATGCAGTAAATGTAAACCAGTTTATGCTGGAGGAAACAGCTCTACATGATGTAGAATCATACACATGCCTTGGTAGCAACATAGGCACAGAAGGAGGAACAAACAAAGATGTCAAGATAAGAATACAAAAAGCAAGGGAAACTTTATTGCATTGAGTAAGATATGGAAGTCAAAAGAGATCAAAACAAACACAAAGCTGAGAATCTTTCAATCAAATGTGAAGTCAGTGCTGTTCTATGGCTCGGAAACATGGAAGACAACAAAGGAAACCATCAGAAAACTTTAGACCTTAGTAAATGGTTGTTTACGTAGAAAAGAGGGACTGAGATGGTATGATAAGATTACCATCTCAGTCCCTCTTTTCACTTGTGTCAACTTCTGCTCTCCTTCGTCTTGCGAAACTAGTTCTCACTCTTAACTACTTTCAGTTTAATGACTAATTCTTTGTGCAGATCAGTGGGGTTGCCATGGGTACTAAAATGGGACCTAGTTATGCTTGTCTATTCATGGGTTATCTTGAACACCTAGTATGGACTACATATGATGGCCCCCTTCCGTCTGTCTATCACAGATACATTGATGACTGTATTGGCATCACTGATATGCCTGAAGCCGATTTGTCACGCTTCATTAATTTCATTAATGTTTTCAACCCTTCTATTCGTTTTACTTCTCACATCTCCACTACTTGTGTCAACTTTCTTGACATTACTATCCCCATACGCCTATCCAATATCACTACATCAGTATATTACACGTATACTGATGTACATAGTTTTCTCTTTTATACTTCTTCACATCCCCGGGCTTGTCGTGACTCTTTGCTATTCTCGCAGCTCTTGCGCCTTCGTCGCCTTTGTAGCGAGGACGATGATTTTCTTAAGAGAGCTTGCGAGATGCTTGATTTCTTTCGCAGGCACCTATACCCGGAGAGGGTGCTTGTCTGGCCTATGCATCGGGTTCAGAAAATCACTCACCAGCAGGCCCTCACCAGCCAGCATAGGACCACTAACTCTGAGAGAGTAAAACTTATCTTAACTTTCCACCCCCATAGTTCACTGGTGAAAAATGTTTTATTCCGTCATCTGTCTATACTTAAGTCAGATCCTGAGACCCGTTTTGTCTTCCCCAACTATCCTTTGGTGGCTTACAGACGGGACACTAGTCTTAAGGATATGTTGGTACACAGTCGCCTTAAGTCCAATATCCAGACTCATTTTGGCACTGTTCAGTGTGGCCGTTGGCGTTGCAACACGTGTGCTTATGTGATACAGATGCGTACTGTATCTTTTCATTTAGCCACGTTTCTTATTGACGATGGTTTCACATGCGAGTTCCGTAATCTTATCTATGCCATTATCTGTAAGCGGTGTAACAAGGCTTATATCGGCGAGACAGGCAAGAGGCTCAGTGACCGATTCGCCCAACACTTGCGAGACATACGCCAATGCTCTGTGACCCCTGTAGCCACCGATGTCAATGATACTGGCCATTTAGGAGCTCACGATGTCCAGGTCACAGCCATCCGATCATGTTCCTTGGATGATCGCAGTCGATTTGCTCTGCAGAATCGGTTGATTTCTTTGTATGGTACCTTGCGACCACGTGGGCTCAACGTATTACATTCCTATTCTTCTTTTACTTTCTCTTTCCATGCCTTGTAATCTATATGGGTATATGTTGCATGTATTCAAGTTATATATTTACTAGATTTTTCATTGTTTCTCTTCCGTTCTATTTCTAGTTTTAATGTGTGTTTTTTGTGCTACATTTATTTCGTTATTCGTTTTTATTCCCAGATTTTCATTAGAAACGTTTGTATATAGTCGTCCATTTGTTTTTTAAAATGTGTCACTCCTGTTGTTCGTTTGCTTGATAAAGGCCTTGTTGGTCGAAACGTTGCTGTATTTTGTCATTGTTTTTGTAATTTGTAAAACTACAATACTTTGTGATTACGTGTTATGATAAGATTACAAACATGGAACTCAGAGAAAGAACTAAGCAGACACCAGTGGAGAAAGAGCTCAGGAAGAGACGCTGGCGATGGATAGAATATACACGTAGAAGATCGACCGGAAGCATTGCAAGACATGCACTGTTTTAGAACCCAAAGGAAAAGAGGAGTAGGGGAAGGCCTAGACAGACCTGGAGAAGAGAGCTGGACGCTGATATTAATTATAAGGATAGGTAAAACATGGAAAGAATTGAAAGGGATGGCAAGAGAAAGGAAGAACTCGAAGAAGTTTGTTGAAGAACTGTGCTCCGTTTGGGAATTGAAATGTAAAGAAGAAGAAGAAGACTAAGATTGTTAGGCGTGTGAGAAGAATTGAAAAGTGTCACATACCAAATCAACTTTTGGAGGAAGAGGCACCAGGGCAGATCACTTCTCAGATATAAAGATGTCTGCAAGGCCTTAATGAAGAACTTTTCTATAGGTCCCAGCACATGGGAAAAAAACTAGCTGATGACAGAGTTGCGTGGAAAGCGATATTGCACAAGGGCGCAGAGTCTTTTGAGAAGAGACTTATATATGAGCTGAAAGACAAAACAGAAAAGCAGAAACTCAGAGGTTGCAGAAAAACACTTGTCATTTGATCTTCTGTATAGCCTAAAAAGCCGTACATACATTTTCTATGTCGCACTTAATTATTGAACATTCAGTTTATATAACATATTTATTACCTCAACACGTATGTGCTTCTCATCTCCTTTCCTCAACAGATAACCTCTATCTCAAATTTCCTTTCCGCCACATACTCTATAGTCTCATTAACAGCTCACCACATTTATCCCACACTCAAAATGTTCTCAACTGGCATTCCCATTGTATACGTTCTCTCATTGTCTCTGTCTAACTATTGTAATGTGAACTTCTACAATCGGTTTTCACACCATTACTTTCCTCATATTTCTAGATCTCAGAGACAAAATGTTCCATCTTTCCTCTTCTACAATCTTCTTACACTAGCAAAACCCACTCCATGTTTCAAGGAGAGTGCGTCATCGACATGATTCTTATCCTTTCATCACAGACAAACATGCACACAAACAAACACTCATTCACTTACGCGCATACGCACAGATTCTACCCCCTACGTACACGCCAACCTTCCTAATGCTCCCCCGGCAGTTTGAGCTCAAAATTTTCTTTTTCAATAGACCGTTCTTTATTATTTGGTTAAAAAGTGTGAAAAATTAACGAGATTTGGAGGCTTTCAAGCAAGCGATTAGAGTTTTACTTCCAAGCGATAAAGATACCAACTTCAAATTCCAACAAAAACAATCTCTGTGGTCAGGAATACCCCCTTGATGCTGCCTATGGGTCAAGCCAGCCCATCTCCCTGGGAGTAAGAATACAAACTCTGTCCCGCCTTCTCAGTCATTCACATGTCGTCAGAGGAAACGATGCCGTAGGGAGGAGATGACAGAACCTGGAGGTCACCTTTAATGTCGGGGTGGCATTCACTGAAGTGGGGTCACCAGATTCCTCCAATTTTCTATGCACAAACTTCTGAAGGACAAAGGCTTCAGAGAGCGCTGTGTTCTTGTGGTGGGTCACAATCTGATCTGGTGTTGTTATGAATGCCAGTAATAATTTTTGAGAGTTTTCATTGATTGATTCATTGATAGGATCATCATCATCTCACTTCGGTAAATAACCCTGTGTGCTGAGATATCTCCTTTTTTTTACACAGGCAAATCTTAGTGGAATATCACGGGTTTCGTAGAATCGGTGTGTGTCGTTGACCTTACTTTTATGTTCTTAAATTTGCAGGAATTGAAAAAATAGTATTCTTGATTTTTGACAATACCGACGTTTTCCAGCCTAATTTGACCAATTTTGACAACAACGGGTTCTTTAAAAAACTGTATAAGCAGGAACTGTCTATGCAATGTCAGAAAGAGAATATAAACACCAGCATCCAAACGAGACTATAGATGGTTCGGACATGTGATACACATATAGGCTAACTCTGTCACAAAATTGCATTGAGATGGACACATGTGGGTAAACGAAAAAGTGGAGGTCTCAAACAACCTGGAGAAGAAGAGTACAAGATGAAATGCAAGATATGAAGCACAGCTAGTACACAATACAGAGGACGGCCACGAACAGAGAAAAATGTCGAGCATTTGTTTCTTCCCTAAACGCCATGGACATCACAGACAAGACAACAAGAAAATGGTTCTTCTAAGTGCACAACTGTCAGTAACTATGTAATTATAAGCGATGTCCCTTTATTGAAAGTGATAACATGGATTTATAATCAGTAAATGTTTGTGAATATGCAAGAGATAACTATTTTCTCAATAGATCATTAATTTGTTTAGAATGATTGCCCCTATCGTCTATCACACCGAATCAGATTACTTTCAGTGGAAACTAGTCGTCATATTAATGCATTCGAAGTGACAGTTTTGCTTAGTTCCACTGTTAATCAAGATGTTTCGGAATCACATACATTATGTAAAGCTTTTTTCATCACTGTAGACAAAATCCAATATTGTCTGACGCGATCTGATACTGCAAAGCATACAGACTGACATTTACTGAACAGCCAAAGTTCATGACAAGTGAAAATACATGAAAGTTGAAATTTGTTTCCTTAAATGTTTTTGTTTGAGAACGCAGTTAACCAACAGACACACTGGAAATGTGTGTGTTGTTTTGTTTTAATAATGCTATCAGACAGAGAAACACATAAAGTTTATTTTTCCAAATCCGGCTATCCGGCAAGAAACACGCAGGAGTTTTTGTATTCTTCAAATAACTTTATTAAGTACTTTACACACGATAAATTAAGAAATAAATATATATTTTTTTATTAAATTGTACATTATGTAGATGTGAATGCAAAATTATGACTGAAAAAGCAAGCAAAACGTCACATTAAACATTATTACAACACATTTTCTGAAAAGAATGATGCACGATTGAGAAACAAGCTTTTGAAGAAAACTGTATCCGACTCACGCATGTAATTCTACAGGACGACAACAATTGAAACGTATCCTAATTTCTAATGAATAATGAAATCCTGAGAGGCAGAGTGAGAGGTGTGTTTAATCAGCGAGCCACGGAACCATCAGTATGCATACTCTTCGATATCTGTTGGGTTAGACTGAGCACTTATGGGTCTGCACGGAGTGCAATGACGTCAATTTAGTAACCAATAACCAATAACCAATAACCAATAACCAATGATTAATGACAAATGAACTGTTATTATTAGAGAAACAGATCTAATTGTTGTGAGTTACTTGACAAACTAAAACTAAATATACTTTAATTCGACTTATATCGAAATTCGGGAAAAAAATTACATTCGCTAATACTTCGAAATCTAGGAACCCGTCGATGACAATGCTGTTGTTGTCTGTAGCTGCACACCTGTTCTAATTGGACCATAATTTCGTGCTGTGATTGAGACATCAGAACTACCAATTTTCACTGATCACACAGTAATTTGTGACACAGCCAATAAAATATCCGTCAATTTTCATAGAAATCGTTCATTGTCGATTATGGTGAAGTTTGGTCAACTTTTATTGTGCTTTACAATTATTGCATCAGGAAAAAAAACAGTATCAATATACTAATAAAATCACAATGAATTATATCATTTACGGAAGATGGTGTTAATCACAAAACATATTTCAAAAAGCTCTAGATATTTTACCAGTTCTCCCGTCTTCTCCGTCGTCATGTGGAATACGCAGCTTATCACCACTTATCTTCCATTCAATCATCATTTATGTTATATCCAAATGACAACATCAACCACTTTACAATAAGAGATCAGAGCACCATTTTTAGACTCCCAACAAATCACTTAATGATCACTTGAACATAATTCAACCACAACACACTCCAGAGTTCCAGCTGTGTTGCACATCATTAGAAAACCGTTCACCACCACATCTTCAGGTGTCAAGAACTAGATGACGTCAGGAAGATCCTCCTTCCTCCAAAGCCAGATAAATGGAACACATTATACGGAACAAAAGAACAACTTACAAACACATGCAGATACCACTACACAGCACTGGACCGAAGGAGGCACAAACTGTGAATGTACCCGTCTAATTAGCTAGTGACAGTAGCAATGTATAACGTGTTAACACGCCTTTATCCCAAAGAGGAGAGAGAATTACAGACGTGTTAATACATATTTAGAAGTGAATGGGTAAAACGTATATATACGTTTTTAGAAGCTAAAGGCTTAAGGGTGGCTGCATCGTTGAAAAAGAAGAAGATTCGAGGGCTTCTATGGCGAAGTGATTCAGATGTTGGCCTAATGTTCTGAAGGTTGTGAGTTCCAATCCGGAATGAGTCAGAGGTGCATTCTTCTTCTTCTTCCAACGCTCCATATCAACGACTTATTAAACCCATCTTTGTGATTTGTATGTGATATGAGCCTAAGAGCGACTTTACGTTGTGCCAGTTATGCGCATAAAAGTAAGCCAGCACATCCGATTTCTACGGTTTTTTTTATTTACTAGTGTAGCTTTGCTGAGCCTCTACCTCAGTCGCCTCTTACGACATGCCAATTAGGTCGCAGTGTTATTATTCTTTGCTCCCTTTGTGAGCGCCCCGGCAACACGCGGGCGAGTCACATGTCCAGTTTTTCATTGGATTCCTAGGATTATTTTAAGATTTGTTAATGTGCTGTTGCTACCATTGATATGGTCGTCCTCAATTTCTTCTTTCAGGAACTATGTCCTTCTTTATTGCCATTTCTAAACCACTGATACAAATATTTCAATTTCCGATACAGGACGTTGGTTATCAAGCAAATTTTTTTCAGTGCTCAGATCTTGTAGAGAAATTATCATATTGTTTGTAAACAAAGTTTTAAAAAATATCCTTCTTTGTTTTCAATAAATAGTTTTTCCTTCCTTCTTTTCATCAAAAATTTGTCGGCAAAAGGAAAGATTGAAGCTATAGATAATCCAATGCTTAATTTTAAGTTCGGTGATAGCCCATATTCTGATCTGAAATCTGTACCCATATTATACATTAAATAGTAATGCCGACTCAGGAGTTCATCATATGTATGGATGCTGTATGAAAGCCGATGTAGTACAGCGGTTAGAACGATTGTTTCGTAGGAACTTGGTCAGTGGTTCCATTCTATAGTGGGAGTGGAATATTTTCCGAAAGTAACAAATATTTCTGCATCTATAATATTGTCTCGGGTCATTACCTGCAGTAACTTCCCAATAGAATTATCAGCTCCATATGTTAACGCAACGTTCAATACAGCGCAAGTTCATTTATCGCAATGACTGATATGATCAAATAGAAAGACGTGAGAGACATAATCTGAAGATTCCTTTAGATAAGGTCTTTTGTCTTTGCTCTATGCTAGACAGCCGTACAGAGGATGCTGGCTATTTATCATCAGAAACATATAATTGCTTCTTAACAGCCCTATTTCCTTAAATCATATATGATAAGTCAAGCATGTATCACTATGCTTGGTTCGAGTTATAATTTGTGCACACAAGCATCAATCTAAAAGTCATATTTTGCAGCCTATCCTGCCTTTTCATAGAATTTTGTTGATTGCCAGGAGGTTTTTTTTTTCTTACCGATCTAGAAGCATTTGAGCTTTCAGCTCTTCGGCTCAGTGCCGTGGACATCGTAACCCTTTGGTTCGATGCCACGAACACCGTGAATCTGTTGAACCTGTGGCTTTTCTGCCAGCCCGCGGAATTGAACCCGCACTCACAGGAAGCTTGTCACCCGTAGTATGTATGTGTGTATGTATGATATTGTCTCGTCTCTAAAATATACAAGCACAATAAGCTTATAGCATGTGTTTGTGCAAACACTGTTCGATCGAACCTTACCTGATTGTCTTGTGTCTGACTGTAACGTTAGCGTTTGAGAAAGACACTCCCCGTGAGTCATTTTTTAGAATGGCTCATTGGTTGTGTCCGTAAAGACGCTCGTATTGCTAGGCTAATCGATTTGTGTCGTAAGGACTAGGGTACCTGGTTCGAGTCCTGTGTTTGTCTATTTGTTTTTCGGAAACTCTTAATACCTGTACACTGTTTATGTGTTGATCATATTCGTTACTTCCGTTGCTTCCTCTGGGGTTCTTGAAAAATACTCCTTGAGCTCACCCGTAGTCAACGGCTACGAACACGCTGGGCAGACGGGCATTGCCAGGAGGTTCAGTACATGGCCACTGAGATCACTGATATCGATACATTTGAGGTCTGATGCTATTTCAGTATCTTATTCACACACGTTGACCATCAGCGTTGACCACACGTTGACCATCAGCGTTGACCACACGTTGACCATCAGCGTTGACCATACGTTGACCATCAGCGTTGAGTTGACCTCGGGTTACAAGTTCCAGGGGAAATTTTTCAGCGCAAATAATATCACAGATGCTTTGATTGTCTTGACATACATATTTATCTGTTCCCTACCCGCAGTAAGTTTTGATTGATCATTGCAAGGTTTTATCTATCGTCTATACCCCTGTTTCTTAACGTGGGGCCCACGCCCCAAAGGGGCATTTTGTCGTTTAGGGGTGGCAATGGACTCGTTAAGAGTTTAACTAATGGACATGATGTTGCAAAACCGATATATTGCTTTTGGATGTCTGTTGACAAAAACGAATGTTGCTTCACAATTACGTTACTAAAGTTTAAAAATCTTCAATAAGTGCAAAGTACTTTTATCTAGGTGCATTTCTACCTCCTTTTAACAAAGTTTTGAAAGCAGGAAAGCATGTGTTATTGTGTTAAAATCGAGTGATATTTTGAAAAAAACGGTAATGTGTCCGATATTTGACAACCTTGTCATGAAGACCAAAATGAGTTTATACAGTGCAATCTTGAGTATGTAATATCATTGGACAGAGTCACGCATATCATATTGCTGCCACAGTAATCAGGTCTGCAGGTTGCTTGGAATGTTGGGTACTATGGGAAAAGCAACCAAGAAACATCAAGGGCTTTGACACAAATGCAAGTTATGGGCCATTAGTTTGATTACAGAAGACCAGAAAGACTACAAGAGAGACAGAGCGTTTTCACAACTGCTGGCCTCAATCTGAAACAAGAAATATAAGAAATAAAACACTCGCTGTAATAAAGAATTAGCTTCCTTTTCAATGAATGAATATGGAGATGACTGCTCACTTCTTCTGTAACCTTTGTCCGCAGGCGTTAAGAACTGGTTCCGGTAACATCAAAGTTTGGAGGGAAATCGATCAGCTGATGCTTCTTTATATGATTGCTTGAAAGGATACTTGCTGAACCGACGCGCTTGGTGGGCAAAGAGCACAGGACATGACAGGAAGGAGAGAGGCAAATATATTACAGGAAGAAAAAACAAGATCAAGAAGAATAAAAGAAAAAGTGATCAGAATAAAGAAGAGAAAAAAACATTAGGAAGAATAGAGAAAAAAAACAAAAACAATATGAAGAATGGAAAAAAAACAGTATGAAGAATGGAGAGAAAAAAAACAGTATGAAGAATAGAGAAAAAAATATTTCTCCTGTTATAAATGAAGAACTAAATTCAGTTATAAAGTGTATCAATGCTATTAAAGCTAATGCAAAATGTGAGCGTCTCTTCAAGTTATTTTGTGAAGAACAAAATGCAGACCATATGAGACTCTTACTTCATACTGAAGTAAGATGGCTCTCGAAAGGGAACTGCTTGACAATATTTATAGAACAAGTTGATACTCTTATTGATTTTTTAAGCGACAACCTGAAATAAAGTATATGTTAACGGTCGATGGTAAAGCATTTGTGAGTTATCTAGCTGATATCTTTGAACAACTAAATATATTAAATAACCAATTTCAAGGAACAAATAAAACTCTTGTTGATGCAAAAGCGAATATATTTGATTTCATTACCTTTATCGAATTACGTTAAAAATATATTTGCAACAAAAATTTTGAACAGTTTCATTGGCTCCAGAAATGTGAAGAAACTGATACCACTATACTTGTTATTGTCGATCATTTGAAAATTCTATCGGCTGATTTAAAAGAACGATTTTCAGATTTGAAACAAATTGATTTTCCAACTTGGATGTTGCAGCCAATGTTAGTGGATTTGTCTGATATTTCAAATATTCAGTATCAAGAAGAACTCGCAGAAATGCAAAATGATGAGTCAGTTAAAACTTCATTAATATAAAAGGAGCAATGACATGGCTTTGTGAGGAAACAGAAATCAAATATCCAAATTCAACCAAATGTGCAAGAAAATTGTTATTACCATTACCATCTTCATATTTAGCTGAATGTGGATTTAGTGCCATAACTGATTTGATGCTAAACAAAAAAAGAGAAATCGGCTGGATGTAACACAAGGAGGAGACTTGAGACTGAAGCTAACTAAATTGAAACCTAACATAAATCTCTGTGCAGCATGCACCAAACGCAAGAATCTCACTAAGTGTAAGTAATACATAATTACTAATAATTAAAATAATATAGAAAAATTTGTCATTAAAATTATTACGTACTTGAATTTCAGTTCTCCATTTTATGTTTTGAAAATTTACTTACTGTGTTTCCTCAACAATTTCCTATTGATTTCTTTCTAAAACCTATCATTTAAGTTTCTTCAGTGAACAATTCAATTTTAGGAAAAAAATATATTTTTGTAAATGTTACATAGGAAGGGGGCATACGAGTTTTGAAAGCCTTTGGTGGGACATGGCACAAAAAGGTTGGGAAACACTGGCTATACCCATTAAGTTTTCCATGATCCTTGCAAGATGTTGTATTTTTTTCCCTATATCCATTAAGTTTTGCTTGATTCTTGCCAGGTTTTTATCTCTGTCTTCCATTCTATTTGATAAATTTGAAATATGTGCATTCTATTCAAACTCTAAATTAAATCCTTCATGTAAACCTCCAAAGATGCGCAAACAAATTTCAGACCATATTTAAAATGAACCTAATCGTTGAATGTCTAAATTTTGATTATATAAGTTAAGTAGTTTAATATACAAATATTTAAAATGAAACTCAACACATGCTTCAACTGTAAACGAGCAGGAAAACGTGTTACCCTCACGATAAGAAGGTAATTCAACATTGCATCAGCTTTGTTCATAGCAACCTCGTTTAAATCAACAACACTTTAACTGGGCGTTAAGTTTATTAACCCAGAAATGCACCAAATTTTCAGATATTTTTGTTCTTTTTTGGAAGCCACTTGTAAGATTAAACCAGAATACGCGCTGGTTATACGAACGACTGACAGTTGAGATAACAAGATGGCTGACAAAGATGGCGTCAGACTAATTGGCTGTATGAAAACAAACATACACCGAGCAGGCAAATTTGGATGTTGTTTGGAGAGATCTACGCAAGTAAGCTGTGTTGATATAGAAACTTTAGTGCTAAAAAATACTGAAGCGAAGATCATGGAGTGAGCAAGGAGGGAAGTAAAACATTTTTAAAAATGTGTAAATAGCGGAAATTTAAACGATTGGACATAAAACAGATGAACTGATTAGGGACATATAAATATTTTCTCTCCCTCTCTCTCTCTAATTCTTTCCCTCATACACGCGCGCACACGCACAAGCATACACAAGCACGCGCACGCTAGCATGCATATTATAAATAAAAAATATCGTTATATACACTTGTGAGGTTTTGTGAAAATTAACACGTGCATATTAATGCATATATATATACGAGTATATATATATAAGTTGTATATATATATATATGTAAACTAAATGATAGAATCACAGAGACATACATATAGGGAGAACTAAGTGCTTAAGCCGTTGCCTTGCGTTCCAATGGTTCATAGTTTGAATCCGGACCATGTCGTTCTGTTCACAGAGTGCATTTCTTTCTGAGATCTCTAAGACTGTTACAGGGGCTGTGAAGTTGCATGATTATTACATTAATTTCGGCTGGTGGCGTATCACTTCTGTGGAGAGGGATAAAGCCATAGTGGGTAAAACCAGGTGTATTGAAGTCAACCATGCATCTTTATATCTTTAGTAGATAGACAGACAAATTAACATTAATCAAATATCTTAGTGGTTGTTTGATGTTTTCAAGTGTAGGCTCCCAAATTTAAACAATTGAAATCATATATTGTACTGGTGGTTTGTGAAAAGGGAGAAAAAAAAAGCTTATCAAGTAGGTTCTTCTTGCATAATTGTTCTCTGTTTATTATTATCTATTAAACGATATGCTCTTTCCTCTTCCTTATTCCCTTCCGTTATTGTATATTTATTCTAGCAGCCATGTTTGTTCAAGGATGACTGTAAAGTTGCGTGTTTCCCGTTAAGTAGGCATATTCTACGCTAACGGATAACATACCAGGCAGCTGCTGTGAGACATCTTTAGCAAGAATGGAAGATGAGATACAGAGACACGTACGCTTGCACGCTAATACATCAAGAAATCCGTTGGATACATGGTGTTGTATTGCTAGCAAGTTTTGTCAATGAATAACGCATGATTAACTACGAATTTAATCAGACAAATCACTAATATGATCTTGCTAATTATCAGTCACTATTGTTGATATACTTCTTAAGTATTCTTGTGTCTAAGTATAATTTACCGCTTTTAAACATAGACACGAGATTAATTTGTTAGACCAGAGCGTGTTGATCATTGTGAATATACTATACACATATGAACTTTCGAGAAGAAATTGTTAAAGAATCACAAAGCAGAAGTTGAAGTGGGAGGCAAAGTGTTTGAGGAAACAAAGAAACGACATAGGAAACTCTGAAATTGGCGCTTGGGATAAAGAAACGTAAATATAGTACTACCAAAGCAAGAAATAAATGAATAATTAAATAATTTTTTCCAATGCCATGTTCGTTATTTAATTATTAATTTCTTTCTTGCTATTTATGTGATACTATACATACGTATCTTTGTCCAAACGTTCTAATTTACTTAGTATTACAGCAGCCTCCTCACGGTTGTCTCCAGATCTGATCCGTTCCGGTCTGACCACCTTAGATTTGAAGGTTTCCGTTCTTCACTTTGGAAACTCTGAAACAAACTTAACTGATATATTCAAGAAATATCAAACTCAATTCAATAGATGAGACTGAATGAGTTGTCCATGATAGAACGGTAAATATAACGAACGGTACGAAAAAAATATTATAACAGTAAAGACATCTTTTTCTGTATGCATCAAACTTGATAAAGAAAGCAGACAAGACAACCCACTTGTCGTGGAGGCAGCAGTTCAGGCATTGATTTCTGAGAACGCATCTGAGCATGATGTAATCATTTACACGGATGGTTCGGTGATTCGACATGTGCAGAGCTCGTGGGCTTTCACTGCTCAGGTCGGAGGAGATGTTGTGAAGGAAGACAGTGGTGGTTTTGCCGTGACAACGAGCAGTCTCACTGTGGAAATCATGGCGGTTACCAAAGCAATGATTTGGCTAGAATCACAGACTTTTATCCATGCATATTTTCTCAGTGACTCAATGAGTATGCTCATGAAGATTGAAACAGGATGGGGTAGGAGACATTGGATGGAGTCGCTGGGGAGGTCTAAGCTGACAAAGATCAGTTTGATTTTTGGCTTGCAGGTATGGCTGCTGTACAAAGCGGGCGAGCAATGGACCAGGCTGATATTATAAATTCCTTAAGGGAGAGAGGACGTGTACATGATTCACGTAATAGCGGTGAATCTACAACACTAACCAGACTGCAAGAACTCAAATGTTAGGTGTGGCGTACTCGACAAGAACGCTATGCTGGCAGACAAAGAAGAATTATAAACCAACAAAGAACTGGTGTCGTTAGTCGCCACACGCGGATGGACATACTGAGGGAGAGATCGGAGCACTTATGGACTAATGTGTTCGACATGCAGTGATGGTGATCCGACGACTAAACTAAACTAAAACAGTAAAGACATTCGAATTGTTCTAAAAGCCTAAAAGTCATGACGCCTGGAAATGCGCTTCTGACTGAGCTTTGTATGAGGTCTGCTTACCATTTGACTGGTTCCCTCACCATAAAGGCGAGCCTTCGACGTCTTCAGAGGTACTTGAAGTTTAGATCCTTCAAGTGTGATCGTTACAGGAAACATGTTGTCCACGAAATACGTGCCTTGAGTCCTCGTACCATTTGTACTTTTACGGCCAGTGTTGATTAGTGAAGTTCGACTTCTCTATCAGATTTTCATTTATTTAGTATTATTTGTCAACATCAAGCAGGTAATATGTACTTCTCATTGTTTCTCTGGTAACCATTTGAAGCTGAGTCGATCAGAGAGAGCAGTTACAAGAGGAAACAATTTCCCACATTAAATCCCATGCAAAACTGCGCAGCAAAGCTAGTCAATCAAGTGCCATGCCTGCCGGCGTAGGCGATCATGTCTCTCCACAACTCTCTTTGCTTGGTGCATGTAATCAGTTCTGACGTCGATATTTTGTCGAACCATGATGTCAGGCCATCCAACATCTTCTCCTCTGTCTTCCACGATCTCTCCTTCCCTGAATTTTACCTGTAGTCACCAAATGTTCTAAACCTTCTCTTCGCATTATATGCCCGAAGAACCTTGATTGTCGGATTCTTATTCTTTTGATAAGGTTTCTTTGTGTGCAGGCCTGATTTAAAACCTCCACGTTTGTTTTCTTTGCTGTCCATGGAATTCTCAACATTCTTCTGTAAAACCACATCTCTGTGGCTTCCAATGATCGTATTGATTGTTTGTTCAGTGTCCATGATTCGCTGCCATACATAAGAATTGATTCAATATAGCATTGGAGTACTCGTTTTCGCAGTGTCATTGGTAGTGAGTTCACGCATAGTGTGTTCTTCATTTTCATAAAAGCTGCTTTCGTTTGAGCTATTCTACTCCTAATCTCTGTTGTACATCTTCCATCTGGTGTTAAGAATGTTCCTAGATACTTGAATCGATGGACTTGTTTCAGTGTTGTGTTATTTATTTTGATATTGCATGTTGGTGTTTCTTGTTTCTTGGAGACAACCATAACCTCTGTTTTCTTTATATTCATGCTTAATCCTTTCTTTTCACTTTCTCTCACTAGTATGTCTATCAAGTCTTGCAGATCGTGTTCATTTGTAGCCATGAGAATTGTGTCATCAGCGTACCTTAGGTTGTTTATATTTTGTCCACCGACTGCTATTCCTGTCTTTTCTTCTATAGATCTCATGATGTTTTCGCTATATAAATTGAATAGGTCTGGTGAGAGTACGCACCCTTGTCGTACTCCTAACTGTATCGCCTGATAGATTCCAATCTTACTCTCTAGTCTAATGGCTGCGGTTTGTTGCCAGTACAAATTCTTGATCAGTCTAAGATCTTTACCATCAATATTTATACTTTCTAACATGCTGATTATTTCTCCATGTTTTACTTTATCGAAAGCTTTCGCGTAGTCTATGAAACATAGGTATAAGTCCAACTTCATTTCTATTGATCTTTCCATTATTGTTCTTATTGTGTATATTGCGTTGTTTGTTCCTCTGCGTTCAACAAAGCCACATTGTTCTTCCTTAACTTCTGGTCTTATTTTGTTTCGTACCCTTCTCATAATAATGCTGAAAAGTAGTTTTGTTACGTGACTCATGAGGCTGATTGTGCGGTGTTCTTCGCATTCTATCGTTCCTGCTTTCTTTGGTACTAGCTTTTTTTTTGTACTAGCTTTGGTAGTTTTTATAGCACTACCAAAGCTAGTACATGTATATAATTATGGTATGCTTTATTTATTTGTGGGGTAGGGAGGAGGAAGTAATTCATGTGGCTGACTGATAAGAAAACAAAGATCAGAATACCAAAAGCATGCAAATTCCCAGTTGCAACGTATGGATGTGAAGCATGTATATTTAATAAGGCAGTGGGAAAACACGTATGTGCTTTTGAATAAAAGTGTTACAGAAGAGTCCTCCATATATCATGTACAGAGTCGAGAACAAAATGATCTATACAGACATAACTCAAAATCAAAGAAAACTGGCTGAGGCTACAAATAAGAAAGAGAAAATTGAGATATTTTGGACATATAAAAAGACATGAAGGGCTGGAGAAGACCATCATGGAAGGAGGCATACCGGCAAAGAGAAGAAGAGGAAGACCACGGAGAAGATGGATTCAGGATGTAACTGATAGTTTAAACATAACGGCTGCAGAGGAAGGACATCTGGCCTATGAGAGAGAAATTCCGGAGGACTGTTAGGGCGGCAAAGTTCTGCTCAGGACAAGCTATTTGATGTTGACTGATAGTACCATCATCACTGTAATATTCTGAATACCTATTTATGCTCAGATATTTTTCTTACCCCGGAAGATTTAAACTGCCAGTGCATGAACTCCATAGCACTGGTTAACGTTTTCGGTGTAATTGTGAAGATGGCAAAACTGACAGATTTGAGAATACAACCATCAATAGTGTTAAAATACGCACAAACATGATTTAAGTTATTTAATAAAAAATAATACAAATTTCCAGTAATCTTTTCGGCCCATATGGTACAAAGTGCCTGTCACTTCATATTTATCCTCCCTAGTGGAGAGAAGGATGAAGGACAATTTCTTTTCTTATGTGTGGAACGTCGAATGTCGAATTGAACCCACAACCCTCTTGAGTTCAAGTCAATATGCGAACGCCTACACGTTACTTTAATCCGTTTCTTAAAGTGATATACCATCTAAGTAGAACATCAAAGCCCATAACGGATTTGAGGATCTTATAGTTGGTCAATAAGACATGACACCTGAGTAAATAGTGACGTTTGTTTCAATCGAGTAGAACCCCAAAATAATGAATCCAATCAATGTACGCATGAAGCAGCTACATCGTTAAGAAACATTGAGCCTTATAGAAGAAAGTCGTGAACTAAAGAAGGTAGACATAGATCGTAACAATGCTAAATAACGAGGCTGCATAAGAGAAATTAGAAAATAACAGAAACATAATATACCGAACTCTTGCAATAAACTTAAAGATCAGTACATACAAGGAAAAATGGAGTGAAATTCAAGGAATTCAGAGCAGCAAGAGGTGATATACCTGCATGCAAAAAATAAAGAAAACAAATGATGTCACACTATCAAAAGACAACGAATACTAGAAAGATGAAAGTGGTATTATAGAGAAATGTTTGAAGACTCCACACAGAATATAAACAATATGGTGGAAAATGAAGAGAAAAATGCAAAACATATCTTAGAGAAATAACGTTCATCAACAATTCAATAATGCAAGCAAGAGTGGAGGTCTTCGTTCACATTTACTATACAATATGTTTGAAGAACTGGAGTGATAGTGCAACATGGTCGCAAATAACATAGATTAGCATACCACTTCCTTCTAAAGAAAGGCAGTTTGAATCTGTGCAACAACTGTTGTGCTGCTGTTTAATAAACCATGCCAGCAAGATCATATTAGTATTATCATAACAAGGATAGAAAGAAAGCTAGAATAGCATACGCATACAGTGTAATAGGGTTTTGGGTTGGGCATTGACTCAAGATATTACAATTTGTAACTTAAGAAATATATTCTAGAAATGCGTAAATTACAATGTTTATCTTCATGCCTGTATTATATATAGATTACACATTCGTCTTCGACTATACACACCATCATAAATTGTGCAAGAATAGAAGAGGCATGGCATTCCCAAAATATTTGATTTATCTAATCGTAAATTGAGTACATAAGATATGGAATGGGGGACATATAAAGAGAACAAATAGCTTTTGAAAAGCATACATTTTTTCCATGGCAACATATGACTGTGAGACATGAATTGTTGATAAAACTGTTGCAAAATCAACCAATGCTTTTGAATGAAAGTGCTACAGAAGAGACTCAGAATATTATTGACAGAAACAAGAACAGATATGTCAATTTTGCTACAGCATAAAATTGAATAGTAATGATTGATGAAAGAGAAAAATAGGGAAAATGAAATATTTTGGACATATAAAACGACATGATTGTCTGAGAAACACTATTTTGGAGGACATTATAATGGTCAAACGAGAGGAAGTCCAAGGAGAAATGGGCGCAAGATGTCCATAGACGAGTTAAGTATGACTGCAACAGAAGCCTGATATCTCAGGCATGTCGGGGAATATTTAGCGTTGCTGTCATGGCAGCCAAGTTCTAACAGGGACAAGCTAAACGACGATAATGAATCAAATAATTGTGTCATGAACAGCAAGAAAACGATGAGTAGATGACGGAACATAAGAATAGTTCGCCGTGCAAAGGGAAGTAAGACAAGACTGCATCCTGTCTACGTATTTATTTAACATCTATGTGGACGATATAATGAGAGATTTCAGGTGTGAAAAATTGCACACATTTTGATACGTTCAGAATTGGTGGAAACATGATATCATAAATAAAATACGCAGGTGACACAGTTTTTCTTCAAACATTGCTAATTTATTGCGAAAGTTAATTTTGATTATTTAAAGCCCAAGTGTAGACCATACATTTAAATTTTTTTAATGCAAAGAAGACTAAAATAATGTTCACTTACAAAATATGTTGTCAACAATCTATTGTCATAAATAATAAAAATATTGAAAATATTACAAATGTAAAATATCTGGGCTGTTCAAGTAAAAATAAAAGAGACATTAGAACGTGTCTGGGGAGTGGGCATAACTATTCATAGGTAAAATAGGATGAAAAACTAATGTCATACATAACATGGTGAAGTTATCCAAAGTAACATTTGAATGCGAACCTCATGAAAACAATGAAATGAGATTAGAACAACAGAAATATCGAAACTGAGAGTAGAATGGCGAGTAGAAAGAGATATTCAAACACTTGGAATGGAAGTTGAATGACGAATAGATATAGATTTAAAGAGAAATAAACTGCTAGTGAAACAAATGACCAGACCTACGTATCCCGAAACCTAGTCTTAATAATCAGGTAGTCGTTTTGCAGCTGAAGAAAGCATTCCCTTTTCCATTACAACACTTTGACTACAGAAGTTAAAGCATGCATTTCTGCTCTCTCTCTCTCTCTCTCTCATTCTGATGTCAATATATGTGAATACATGTAGATTCCTTTAATTAAGAAACTGATGGTGGGAGGCATCACTAACCATATAATGGAAGTATTATACGATAGTTACTCTAATGAGATAATTGTGCAACTAGAGATCTGTAGAAATATTTTCTAACTTCATTCTCATACTGAAAGTAATTGTAATGTATGAATCGTTCCACTCGACGGCCTATTTACATGGTTACTTGCTAGAAAACGCAAGCTAGATTAACTTGATTGATTGATTGATTGATTGATTGATTGATTGATGAAGACCATCATTCAGTTAGTAACCACGTGCGCTTCGATTTCTTTCTTACACAGGAAGATCTCAGCGGTAGTGCAGAAACTCTCAAGCACCGGCGAGATTCATTGATTGTCACTTTAATCTATCGCTCTATCCACCTCTGCCACTCAGGATATATAGTGTTTAACTTTTGTGTCATTTACACTATTATAAATAATTTTATCATAGTGAATTCTCTATTCTACGGGTAACACTGATACATGTCCTCTATTAGGTGAAAGAATAACACTTCAGTACAGACAGAATATTACTTATTTACCTTATTTTCATGACTTAAGTAAACACAGTGCAGTTGTAGACTACACGCGATTCTACATTTTCAACATGTTTTAGACGTTCACAATGTGATCTCGATATCGTGAGGATGCCTAGTTCGTAACGAATCAAAAACATAACAAATTGATTGAATAGATGAACTAGCAGCTAATGCTTGAGGTAAACGGCACATCATCGTTAACCTACTATTTAATCATATCTTACCAAAACACATAGATCATACAACTGCAATTCTAACTATAACTATAGAAAACAAACATATATTACATTTGTAATTCTTGACATTACTATACGGCATGGCTCTAATTCTAAACATTACTAAACAAAACACATAGATACAACAATTGTAATTCTGAACATACTATGAAACATACATCATAAGTATAATTTATCACACTATACAAAACATAGAAATCATACAATTGTGTTAATTATATACAACATACTCATCAATTAATTGTAAACATCACAACAAAACATAGAAATAATACAATTGTAGTTGTAAACATTACTATTCAAAGCACAAACCTCATACAAGTGTGATTATGAACATCACACAACAAAACATAGAAATCATAGAATTGTAGTTGTAAACATTACTATTCAAAGCACAAACCTCATACAAGTGTGATTATGAACATCACATAACAAAACATAGAAACCATAGAATTGTAACTCTAAACATTACTACATATAACACAAAGATCTTACATAGCGCATACATTTATAATTCTAAACATTACTAAAGAAAGCACATAGTGCATAGTTATAATTTTTATTATTACTAATTAATCGCACATCACTTTCAACACATTCACTTTGCTCACGTTGATCATTACTAATTCGTATTACTCTTAATATTGTTACTATTACTGCAACTAGTATTACTATTACTATCCATATTGTATTCAGTAATACCATAACACATACAATATTAAACCATATTAAACAGCTATTTTTGTTATTACAAAATCACAGCTTCGTTTCTTCTTCCTCGTTCGTGTTCCAACCGACGCCAACATCAATTTATCCTGTTCGCTAAAAATACATTGAAGAATCTCCAGCTACAGGTGGGACTAGTCACGGCAGAATTGCACAATAATGTGTTTATTCATTACATGACAGTACAGAAGTAGACTTGACTGACACTTCCGCTTCTTGTGAATTGACGCTAACAGTACATTGTAATATCAATGCTGATTCTGTCCCATACGTATACTATATACATCCGCAATGTCTACTCATTAATGAAATGTTCAAATCCTATCTGACCTAGTTATGTGAAAGAAAAGAGGGAATGTTGTAACGTAATTATTTATTTTTTTCTTCAAAATATCGTAAGAAAATAGGAAGGAAAATATCAGAGAATAAGAAAAGATGAATGTAAAACTGAGGAAATTAGTTTATAGACGGCAACTATTCTATCGTGAAACATCTTCCCCGAATGTATTAGAGCACGGGCTCCCATTCGGGGGATACGGTTTCAATCCCCGGTAAGGCAAATGGTTTTTTCTGTCAGGGGCATTATGAAAATAAAATCACAACCTGAACAGTTTCGAAGTGACTGTACTAGCTATGCGGCCATTAAATTTCACAATTTCATGTTTCCGCCCCCTGCCCCCACCCGTTCTACACAGCCCTAAAAGCGGTATTACATGCAGTAACGACTCTTTTGTAATGAGGTTTCAATAACTTTTATTGCGTTCGGTTTCGTATGTTCTTCTAAAACATGAGATGGATAAATAGCTTTCCCATAGCTTGCTCTGTAAGTTGCGTTCATGAGGCCATATTTTGTTTCTTTGGTGTATATATGATGGACAGACGTTTAGTTGTAGACAGAAAAACGATTTAAAGACACTCTTATAGTGTCTCTGAAATGCTTCGATATAGACACCACGTGCTGGGAATCCTTGCGCAAGATCGCCAAAATGTGGCGCTGTAACAACAAAAGAGGAACCCGAATAGCTGAGAATCATCGTATTGTTGAGTCACGGAGAAAACGAGCACACAACACGCACATGTCTAACCTTGATCATGTATGCCCCACATGTGGTAGGGGATTCTGTTCTAGGATTGGACTTTACAGTCACCTCCGCACACACCAGGGAGGTGCAACAGCAGACGTCTGAGATTGTTGTCATTATCGCTTGCGATGGACGGCTATTATATGATGGACATGACTGCGGGATGTTTTCTGGTGTTTCTTTCTGACATTCACACTGTGCAGTCTGAGCAGACTTTATTTCATGTCGGTTGAGTCTGCAGTGACCAGTTCTTATGCGAAAGATCTGGATCTGGATCACTGATATGTTAATCAAACTGAGATCACTGTCACTATGCTATAACAACTCAACAAATACAACGAGAACATAAATAACAAGAAAGTGAGAAAAACTAGATGTAGGAACCGAGTAAGGACTAAATTTGAAGATAAGCTGGGAGGGAGTTAAGACCGAAGAAATAAACATATAAAGAGAGATAGAACACGAGGGGCTCAGCATCAGAAGTGGAAATCGGGTCAAGTCGATAGATAGCTTTCCTGCAGCCACTGTTCTACTGGTATGTAGGCGGCTCACAAACATCGACAACTGAGAGAATGGATACCGGTATCTTGACTATACGGTAACACTTTTTCTACCATTATTAAATTCGTCAAAAGTTGCGGAGATCAGAATCCTGCGACATTAGATGTAGACTTTAAGGCGATCATTAATGAAAACTGTAATGAAGGTGACGTTGTGACTTATAAGGATGGATCGGTAGTTCTCCACGAAAAGTCCAATAGGCCTTCTATACAAGTTGAGTCGGCAGAAAGGTAAGGAAGCCACTGATGGAATTGATATGACAAAGAAGAAGGACAATAGAAGTACTAGTGTCACCACTCTGTCTGAAATCACAAGTATGCGTGCATTATGAGTGATTTATTAAGTATCATCCGAAACGTGAAGGCTGGTTTGGTGCGCAGGGTATGATCTGAATTGAAACAAGCGTCCAAAATTAGCAGAATTGCATTCATCTTTTACTCTGTTATATGTTTGCCTTGCTCCTATTTCAGTCTCTAGGTGGGCTGAAGATGAAATGATTGATTAGCTCTTGTCGGATATATCTCAAGTATCCAGCAGTCTCAATGACAAATTAGATTACGTCAATATTTTCTTCCTGAACTACAGGTATCTGTATCTGAAGCATCATCACGTAGCATGTCCCTTGCTGAACGTCGCTTTCATCATAGCTTGTCTGAACTAGAAAGTTATCCCTCTGACTTAATAGTTTCTTTAATGTCATGCAGCCACCTTAGTCTTGGTGTTCCCCTGCCTCTACCCCCCATCCCCCGCCGACCCAGGAAACTTGTCTTTCATTACGATTCGCTCCAAACCACTGTGTATTATCCAAAATATCCAAAGCATATTACTTAGAATCGAAGCAGACTTGACCAGAATGTTTTCTGACTCTGCATTCTTGTTCAAAGCATAGTTGTCCTTGCACCTCGTTTCGCTAATGATGTAGAAGATGTTATTTGTAGATTACTCTCTGTTCTTAACTCGTCCTTCAAATTTCAATTTATATTTACACTATAATTTCCAACCCTTATTTCCCTGTATCTTAGTATGTTAACAAACAGGTCTAGTTGTAACGAAGCGACTGAGAAAGACACTCCCCCGTGAGTCATTTTTCTAGAATGGCTCGCTGGTTGTGTTCGTAAGGACGCTCGTATTGCAAGGCTAGGCGATGGGTGTCGTAAGAAATGAGGGTAAGTGGTTCGAATCCTGTGTTTGTCTTTTTGTTTTTCGGAAGCTCTTAATACCTGTACCATGTTTATTTGTTGATCATGTTCGTTGCTTCTTCTGCGGTTCTTGCAAAAAACTCCTTGTTCTCATATGAAAACAATGATTAATTGTTGAAATTTTGATATCACTTATTGCTTAGTATGCTTCCTTTCTTTTATGTTTGTAACTGGTGTGTTTTTATGTTTGCAACTGGGTTTTTTATGTTTGCAACTGGGTTTTTATGTTTGCAACTGGTGTGTTTTTATGTTTGCAACTGGTGTGTTTTTATGTTTGCAACTGGTGTGTTTTTATTTGGATACTTTATACATTCATCATCACGCTCAACACAAATTTGAATCGTGCCTCGCCAGTGTGTTGGGGGCTGCAAGGGGAGCAAAGAATAGTAACACTGCGACATACAAGGCATGTCGTAAGAGACAACTGAGGTAGGGGCCTAGGAAAGCTACCTAGTAAATAAAAAGCGTTGCAGAAATTGGATGTGCTGGCCTACTTGTAGGCGCATAACTGGCACAAAGTACAATCGCTCTTAGGCTCGGATCACATACAAATCGCCAAGAGTGGTTAAGAAGTGGTCTATATGGAGCGCTCGAAGAAGAAAATTCATACCTTATTCCTTGTTTATTTATTGTTTATTTTATATTCACCAAACAGTAACTAATTTACTTCTTAAAAATTATTATTCGGTTTTTTACTTTTTTAATTCTGAATAATTTCTCATAAAATTGTATATAATTTTAATCATTCTATTTCTTTCTCTGTTCTGTTTTTTTTTCCACCTGTCAATTAACTACATTTTCTAATAATGACATAAAAAATAAATAGACAAGTTTAACCACAGCAACACCAGACTCGGCCTTTCTGACAGACTGGGAGGGGGATAAGTGTCTTCTGCAACAATAATAATGACAACATCGACAGACATGCTCTGAAAGCAGGCAAACCGTAAAAGAAAAACGTAAACGACCGTTCCTAGCACAGGTGGGAGGAGGCTAGGCTTCAATAATGGCCAATTATTTGTTCGGTTCTTTCCACTCGCGGCCGGGTATTCGCTGAGGCTTCTTCAAGGCGGACCGATGCGCACTACGTCATCGCTCAGTGGGTACTTGAAAGGTCATTACGTCACAAGGTTAATCGACGATAAATTCGACGCTGGGAAATATTTGATAAGTCAAATAATTTTCGTTGGTTGGCAAATGTCGTGTTTATTGTGTGATTAGCTGGTACCAGAAGCTTCAAGTTTGTATTTCTGGCACTCTTTGAATAAAGTGTTGTTTAGTGAACACATTTTCTGTGTCAAAGCAAAGACAATATAGTATTTTTTTAAAAGTTATCACCTGCATTTTTCAATCTGAAAATATATTCGCTCCGAATGAACTTCTCAATTAAACATACATTTTAGAAAGTAAGTATAAAATAATGCATGTTTTTAGTTCATTTTACATTGTCATTTATTATAATTGTAAACTATTTTTACATCAAAACTGACATAAGACATTTTGTGGAAAATATGAATTTATTAAAATAATAATACTAAAAATATAAAAGTAACAATATAGAAAATTTAATACAAATTAAACCTTCACAAATGTATCTAAATGTGGTTTATTGTATACATTTTATAAGTGTAAATTATACATGAAGGATATACTGATATATAAATTATAGCAATCGCTGAAATTACATTATTATGATAAGAACAGTAAGAACAGTCACATTTTACTGAGGAACCATGTGATATGTTATGAGATAAATAACACTAGATGGTATCTGTTTGTTATCCGTTATCAATCCAATTTTAAAAAAAAGATAGAAATGAAAATCGTTATTTTTTATTACTAAAATAAAAATAAATAATAATTTATTTGTAATCCGTCTCTAACAAAATAGACACAATGTAATGCCATTTATTACTATTAACACTATAAGTAACTCATTTGAATAATATAATTTAATTTGCTATCATGTAAAATATACAATTAAATTATCAAAATGTTTATATCACATATTTTTTTTTTTACAAATTACTACCGGTGAATGTTAATTGTTAGCGATATTTATTATTGCTTTTTCAATATTATTCAGAGTTAGATATATATAGAGTTAAAAGAAAGTTAAATAAATGTTAAAATATGGAACAAATCAAAATTTAAAAAACAGCGTCACTGCTGTTACAAATATTTAACAAAAGATAACAAATAATCTAAGCTGTGTTTACTTTTGATATCATACTATTTTAGAAGACAATAAGAGACCGCTTCGTGGTTTCACTAACTGTAACCCTGCAGAGTGGATACACTAACTCTTACCCGCAGAGTGGATACACTAACTCTTACCCCGCAGAGTGGATACACTAAATGTAACCAAGAGACTTACATTTGAAATGATGTTCACCAACTGCTATTTTTATGAATGCAGTTCATGATATTATTTCAAACATGAAATGTTGTAGATAATCTTGAGAAGTTTTTTATTGTTGGAACGTAAATTTAATATATAGGAGAAACAGTGGTCCCCACTGCATTAAGTTTTATTAGAAAACTAAGTACACTTTTAGGAGCACACCACAATGAACGGTCTTCTACAGATGAGCTCGGGTCCAGGGCAGATGCCTCCTGCGTTTAATCATTCACATCACCCTCACTACAATGGCAGCAATCATCATCACCATCCACATCATCATCATCACGCACATCTCGGGCAACTGTATCAGCAGCAGCGTCCATCATTCGCCATTCAGGAAATTCTTGGATTAGGCTGCAGACAGCCGACAACACCATCTCCTGTAGCAGATTCAGGTCTCATTGACCATTCAGGCGGACTTTCCGCAGTACAGAACAGTTTGGGTGGAATGTACTTTCCTTCTGGACCCACCGTCTCACAATGTCTTCAGAACGATCAACAGAGTCAAGTTTACCAGACCAGTTCACATCATGGAAGCGCTCATACTCATGGATCGGGTGCTAGCGCACTTTACCCTTGGAGATTTGACCTTACGCCATCGTCTACCTCACAGACTCTTCCGACTCCCCGATTTCCAGGAGTGGGACGACATGGAGAAGAACTAAATTTTGGGTACAAACACAGTATTGCAGACGAAGGTAAGAGATGAAATGTACTGTTGTGTCAGTGTAGGGCAAATATATTCACAATAAATTAGTGAACTAGTAATATACTTTATTTTGTATTCAAACAAGACAACCAGAAGTAAGTATAAAAAGCTACCAGTCGCAACGTTGACGAAAGTAATTAACCTCATGACTGGAAACAGTCCATTCAACAGTGGAACTGTTAAGCTTAACCTGGAAACGAAATAGACTTTGTCTTGGTGAACGTCCTGAATTTCTAATACAGTCAAAAATATCACACCAGAAAAAGAAGTAGTAGAAGAAGCCGTTGACAAGAACAACAAATTACCAACTGCATAATCCTGGTAGAAAGCAAGGTAACTACTGAACAAAACGGTAACACATTACATTAAAAAAATATTTAGTAATAAAGTAAAGTAGTATTTCAATTAACTACTGAATTAATACAGTATAATGTAGTATTTCAGAAACATCTGCATAAATACAATAAAGTAGTATTACACCTAATTACTGAATGAATACAGTAAAGTAGTGTTATACGTGAGGGGCGCATTAGAACAGAGAGTAGAGCGTTAGTGCTTGAAATAAGGCACACGGCTTGTAGATTCATTTCTAGCACCCAACATTCCACAAGAGATGAAAGAAATTGAAAGACTCTGCATACTTCTCTGTAGAAATGTGAGTGGACAGACATTTCCTACCATACGCTCTGCAAATGACAATGAACACTTTCATGTAATTTTTCGATTGAGTAAAAAAAAAAAATGTAAATTAATTAACTGCTGAATAATAATATGATGAAGTAGTCAGATAAATTTACTATCTCCTCAGCAATGCAGGAACTATTACTAAATCACTCAGCAATGCAATAACTATTACTCAACCCCTCAGTAATATAGTAACTATTACTCAATCACTCAGCAATGCAGTAACTATTACTAAATCACTCAGTATGTAGTAACTATTAACTCAATCAGTCAGCAAATGAGTAAATAACATGTTACTCCCTCATGTAAGACGATAGAGGTGTGGCTGAATCGATGCACATGCAGTAACTCATATCTTCTAAGCCTCAGAATCCATGTAACTATACGTTCTGAAGTCAACATTCAGCAATGAGTAATATTCTAAAACAACTCAACAATAATGCAGTAACTATTACTCAACCCTCAGCATTGTAGTAACTAGTATTCAACCCTCAGTAATGTAGTAACTGTTACTCAACCACTCAGTAATGTAGTAACTATTATTCAACCCCTCAGCAATGTAGTAACTAGTAACTATTGCTCAACCCTCAGCAATGTAGCTAAATCACCTCAATATTCTAAACCACTCGTAATGTGTACTATTCACCTAGAATGTAGTTACTTTTAAAGCTAAACCACTCAGTAATGTAGTAACTAGTATTCAACCCTCAGTAATGTAGTAACTGTTACTCAACCAATCATTATATAGTAACTGTTACTCAACCACTCAGTAATGTAGTACTTATTACTCAACCAATCAGTAATGTAGTAAAAATAACTCAACCACTCAGTAATGTCGTAATTATTACACAACCACTTAGTAATGTGGTAACTTTTACTCAAACATTCAGTAATGTAGTAAATATTACTCAACCACTCAGTAATGTAGTAACTCTTACTCAACCCCTCAGTAATGCATGAACGTAGTAAGTTAACTAGTTACTGAGTTTTGAAAAACGAAGTATCTTAACTGTCTACTGCTTGAGGTAACAATAAATCAGTAATTCCACAGATAAATATGATGTTTATACAAAATTTTACTATTCGAAAATAATTATTAGTAGTTTGTTGATGTAGACACATAAAATATTCAAAGTTTTCTATAAATAATTGTAATTGACTTCTCAAGAATTCAAATTTCATTGCTGTCTTTTAATATTTTTACAATTACATTTAAAATTCACTTCCAATGTTGTATCAATACTAACATATGCCAACAACTGTTGACAAATTACTTAAGATATAGAAAGTACGTTAAATACATTTGAAAATAGATGCATGCGAAAAATAGAGAACTTAAAATCGAATTAATTCATGAAAATTGATGAAATAAGAGAAATATATAGCCAACTACTAATAACAAACTGTTATAAAAACAGCATATATACAAGTACAATTTTATGAAACGACTATTTCATGATATCTTTCATGGTTGTTACTTAGTTTAAGTTGCTTCAACATTATACCATGTCATACATAAAATATATAAACTATTGATAGTGTTTTCAAATTATATCTCAGTATAGTAAATGGCTTCTACTCATTATAGTCTACTCATGTCAGGGGGTTTCGCTATCGAAGCGGTTATGGCATTTGTCTGTCGTTCTGAAGGTTGAGGTTTTGAATTCGGACCGAGTAACATGTGACATTTTTAATGAGATCTCTAAGACTGTTGCCCGGTCTACGAAGTTCGTGCTTTGTGCAATATTCTCGGTAGATGGCATAACATTTTCGCCGATAGTGATGGATCCATATGGAGAAAATCCTCTATGCGAAGATTACAGTCAATTCTTGCATCCTTGACTGACCCTTTTCTCTAGTTTAGCATCACAATAACCAGACTGAAACTCAGTTATTGTTACTGACAAAGCTATGCTGGGGTTGTAACCAACAGAATTTTTCACTGATACATATGAAGATCGCACTTGGCTTTTTTGTTTGGATCAGATAATAATAACTAATTTTCACAAAAGAAATTGTTTGTGTGTTTTGTAATCAAATAAAATAGAAAATTTAGAATTTTCTTGTCAACGAAATTTGTTATAATTGTTACAAAACACTTTCTGATGAATAATTCGTTAGCAAGTTTATTTGAATGCATAAACTATTTAATAAATATCGTCTAATTTGTTCCTTCAATAAAGATATATAAGGTCAGTTGAATACAATGGTTTTTTTTTGTTCTCCGTCTATGAGTTCGGGCTCCGTCTTTGTTCTCCGTCTATGAGTTCGGGCTCCATCTTTGTTTTCCGTCTATGAGTTCGGGCTCCGTCTTTGTTCTCCGTCTATGAGTTCGGGCTCCGTCTTTGTTCTCCGTCTATAAGTTCGGGCTCCATCTTTGTTATCCGTCTATGAGTTTGGCGTATTCATGATGCCTTGTATGACACTTCTGACTAGTTTTTGCGGGAAGATTTACTTTACCTTATCGTCAGTGTCGATCGTCATTCAAGCCTTTGAAAATAGATAACTGCGGAAAATATTAAACATAAAGTATAATGAATTCGGGAGAGGTAATGAAATCGGAGAAATATCTGGACAACCACTATTAACAACTGTTGTAAGAAAGAGATTGAGATATATTGTGCATACTCTGAGAAGAAATGATTAAAGAATCACACTGCAGGCATTGAACTGGGAAGCAAATAGTTCAAGAAAGAAAGTACGCATTCGGAAAACCATGAAACGATTTTTACTGAGAAACAAGAAATACCGGATTTATTTCCAAAGAAAAGTATGAACATATTAAGCAGATAGAGTCGTGTGAAGAAATTCTTGTAGGTTCTGCATAACGTATTCAAGTGCGAGAGGAATACAGTATAATACATTCATATAAAATAAAAATGCACCATTTATGACCACTCTACATTACCATACTGTGATGTAACTTAAAATATATATATATATATATATATATATATATATATATTTATGGTTATATACATCTTTCTTTTAAATTCATTCAGCTTACTTTCTTTACACGAAATGAGATTAGATAAATAAATAGACGTGCCAAGTGACCACCATGAGCTGACACTTACAGTAAATAGGATAAAGGCTATCCAAAAACACAATACTACAGACAACAATTGCATGCAAGTTAACTAAGGCATCAAGACCAATTGAAACATACACAAACACTAAAGTCACTAGAAGTGATCCGACCATCTACCGAAATGCACACGTCAGCACAAATAATCTTCTTTTCTTCCATCATTTACTTCTTTATAGAAGTGTTGGGGGAGGGGAGGGTAGTGATCGTGTGTATGCTTGTTTTAAGGCACTTTGTAAGCTGATATTCATTTTCGTAAGGCTGTTCTTGATGCCGTTGCTCCATCTTTGCGTGGTCTTCCCTTTTGCTTTGTACTCATTATACTTTTATGTGTTACTCTCTGTGGTAGGCGATACCAGGGCACAAATAATGGTTGACTAAATAATCCATGGAGATGAATAGTGCAGTATAAAAACATAAGTAACATCTGGTTATTAAACCTAAAAACATAAAAACATTAAGTCATTTAATTTTCAAATTAAAGACTAATGAAATATATGTAGAAATATAAGGGAAGTCTGAACATATAACAATAGAGGCAAGAAGAAATATGTATATATATTGACAAGCACAGCTGAAGAAGTTGACGCAAACGGAAATATAAAGGACACGTAGAGCACAATGAAAGTGTTAACAAGGTAATGCAATACAAAATAATACAATAACTTTATTATTGATAATAATGAACACATCTCCTTCGAACACTCCCTATTGACCACTTTTTAACCACTCTTTGTGATTTATGTGTGATCTGAGCGATTATACGCTGCGCAAGTAATGCGCCTACAAGTAGGCCAGCACATCCGATTTCTGCGACTCTTTTATTTACTAGTATAGCTTCCATAGGCTCCTACCTCAGTCGCCTCTTACGATATGCCTTGTAGGTCGCAGTGTTACTATTCTTTGCTCCCCTGAGAGCCCCGACTATACACAGCAGTAAAATTAATACAGGCCAAGCATCAACAAAGAACAATGAACACAAAAACATAATATTTCCAAGAACTTTTAAATAAACCAGTTTCAAAGGTTTCGTGAAATATGCGATATCTTCCTTAGTCACAGTACTTGAAGACCAAAACGTCTAGTAGTATCTTTTTAGGACAACAAGACACTATCACTACATTACTAGCTCCATGATCAGCCTTTGGAAGTCGGCCCAACTCTGACACAAACACTGAATCTTAACCTCCTTTGTTATCTGTCATGTTATCGTTATCCTGTTACTGGTTCATGTTTCAGTATGTTCTATTACATATTTATGAGCTTGTGAGTTTGTATGATGATCTAGGGATGACATCTGAGTGCGTGTCCCATCCATCTCCAACATCGTTATTTATCACTGTATACATCTCCTTCTTTTAGCCACTATTGAGTAATTCTTGGCTGCTGATTGTAGGGCTAAAGTCAGTTTAGAATTGTTTTCAGTCCGTTGGTATGAAAGTGATGGCAATCTAATTGTTTCCATTTCTGTTGATCACTTGAATTCAGAAAAAATATATAAGTACTGAAATTACGCAGCTTTGAAATAATTTTTATATGTTTTTGTATTATGTTTGAAGGATCTCCAACTATTTTTTTTTTAGATTTATACAAATTTCATTATGTCCTTAAATGTTTATCTTGTTGATATCCTCGCATACTCCTCGATAAAATGATATTATGTGCTCAATGTATGTGTGCTGCTTGTATATCCCGATTTATATTTTGAATAATTGGTTTCTGAAAATTAGAGTGATAACTTCTGTTTTGTTTGTTTAGCTTAGGTTCAGTCAAGCTTGTTATCTGTAGTTGTGTAGTCTGTTCGTTTTTTCTTCAATGTGCTGGCAGGAGTGTTCCAACATTATCATGTCATTTTGTATTCAACGTCTTCCGTATGTAACACATTGCCTACAGTATTCTCTAGAAATGTTTTGATTGTGTGTCTTATCATTTAGCATATATCAATCAATTATAGAGTGGTTAATAAGAGATACCCGTGTCGAGTTCCTCTGTGTACTTGGTACAATTGTCTACTTTGATCGACATTGTATGTGATAAAGTATGCAGACTTTGTATAGTTGATTTTTCTGGGGAGAATTCCGTAGGCTCTCAGTACATTTTCTGTTAAATGCCATTTCAAATTGTTAACAAATGTACATGTAGGTTTTTTTATGTCATGCTGACCACTATTTTATGCTGCTTCTGATGGTGAAATATTGTCTACAAAGCCTGTGTTTAATCTGGTCTATCTTCGTTTTCATTAAATTCATATCTACTGCTCAGAAGACTATTTACGTTACGATCTTGCTGAATGCTTTGTTTGGGTCGCGAAGAGAGAGAGAGAGAGAGAGAGAGAGAATGCTTTGTTTAACACTGAGAATAAAATAAATACTGTTGTCTTGAAATATGAGTCTTTTTGTTCTTTACGGTCTTGAAGGTCATGGCACTTTACCTTTTGTTGTTGTTTAAAGTCAAAAATACAAGCCACAGAAAAAATCTACAAGTTAACTGTGAATACAAGTAATGGTGAATTCAAGAATGACGTAAAATTAATGAAAAGATTAAAAGCAGCAATGTCGATCGAAATCTAAAGGACATCACAGATACAACAAAGAAATTAAATAAATTGTATAATGTGTGGTAGAAAAAGAAGAAATAATTGCAGATGGACAAATCTATTTTTAGTCAAGTTTACGAAGTACTGGGATACGAAAAAAGAACATATTCATTAATATTGTAACTTAGCCATACCAAATTGAGTCCCACGACTCATTTACTTAAAAAATCTCTATCATATGCATGAGGGTCAGCATTTGATACATTTATTTTAAATTCGCTTTATCACATATTGTACACATCTTGTTTTTGGCCTTTATCTCTGCCTCTTTCCTGGCATGTACACTTGCATACATTTTGTCTTTGGCCCTTTTGATTAAAAGGGGCCAGATTTCCTTCCCGGTTCGGGGTCTACACAAAAGCTGCATGAGCTTGTAGTGGTCAGCGACCAATAGCTGACTACTAGCCCAGAGCCAACTATAAACGTATGGGCCTTCGGACTCAGGTAAGAATCATGGGAAATCAGACCTCAACCACAACGCGTGACCTTGCATTCCAATATTGGTATATATAGACAAATTTATTTTAAAATCAACACAAAATGCTAAATCGAAGTTATATTATGCAACAAGTTAAGTTTAACAATAAGGAATATCAATATAATGAATATTTGTTCACCAATAAATAACCATAGACTCACAGAATTGAGTAAAATTGCAAAAAGTTTGCAGTGTTCTATCAAACATCTATATTTTCCGGCCCCTTTCTGATCTAGGTCAGGAAACCCCTTGTCAATTGTCTGGCCTAGTTATCTAGAGTTGGCTTTGGCTAGCATCAGTGTCAGCGCTAGAACAACGCTGACCAAGGCCCCATCCGCTTTTCTGTTGCGTTCCCGGAAATAGACATGCCAAAAAGTCTGACTTAGTTTCTGAGATCGAAGAAGGAGGAGCTAATCCGGTTCCCAAAGAAGATACTGAAGAAGGATGTGATAAACCGAAAAGTGCAGATACCACAGCTCACGCTGACAACTACTGCACAACGCATTCTGTTCTCCTGACTGCATGCTGCTGTAACCAGCGTTAGTATGAGAACAAACGAAGAAGAAGATCTGACGAAAGTATTTCACTTATCTATGTCTTATCTTATTTCAATATCTTATCTAAGTCTTATCTTATTTCAATATCTTATCTATGTCCTATCTCATTACAATATCTTATCTATGTCCTATCTTATTACAATATCTTATCTATGCTCTATCTATTACAATATCTTATCTATGCCTATCTTATTACAATATCTTATCTATGTCTATCTTATTACAATATCTTATCTATGTCTATCTTATTACAATATCTTATCTATGCCTATCTTATTTCAATATCTTATCTAAGTCTATCTATTTCAATATCTTATCTATGTCTATCTTATTTCAATATCTTATCTATGTCTTATCTTATTTCAATATCTTATCTATGTCCTATCTCATTACAATATCTTATCTATGTCCTATCTTATTACAATATCTTATCTATGTCCTATCTTATTTCAATATCTTATCTATGTCCTATCTTATTTCAATATCTTATCTATGTCTTATCTTATTACAATATCTTATCTATATCCTATCTTATTACAATATCTTATCTATGTCTTATCTTATTACAATATCTTATCTATGTCTTATCTTATTACAATATCTTATCTATGTCCTATCTTATTACAATATCTTATCTATGTCTTATCTTATTTCAATATCTTATCTATATCTTATCTTATTCAATATCTTATCTATGTCTTATTTTCATTACAAATCTTATTTCCTATCTATTAAATATCTTATCAGTCTATCTTATTACAATATCTTATCTATGTCATCTTATTCATTCTTATCTAGTCCATCTCATTACAATATCTTATCTATTTCCTATCTCATTACAATATCTTATCTATGCCCTATCTCATTACAATATCTTATCTATGCCCTATCTCATTACAATATCTTATCTATGCCCTATCTCATTACAATATCTATCTAGTCTTATCTTATTACAATATCTTATCTATATCATCTTATTATCAATATCTAATCTATGTCCTATCTTATTACAATATCTTATCGATGTCTTATCTTATTACAAACTTGAATTTTAACTACTTATATTATTGATACACTTTCCTTTTATATGTCTATTATATTTGAATAATTGTTCTGTATTATTCGAATTTTAAAATTCGTTTCTTCTGAATTGCTAAGTTACCAAAGTCCCATAGACGCAATAGATAAAACGTTAGTGTTGAACAATGTTTCCCAAAGTCCCATAGACGCAATAGATAAAATGTTAGTGTTGAACAATGTTTCACCAAAGTTCCATAGACGCAATAGATAAAAACGTTAGTGTTGAACAATGTTTCACCAAAGTTCCATAGACGCAATAGATAAAAACGTTAGTGTTGAACAATGTTTCACCAAAGTCCCATAGACGCAATAGATAAAAATGTTAGTGTTGAACAATGTTTCACCAAAGTTCCATAGACGCAATAGATACAAACGTTAGTGTTGAACAATGTTTCACCAAAGTCCCATAGACGCAATAGATAAAAACGTTAGTGTTGAACAATGTTTCACCAAAGTCCCATAGACGCAATAGATAAAAATATAGTGTTGAACAATGTTTCACCAAAGTTCCATAGACGCAATAGATAAAAACGTTAGTGTTGAACAATGTTTCACCAAAGTCCCATAGACGCAATAGATAAAAACGTTAGTGTTGAACAATGTTTCACCAAAGTCCCATAGACACAATAGATAAAAACGTTAGTGTTGAACAATGTTTACCAAAGTTCCATAGACGCAATAGATACAAATGTTAGTATTGAACAATGTTTCACCAAAGTGCCATAGACGCAATAGATAAAAACGTTTGTGTTTAACAATGTTATTATTGAAGTTCAGTCTATAAAAGACAAGTTATCGAAAACACATAGCAGAGGTAACAGATACTGTTGCCCCTAGATGACTTAATAAAGTCAACCTTTGAAAATAGTGGATTGAACACCTCAAAATTCGAAATCACGATTGTGATGGACATGAAATTAACTCAGAAAATAAACTGTTCTAGATAACTAAACATTTCTGTAGTATTGTTTTTCTCTTAAACCGTTATTAGTTACATAGGACCAGCAAACAATTTATCCATACCTCTCTTTTCTTGGCAACTAGCTCAATCTCTTCTATGGAAATGTACCCGATATTTCTCACCTCTCTCAATAAAGTTCGGTTAAAGGTTTTTCTAGTGCGTTCTTAATTTGTTGAACCATTTGTGAACCACTTCAATGTTTACTGTGTGATTCAATGATCATTTCTTCTAAGAGTATGCCCAATTCATCTCCATCTTCTTTTTCATGCAACAGTTGTTACTAGTAGTTGACCATACATTTCTCTAATTGCATCACTTCACCTGAGTTCGTCCAATTTTATGTTCATTATTTTTCGCAAACATCTATTTAAAGAGCATTCAACATACTTTCTATATGTTTAGTCGTTTTCCAACTCTCGTTGACATATGTTACAATTGATAAAATATTGGAATTGAAAATTCAAAATATGGTTTTAAAACTCTATAACTAGAAGTTCCATATTTTAAATGGATCAATTAATTAGGTTAATTTCTCTAGTAGTTTACATTTAAATGTTAAATTGTAATTTAAACAAATTTTTTGAGTGAAAATAGTTACTAGAATTCTCCTAGGAGCGTCAACAAAGTTAGCAACAAAATAAGACTAAAAAGTAGTCTTATTTAAAAAAAAATTGCATATCCTTTACAGGACTTTGCGAATCAACCCCAGCTTTTTAACGATGTTTGTATTTTTTTCTAGTCAGTAGTTTGTCATTGTTTTCTGAACGGGTGGTACCATCATCCTTTGTAAAATGCAGGGAAACATTTGCAACAAACTGTTCACTAGTGATTCGAACTCAGAACGTAGGGATTGATAGACCGAGTCACCTTTCCTTAAGCCACAGACGCCACACGATAAAAAATAATGCAATTGATTAAAGGATAAACTAATTGTTTTTGATAAACAAGTTACTGTTCACATGTTATTTGTTGGACTAATCTCATGAAGTACTGTAAGACAATAATAATAAAAGTACCTGGCACGAGAAGGTGAAATGCTTAACACGTGCAGCAGGCTAATTTTGGCACTTCCATTGACCCTGTTTGTTTTCTGACGTTCGACACGTGCAGTCTTTGGTTTAATGTTACTGTCCTGCACCAACCAGTTGCTAGGTTCGGTTTCTACTCTTTTGTAAATGTTCAACGACCTCCACATGAAAGAGAGAGAGAGAGAGAGAGAGAGAGAGAACGAACGTGAGTAAATAAAAAAGAAGAAAATTAAGTGAAATAATGGAAAACAGGTAACATTAGAAAGAGGTAATATACGTTTACAAAAATAATGAAATAAAAATGTTGGATAAATAAATAAAGATAAAAACGAGAAACTTTGAAAGAAAAAATGAAATAACAGTTAAAGAGAGGTAGAAAAGTAAAAGATGGTCTTGGATAGGAGGGCTTAGAAGACATTGATTGAGGGCCTATGCCTCCATAGGGGTGAATGGTGAAGAGGAAGAAAGTTAAAAACAGAAGAAAAGATTACATGTGAAAGAAATACGTTGGCATAGACAATGTTACAGAGGGTAAGAAAAAGTAAGACACATAATGGAGAAATCGCCTTGTAGCATGTTTTTTGTAGGATTTTGATTTCATCACAGCTAATCTTTGAAAAAAAACCACTCTTGGTTCCTAAAAGAAGTACTTCAGTATTCGCCAACATCACATACAAGATTTCTGTAATGTCCGATCGCCACTGTCGTCTCTATAGTTCCCTGCGCCTTACCGTTCAGGTACTATGTCCTCTATTATCTTCTTCTTTTGTCGTCACACTGCTACCTGGTTGTTGCCCAGTGTCGTGGTTTTCTGTTTTGTCTTGCGCTGTTCTGGTGACTTTGGTTCTCTATTACTGTTGTTCAGACCACTGCGATATTCAATGCGACCAACATATTTTAGTTTCTTGGAAATGTTGAAGTTTATGACCAAATGTTCTTCGATGTTCAGGTCTTGTGGAATGTTTTCTTCTCATTCTAAGAATGTGTCTGTAAAAAAGTATATAATAAGATTATATTCTGTTCTTTAATTCGTGTGTCCCGTTCCTTAACTAACAAATGCAAATGGTCACAGGAATAAAGGGTGTCTTCCAAAGTTTTTCTTTTACTCATTTTATTATGTAACGTCATAGTTTATTCATACAAACCGTTATCTGGGATGCTGTGACTAGTCTAGAAAATTCTTTTTGTTTTCTGTAGTTCAAGCTCCGCTGATGTTAATTAAAGAGTCACCACATTCACAATTTGGTTATTGGTTACTAAACTGACGTCATTGCACTCCGGGCAGACACATAGGTGCTCAGTCTCCCCAACAGATATCGAAGAGTATGCATACTGATAGTTCCCGTGGCTCGCTGATTAAACACACCTATCTCTCTGCCTCTCAGGCATCCAGTTCGACTTGTACAACGGGTAACTCCAAACTGCCTAAATCGCTTGATCGATTCAACATCGATTTTAGTGCCCTCATCCAACAGAGAGTCGCGAAGAGACCGAAGAATATCCCCTTATCCATCTTCAACTCCCCAACAGTAGATGCTGTTGATGTAAACCTGTGCGCTCTCTCATTACCGTAAACACCCGCATGCCCAGGACAGTATATCCACGAAAGCCTCTGGAGGTTAGAAACTTCTATAGACAACATCCACTCATTTCACATATTCACAATTTGTAAGTTCTAAATACCATCAGCACTGATTGCAAAGTGGATTAATTTGTTTCTTTGACAGTGGACATTATCTTATGTCTTCTTTATAATATGAAACCAGTTTCCGGTTTCATTTTGGTTTTTTTGTAAGGCACAATTAGTTGTTCCAATCTCTTTACACTATATGAAAGATCTCTTGACACTATGTGAAAGATCTCTTGACACTATATGAAAGATCTCTGGATACCATATGAAAGATCTCTGGACACCATATGAAAGATCTCTTGACACTATGTGAAAGATCTCTGGACACCATATGAAAGATCTCTTGACACTATATGAAAGATCTCTTGACACTATAGGAGCAATCTCTTGACACTATATGAAAGATCTTTTGACACTATATGAAAGGAGAATGCGTCACTTGCGTTATCTGAAATGGAGACATAGAACAACATGGACATTTCAAAAGAAGCAAAGAATATTTCTTTAGACAGATTTCATTTAAAATAAGGATTGTTTAGGTTCTTTAGTTTTAACCTATTCAAATTATTACCAAGGCAGGCAAATGCTTATCTTTTATGTTCTCTCATAGTTACACATGTTTCTGTTGTTCAATAGTTATACATGTTTACGTTGTTTGATAGTTATACATATTTCTGTTGTTTCGTAATTATACATATTTCTTTTGTTTCATAGTTACACATGTTTTTGTTGGTCAATAGTTATACATGGTTTATGCCTCATCCAACATTTTTGGTCAAATATTGACCTCAGTATCTCCCTCTTTCTTATATGGTCAGTAATGAGAGAGCGGACATGCTTGCATCAACAGCATCGATTGTTGGGGAGTTGAAGATGGATAAGGGGATATTCTTCGGTCTCTTCGCGAGTCTCTGTTGGATGAGGACATTACAATCGATGTTGAATCGATCGAGCGATTTAAGCAGTTTGAAGTTACCCGTTGTTCAAGTCGAACTGGATGCTTGAGAGGCAGAGTGAGAGGTGTGTTTAATCAGCGAGCCACAGGAACCATCAGTATGTATACTCTTCGATATCTGTTGGGGAGACTGAGCACCTATGGGTCTGCCCGGAGTGCAATGACGTCAGTTTAGTAACCATTAACCAATAACCAATAACCAATAACTATTTGGCCAGTATTCAACATGTTGGTCGAATAGTGATTTATTTTTGTCGTTTGCCCGCTATGATTACAACTTTAGTCATGGAGGAGTCTAATATGATATATCTAACTGATTTTCAAGGGACGGTTTGTTTCACATAGCACGAACGTTCTTCGCCTTTCAGGGAAGCATTACTTAGACTTCAGAGGTTCCTGTCATTTAGATCCAAAAGTAAAGGATTAGCGTTTTCACATCAAGAATTATTTTTCCTTAATCTGGTTTCGAACTCCAGAATTTTCCCGGCACGTATTTACTTGTGCATATTGTTATCAATTTTACTAACGACGAACCGAACAGAAATTGTAAAATGTCACCCCAGAAGTTGTATTATCAAACATGTTGGTCAAATAGTGACTTTAGTAGGGATTTTCTAACAATTTGGTTGTTGAATTACTTTAATAACTCCCTCGTACTTATGTCTGCTGCAACTGTTATATATATTATTGGATCAGCAGAAACGAGTATGTCGCCTTTCTCTCATTACCGCTAGTATCTGCATGTTTGAAAATGAAAATTGTGGCATATCCTAAAGGACGTACCCATCAACCACAGTAAATGAGTTGTTGATTTTCTAGGCACCACTTATACGTTCAGTAGTTTGCCATTGCTTTCTGAACGGTGAGGTCTATTTTACCTTTCGTAAAATCCCACGGAAACGAATTTGCTTCCAAACTTGCCACCATGGGGTTTGAACCAGGTACGCTTGGGTTTGTGATCGAGCTCACTACCGCTCACTACTGCATGTTTAAGGCAGCAAATACACGCAAGAGCCATTTAGTTGGAGGTTGTTGTAAATAGTTTTCGGATATTACATGTTTTGCATCTATCAAATCATGGGATGGTAGTCCGACGTAAATAGTACTGGTTAACGTGATCATCTAAAATATACCGAGGTGAATCTAAATAACGAAGTCGTTATTTTCATAAAGAAGCATTTGTCTGGTATGCTCTGTTCTGTTGCTTGATGATCTTGCCAAGTGAGAAACCATATTCTGATTTTTCATTTCATACAGCCCAGATCAACCTGTAAACATAAGGGCTCTCTCTAATAGCGCTGTCTATACCACGCTTCACTAGCAACCATGTATCGTGCTAATTCCAATGTTTGAGTCTAACTTGAACTAAACCAATTTTTGGTATGCACAGTTGGATTACAAGTTTTCTGATCCTATACTTTAGGATCTAAATTACAAGTACCTCAGAAGTAGGAAAAAGGCTCGCCTGAATGGCGAGTAACACTGAATTAAAAGAAAGGTATCGTTCACGGAAAATAAGTCTGAGGTGCCATATTAGACTACGCATGATTTCATAGCGAGCAAACTAAAAACAAAAAAAAAACCCCAACTAAACTTTCGACGTTTACAGATTTGTGCACATATTGATGACAAACACATAATAATAGTAAGAATAATATTTTAAAAACATATCAAAGTCCTACCATTGACAACTAACAGCAGAGCTATTAAAAGGACAAATGCATTTCTCTTCATTAACTTTCGGACATACTTTCTGATATGTTAGCTAACAATATAGTAATGTTCAGGTCACAGGTGAATGTACCCTATAGCTTTGACAGTAGAAATATAAGTTAACACGTCCTTAGCCCACATTGAGATAATAACAGACGTAGTTAATGCGTCAGAAGAATGAATGGAAACGTATATATCTCCTTGCAGCTAAAGGTTACAAGGAAAAAGTCGAACATATTCATTCTCGCTTGATCTATTTGTATAGTAACAATATAAGTGAAGTAGTTACCAAGGTGGCTACTATGGCCTAGGGGATAGTGACTCGGTCTATTAACCGTGACGTTCTGAGTTCGAATCATGCGGCGGGCAGTTTGGTTGCGAATTGTTTCGTGTGATTTTTATTACAAAAGGACGACGGCACCACCCGTTCAGAAAGCAAAGGCAAACTACTGAACGTAATAATGCCTAGAAAATCACAAACAGCGTTAAAAGCTGGGGTTGATTCGCAAAGTCCTGTAAAGGATATGCAATTAACTTTTAGTTACCTATAGTTAGTTCAAGTACATGAAACAATAAGAACAATTTGTGATATACTGAAAACATTGTATTTACGTGACAAAAAACTTTGTAAAATAGTTGATATAAAAGAGAAAGTAAGGCCGTTTCATAAATGGAAAAAAGACGACTGTATGACAATCTCTAAAAAAAAATCATCAGAATAGAAACACAAAATGCCTAACAAGTATATAGATTTAAATACATGGACATTCTTGAAACATCAAACATACGCCTTCGAATTACAGATTAAAATTAGCAGAAAAATAAATGATCGAATAACAGAAAACATGAGCGACCTTTGCAATATATCATTGCCTACAGCAGCAAGTAAGTTCATCAGAGTTTAAATGAACCCATTTTGTTAAATAGAAGCAAATTATGAAGGAAAAAAACAGAGAAACTGATCAATGAAAGACAATGAGATTACTGCGGACAGCTCGAATAAAGAAAATGAAGAGTAGTCGAGTGAGATCAATGTCCAAAAGAAGCTAATCATGCAGATCAGAAAAAAATAGGTCTTAATCTATTGGACACGAGAGGAAGGAGGAACATCTGCATAACTTATACAAGTGCATATTACATAAGACAGAGGATGCCAATGAGAGGAGATAGTGGGTAGCTTAACTCGAAGACGTTGATGAAGTCAAACAAAGTAACTGGTTAATAGTACTCGGGGATAAATAAGATGACACGATCCATAATTATCATCATCAACCGGCACGACACAGAAGAGATATATATAGCGATATATATAGCGATATACATATATATATATATATATATATATATATATATTCATCTCGTACTTTTATACATTACATAGGGCCTGCAAGTAAGTTATTTATACTGCTCTGTGCAGGGACACTAGCTTAAATTCTTCCACGAAATTAAGTCCTATATTTATCGCCCCTTCAGCAAAGTTCGTCTCAGGATTTCCTAGATCATCCTCTTTCTTGAACCCTTTGCCTCCAATTTCAATGAGTGCTTCGGTATTTTTTGATCATTTCTCCCGGCGTGATGCTCACCACATCACCCATCGTGTGCCGACGGTCAATGAAAATACAGGCCTAACACTGTATTGCCCTATATACCACGAGGTATGAAAGGGTTGAGAAATGCCCAAAATATCTCCATCTTCTCCTTCTTATAACAGTTGTTACCAGTGGTTGACCAAACATTTCTCTGAGTTCAACACTTCTCATGAATTCGTCCCAACTTATATTCATTATTATTCGCCGACATCTGTATCTATATATATATTATATAGCGATATCATATCACAGTAACGTTGATCTTAAACACATGGAGGTACGGAAATACCTAATTCTGATTGAGTATAGTCTTCTTGACACTATAATCTATACGTGACCTCACATGTTTAATTTGAGAAGAAACAACTACTAAGAGATCACGAGCAGATGATACTTCAAGACTGATCCCTCAGATGTTAAGTCGTGGTGCTTGAGGTAGTTAAGCCGTTTTTGTTTTGTTGGTTGCTGTTTAATCAAGCTAAACTCTCGCACTTAATGATGGCTAAGTCAAGAATGTCAAGAGAGAATTAGATTGTTGTTTGACAAGGTTGGAGAACTCTCAAATAAAGTTAGTAAATGATTGTTATATGTAAATCCTGAAGTGTGCTGTTGGTTTCCTCACATTGTGTTAAGTTATATTTCTGTTCTCATAGACACGAAGACGGATGTTGATGTTTATTCTCAACAAACTGACAGATGAATTCTGTGGCGAAATGGTTAATATGTTTGTTTTGAGTACGGAAGGTTGTGTGTTCGAATCTGAATCGCTTTGTTCAGTTCACATTTGAATTTTGTCCAGGAAATCCCCATGATGATTGCTGAAGCTACGGAGCTCATGCTTTGTGCAGAACTATCAACAGGTGGCTTGGCTTGTTATTTCTGTCAAGAGAGACGGCGCCGTGTGGAGAGACCAAGAGCAATGAAGACAATCCTTCGCCTTTAGATACTTTTTGTTTTCTGACAGATGACTTACGAGTGAAAAATGCTGACAAAATTTACGGAAGTAAGATTTATAGGAAAAACTTTGAGAATAGTAAAGTTTATTATAATTAGCATAAAATGTTAGACAAGTATGGGAATCTGTCAGGAAACGTGTGCACAAAACAACAAGAAGAACAAATTAGATTAGAGACAATACGAATTCGAACCAATTAGCCTTCCAAATGACGATAACGCATTGACACCATAATAGTATGTGTTAACTAAGTTCACTGAAGGTTATATAAAAATACTGGATGAAAAGACAACGGAATATACCGTAATTCTCATCATCTAGCTCAGTTGTTCTTAACCAGGATTGCGCTCTTCCCCAAGTAGACGAGACGATGCAAAAGAAGAAACATGAAAAGTTATTAAATTTATCGAATATTGTGTTTAATTAGCTTTTATATTAATTTGTTTTTCCAGTTAAAATACATTTTTTTCCAAATCTTTAAGTTCAACATTTCTGTAAGAAATAATCAAAAACATAATCGGTTTTGACTAATGTTGATATTTGTTTGCCATTGTTATTGCGTTTAGAGGAAGAAACTCTTTGTTGTTGTTTGCTGTTTGAAAATAATATTTACTTTGACGAGAAACGATGTGTAAAAAAGAAGGGGGGGTGGGGGTGGGGGTGGTCTTGCCTCATTTCAGGCCCCACCAAAAAATGTGTAAGGTGTATTTATTATTTTATAAATTAAAATATCACAACCCAAAACCATGATTCTTCCGAAAAATTGTGTCTGGCCCCACCAACAAAAATGATTACGAGCCGCCACTGGAACCACTGATCTAGCTTGTCCACGTCGGAGCTTGACTCCCATGACAACAGCTCTAAATGTCTTCTGTCTCTTATAAGGTGTCCGGCGTCTTCCGCATTCATTTTCATTTTAAAATCATTTTTTATCCCGCTCTATATCCTCATTTGCTCAAACAGTGGAGTGACATCCTTTGCTTGATCGAAACCATGATTTCTTTTGTTTTAGTCTGCCGCTTTTTTCCCTCACCCCTTTATTTCATCATACAGTGCAAGTTCTTTGTTAGCTTGAATATGGAGGTAGTCACATACTTGGCATATCTACGTTCTAACCTCAATAGTGGGATACTCAATTAGACATCTAACAATACTATAGTATCACCTATGCATCAAAGAAAGATGAGCATTACCTCTTGTGGAATCTAATACATCAGTCTGTATCTGACTAAGAGTTAGAATTAGTGATTGGTGCGAATCATCATCATAACACTCCAGACATGTTTATAATTGCTCCAATCTCCTTCCAAATATATATATATATATTTGCCCCAATCTCTACATTCTCTTCCAAGAGTAATGATAACGTTGAGATAGTTGGTCATGCTACCATCTGTTGGGATCCATTCTTCCCCTTTTGGTAGGGTCGCAACCGTAGTCACCTGGCCAATTGTTCTCTCAACCTTGGCCATCCACGACATGCCACGCTTAACATCATTAGTGTTCTTGTGTAGTAGATGTCTCTTATCCGAAGTAACCTGCGTATATGCATTGTTTTGGCGATTGTATGACGGGAGCGTGGTGACAGAAGGCCAAGCATTTATCTCATCTTCACAATGGGGGTATCTCTAGTGCAGTCCAGAACTATACGCATACCTTCATTCTGAACCCGCTCGAGTCGTTCAACCCGTTCGGGTCGGTTCAACGTGGTGATAAATCCGACTGGAGTTTCTTGGCTAATGCGCATGGTAGGGTTGTTGCAGAGCGAAGTGGGGCATACAGGACAACTACTTCTAGTATGAGGATGGAGGTTGAGGCCATTACTGCTGCCCTCCAATGGATCTCTGGGACTTCATTTACTGGGGCAGTTGTTGTATCTGACTCTCAGTCGATGCTTCACAAGATCCAGAAGGGCAGGTTTCGGTATGAGTGGATGTCGTCTATAGAAGTTTCTAACCTCCAGCGGCTTACGTGGATATACTGTCCTGGGCATGCGGGTTTTTACGGTAATGAGAGAGTGGGCAGGCTTGCATCAACAGCATCGATTGTTGGGGAGTTGAAGATGGATAAGGGATATTCTTCGGTCTGCAATGACGTCAGTTTAGTAACCAATAACCAATATATATATATATATATATATATATATATATATATATATATATATATATACCAGAGTATAGCGACTAATCATATACGTTCTGTGTTGATTAATTACATCTCTGGTGTCTCTATCAAAGTGTTTTTGTCTGGCAGTCCCACTTTCACTCCCATCTCCTTCTCTTTGTATATGAATGAAGATGTATAATTGTTTACAAATAAATAGTTAGATTTACTGTAGCATACTCAGTTACTGACAAGACACGTCTCTGTTATAAAAGATTCAGAATACGATGTTGACAGACAGCAGCAGATTCCCTTCTCATTTCTGTCAATCGTTTTCTGGATATCATAATGATGTGCTTTCTTGAAACTCAAGCTATTATCGAAATACATTCCTTGATATTTCAATCTACCGCTTCTGTCATCTGCAATCTCTCATAAACAAACAACCGTTGTAGGTGTACTGAGAATATTTTTGCTCAGAGAAAACCATATCATTGCTGCCGTCGTCCGATTCCCCAGTTATCCTGAATCAATCCAACAGCAGCCATTACGATCAAATTTATCCTGTAGCTCACTGACAACTTATTTCTAATCAGCTAAGAAACGATATATAAAAGTATCATCCACCTGTGACATGGTAATGCTACTTCAGATGATCTGTTCAACTGTAATTTTGATAGCGTACACATTGAACAGTATTAGAAATATATGTGACTCCAGTGGCAATCCAGGGATTACTGTTGTCGGCTCAGATGCCCATCTACAACATCTATCATGAATCTTCTCTGATATATTTCTGAGAAAATACCGTTAATGATCAAGGAAAAACATTTATAGCTTTATATGCTCAAACATGAAGAAATCCAAAAGGACTCTGCTGTAAACATCAAACCAAATCTACTGCTGTGACACAAACCTCTCTGCATAAAGGGGATATGTCAAATGCATCCTAAGTGAAGACAGCAACATTGCACAAGGTCTTCCTGTTTAGACGATACTCACCAAGGTTTGATGAAAGGAGATGTAACCGTACAAACCAACAAGATACAATTCGTGCAATTATTATTCTATCTTCTAGCCAGTCGTGTTATGTATAGTTATTCAGTATATATATAGGAACTGCAGTAAAACTATTTGATTGGCAAAACACGTAATTACAAAGTACTGTAGTTTTACAAATTACAAAAACAATGACAAATACAGCAACGTTTCGACCAACAAGGCCTTTATCAAGCAAACGAACAAACAGGAGTGACAAATTAAAATGAAACACAAATGGACGACCAAATACAAACGTATCTAAGGAAAATCTGGAATAAAACGAATAACGAAATAAATGTAACACAAAAACACACATAAAAACTAGAAATAGAAAGGAAAAGAAACAATGAAACATCTAGTAAATATATAACTTGAATACATGCAACATATACCCATATAGATTACAAAGCATGGGAAGGAAAGTACTAAGAAGCATAAGAATGGAATATAACATGAATACATGCAACATATACCCATATAGATTACAAAGCATGGGAACAGAAAGTACTAAGAAGCATAAGAATGTAATACGTTGAGCCGCGTGGTCGCAAGGTACCATACAAAGAAATCAACCGATTCTCCAGAGCAAATCGACTGCGATCATCCGAGGAACATGATCGGATGGCTGTGACCTGGACATCGTGAGCACCTAAATGGCCAGTATCATTGAAATGGTGGCCACAGGGTCTAGAGCATTGGCGTATGTCGCGTAAGTGTTGGGCGAATCGGTCACTGAGCCTCTTGCCTGTCTCGCCGATATAAGCCTTGTTACACTGCTTACAGATAATGGCATAGATAAGATTACGGGACTCGCATGTGAACCCATCGTCAATAAGAAACGTGCCTAAAGGAAAAGATACAGTACGCGTCTGTATCACATAAGCACACGTGTTGCAACGCCGACGGCCACACTGGACAGTGCCAAAATGAGTCTGGATATTGGACTTAAGGCGACTGTGTACCAACATATCCTTAAGACTTCTGTCCCGTCTGTAAGACACCAAAGGATAGTTGGGAAGACAGAACGGGTCTCAGGATCTGATCTAAGGAGAGACAGATGACGGAATAAAACTTTTTTCACCAGGGAACTATGGGGGTGGTAAGTTAAGATAAGTTTTACTCTGTCAGAGTTAGTAGTCCTATGCTGGCTGGTAAGGGCCTGCTGGCGAGTGATTTTCTGAACTCGATGCATAGCCCAGACAAGCACGCTCTCCGGGTATAGGCGCCTACGAAAGAAATCAAGCATCTCGCGAGCTCTCTCAAGAAAATCATCGTCCTCACTACAAAGGCGACGAAGGCGTAAGAGCTGCGAGAATGGCAAAGAGTCACGACAAGCCCGGGGATGGGAAGAAGTATAGAGGAGAAACTATGTGCATCAGTAGGCTTGTAATATACTGATGTAGTGATAGCGGATAGGCGTAAGGTGATAGTAATGTCAGAAAGTTGACACAAGTAGTGGAGATGTGAGAAGTAAAACGAATAGAAGGGTTGAAAACATTAAGAAATTAATGAGCGTGACAAATCGGCTTCAGGCATATCAGTGATGCCAATACAGTCATCAATGTATCTGTGATAGACAGACGGAAGGGGCCATCATATGTAGTCCATACTAGGTGTTCAAGATAACCCATGAATAGACAAGCATAACTAGGTCCCATTTTAGTACCCATGGCATAACTATAGTATATATGTATAGTTATTAGTAGTTAGTGAATTTGTGTACTTGTTTCAGGGATTGTTATCAAGTAACTGTATCGTTACTAGTAGTTGGTGAATTTGTGTATGGTCTTTATTTGTTTCAGGGATTGCTATCAAGTAACTGTATCGTTACTAGTAGTTGGTGAATTTGTGTATGGACTTTACTTGTTTCAGGGATTGTTATCAAGTAACTGTATCGTTACTAGTAGTTAGTGAATTTGTGTATGGACTTTACTTGTTTCAGGGATTGTTATCAAGTAACTGTATCGTTACTAGTAGTTAGTGAATTTGTGTATGGACTTTACTTGTTTCAGGGATTGTTATCAAGTAACTGTATCGTTACTAGTAGTTAGTGAATTTGTGTATGGACTTTACTTGTTTCAGGGATTGTTATCAAGTAACTGTATAGTCAGTTCTTACTGATTGTGTCACTTTGATGATATCGTAAAATATACGTAGCATCTCGTCCATCTAACTTTCCGTCAATATTCATTTATTCTCTTACATAATGCCATTATGTGCTGGTTCAGCGCTTTTGCTTGCTTAAGTGCAGTCTTTATCTCATCAACTGTACCAATTGTGTCATCATCAATTATTTGGAGACTGCACGTCATTGAGAGAATTCTCTTAATCTCGACGTATTTCCCTAATTCGTTATCCGATTTTATCTAAGTAGTGTGCGTTCAAAGTTATTATTTTATTCTCATCACATTTTTGCGATATGAAATCTGCGCTCTAGAAATTAGCGATGCCCCTACTTTTTACTGAACTGTTTATAACTATATGCAGCCTCCAGACCATCTTCAGTTACGTCTCAATTGCCACCATCTCATGGAATATATCCTACTTAACAAACTTAGCTTCATTTGAAGTTGCTTTGAACTGACATATATTTTAAAAATTCCTGTCGTGCTTCAAAAGCAATATGAAGTCAATTAACAATTGTTACATTGGTCCTTAATTTATACTATTTTAAAATACGTTGTTGTTTATCTATCTAGCGACTCTGCACATTTTCATTTTATTTATGGAGGTAGCACATGAGGATAACCGTTACCACTAATTTTGTGAGTCAGGCTTCTAGTTCTTCTAATGTTGCTCATAAAGTCATTGCATGTGTTGTTTCATTTAAAGGATATAACTTTCGACTTGTGTGTTCTAGATCGTCCTTTCTCTACTAAGGTGATATTTCGGTAGTGGTAGCTGTCATGATCGTCTAAGACATCCACTGTAAATGTTGGGGCTAGAGGCTATACACCAGGGCTAAATCAGTAACACTGTTCTCGTTTCCTGATCTGCTTGATATTCGTGTTACATCGCAAATCTCCACACATAAAAGATCGATGGCTACTATTTCATTCGCAGACTCACCCTGTGTGTTGGAAGACGTATTAACCCCCCACCCCACCTCCCGATTTATTTTGTCATTGAAATCGACACATAAAAATACAATGTCCCTCCTGCAATAGGAAAAAAAATTACAACACTGCCATCTCCGAGTTACAGCCAAAAGTATTCACCATAACAGTAAGATGGATAGCTGTTCAAATCCTGACGGCCTGAAGTTGAACAGCGTCATAATTCCAATTGGAAATGTCCACCTCTCGTGCTCCAGTGTTGCGTAAAGAATTGTCTGTTCCAGTGTTGCGTACACAAATTGCATGCTCCTGTGTTGTGAACAAAAATTACATGCTTCAGTGTTGCGTACAATAATTGTCTGTCCAGTGTTGTCGCGTTCAAGAATAGCCTGCTCTTGTGTTGTCGCATACAAGAATTGCCTGGGCCAGAGTTGTCACATACAAGAATTGTCTACCTCTGTGTTGTCGCATTCAAGAATTGCCATCTCCAGTGTTGTTGTGTACAATAATACCTGCCTCAGTATTGTCGCCCACAAAAATTGACTGCTCCAGTATTATTGCATACAAGAATTGAATTCCCCATATGTTGCATATTATAAAATATGTGAAGCCCATCCAACCGCAGCACGTCACATGATCTAGCTTAAGTCCTGAAGGGCTACAATATCCAGACTGTAGACAAAACGATCTAGAAAAAGACGGATTTGTCTGATAACTATAGTTGTAATAGAAAATTCGTCCATTATTCTGACCCAGCTGTACAGGCGTGTCCTTCTAGCATCAGAACAAAGACACGTATGTATGGTATCATATAAAGAAGCAAAATGAATCATCAAATCTTAAATGATTATTCATTTTACTTGCTTATGTGATACCATACATACGTGTCTTTGTTCTAAAGCGCCATTGTGTTAAGAATCACCGCAGACTCCCATCGGTTTTCTTCAGGTCTGATCTGATCCGCTCTGACCACCTCAGGTTTGTGGGTTTCCGTACATCGCCTTCTAGCATCAGCACGCTTCCCATATCTGCTTCCCCTATCTGCTTTCCCTACCTGCTTTCCCTACCACGTTTCGTCCGACGTTTCTCAACCTCTACAGTCAATATAATAACCTCGATATCAAATGGAAGTAGTTCTCCGTAAAAACCACTTGGGTAATAGGGAAAACGAATAACTTTTACGCATAGCAATAACCAGGTGATGTCTCCCAAGTGACAGCCAAAAGTAGGAATGTGTCACTTTCTCAAACTGCCATGTTATTACCGTCTTATATGTATACAGTTTGTTCATACTTTTCCCCTAAACTTGTACAGTAAAACTTGTACATTTTCTGTACATAGTTAGTTTTAAAATTGTGATTGAAATGTCAAAGAAGGATTAATTTGACTGATTGATTGATAAAACTATCGTCATTGCAGTTAGGATAATAATTATATGTCCTCCGATGTATGTCTTGCACAGTAAGATCTTAGTCGCAGTGCACAAGCTCCGTAGTAACGGTGAAGCTCTCTAGTGTTATTTTTTTAATGGTGATAATTTGTTAAAATGTCATTATTCAGTTTTAATGAACTTCACCAGGGCTGCTGTTTTTCGGCCTACTCTGTACGATTGTTAACTGCCAAGTGTTCTTTTATGTCCTCAATTTGATAACATGACCCATATTTTATAGTTCGTCTGCGATAGGACTAGGAACTCGATATCACCTGCATTGAGATCAGAGATCACTGGGAAATAAACAGACTCTCAACGAAGTAAACGATCAATAACATTTATAAAAAAGAGACAAGCAATATACCTCCAAGCCCCAGAAGAACTCTCTTAAAATGCTTGTTGCTGCTGTGAAATGTAGCTAGGGAGATGTCATCAAACACAAGTGTATTTTTGTGTGACTTGACAAGGTCAACCCAACTGTTACTAGATCAGTTATATGAGGACTATCGTCATACCACCTTGGACATGTCCGTAGGTGCTCAGATCCCAGTCTCAGCAAACCCCCTAAGTTTCAATACTATGAGCAATAATGGAAAGGTGAAGAAATAATGAAGAAAGGTACAGAGATGAGTTTCTAGAAAGCTGTAGTGTACAATAACAGAGATGAGGTTTCTTAGAAGAGCTGAGGTGTGACAATAAGAGACAGAGATGAGGTTTCTTAGAAGAGCTGCAGGTGTGACAATAAGAGACAGAGATGAGGTTTCTTAGAAGAGCTGAGGTAATAAGAGACAGAGATGAGGTTTCTTAGAAGAGCTGCAGGTGTGACAATAAGAGACAAAATGTCAGAAAGCTGCAGACAATAAGAGACGATGTGATAACAGCTGCATTGACATAAAGAACAGAATGAGTGTCAGAAGGTTGCAGTCTGACAAAAGCCTGATATAGGTTTCTAAAGAGCTCCAAGACAACAAGAGAATGAGTGCAGAAGCCAGGATGACAAAAGAGTGAGAGATGAGGTGTCTTAGAAGAGCTGCAGGTGTACAATAGAGACAGAGATGAGGTTTCTTAGAAGAGCTGCAGGTTTGACAATAAGAGACAGAGATGAGGTGTCTTAGAAGAGCTGCAGGTGTGACAATAAGAGACAGAGATGAGGTGTCTTAGAAGAGCTGCAGGTGTGACAATAAGAGACAGAGATGAGGTGTCTTAGAAGAGCTGCAGGTGTGACAATAAGAGACAAATTAGAAATGAAGAAATCAGAAGACTGGATGTGAAACCAGTCATGCAATTCATAAAAGAACAACATATTAAATGGTTTGGACATCTGACAAGAATGCCCTGATATCACCTACCACAAAGAGCCACACAGAACAAGTAGAATGAGTACAAAGCACGAGGAAGACCACGCACAAGGTGGAGCGACGGCATCAAGAACAGCCTTACGAAAATGATTATGAGCTTACAAAGTGTCTTAAAACAAGCACACACAAGATCACTAGCCCTTCCCAAACATTTCTATAAAAAGTAAATGGTGGAAGAGATGAAGAAATAATTCATTGTTAATAGATATCCGACTAGATGATTTAGTATCAGAAATATGTGTGGACATGTTAATAGATATCCGACTAGATGATTTAGTATCAGAAATATGTATGGACATGTTAATAGATATCCGACTAGATGATTTAGTATCAGAAATATGTGTGGATATATTGAAAGAATGGTAGAGAACAGATAACCTACCAATGCATAAAGAAAACAAAACGCCCTTATGTTGCCGGGCTTGCAATTAGAGCAATGATAGTAACAATGAGACCTAAATGAATGCATGTCATAGGAGGCGACTAAGGTAGGGACCTAAGGAAGCTACTCTAGTAAATAAAATCATCGCAGAAATCTGATGGGTAAGCTTATTTGCAGACGCATAACTGGCACACCGTACAATCGCTCTTAGGCTCAGATCACATACAAATCACAAAGAGTGATTTACCTGGTGGCCATTATGAAGCATTCGAAGAAGAAGAAGAAAAATAAAGAAAAAAAAATTATGGAGAAGTGACCACGAGACAGACCAAGAAACCAATAGAAAATCCACATGGACGTCGGCATTAAAAACAAAAACACAACTAGCTGGACTAATGATCAATACATTTCTCCCTGGAAAATAAACAATACAGTTGACATCCTGCATATGCAAATGATCAGTGCATTTCAGCCAGCTAATAATATCAGTGATAGAGCACTTAAGTAGTAGCTCAGACGCTGATTCTAAATTTTTAAACAAATCATGGAATCTAAGAAATTTTCAGATGGACAAATTAAAGAATCGACTGTCCAGTTGGTTTTATTTGTTTCTTATATAAAGGATTAAATCCTCTTTAAGCCGAGGTTCGTCTTTTCAGCCGAAGGACAAGCCTTTTATTGGTTATATCAGAACGTGTACGCCATCAAACATGAAAAATACAAATTAACTCATTTCGGAGAACATAATTCTAAGTTTTCTTAACGTAGATTTGAAATCCAACGCACTGTCACAAAGCAAAGCCAATTTTCCGTGAATTTGGTGTTTCGGCGGTATTCAGCCGCCATCACTGTTTTATCTTCTTTGCTTTTGTGATCGTAACATGAGAAAGGTCAGCCAAGTGTTTATTGAATGAGACTACCTGGACCGTGTTAATAGTCAAATATAATAACAAACCGCTTGATAGATAACATGAATATATGAGTAGGTTTGTTTTTAGTGTCGCGTGTTTCCGGAGGGCACATGTCGATTAGTGAAAATAGAGATTGACGTCATACCAAGCATAGCATCATCATGTACCGTGCCGACAACTGTAGACAATCACATCATCATCACAAAATGTTACTCATGTTTCCATTTATCTTTAAGGTTGTTGACATTCCTCAGTGTCATAATATTAATGCAACTGGTATCTCGCATAACTTTTCCATGTTTGTATTTATTTTACTGTTTGTCTCTTCGTTTGTCGATTTTCTTCCGTGCCATGAGGTTAATGTAGCCGAAATCTTCTCAATTTACATTCTACTAATAAATGTGTTCCTAATTTATATTGCCATGTTGTTTGTATAGATTATATGCTTTGCGGAGGCCTTCTCTGTCATTATTTATTTTACTGTTTTGTCTCTTCTGTTGTTGAATTTTTGCATAACAAAGTTCGCGATGATGTTAGTGTAAGTAAAATAATCGCATTTTCCATTTCTCTATTTGTATTACAATTTTCGTTTATCAAAGCGGCTGCGACTTTATTCGATGCCATGTTGAGATTGTAGATATCATTTTTTCACGTAGCCTTTCTTTATCTGTATCTATTTTATTGTTTATCTCTTCAGCTGCTGACTTTCTTCTGTGCCACACCGTTAATGTTACTGGTATCTTCTCACTTTAACTTATTTCATAAAGCATAAGGCCTCAGCCGTTATTCCCCACTTTTCCCGGTCCTTGGCCGCTTTCCTTATGACTTCCCATGATAGTCCAAGAATCCTTAGCTCCGCAAGAAGACCCACGTCTCCAGGTTTGTATAGAGATTACCATTTTTCATTTTCTTTGTGAGTTCCCATCAAGTGCCTTTCTAGTGACACTCGACTGCGTCTACCGCACTGTATGCCCTATTCATTGTCATTTACTCCTTCTAATGTGGGTCATCTTGAGTTCCTTTCCATAGTTCTGTATTTGCAAGTAGATTGGAATTAGGCTGGTCCTTTACATTATTCAGTATCTTTACAGTCTTAATGTTTGGAAGTAAGCTAGTTATGTGCGTGTTAACTCCTCTTTCTAACACAAAGATTAGTTTAATTCATTCGTTTATGTAGAATGAACTATACCTGGATCAAGCTGTGATCCCAGCATGTTTAAGTTGAGAGGCCAGCTTTCTAACGACTTGACTATTCCTGTCTCAATAGTTGAAAAAAGCCTCCTTTTAGATTTGTTAACAATATAAAACAAACTACACCTAACTAAATATTCAAGGCAAACAGAAAAGAGTGCTAGAGTTCTTATATAGCGAATTGGTAAGACATTTGCCTGTTGCTCTGAACGTTTTGAGTTCAAATCTGGGCTGAGTGGCTTGTGTATTTTTTTTCATGTGTCTCTTAGGATTGTTGGTTAATCTACGAAGTTTGTGCTTTGCACAACACTTTCGGCAGATGACGTGCCGTATCTGTCCACAGGCACAGGGTCATATGAGGAAACTGCCGCAGTGTAGTCAATCCTTCATCTTTGTATCCATTTGTAACTGCACAGCGCGTTCATAACTACTCCTTCATTTTTGTTATTTGATATTTTAGTCAGAAATAATTTGAAATAGCGATGGTTTTGTTTACTTGATATTCAGTTCTCCATCATATTTGCTTCCGTGGACTATCATAACATTGGATTAAAGTACCATCACTAGTAAAATATTTGTATCACAATTTTTCAAATTTACGGTACAACCGAAGCATTAGAACCGTAGACACGCTAAACTCCAGGACGTGTCATAGACTAGATTCCCCCAAACAGGAAAACCTTATCGGTATGTCAAGGTAAAACCCAGCTATCACCAATGATCGCTATGTATATACAGTCAACCCTCGATTATCTGCAGTAGCGGTAGAGGGAAGCTCAGGGATAAAAGAAAAACATGTTAACAAAAAATATGTCAAGATGAGATATACATGAAATATAATAATATCATTTGAAATTATTTCTTTCCGATTTATTATTTATTTGATATACTTTTATTTTCAAATGTTCATCAAATGTATTTATATGCTGTGCTCGTATAAGATGAATCAATTCGGGAATGAGAGAGAGTGAAAGATGGAGAAAGAGAGAGTAAGAGAGAGAGAGAGTAAGAGAGAGAGAGAGAGAGAGAAAGAGAGTGAGAGAGAGAAGAGAGGGAGTGAAATAGTTGTATCTGACAACTGGTATTGCAATAATCTGTAATTACAAAAAAATTATAAAAGGCAGTCTGCATCTGGTAATTACACAGACTAAAGTGCAATCATTCTGCACCAGATAATTACACAGACTAAAGTGCATCAGTCTGCACCAGATAATTATACAGACTAAAGTGCAATCAGGGTGCATCTGGTAATTACACAGAATAAAGTGCAATCTGCCTGCATCTGGTTAACATACACAGACTAAATTGTAATCCGCCTGCATCTAGTATTAACACAAACTAAAATGCAATCAGTCTGCACCAGGTAATTATACAGACTAAAATGCAATCAGTCTGCACCTGGAATTACAGTCAAGTGCAACAGCTCACATTAATTTTACAACCTAAAGTGCAATCAACCTTCCAAACCCAGAATCTGGACATTTCAAATCTGCACTATACGTTTCCCAAGCTCACGAATCTCATTTGGGAGAGGTTATCAGTTTGTGTCATCTCGAGCTTTAGAAGCTCTACAAATAGAATTTTTCCGGAGCTAAAATTCAGACTTACTTAATCCGGTCACCTCAAGCCTACGTTACATGTTAAGCCATTAAATATATTTCATAATGAACAAATCATCATCATAGGGTACCGTGCCAGCTGGCGTAGGCGATCATGGATCTCCACAAATCCCTGCCTTTGATGTTTGCTATCAACTCAGATGTTGACGCCTTACCGTGCCATGAAGTCAGGCTATCCAAAATTGTCTCTGTCTTCCTCTGTATTGTCTACCCTCAATTTTACCGGTTGTCACAATGTGTTCTAAGGGAAGCAGAGTCAAAAACAATTTTTGTTATCAACTCAGATGTTGACGCTTACTGTGCCATGAAGTCAGGCTATCAAAATTGTCTCTGTCTTCCTCTGTATTGTCTACCCTCAATTTTACCGGTTGTCACAATGTGTTCTAAGGGAAGCAGAGTCAAAAACAATTTTTGTTATCATTGAACATATGTTCCTAACCAGTTCAACAATGATACATGGAGTAGCTTTATCTGACACATATTACCAATGATGTAACTTTGACTTACAAACGTAGTTGAATATCCTAATTCATTGACTACATACGGCGGAGAAAATGAAGATCAAAGAAAAGTGGTACGTGTTATTATACAGGGAGTTCAACTTAAAAGCAGCCTATGAATAGAGCTTATCTTGCATATATGTATGGAAATGAGAAGGTTCAGTTATGACGTAGTATAGGTCAAGGTTGTGTGATGGTGTGTAATTGTAGTGCGGGAAAGAGCGATGAACAAATGTGACGTAGGACGAGCTAGTCAGAACCGGTTTAAATAGCAAATAAACACAACGCGTTAGGTTATCTGGCAACTTTCGATTTGTCAATGGGGCTGCAATTATCTTGAACACCCTGTAGATGACTTGAGCATGAGAACAACAAGGCAGAACTTTATAATTAGTACGTCTGTATGGGAAGGGATATCTAAGGCATAGAGGTTAAGTGCTCGTCTCTAGTGCCAAAGGTACCAGGTTCGCTCCCTCGTGTATCCATCTGAATAGTTTTTCAGAGATCTCTGATCGCAGTATAGGTAAGACCGAGTTCCTAGATCTATCGGAGATGGACGATAAAACATAGGTTCCATGTTTAATATGAGCACTTAAAAGAACCCTTGGCAGTTCAAAATCGAATAAAGCAAACTGAAAAGCAAAATTCATAAGAAAAATATCAAAATTAAAAGCTACACCAATACTTTAAAATATTTAAAATAAAACAGCAAAAAAAAAACTAATAGTGATTATAGAGGTTTTGTGATTAAGTGGTTGGTAGTGACATTTTCCCCATATCAGCCACTACCCCCTCTTCCTTACACCCCCATTCCTTACACACACCCACCCCCTCTTCCTTACACCTACCCAATCCTCTTCCATATCATCTCCGTTATGATTATTTAGAGATATGTAAATCATTCATTGTCTTATTCTCCTGGTTAGTTCAAATATACCGAAAAGCTCACTGAAGAGAGATCAATCATGCTGGTCATAGATTAACACAAAAAAGAGTATATCGAGTTTACTTAGCGCTAACCATCCACAAGAAATGAAATAATAGATGTTTACATAAAGTAGGTAAAATGCTGTTGGACAAGCAGGTTTATTAGTAGCAGTAGTATTCGTTGCAGTAACAGTAGTATTCGTTGCAGTAACAGTAGTATTCGTTGCAGTAACAGTAGTAGTCGTTGCAGTAACAGTAGTTGTCGTTGCAGTAACAATAGTTGTCGTTGCAGTAATAGCATTAGTCGCTGACTAACAGTAGTAGTGTTGAGTAACAGTAGTGACGTTGCAGTAATAATAGTAATCGTTGTAGTAACAGTAGTAGTCGTTGCAGTAACATCAGTAGTCGTTGCAGTAAGAGTAGTAGTCGTTGTGGTAACAGTAGTAGTCTTTGCAGTAACAGTAGTAGCGATAGTAGCTTTTTTCTAATTGTCACATTCACTTCATATGTTATAAATTCTTGATGACACTTCAGAAAACAGTCTTTTCTCATAAATGCTTATACATATCAATGAAACAACTAAAGTCAAACGATATTGGTATAGTACGTTTCAAAATGATTTTCCGCGGGAAAATTTAATATCTCTGCAACCGCTTGACCGTAATTGTTGAAACTTTGCATATGATCTAATGATCGTAATGTTCCGAGGTTGATATTTTTTTACTCAATAACAAACGTATGGTTTAAAATGTTGTTTATGTAAAGTATATAAAAGTGACCATCTCCTTAGCCAACCATATAATGAGAAGTATTACCCCTTCATATTTGTGAGATGTTGCAAGTTCCACGACTTGCACGTTTTTCACGTGGTTTTCCCGATTTTAATCGCTTTATCACACTTTAAAAAAATGAATAATGATCCTTCCGGTATGTTTAGTTACAATTTATCGTTTGTGTTTTCAGAGCATAGGTGTATTACAAAACGTTTAGTATTCTAGATTTGTTATACAATGGGTATGAAAATCAAGTTTCTTACACTGCATACAGTGGCTGTGAAAATGTATAAATATTTTATCAGAGAATCTAATCGTGGACAACTGTATCGGAGTATATCAAATTCTGAACAGAGAACTATGCATGCTTTGGGCTTAAGTAAAAGATATCTACATAAATTACTCAATGTTAGTGGAGCTGTCAGTACAGTCAATACATTGACTCAAGGCAGAAAGAAAGTAGTAGACAATTTTGAAAGGGATGTGATTAGAAGAGAAATTTGCAGAATGTTCGATTCCAAAGAAACTGTGACACTAAGAAAGATGAAGATTAGGTTAAGAATACACAATGACATTGATGTATCGAAATCAACGTTATGGAGAACTGTTAGAAGCATCGGCTTTACTTTTAGGAAGTACGCTAATGGGAGAAATGTCATCTGCGAGAAGCCGCATTTAGTACGTCTGAGAAGTAAATATTTACGTGAAGTACGGGAAATGCGTAATCAAGGTTACGATATTGTGTATGTGGATGAAACCTGGATCAATGATCACCACTCTAATGAAAAGGAGTGACAGTTATCCGATGGAACAATTAAACGATATGTACCTAGTGGAAAAGGACAACATCTGATAATGGCACATGCAGGCAGCAGACAAAATGGGCTGGTTAAAGATGCTGAACTTATTTTCACTTCCAATTATACGGACAACAGGGTCTATCATACCGAGATGAACGGTAACATATTTAGAGATTGGATTGAACATACTCTTCTTCCGTCCCTAGACAGACCATCCTGTGTGATAATGGACAACGAATCATACCACAACACTGTGTCAGAAGAAGACAAAATCCCGACATCTTCGAGTACAAAAGATGCTATAAAACTTTGGCTCAGAAAGGAGAACATTCCATTTAACGAGGGTTTTTGAAGCCTGAATTACTATCTATTGTTAAAACATCACAGAAGACCAGGGTATTCCAAACAGACAAGTTGATTCAACAGCATGGTCATGTGTGTTTGAGACTACCACCTTATCATTCACACTTAAACCCAATTGAACTCATTTGGGCCAAAGTTAAAGGACTGGTAGCAGCTGAAAATAAAACTTTCAAGCTAAGCAATATGAAAGAACTAACATATGCCGCCCTGTCGAAGATAGACAGAGATTATTGGTGTAAATGCAAAGACCATGTCTTAAAGGAGGAAAATGACTACTGGGACAAAGATGGACTGTCGTTCGTGCAGCCAAGAATAGTCATCAATATGTTAGACTCATCGGACTCAGAATAAGTGAGTAAACACTTTATATGATTTATATAATATGAGTTATCTCACCCTCCAAAATTCGAATTGTATATACGTCTATGCCGAAAATATGAGATTTTTAAAATTTACGGTAAATTACTTTCTTCCAGCACCAAATAATTACTAGGTTTGAAAAGATCAAAGGAATTCGCCGTTGCAAGAAAAGTACACTACCTGCAACATTGAATTTTAGAAAATCGCTGGGACATCGGAAATACAACACCACATGCAAAACATCACGTTCATCCATGCAATGAATATGGAGACATTTGAGGTCAATCGTTGACCGAACGTTTTGAAACGCACTATAGTGTACAAACCTCTTGATTGCTAACTCTACACATAACCTTCATATACAATGATCTGATTATGAAGTGTCGAGACTTGTTAAGACTAATAACTATCAAGAGAGTATATACGTACGTCCGCAGATCAATAGAAAACCTGTCCATTTAGAAATGTTGTTGATGTATTTGTTTGGTCAGATTGCCAGCAATCGAATTTAGTTTTTAAAAAAAAGGGTTTAAAACCGAAGGATTGACTTCATTGCACCGGGTTTTACCTCATATGGCTCGGTCCCTCTAGCAGAAATGGCACGCCACCTGCCGAGAGTATTGCACAGAGCACGAACTCCGAAGCTCCAGCAACAATCCTAGGGGTTTCTGGAAAAAAACTGCACTCGTGAACAGAACGGCGCGGTCTGGATTCGAACCCACGACCTTCGACTCGCAAGGCAAAGGGATTAACCACTTAGCCACATGAGACTCCCGAATTTAGTAAAACCGTCAGAATAAGAAGTGAGTCACTATATATACTTTCATAACATGATTAATTGACTGATTAACATGAGCGTTGTCATTGCACTTCAGTGAATAACAATGTGTGCTAATATATCTTTCTTGCACAAGGATCTCTCAGTGACAGAGCATAAACTCTGCAACACATGCGAGATATTTGGACATAAGTTTGAAGATACACATAAAATTATGTAGAATCTTATATTTTATTCTGTCTAATTAGTTTTGCCAGGTCAGGGGCTGACCAGCGTACTCTTTTCAGTCTTATGCTGCCAATGGTTTTTAAGTACTCACCTTGAACACATGACCTAAGTTTTAACGTCTGTCACCGATATAACTAGGAATTCGATCTCACCTACATTAAAATCAGGAATTTCTGAATATGTAATTCCATCGTTGCATGGGGGAAACGAACCGAATACATACTTTTAGAGAGCAAGGTGAGCCCCATAGCGCCACGCCACAGAGATTACCAGCTTGGTAACATACACGAATAAAATGTGAGTTGGGATGTATATTAGAAGCATTTCTAGTACACAATTTCAGATATGGACTGTCATGCCACATATTCTAAAGAAAACACAGCAATCCTCTATTACGACCACCAAATGCTATTTATATAGTATTCCAAGTGTTACTGTTAAATTGTGTAACAATCAATCAAGTGCCATACCTGCCGGTGTAGGCGATCATGTCTCTCCACAATTCTGTCTCTCCTTCGTTCATGTAATCAGTTCTGACGTCGGTCTTTTGTCGAACCAAAATATCAGACCATCCAACATCTTCTCTCTCTCTCTCTCTGTCTTCCACGATCTCTCCTTCCCTGAATTTTACCTGTTGTCACCAAATGTTCTAAACCTCCTCTTCGCATTATATGCCCGAAGACCTTTGATTGCCTGATTTCAGCCCACTGCCTTGTGGGTCTGGCTGGGGTCAGTCAAAGGCTAGCGGAAGAAGCGAATCCGCACACAATAGCTGGCTGAAATCGAACACCCCACCGAAGGATAAGCAACTGTGCTCAAATAGGTGCTGAAGGTTGGTGCACGTACATTACGTTCTGATGTTTGGCTGTTTATATATCACAAAGAGAATGATTAAAACAGGCCTAGAACGATCGAAGAAGAAGAAGATTGTCTGATTCTGATTCTTTTGATAAAGAATTCAATTTCTATAAAGGGAAACACGAAGAACACAAACAATCTATCGTCACACACTTTATATTGGCTAAGCTTACTCTCTCTGTGTTTGTAGAATACGATTTCCTTCTAGTTAAAATGCGTAGGAGGTCAAGACAAATATCGATCATATCTGTTGCTTTGTCTTCTCTAAATACAAATTAAGAAATATATATATATATGTAATGTTCTATGCAACAATACACCAACATTGTTCTATTTTCTATTTATCTATCTATGCTTATCTCTCACTCATACTTTTCCTTTGGGTTAAGCGAAAGTAATATGAGCTTATTGGCCTAGTGATGTCTGAAGTTTCCGCTCATAAAGGCAATTGAATAACAACCAAATCCAACCTCGTGTCCTTGTAACACCTTGGCCAAATTACAGCCTGTGTATTCGGAATAACAAAAACAAACCTCTCGGACAACGCAACTACTTTTTTAGACGGACAAGTTTTGGTTAAGATTAGCAGCTTATTCCTGCTAATAATGCTTCGGCAATGGAATGTAGGAGAGTCAAAGCAATGTAGGTTAGTCAATGGCAAGATAGAAAAATCGATAGAAAGTAGAACATGTTATGTAATGTAGATGAGTCGGTAAGAGCTTGCGAAAGAATATAGACAAGCAATAGGTTATTACCACCAACAATTTTTTTCTTTGCGGTATTTGGCAAGAATGATTAAAATACTTAAGAGTTATACCACGGGACGTGTTTGTGTAACGAAACTTAGCTCATTCAGACACATTCAACTGTCACACACACACACACGCACACACACACAAAACCATCACACTCACATACACACAACCACACACACACACACACCAACACACACACATACACACAATCACAACCACACACATACCAACACACACACCCATACACACAAACACATACAACCAAACACAAACACACACACACACACAACCACACGCGAACAAACATTGTATGTAAGAAATAATTAGAAATATGATTGTTATGTGTTAAATATATTTACTTCTAAAGCAACAGTTGTCAAGTGTGCTGCACTCTATACATATCATAACTTCTGAAGAAATCTTCATGTACTTTGCATACATGATTCTAATTTCTATTCAGGAATTTCAGGATCAAGTCCACCTCCCTTTCCTCTATTCCCTCTTACATGAAAAAGTATAACATAATTGGAACTTCTTGTGACAGTTTGGGAGGACTTGGCATACAATATATGGCAACGAACGATAAATATATATTTATGTAAAGAACTAATGATCCATCAAGATTAGAAACTGATATCATAGCATGTTGATAAGTTGGAAACCAGAGGTGTTTTCTCATATGACGATCATCCTCTCTTTCTCTCCCTCTCTCTTTCTATCTTTGTTTCTTTCACTCCCTCTTTTCTTCTTTGCGTTCGTTCTTTACGACCAATTTTAATCACTCTTTGTGATATGTTTGATCTTTGCCAAGAACGTGTATACGTTGCACATTGGTTTGGTAGGCCCCTAAACGCATAAGACTTCTACACGTTTAGGACACATGCATCCGATTTCAGCTAAACCTCCTTAGTCGCCTCTTACGACATGCGTGGAAGGTAACAGTGGTTCTATTCTTTACACCCCAAATTTGGGACCGGTAACCACTCGGGCGACTCACTCTTTGTTAGTCTTCTGTTTCGGCGATGTACAGAAATCTTATCCAGACGCTGAAGCAAAACAGTTGGAAAGAAAGACAAAGAAAGAAAGACAGAAAGAAAGACAGAAAGACAGAAAGACAGAGAAAATAAAGAAAAAAGAAAAAGAAAGACAAAAGAAGAAGAAGACAAAAGAAGGGAAAAAGAAAAGACAGAAATCTACAAATCGGAGGTGGTCAGAACAGACCTGATATGCAGAAAACCATGGGTAGGCTGTAGTGATACTAATTTAAATGGCGTTTAAGGACAAAGTCACGTGTGTGTAGGTAGTATCATATACGTAAGCAAGAATTTAATGAAATATAAACTAATCTGTTAATAATTTCTGATGCTATTGCTTTCTTCTTATTTTATTCTTTCACTCCAATGATAACAAAAGCAGTTAATTTGATTGCAAGACATATGTCAACAAAAAGGGAATGCTAACCAGAAACAAATGCTTGCAGAAAACGGATGCACCAGGCCGTAAGGCGCATAACATGGTGCAACGACACCTCACAATGAAGAATGGGATAACGGATTCTACGGTCACCAATCTGCCTCGGAGATTTTAGCTACACAGTGACAATGTCAGATCTACCATCTCGAGGGTGGCCAAAACGTACTGCGGGAAGAGGTCGGCACAAATGGGAAAGCAGAAATCATAGAAATTATATCCTACAGAACTGTCCCCTGTATGCAGACTTGATAAGAAAGAGGTGGCCCACTTACACTAGCGTCCAAGACAAACTGTATGGCGTGGCTGATAATCTGATGCAGACGGCTGCCTTTATCAGAGAATCCAAAATCCCAATCTAGTGAGAACGCAGAAGAATATCAACAAAATCAGAAGCTGTAATTTTATAGCATAATTTTATGTAGCGATATGTTTGAGATGGATGAAATGAGGGATAATCTTCATCAACACTGAATACTAACTGTCGTTACTACATGTGGTACCGCTTTTTAGGGCTGTGTAGGACAAGTGGAACGAGAGCGTAAGGAACTTAATCCCCGCGTGGCTAGTGCAGTCGCCGCCAAGCAGTCAGGTTAGGATGTTTCATTTATGCCCCCAACACAAAAATTGAACACAGTCTTCCACATGGGATCCACGCTCTAATTTATTCGACTAAACGCTCCTCCTAATACTAACGCTGAGTGAAAACACAAAATAAGGACATTTTCTGCTCATGTTAACAGACAGAAATGAGATGCATGAGGAAAGCAGTAAATAAAACAAGAGACCATATAAGAAATGAGGAAATTAGAAGAACAGTCGGAACAACACCTGCTATTAGATTTATTGAAAAACAGAGACTCAAATGGTTTGGCCACTTGGTCAGAATGAACCCGAATACACCAGTTGCAAGAGCGTACAACCTGAAAATGGAATCATCAAGAGGAAAGGGCAGACCAAGAAAAAGATGGGTTGATGGAGTTACAGACATCTTAAAACTCCACAATACCACAACATATCAAGCGACCGAGCGTGCATTATCTCGGAAACCGATCATCAGTTAAACCTGCTACGCCTAGCGGCAAAAAACAGAGAAGGACAAAAGAAAGAAGAAAGAAGTTAACAGACTTCTTAATATACCTGCTTGAATACATTAGATAAGACAACGTCCCTGCAGATCGTCGTCACTGACTCTGATCAATATTGCATAATTCAAATATTAAAATATGGGTCAGAATTTCATAGGTTGTCTTATTTCCTAGATCTACACAGATAACAAAGTCTTACAATAAATACGACCCCACGAAAATCTAGTTAATTATCTTGTAGAGTAGCTTCTGTGGGAAGGATGTTGAAGGCGCCTCTGGGGAATTACTGGCCTAATTTGTGGCGCAAGGTACTAGATCCTCATTTCATGTCGATAGTTTCTGAGATGTCCCTCCTGGCGAAATTGTATGCAAATGTCTGGCAAAATGTCAAGTTTTATAGATTTTTCTTCTCTATTACTCTAAAGGCTAATGAAGAACAATTCGAGTAAATAGTCCTAAGGAATGTTGTTCTAAATAGTGAAAAACTGTTGTAAAATGTGCTTACTTTTTGATGTTTTTTAAATAAATAATCTCTCTCATTTGTCATATCTCTATGACGTAGAGGTTATGTCCTCGCCTCTCGTTTCTAAGTTACTCAGTTCGCTACCTCGTTTAACCATCTCTTTTTTCTCTCAGAGACCCCTGATCTCAGTGTAGATGGATCTAGTTCCTAGACATTTCGGAGACAGACGATAAAAAGGATGTCCTGTGTTCAATTTTAGCACGTAAAAGAAACATTGACAGTTGAAAAATATAGAAGAGCAGGTTGGAAAGTCGCTGCCCGGGTAAAATTCATTACACCGATTAAAAATATGAAAATTCCTGCAAAATGTTTTCACCATCTTCAAAATACATTGGGACCCTCGCCGGTGCTACAGAGTTTGTGCACTTCCGCTGAGATCTTCAAGTGTAATGATGAGGTTGTAGCACACGTGGTTACTTATCAAAGGGCTATGATGATGATGGTCCTATCTATTACTCAATCAATCAGCTACCATGTTACTGGCGTAATCGATTTTGTTCCTCCAAAACACATGTCGTTTTATTATGTTTCTGAATGTCTTCCATATCTAACTACAGGATCTATGGATGAGGAAATTAGTTAATGCCTTCGGGTTTAGCTCTATATGGCTCGTTCTCTCCTCGCACACCATCTGCAAAGAATATTGCACAAAAAACGAGCTCCTTAGTTCCGGCAACAATCTTTTTGATCTCCAGAAAAAATGCACTGGTGAACAGATCGGCACGGTTAAGATTCGATCCTACGACGTTCGGAATGCAATACAACTACTTAACCACTTATACCTCTTTCCATATCTTAACGTTAAGCTGTTACAAAAATTAACCCTCCCTTGTCTGTTTCTACCCTTTTTGATCTCTTGATTAGTTTATTGTTAGTTCCAAAAAGAATGTAAATATGACGACGAGGGACTAGGTAAAATCTGGAGACTCAATAATGTAGTGATTCATTCACTCGCTTCGTAGTTGTGTTGTTCCAGGATGAGTTTTCCGATCGTTACCCAAATGTTGATACCTATTAATTTCAAAAGTCAAGTACTCGGCTGGATTGTTGTTGAAACACGACCATTTGTAGATTGACAAAATTCTCCGCCAGCAGTACTTGTGTTTTTTTTTTTTATATTTAAAAACAAAATACTTCTTGGCTAAGGATTTGATATAGAAATTATTGTTAAACTTGCACTTCTTTTTTTTTTTCGTTTCACTAAGAATCTAGCGTAGTTGTTAGTGAACTCGCTTCTCAGTTGTCTGGGTTCAGCTCCGTAATGAGGTGGAATTTTGGTCGACCCAGCCTCAACTGGTTACCAGACATGCTCTGGGAAAGTAAAGGCGGCCGGCGTGATGCTGACCACATCACCCATCGTGTGCCGATGGTCAAGAAAAATACAGGCCTAACACTGTAGAAAGGGTTCCACACCACGAGGTATGAAAGGGTTCCTTTACTTTTTACTTTTACTAAGAATCTAGCCATGCTAACAAAATTCAAACCACTTATGATTATTATGATGGTGACACAAATTTTGTTTTTAAACACGCAAAAAAGGCAGTAACATAATATCTATACATGTAGACTTGTCTCATCAAGAAACAAAGATGATTATGAAACACGTATTCTGAAATCATGGATAGATTCACATGTTATGTATTATTCACATGTTCTAATTCATCTGCTATCTATAGAGTAACATTTAAACATTTTCAAACCGAGAACTGGTCAGTCTATGAGGCTTTGACAACAAGTGCTCAGAGCTTTAAATGATAGTGACTCAGAGATATGCCACTGTAACAAAGCTCAGGAGAATGTTGAACATATACTTCAAACGTGGAAATTTATGAAACAAAAATCGTGACATATCCTTTAAGGGACATCACCAACAAACCACAATAAATGAGTTTTTAATTTTCTAGGCACACTCATGCGTTCAGTAGTTTATCATTGCTTTCTAGACCATGAGATCTATTTTTAAAATTCGTAAAAATCCAAGGGAACAAATTTGCTTTCAAACTGCCCACCGCGGTGTTTCAACCAGGTGCTCTTGGGTTGTGATCGAGCCCACTACCTCTAAGCCCCAGACGCCCACAATGTATTTGTATATGTGCATGCATACTGATGGCATAATCATTCATTGATCTATTTTATTCCCCATGGGAACTAAACTGTTCCCTAGACAGTCGAACTTTGCATGTACCATACCATTCATCAAAACCCTTGACATCCTGATATAAACTTATTCTCTGAAAGAATGAAAGATGAAAATAATGAAACTTAGTTGGATTGATGTGTACAGTCTGATCGCAGATCACCTGTTGAGCTGTCCTTTGTTTATTCCTGAAGTATGCAGTCTCATTTTAAAACCCATTTCTCCATCTTCTATTCACACATTAAAGACATATCTATTATCTATTTTAAAACTACATAATATTTCTTGCATATTATGAAACATATCATTGACTGCTCAACATATTCTCAAATTGATTTTTTACCTAAGAATACACAATCCAACGAATCTCAACATTCTTTAATAGTAGTTTATTGCTAGCTTTATACTATTGCAGTATACATTTTACAGTTGGAATTTAGTCGATTCCATTCCACACTAGAATGCAGAGGTGAAATGATTGATATAATTCCAGCTTAAAATAAAACAAAGCAATAACAAGAAAGCATCAAGATGGAGTCACTTCTAAGACAAATTGAAGTCAAGACATTTGCTTTCTGCTAAAATTGAAATCCTAGGACATCAGAGAGGGAACAGGTGAAAAGAAATGCGTATGAGGCTCAAAAAATAGTGAACAATGGCTTAGATATAGAATGTAGATAGATAAGAAACAAGACAATCTTTTTTGTGAAAATGTCGATAACACCATGGTTACTAATCCTCCCTGATTGATCCGTCTATCCGGTGAAGGATTACTTTTCACCCTAATTACCGAAGGAATAGGGAAATTAGCCGTTAGAAACGAACAAGAAAACCGTCTCGAGTTCTCGCGTTGAAAATCCCCGCCAATCGTCGTCAACTTCTGCTCACAAGCAGGCTTGTCGTACGTTTGCAGTTCGTCCTAATTAAGACAAAAATCTGGTTACATCTTTCTTTCTCTTTTTTTTATTTATGGCGAAGGAAAATGCAGTTTGTTTTCTTGTTTGAACTTTTCTATAATGCTTATAATAACAGTAGCAAGCAGTTATATTCTATAGTTTATGTTATCTAATATGCCAATTATTCTGTTTTGTCACTGTTATTTTTTTTTCTTCCGGTGAACAGTCATCACTTTTCCTTCTTTTGTACATTTTATTTGTTACATTTTAGTAGTTATAACGAATTATTTCTTATTCAATAATTGAGTTAAAACAATTATTTAGGTATAGTTTACAATTCTCAAACTCCCATTCACTTCATAAGTTATTCTTTGATATTCTTCGCTATTTCAATTGTTTGTATTATGCTTTTTTATCATTAAGTATTGCTTGTTGTTTTTCTTTTTCGGTCGTTAAAGCTATACAGCAATACACTATTGGTATGTAATCTACTGTAATGTAATGATACTTTACGAGTCTCGTTTATGTTGGAAGTTTCCTTATCGACCCCTATTCAAAAGTCTTACAACTACATGGTAATCAGTCTTTTTTTTTTCCGATCCAGAAGCACTTGAGCTTTTCAGCTCTTCGGCTCGGTGCCATGGACATCGTAACCCTTCGGTTCGGTGCAACGAACACCGTAAATCTGGGGAATCTGTGGCTTTTTCTACCATCCCGCGGAATTGAACCCGCACACACAGAGGGATAGTCACCCGTAGTCCAACGCGCTACGAACACTCTGGGCAGAGTCTAAAAGCGATTGCATGTTGTGCCAGTTATGCGCTTACAAATAGGCCAGCACATCCGATTTCTGCGAGGCTTTTTATTTACTAGGGTAGTTTCCCTTGACCCATACCTCAGTCGTCACTTTCGACAGACATACCTTGAAGGTCGCAGTGTTACTATTATTTGCTTCCCTTGAGAGCCCTACAAGAGGGAACTCTGGATAGAACAGGACAACTACAGGTGAAACAAGAGATAAGGAGCAGACGGTGGGGATCGATACGACACACACTGAGGAAATCCCATAACAGAATCATAAGACAGGCTCTCCGATGGAACCCCCAGGGCAATAGAGGTAGAGGAAGACCCAGGAACACCTGGAGACGGGAGTTGGAGACAGAATGCAAGAAAATTGAGAGCATATTACTTCGATTTAATTTAATATTGAATTTTGTGTGTTGTTGATTTTAGGGTCGTAGTCATCGCATGTTAACTGGAGTGTAACATATCATTAGACATATTAACAAGCAATCAGTATAACATAGGAACGCTAACTTTAAATGAGCAAATGATTGCTAGAAATACTGGCAAAACACGTAATCACAAAGTACTGTAGTTTTACAAATTACAAAAACAATGACAAAATACAGCAACGTTTCGACCAACATCCGATACCCGGAGAAGGTGCTTGCATCGGCTATGCATTGAGTTCCGAAAATAACTCGCCAGCAGGCCCTTACCAGTCAGCATAGGACTACTAACTCTGACAGAGTAAAACTTATCTTAACCCCCCATAGTTCACTGGTGAAAATGTTTGATTCCGTCATCTGTCTATCCTTAAGTCAGATCTTGAGACCCGTTCTGTCTTCCCCAACTATCCTTTGGTGGCTTACAGACGGGACATAAGTCTTAAGGATATGTTGGTACACAGTCGCCTTAAATCCAATATCTAGAGTCATTTTGGCACTGTCCAGTGTGGCCGTCGACGTTGCAACACGTGTGCTTATGTGATACAGACGCGTACTGTATCTTTTCCTTTAGCCACGTTTGATATTGACGATGGTTTCCCATGCTAGTCCCGTAATCTTTCTATGCTAGTATCTGTAAGTGGTGTAACAAGGCTTATATCGGCGAGACAGGTAAGAGGCTCAGTGACCGATTCGCCAAACACTTGCGCGACATACACCAGTGCTCTGTGACCCCTGTAGCTACCCATTTCAATGATACTGGCCATTTAGGAGCTCACGATGTCCAGGTCACAGCCATCCGATCATGTTCTCGGATGATCGCAGTCGATTTGCTCTGGAGAATCGGTTGATTTCTTTTATGGTACCTTGCGACCACGTGCGCTCAACGTATTACATTCCTATGCTTCTTAGTACTTTCTCTTCCAATGCCTAGTAATCTATATGGGTATATGTTGCATGTATTCAAGTTATATATTTACTCGATTTTTCATTGTTTCTCTACTTTTCTATTTCTAGTTTTTATGTGTGTTTTTGTGTTACATTTATTTCGTTATTGGTTTTTATTCCCAGATTTTAATTAGAAACGTGTGTATGTAGTCGTCCATATGTTTTTTAAATTCGTCACTCCTGTTGTTCGTTTGCTTGATAAATGCCTTGTTGGTAGAAACGTTGCTGTATTTTGTCATTGTTTTTGTAATTTGTAAAATACAGTACTTTGTTATTACGTGTTTTGCCTATCAAATAATTTTACTGCAGTCTCATCTATTTCTAGAAATGCTGGCAATACAGCACACTTTCTCCACCTTCAGCTTCATAGTTCAGTATTTTATCTTGCTGTAATGTCTTCTTGCTGATACTGTAACAGAAATATAACTGCAACAGATGTATTACAAAACATTGCAATTTTCAAAATGTCTGTCGCCACTTCTAAAACGGTGAATAATCAATATTATATAACTATAGCGCCCATATGTTGCTGTGACGAGCAAGGGGAGCAAAGAATAGTAAATCTGCGACCTACAAGGCATGTCGTAAGATACCCTAGTAAACAAAATAATGTCGCAGAAATCGAATACTGGTCTACTTGTAGGCGCATAACTGGCACAACGTACACTCGTGCGTAGACTCAGATCACACACACATCATAAAGAGTAGTTTAACAAGTGGTCCAGTTACGGAACTTTCGAAGAAAACGAAGAAGTAGATATGACTATAGTATAAATGGTGGATAGTGGTGGATAATGGTGGATGATGGTGGATAATGGTGGATAATGGTGAATAATGGTGGATAGTGGTGGATAATGGTGGATAATGGTATATAATGGTGGATAAATCCAGAAATAGTTATGGGTAAACGAATACACAGAGCCCATCAACTGTCAGTAGAAATAGTGGACTGGGTGAACGTACAGTTAGGACGTCGGAATGACAGATAACCTTTAGAAAAAGTTAGCGTAACTTCGTGTTTTCTGAGAATCAGAGAAAATCTAACCTAACTAGTATTTTGCCAAATTATCTATTCTAAATTTCGTTAGCTTCTTCTTCTTCTTCTTCTGCGATCAACTTTGCTATGCGACTACTCCGGTATGTGTCATAAACAGGACGGTGCGCTTGAGGTCTTCACCGGTTCCCCATAGTTTGAAATTTCGTTAGCAATCGTAAACAGTATATATTCCATTGTTAGAAAAATAAAAGGATTGTTCTTTCTACAATTTACAATTTCGTAACAGATTAATAAGCAAAATTATTGAACTCATCAAGTTTGACATTAGATTTTACCAGTGTAATCTCCTACATTTTGTATAGCGAAGATAATATGCATAATTAGATCCGATGTGTTCGATTACTTTGAGTATTTTAATGATAGGTGCAGTAATGTTTTCTTTTATGTGTACTTTTCTTAATCAAGTTTTGCAGTTTTGTTTTTCTACATTTATATGAATCTGATATCTATACAACAGTTTCATGTTAAGCGTAAATATACAGTATGTAAACCAAGAAGATATTTGGGTTATGTCTAAACACTGTCTAACTACAGAAGAAAGATTTGATCAGAAAGAGCAAGTTGAGTGACTATCAGCTTGACAAGATATACTTCTTCTCCTTCATCTTTGCGTTCGTTCTTTACGATCAATTTTAATCACTCTTTGTGATATGTTTGATCTTGCCAAGAACGTGTATACGTTGCACATTGGTTTGGTAGGCCCCTAAACGCATAGACTTCTACACGTTTAGGACACATGCATCCGTTTCAGCCAAACCTCCTTATTCGCCTCTTACGACATGCGTGGCAGGTAACAGTGGTTCTATTCTTTACACACCATATTTGGGCCCCGGTAACAAAACCATTGAAATTTAATTCGTTTCTGCCGTAATGAATCGATTACATTGACACAATTAACCTAATTTGGTCAACAGTAATCTAGCACATAGTCAAATAACATACAATGATTGAATAAACTCTATTTAATTCTTGCATCGGTTGTCAACTTTTCGCACTAACCAATAGTGAAAAAAATATAACTGCAGTACGGACAAAACCTGGGCACGTGACACAGTTGACTGAAGCGGCAATGACCAAGAACTAAATCCTATTTAATCCTTATGTGCGAAAGTAGTTTGTTGACCAGTAAGAATTTAGAAGAATCTAACTAATGCCTGGAATATTTGGAAGATAGAAATAATTGTCTATTGCCTGTGTTCGTAATTTTGGTATGTGTCATTTTTCACGTTGTCAAAATGCAGTGTCACTATTGAGTAACGCATGAACCGGTTATACTCCATTCTGAAAACTTCTAAAAGAGACAAATGTGTAAAAGAGAGGAAGATGGTACACAATAGTGGCATCTGTCGTTGACAGACCGCGGACAGTGACAAGAGAACGGAAAACTAGCACCCACAGAAAGTGTGTTGAACAATACAAATTATAAACGCACCTTGCTTTAAATTACGTCTAACGTTGAATGTTCTCTCAAAACTGGTTGACGTGGTCATTCATTTGTTTTCATAATTATCCAATTTGTGTTGTGTCATTGTCATAAATGGAGCAATCATAGACCAGCATGTCCAGTCACTAAATGGCTCACTTTTTATTCCCAGACATTGAGTTTTATCCTTGTTGAGTTTGCAATAAAATATAATAAAGTTGACAATGTTGTCCTTGACATCCACATAAGAAAAACATATATCTTGTCGGACATTGTTTCACAATTAATATAACTTGAATTTTCTAAAAGGGGTTCATTCTTATGTTTAAATTTTACTGGCCTACACACTATGCTAAAACTATAACAGCCCGTCTCCCAGCGTGTTCGTAGCGCGTTGGACTACGGCTGACAAGCCCTCTGTGATTGCGGGTTCAATTCCGCGGGCTGGAAGAAAGGACACAGGTTCTCCAGATCAACGGTGTTCGTGGCACCGAATCGAAGGATTACGATGTCCATGGTATCAAGCCGAAGAGCTGAAAGCTCAAGTGCTATAACAAGGTTTGTCTTTAGGTTAAAAGAAGTGACTTAAATTCGCTACATAACAAACGAAACTATAACAAGGTTCGCCCTTAGGTTAAAAAGGCAGTGCCTCGGCTTAAAGTGACTTAAATTCCAAACATAACAAACAAACAAATTTCAAAATTCTCCATAAGGAAATCATTCTGAATGTTTATGTGTGTTGGCCTACGTTGTCCGATGTAACAAAAATAAAATACTTTCTTAGTTTGAAAGAGAGTGCCTCGAGTTAAAGAAGCTGTAATCTCCAACATAATATGACGTACGAAAAGCTAATATCATTTTCTTGATATCCTTAGTTAGAATTAAGTTTTAGTTCTTCTTCTTTGCGTTCGTTCTTTACGACCAATTTTAATCACTCTTTGTGATATGTTTGATCTTTGCCAAGAACGTGTATACGTTGCACATTGGTTTGGTAGGCCCCTAAACGCATAGACTTCTACACGTTTAGGACAGGTGCATCCGTTTTCAGCCAAACCTCCTTATTCGCCTCTTACGACATGCGTGGCAGGTAACAGTGGTTCTATTCTTTACACCCTAAATTTGGGCCCCGGTAACCACTCAGGCGAAGTTTTAGTTAATTCTTTGTATATTTGTTATTTTGATAAAGGTCTAATACCGAAATGTCGAGTGTTGTTTATTTTCATATTTAATCATTTATTTTTAATTACTTATGTAATACTGTTTTTACCTATCTTCGTTCAATCGTCCAATCTCTTACATAACAAACACAATTTCAAAATAACTAAGAGTAATACAGTAATAATAATACCACCATCAACCATTTCAGATCGCATGATGCTACTATGGAACGGACAAAACATATCTCCATTCAAAGATAACTTTCTTTGTGAGGCAGAAGAGTTTGGAGAAGTTATTTCAAACTAATCTATGATGTTATCAGCCCTTGCATTTCTTTGCTTTCTTGTCTTTATATCATCTTTCACTGTTCTCATAAGAAATGTTTTTGGAGAGGAAGCCGTGTTTGTTCACATGTGTGAACCATTACGTTCTTTTGACGTTTCATCCCTCTCAGAAGTACTTCCTACTGTACTGCCGGCGTAGTTATTTGATTCCTAACAAATTCGTTTGTTTTGTCTTATTTATAAGATGCTCTGTTCTTTTATGACAGTTATATTTAAAATCATAAATGCATCTCTCTATATCTTTAGGTATTGTCCAGCTCTCACATATCTATACGAAATAATCGATAGTTATATCGATTTATATCTATTGATCTGATCTTCACACAAATAATGTATGGTACTCACCCAGATCACATTTACTTATAATTTGTCAACTAAACGTACAATTTACTTAAAAGTACAATGTACTTCACGTAGCAATGTACCTCAAGTTTGGACAATGTACTTCACGTAGCAACGTTCTTCGAGTTTGACAATGTACTTACGTAGCAATGTACTTCGAGTTTGGACAATGTACTTCACGTAGCAACGTTCTTCAAGCTTGGACAATGTACTTCACGTAGCAATGTACTTCGAGTTTGGACAATGTACTTCCTAAAATTAACATTGCATTCTCCCCATAAGAAGTTAATTAGTTCTTTAAGTTGTTATTTTTTACCTACACACTTTGATATAATTCAAATAAGACTCGTTCTTAGGTTAACAGGTTATGTTTAGGCTATACACTTTGATATAATTCAAATAAGACTCGTTCTAAAGTTAACAGGCTATGTTTAGGCTATACACTTTGATATAATTCAAATAAGACTCGTTCTAAAGTTAACAGGTTATGTTTAGGCTATACACTTTGATATAATTCAAATAAGACTCGTTCTAAAGTTAACAGGTTATGTTTAGGCTACACACTTTGATATAATTCAAATAAGACTCGTTCTAAAGTTAACAGGCTATGTTTAGGCTACACACTTTGATATAATTCAAATAAGACTCGTTCTAAAGTTAACAGGCTATGTTTAGTACTCATTCTAAAGTTAACAGGTTATGTTTAGTACTCGTTCTAAAGTTAACAGGTTATGTTTAGGCTAAACAGACTTTAGTCCTCTAAAATAAAAAAAACCAATGAATTTTGTTTTTCAAAATCTGAAAAGCAAGTGTTCATGTCAATAACTGACAGTAAAGATGGATAAATAATATCGACTGTGTATTGCCACGGCTCGCAAGGGAACAAAGAATAGTAACACTGCGACCTGCAAGACATTTCGTAAGAGGCGACTGAGATAGGGGTCTAGGGAAGCCACCCTAGTAAATAAAAAGCGTCGCAGAAATCTGATGTGCTGTCTACTTGTAGGTACATAACCGGTGCAACGTACAAATTATCTTAGGCTCAGATCACATACAAATCACAAAGAGTAATTAACATGTGATCGATATGGAGCACCGAAGAAGCAAAAGGATAAATAATATGCAATATCATTAATAAAATTCACCGAATAAAGAACATAATCATTTGTATCTTCATCAGTTCTTGTCATGCTTATAGGGACATAAATCATAGACGAAACATGACACTCACATAGATATTGTGCCTTTCTTTCCACCTTCAACCTAGTCTTATGACTTTGAACTCTGCTTCAAAAGTTATTCTCCATGTTTCCATAGTCCTCACTTCTCCTGCTGTGTACACTTCATTGCGTGTGTTGCTCGCAACTTTTCTCTTCCTGAGGACATATTCAATACATTGCTATCGTCTCTAGTATATAGTTAAATAACAGATGTGATAAAATGTAAGAAATGAAAATCAATATAAATCAACCCAAGAGAAGCCATGCACTACAGCTGGATATCAGTTTGATAAACAACTATTCTTTTTGCAATAGTTGATGATTCTAAAAATAACAATGGGGGAAGGATCATAAAAAAAAAAAATTATATTTCTTCCTGGTTGCTAATGACCTCACTAGCTAGGAACAACAACTGAACTCTGAATGCGTAGCATGACAATATATTTAAAAAAATAACCCTAGCAGCTCAGTTATGTAAATCCATTCACTACACATTCAAATTAGCATGAGTTATGGATATCTTTCTTAGTATCAGATTTGATAAAAATAGAACACAGCTGAAAGTGAGATCAAACCACTTCATACGATGACGTAACACTGTCAATAGTTTTACGTCACAAAGTCACCAGGAAGTTCAAATAACAATCTCAGGCTTGACATGAATGAAGTAGTATTTCATTGAAAACTTGGATAAATGTTGCATCCCAATGTATTTCTGTAGAGAATATATTCCCCCCGCAAACAATATTTTACCTTGAGATTCATGTATTATTGATCAGACGTGCACTTATAAAAGGCTGGTTTGTAAGTTGTGTGAGACGTCACGTAGAGTTAAAATATAGTACCAGGATGTTGGACAGTTCAGTTGACGCATGCGTGCGCGCACCTTATTTTTTATTTTCTGAGTTTTGATGCGTTTAATTAGTTGTATTTCTGGAGGGAAAATGTGTAAATTTAAAGTATACATTTTGATGCTTTCTTAACAGTTCTAAGTTGCGATTGAGTAGACGTGTAGGTGTCCACAAATATCGAAATAGGGGAAGACTGCAGTAAAACTTGGTAAATAGTGAAACACGTACAAACAAAGTACTATAGTTTTACAAAACAAAGAAACAGTGACGATAAACAGCAACGTTTCGACCAACAAGGCCTTTATCAAGCAAACGAACAAACAGGAGTGACAAATTAAAATGAAACACAAATGGACGACCAACTACAAACGTATCTAAGGAAAGCTGAATAAAACGAATAACGAAATAAATGTAACACAAAAACACACATAAAAACAAGAAATAGAACGGAAGAGAAACAATGAAACATCTAGTAAATATATAACTTGAATACATGCAACATATACCCATATAGAGTACAAAGCATAGGAAGAGAAAGTACTAAGAAGCATAAGAATGTAATACGTTGAGCCCGCGTGGTCGCAAGGTACCATACAAAGAAATCAACCGATTCTCCAGAGCAAATCGACTACGGTCATCAGAGGAACATGATCGGATGGCTGTGACCTGACATCGCAAGCTCCTGAATGACCAGTATCATTGAAATGGGTAGCTACAGGGGTCACAGAGCATTGGCGTATATCGCGCAAGTGTTGGGCGAATCGGTCACTGAGTCTCCTGCCGGTTTCCCCAATATAGGCCTTGTTGCATCGCTTGCAGATAATGGCATAGATAATATTACGGGACTCGCATGTGAAACTGTCTTCAACAACGAACGTGGCTTTTGGAAAAGACACCGTGCGGGTCTGTATGACATAAGCACAAGTGTTGCAGCGCCGACGGCCACACTGGATGGTGCCAAAATGACACTGGATATTAGGCTTGAGGCGACTGTGAACCAACATATCCTTAAGGCTTCTGTCCCAACTCTTGCGCCTTCGTCGCCTCTGTAGCGAGGACGACGATTTTCTCGATAGAGCTCACGAGATGCTGGATTTCTTTCGTAAGCGCTTATACCCGGATAAGGTGCTTGCTTCTGCTATGCGGCGCGTTCAACAAATTTCTCGCCAGGAGGCTCTCTCTAACCAGCATAGAACTTCCAATTCTGACAGGGTGAAACTTGTCTTAACTTTCCACCCTCATAGTTCCCTTGTGAAGAAAGTCTTATTCCGTCATCTCTCCATTCTTCAGTCTGATCCTGAGACACGTTCAATCTTCCAACACTATCCTTTGGTGGCGTACAGACGGGACAGAAGCCTTAAGGATATGTTGGTTCACAGTTGCCTCAAGCCTAATATCCAGAGTCATTTTGGCACCATCCAGTGTGGCCGTCGGCGCTGCAACACTTGTGCTTATGTCATACAGACCCGCACGGTGTCTTTTCCAAAAGCCACGTTCGTTGTTGAAGACAGTTTCACATGCGAGTCCCGTAATATTATCTATGCCATTATCTGCAAGCGGTGCAACAAGGCCTATATTGGGGAAACCGGCAGGAGACTCAGTGACCGATTCGCCCAACACTTGCGCGATATACGCCAATGCTCTGTGACCCTGTAGCTACCCATTTCAATGATACTGGCCATTCAGGAGCTTGCGATGTCCAGGTCACAGCCATCCGATCATGTTCCTCTGATGATCGTAGTCGATTTGCTCTGGAGAATCGGTTGATTTCTTTGTATGGTACCTTGCGACCACGCGGGCTCAACGTATTACATTCTTATGCTTCTTAGTACTTTCTCTTCCTATGCTTTGTACTCTATATGGGTATATGTTGCATGTATTCAAGTTATATATTTACTAGATGTTTCATTGTTTCTTTCCGTTCTATTTCTAGTTTTTATGTGTGTTTTTGTGTTACATTTATTTCGTTATTCGTTTTTATTCCAGCTTTTCCTTAGATACGTTTGTATTTGGTCGTCCATTTGTGTTTCATTTTAATTTGTCACTCCTGTTTGTTCGTTTGCTTGATAAAGGCCTTGTTGGTCGAAACGTTGCTGTTTATCGTCACTGTTTCTGTTTTTGTAAAACTATAGTACTTTGTTTGTACGTGTTTCACTAGGTGTCCACATATTGATTCACAGTGTATGTATATGACACATCGCCAAGATATGAGCTTAATCATGTGTTACTTCCTTCTACAGAAAAACTATGATAAAAGAAAGAACACACACACACACACACACACAGATTTACAAGCACGTTCACGCACGCAATCACACACTGCTTTAAATAATTTATCTTAAATTGTCGATACATGTGAATGATAAAATGTTCCGCCTTAATGTAGATGTCACAAAAATTTAATGTAGCTTTGTTCATCGCGAGACCAGCGGTCGCCAAGGCTACCTATTTTACTACACCGACTTTAATGATAAACACAATTTCAAGAAGAAACGCGTTTCTCAATAACAATATGTTTTATTTGTATCGTAGGCACAATATTGTTTTAATAAAATGAAAAGTTTAGTCAGGATTAAATACCCATCTGTTATTTTCTTTATTACTGCTGCTAGTAATATTACATTATTATTACTATTATTATTAGTATTATTATTGAAAATGTTACATGGCGCCTGCGTTTCTATAGTTCCAGTCAGATGATCCCTAATACAAAAAAAAACATTGTATAGCACTGGTAAAATGAATACTGAACTATACATCCAAACAAATAAATTGTATATACAATTCAATAGGACTAAAAGTAGAACTAACACATCCATGCATCGTTTCGTCCTTAAACAGATGTCACGAAGCAATCCCTAGCCATAATACTTGCTGCTGTCTTGTAAGGCAGCAACAAACTCTCTCCCCTCTGCTTGGTCTGCATCTCTTTATTGTAAGACAATCAAATCGTCTTCCAGTGTCTTGTATGTCAATAACAAACTCTCTCCCCTCTGCTTGGTCTGCAGCTTCTTATGGTCATACATCAATATCGTCTTTTAGTGTCTTTTAAATTAGCAACAAACCCTCTGCCCTCCGCATCGACTGCATCTCGTTTTTGTAAAATATCTATAGCATCTGCTAGTGTCTTGTAAATTATCCACAAACTATCTCCCCTCTGATTGGTCTGTATAGAAACAGCAAAACAGCAGCACAAATATATACTGAATTAGCTATTCAAAACAACATATACGTATAGCAAATAAGATACAGAAAAATAACATGTACAAATATACACTGAATGAACTACGAACAACATCACTACGAATAAACACTTAGCGACCTACAGAAAATAAAATAAATGAATAGACACCGAATGAGCATCACCAAACATCAGTACAAGTATACGCAGCGTGATCTCATTAAAACAGCAGTAAATGAGCTAATAAAACAGCAGTGCTAATATACTGAGAATGAGCATCACAAAACAGCACTACTAATATACACAGAATAAGCTACAGAGAACATTATGCGTTTACAATCAAAGAAGCATTGATATAAATGAAAAACGCACTATGCGAAAATTCACTGGAAATGACACTGCGAAAACGAATGCTCCAGAGCTATATTGATCAAATAATTATGTATAGCAGCGAATCATGGACAATGAACAAACAATCAATACGAACATTGGAAATCACAGAGATGTTGTGTTACAGAAGAAGGCTGAAAATTCCATGGCAAGTGAAGGCCTGCAAACAAAGAAACCTTATTAAAAGAATACGAATCTGGCAATCAAGGTTCTTAGGGAATATAATACAAAGAGAAGGTTTAAAAAACCGGGTGACAGCAAGTTTTTTTTTTTTTCTTTCGTCCGCTTTCAACTCAGACGAAGTTTCATCTCTGAAACTGATTTTTGCGTGAAAATCTGTTTTTTCAATTTCTAACAATGGCAGCAGCGTGCACATTGTAAATTACTTTACACTGGCAGCCTGTGCTCAATGTGCTCGTAATTTGTATTCTCTCGCCATACAGGCAGATTTTCTCCGACTTCAGAGGTACTCACGTTATCGTCCTGAGTAAGACCAGGGACTCGAACAAATGCCGGACAGTAGGTTCGAACCCGAGCTATGAGGCGTCTCACAGCTAGCAGGCCGAGCTACTATCAACTACTCTAGGCAGTCCCCGGTGACAGCAAATAAAATTCAGGGAAGGAGAGATCGAGGAAGACAGAAGGGAGAAGTTGTTGGATGGTCTGACATCATAATTCGACACAAAATCGACATCAGCACTGATTATAAATAAAAAGAGATTGGGTACTAGAGCTAAGGGAAGACCAAGAAAAGATGGATAGACAATTTCAAGACCACACTACATAACACGGATACAACACAACAAGGGCGACTCATCTAGCCCTAGAACGCAAATTAAAGCTCCCATCCCTACGCTTAACGGCGAGAGTGGACAGTCAACTACATCTTCCACCTGGGAATAGACAATAGACAATATATGAAGCAACGCAGAGAGAATTGTGAAGAAACATGATCGCCTACGCCGGCAGACATGGCACTGGATTTATTTTATTGATATACATACACTAAATGAGTTACATAAAACCGGATGTACAAATATATTGTATGAAATTACTATTAACTGTAATAATTTGGCATTACGGTTGATATTAGCATTTAAACAAAAATATTCATTTCGTTACTTTTAAAGTTGCATTCAACATTACATTCAACATTACATTTAACGTTACATTCAACGCTGCAACCGACGATATTGGTACCGAACTTGTACAATTTTATTTTCTACATTCTACAATGTGTCATTGCCTTTCTAGATTGATCATTTTATGGTTGACTGACTCTTCATCTTGTGATGTTCCTGCCATTGACAATTGTTACATTCTTCCGCTCTAAGCTCATCTTTATCTTCTTGAAGATCTCCACCCGGGATTAAGTATTCACTCCTCCCATCTTTCTTAAGTCCACTCAACTTTCTTAATGAATACAGAATGTAACCGAGACATTACTGTCATGTATGTGAAGTGTTTGCATACATGACCGTTCTTGTGTCTCGTGAATGGTTAAGATGAAGCGTGTCCAAAGAACGAACATCTTGTTCTGTCGATCTAAAGGGAAAATGGAAGGTTCAAAATTCTAATATCCTCGAGCGCTTTAATCCTCACCACGAGCCATAACGTGTTTATTACGATCCAGTAAACCAGTGAAGCTCTAACAATGGCTAGAATGTTAATAGAGGTTCACTTCTTATTTCCTGAATGACAATTCATAATAGTACCACAGATGACATAACCGACTCGTACAGAAAAGGACAAATCAGGCAATATGTTTAAAATGTCTAATGTTCTGTTTCCTCCCGCTTGAGAATGTTTATAACTTATTAGCCATTTATTTCATTTACACATAACATTAAAAAAAAAAAGATGTATAGGAATGGTCTATTTGTGTAGTGTAAACAAATGCGATTCAAAGACACACTCAAGATCCTTGGACATAGATGTTGACAACTGGGAGAATGTTGTTCAAGACAGATCAGCCTGGAGCACACTACTTCGGCGCGATTCTTCGGCCTGCTAGGCAGGTAGAATTGTACGGATGGAACAGAAATGTCAGACTAGAAAGGCAGTAAAACTCACCACAAATGCAAATATTCCTTGCCCATAATGCAAACAAAAACCACATTTCAGGCCAGCATAGGGCTCACTAGTCATCTACGTACACACAGACAAACATAAAGCAACTCATTCTATTGGATGAAAACTGGTGGTCATCATCACCTGTGATGGACAAGCATCATTTATGTAATCGCTGCTCATTTATTCTGAAGAAATAAATCAAGTCAGAGTGAGCATGCAGAACACGGCTAAGACAATTTGTAGAAAGGTATTGAGGACATATCTACACATCATGCGGGTCCTAAAGTCTATTGTGCTAACTAACAACCATGGTGTACACTAATATATATGAGATCTATCCATGTGTCCTTATCTTCATCAGGAACTGCATGTGTTCAAAACAATCGACTGTAAATTTGTGCTTGGATTCATGATCTACAGCAAACGGACTATCTTTTTTCTTTCTCATATCCTGTTTTACCTTACAGCATCATTATAAAAAGAGATTTCTAGAACGAGCCCTTGCGTGCGCTTCATAAATAGTGTCTTTCGTCGCCTCTAAGGTCCATCTTTTGAGTGGCCGGCCTTTCTGCTTTGTATCCATTGTATCGGAGCAACATCGCTCTTTGAGGTGTACTGTCTGTTGTTTATCTGCTTTTTTGGTCGAACTATTAAGTCTCTTGTCTCTTAATGAAGTATAGTACTGATGTTAAACTTATGTAGCAAACTGATTATGTTGTTGAAAGTTTCAAGAGAAACATTAACTAAACAGAATATACACTGAATGCAGTTATGCTAGTTTTAGTGTTTTTTGTTTTCCTTATTTTGTTTTAATCGTAATTTAGTTGTCTTGATTTGTTAAACTTAACATGCCATACACAGTTGCCTTCCAGTTTCTTTTGTTACTATCTGTAGTACCGCTTATCAGGGCGGTGTAGGACAGGTGGGACGATCGTCTGAGAAGTTTAAATGGCCGCATGGCTAGTACAGTCGCCGCAAACCTGTTGAGGTTAGAATTTTTTTCATTTATGTCCACAACAGAAAAAAATTCCGTAGCCTTACCGTGAATTGAACAAAGATCTCTGGCATGAGAACTGCGCTCTAATCCATTCTGCCAGACGCTACTCCTGGTCGTATTACATTGTTGAAAAACATTCGTTCAAGAAATGCATACTTTGTCTACCTTCATATTTATGAATTGATGTCCATCATCCATATCATGATTATCATCATCATCAGTCATCATCTCATGATCCATCACTCGCCTCATATAGTCACATCATGAGACATACATTTCCGTACAATTACATGTATCACACAACACATAATCAAGTCTCACATAAAACTGCATCACTTGATCATAGAAAGCCTCATCATTATCATCATCATAGTCCATCATCATTATCATCATCATAGTCATCACATCATTATCATCATCATAGTCATCATCTTCATGTCCTCACCGCCTTCAAGAGCACATAAGGAGGAGGAATACAATTTCCGTACAATTTGACTGTACCACACAAGCAGAATAGAGCAAGGCTCGTATGAAACTCGATGGCACTGGTGAATAGGAAAGCAATCTTTCATGTAAAATTCAGTCAGATGTGTTACGTTACGCAGCATGATTTCGCCTGTTATCATTGCCAGTAAGCGTAAAAAAACCCCGACGAAAATACATGTAATAGATTTGTCGGAACTGCAAAAAACGATTGGTTGGGGAAAGTAGGGTGAAGGGTAAAAATACACAGCTCCTTTAGAAGACAGCCAACTGTCCTTTGTTCTGCATTTCAATAAAAATCTCCACCCACTGTCTTCTACTCTTGAAACCTCTTGCAACATGGGGAGGGGTACATGCAGTCGTCCATCGGTCATCTCAGGAAATGGTCCAACGCCTTCAGGCAATAGCGGCCTAAAACGAATAGAGACAACATGCTGTGCTGCCCTTAAGCTGATCCTTCTTTTGAACCTTTCATACAGATGGAGACTATAGAAAGGTCAATTGTTGTGACAGCTAACCCCTATTTGCCCGATTAACAGGGCAAATGGTCAAGTAATCGTTGATTGTTCAGATGCCTTGACCAGCAAGTTACACATGTTAGTGACTAAATTTAAGATTGTTCAGATGCCTTGACCAACAAGTTACACATAGTAGTGACTAAATTTAAGATTGTTCAGATGCCTTGACTAACAAGTTACACATTTTCGGGGCTAAATTTAAGATTGTTCAGATGCCTTGATCAGCAAGTTACACATATTAGTGACTAAATTTAAGATTGTTCAGATGACTTGACCAGCAAGTTACACATATTAGTGACTAAATTTAAGATTGTTCAGATGCCTTGACCAGCAAGCTACACATAATAGTGACTAAATTTAAATTTGTTCAGATGACTTGACCAGCAAGTTACACATATTAGTGACTAAATTTAAGATTGTTCAGATGCCTTGACCAGCAAGTTACATATGTTAGTGACTAAATTTAAGATTGTTCAGATGCCTTGACCAGCAAGTTACATATGTTAGTGGCTAAATTTAAGATTGTTCAGATGCCTTGACCAGCAAACTACACATATTAGTGACTAAATTTAAAATTTATCTCTAATAATTCACAAATTTAAAACAATTCTTATTTAGAGTTTTTGAAACACAGTTCAATGAAGTATTTAAAACTTATTGTGTTTTGAATTGTTCCAACACAATTTAATGAAGTATTTAAAACATTTTGTGTTTTGAGTTGTTCCAACACTGTTCAATTAAGTATTTAAAACAGCAATTTTAGAACTATGCTCTGTTTGCAGAAAAATAATTCAAGTATTTAAAAAATTTTATTGAACATTCTTACATAAAAAAATGACTTTTAGTGTGGTTAGGGATACAGTATATTTCAGTGACAATGACACTCATTCCAGAACTGGTGAACTATGTTGCACTGTTATTACCACAGTTAACGTGTTGCTTTTATCTTTAATTCTTACGCAAGGTCACTATATGAAAGTTTAGTAGGATCTAGAGAGGAGAAAAATCGTTCATTAAGATTGTTCATCCTATTCACTTGTTTCCCTTGCAACATTTAACGTTGCCGAAGTAGCTGAAACATATCTCTTAACATAAAGGAACAAATAAAGAGAATGCCATCACACGTAGGGGTGTAGGAAACATACACATCTGAGATTGGCAGACCAGATCAGATCTGAGAAACCGTGAGGAGGCTGGTAATACTAAATAAATGTATGTTTGAGAACAAAGACACATGTATATTGTATGCCATAAACAAGCAAGAAATGAATGGTGGAAGAGGTATTGTCCAAATATCAATATAAGTGGATGTTTGGGCGCTTTGTGCCAGATAGTATTACATACCATTTGGTAATGTTATCTATTATTTAACTGTTACTTTTCTATATGTTAATGTGTTTTAATTTAATAGTTGTCTGCAATTCACAGTTCCCCACCAGACGTATCCACATCTGGAGAAACCTCAAGACGCTAATATGGTTTCAGGCAAAAAATCCAAGAAGAGACGTAGACACAGGTACATACATTTCTTTACCTTTTAGTTCAGAAACTTTAACTGCACCTAATCTTGTCAGTTGTATTTATTCTTTGAAATCTTTACTCTTGACTTCGTGGTTTCAAACCAGATTAGGATACTCCACTAAAATAAAGCTTAGGATACACTATTTGATGAATAATGAATATAAAATGGAACGAATTCAGAAGTGATGAAATCAGAGAAATGTCTGGTCAACCACTAATGACAACTGTTATAAGAAAGAGAAGATGGAGATATGTTGGACACACCTTGAGGAGAAATGATCAACGAATATCAAAGCGGGCATTGAAGTGAGATGCAAAGGGTTCAAGAAAGATAGAACGACCTAAGGAGACCCTGAAACGAACTTTGCTGAGAGAGGCAAGAAATATCTGTCTCAGTTCCATGGAGGAGATTGAGCGAGTTGTCCAGGATAGAGCGGTATGGAGAAATTACTTGCAGGCCCTATGTAACTATAACGGTACGAGAGGAATTATTATTATTATTATTATTATATTTAGCTTAAATGTGAAATCTGTATTGGTGTAGGGCTCGGAAATACATCGAGTCACCAAGTTCAATACAAATAAGACTCATACCTTTGTCAACGCATGTTTTCAGCGTTATCTCAAACTGAGAGGGTATTACAGAGTTGCAACCACATACGAGTACATGGGGAGAAGAACAGGACATGAACCAATGATGAACCAGGTTAAGAGGATACAACTGCGATTAGTCTGGCATACCAATGGAAAGGCAAGTCGAATGTCTTTAGAAAAGCACTTCAGTGGAAAGATAAATGAAAACTAAAAAAAAGGGCGTCCTAAACAGACCTGAAGACCAAGTCTTCTTGAATAACTAAAAAGTGCTGGATATTTTTTAGAAGACATTGCAAAAATAGTGATACTGATAAAAGTAGCGAACTGTTGAGGCCCTATGTTCCACGGGGAACGTAGCGGAGTAAGAAGCAGTAAGTAAGTAGTATCATGTCTCATAAACTAAATATATTGGCAGCATTTGGTCGCAGGGGTTCAGAGAGAGTCAAATGGATGGCATGTTTTATAGAAGACAAGAAAGGAAACGACGGCAACGAAAGTGGTAACAGTACTTTAACGAGATTTTGAAAATGATAAAATGACGAAAGAGGAAGGGGAACGACTAGAGATTGAGAGTGTTTTATACGAACAGTGAAGAGAGCAGCTATCTCCTATGAAATTATATATATATATATATATATATATATGTTTATAATATAATAACTTTACAAAAAGTAAGAAACAGTACACGAACTATTTCACTGTTTAAAACTCCCAGAAAATATGAAGTTGACCTTTCAACATAATAACATGTATGTAAAAGTGTGGATGTGTGTGTGTGTGTGCTAATTTACTTTGTAAAACCTTGCGCTGACCATTTCATGCATTTTTTGTGTGGTTTTCTTTGCTCGAAATATTCACACTGAGAACTTATTACATTGTCCAGCTCGTATACCAAACATTTTTTGTCACTTCAAATTTCCCTTGATCTATTTCTGTTAATGTTAGCACATATATGTCCACATAAATCTCAGGACTTAAAGGATCCATAAATAGAAAATTGTAGATAAAGAAGGACAGTGAATAAATGATATATATATAAATATAATTTGTGAGGGCTGAACGGAAATAGATATTTAAAAAATACAAAACATGTTAGAAACAGTAGCACATAGAAAAGTATTATTGTGAAACATGAACTATAAATGGAAGATATGTACTCATTTCTCTTACTTCCTTGTTGAAGTAATCAATTAAATGTCATTGTATATGACATATCATATTTGACTTGATAACTTGTTTATTTTTAAAACAGATTTACTTTCTGCAATAATATATCTTGTAATACTCCCCCCTTTGTTCATGCTTTTTTTATTTCTTTTTAACATTTTTAAAATCAAGAACAGGAGTAAATCTTTAAAGTACATGCGCTTCATGCACATTGATTATGATTTATTTTGCTTTATGCGCTTTGTGTATTTTATCTATATTTTCTTTTGATTCAATTATTTTTGTTTGAGCTCTGTTATTATCTAATGCTTTAAAAGAACATGATGGTAAGTTTAAAAGTACAGTACGTTTTACAAAATACGCTGTAGTTTCTCAATATTGTTAGGTATATTGCGTTCACATTCTAGTACAGATATAACTTGAGTAGATCTTGCAATTTAATTGTCATTTAAACTGAACAGAAATGTCATGTGCTTAATTTCTTAGTCGACTCTTGTGATTCACATATACAACATGTGAAAATGATCATGTCAACTATTTCAGTGGAAGATATGTAGTCATACAGAACCTAGAACAGTCAAATATTTCGTTCGAAGAGTTTTTCTTATTGTCTCTAATACGGTTGTCCCTCACAACGTCAGGATAAGAAAAGATTTCTAAATATGCATTACTGAGCCATTCAGAAATATGGTTATTCAGTGCCTCGGATATTTATATTTTCCACCTGTGGCGTAGACTGCCTTTTGCTTCGTATCCACTGTTGTGAAGTGACATTGCTCTTTGAAGCGCTTTGTCTGTTGGTAATCTTCTTATGTTGCAAAACCAAACGAGGTTACATTACTAATCATTAGAGCTGGAGCACACACATTCATCAGTAATATCATTGCTATATAAAATGTAACTAGGACTGAAACAATTACTATCCATAGTCCGAAAGATTCAGAATATAGACAGATAAATAGAAAAAGTTAAACATCTGACGGCAAGTCCACGAACTCAGTAGGGTCAGGGTGTAACTTTCAGTATTTGATAATAAAAAATCGAGAAACTTATTTCTGAAATTAATGTTTATTATGTTTGCACAGTCAGCGATTTTTCAGCCTACGTTTATCGATTTTCAACTGCTAGGAGTTTTCGTTGTAGGTTAATACGAGATCTACTTTCTATTTTTCGTCTACTATAAGTCTAGACAGCACATCTCATTTAGATTGAAGGTAGGAATTACTTAAAGAAAATCGCACCCCCGCAGGACTTGAACCAAGTTTGTGTTGAGTGTGAGAAGCGCACATACCTTGACGACACAGAAACCAACATATAGTTCTTTTTATTTAAAATAGTAAACATAACTTCAAACTGAATGAGTACACGGTATTTACTGCTTGGCCGAGAAATCGTTATAAAAACTATTTTCTATAAAGAGAAGGAATATCATATTCTTCTTCATGTGTTCTACACCAACCACTTGTAGAACCACTCTGTGTGGTTAATATAGAATTTGTACATTAGAGTGTGTCATTGATGTACCAGTTAAGTATTTACAGACCTATTGGTCAGCATATCCGATGTCTGCATGGTTTTTTTTCTTTCTAGTTCATCACTCCACATTTGATTATATAGCATATTGTACTGCTATACGCAGAGGCGGGACATCTGGCCTATGAGAGAGAGAAATTCCGAAGGACTGTTGGGGTTGCAACATTCTGCTTAGGACACGCTACATGATGATGATGACTGCTATATGTTAATAGAGTCTGCAAGAAATTACTTCATACCGCTCCATCCGGGACATTTTTTGGGGAATTGAATCCGATATGTCTCGGCTCTTTTCGTTTCAAGGGATTCCCTAAGGCGTACTTTTTTCTTAAACACTGTGAATCCCACTTCAATTTCTGCTTGATCATTATCTGATCATTTCTTCTTAGAGTATGCCAAACATATCCCCATCTTCTATTATTTGCAACAGTTGTTATTAGTTGTTGACCATGCATTTTTCTGATTTCATCAACCTGCATAAAGCAACAATAACAATAACAAAACTAGAACTATAAAAAATTGCCACTGACATAGTTAAATCCATTCCTCCCTAGGCCATACCGTTCCGTTATCCTTTGTGCTTATTGGAAGGTAAAATTGACTTATGTGTTTTGAGGGTCATCAGCAGGCTAGTAATTTTAACTTTCCGTCCAATGTAAAAAAATTAAGAAATAAAACAAACAATTGAGGCCAAACACTTACGAGCAATTTCACAGCAGATGGAAGTATCGATAGCGAAATCAGCAATCGTTGCACAAAAGCTAACCAAGTACTGGGACAGTTAACACCACTGTTGTCAGATGTTATCTCTTTTTCTAAAGAGATACCGCTAACAACCAAAGCAAATCTCATAAGAACAATTTTCTGGCCAACACTATGTTACCAGTGTTAAACATGGCCAATAACAGCAGCTAATGAGCGGAAAATCATAACGACAGAGATGAAGTCTTAGAAGAGCTGCAGGTGTGACAATAAGAGACAAAATTAGAAATGAAGAAATCAGAAGAAAACTGGATGTGAAACCAGTCATGCAATTCATAAAAGAACAACAGATTAAATGGTTTGGACACCTGACAAGAATGCCTGGTATCGCCTACCACAGAGAGCCACACATAAAAAGTATAATGACTACAAAGCAAGAGGAAGACCACTCAAAAGATGGAGCGACGGCATCAAGAACAGCCTTACGAAAATGAATATCAGCTTACAAAGTGCCTTAAAACAAGTACACACAAGATCACTACGTTTCACCCCAACACTTCTATAAAGAAGTAAATGGTGGAAGAGAAGAAGGTAAAAAGAAAGACTAGCCAACACCAACTCTGTGCGATGAAGAGCAAGGTGCAGAATTAACCTTGTAGTCCTTAAAAAGTTATTTAAATGTAATAAAATAATTTGACAATGACGGCACAGATTATGTTGCAGAGTTACTCATGTTTTTCATGCTGACAATGACACCTATTTGTTGACACATTCATTGACTTCTCGTTGACCGAATACAATATCGTCTTCTGTTTGAGTTCAATATTGAAGTTTAAATACTTGATTATGTTCTTAATATATATGAAACCTTTCATTCCCTGCCTCTATGTTAACGACTGCTGACCACAAATCCGTATAAATGAGACTATAACCTTTAGCCATCTTGTCCTCTGTCTCGCTCACGCCAGATCACGACAGAGCGTGCACGTGCATACAGCTTTACAGCGCATGCGCGGTACAGGATGTGTCGCACTGTCTTTGCCCAAATTAGGTATTAAATTGGCCCAATTAGAACCTAGATTTCAACGAGGGGAGGATTTCTAATTAGTTCGTTCACAGCTAGCTCGAGTGCCATTGGTTTGGTTAATATCTTCAAGTTAAAAGAGAGCAACGAATTAATTAACTGGACGGCTTGGGACATTATATATAACATTACTGGCTTGTATTCCGTCTGTCTTTATTTGAGCTAGTTTAGTTTGTCTGTGTTTGTGTTAGTCTGATAATTTGTCTGTATTCATTGTGTTTTCATATTATGCAAGATATATGTATATCTTAGTATATGTCTCTGATGTTGTTGATATCTGTATGTCTATTATTTCAGAGATCATATATATATATATATATATATATATATATATATATATATATATTTTATATATATATATCAGAATTAACTCAACATCAAAGAAAACTAGCTAATACTACAAATAAGTAGGAGAAAATTGAAGCATTTTGGACATATAAAAAGACACGAAGGACTGGAGAAGACCATCATCAAAGGAGGCATTCTAGCAAAAAGGAAAAGAGGAAGATCAAGGAGAAGATCAATTCAGGATGTAACTGATGGTATGAACATGACGGTCGTAGAAGCGGACATCTGGCCTACGAGATAGAGAAATTCAGAAGGACTATTGGGGGATGTTCTGCTCAGGACAAGCTATTTGATGATGATTATTATTATTTAAGTAACCAACAGAGGAAGACAAAGAGAGACAATTTTGGATAGCCTGACTTCATGACACGGTAGAGCGTCAACATCTGAATTGATTGCAAACACAAAAGATAGAGATTTGTGGAGATCCATAATCGCCTACGTCAGCCGGCACGGCAAATGATGATGATGATGATGAACCAACAATTACATTTACAAGGATGTTTGTTTGTCATAAGTCTGTTTACCACTACAAATTATAATTTTAATATTATTTTTGTCAAAATTATGATTCCACTAAAATGTATCAGTATTATACCGCTAGAAGATGAAGATATCTTGAGGAGAAATGATCAACGAATATCAAAGCAGGCATTGAAGTGGGATGCAAAGAGTCCAAGAAAGAGAGGTCGACCTAAGGAGACCCTGAAACGAACTTTGCTGAGAGAGGCAGGACATATCGATCTCAGTTCCATGGAGGAGATTGAGCGAGTTGCGCAGGATAGAGCGGTATGGAGAAATTGCTTGCAGGCCCTATGTAACGTATAACGGTACGAGATGATTATTATATCGCTTAGTTGAACTGCAGTAGTACACAAGGAACACATACAAGAAGACTTAAGTATCAGCGAAATATGTATACACACATATAGCGTAATCCTGCATAAACAGTGCTTATTTAACTTTGTGTGCTTAGTATGGAGCAGTAGGACTATACATACATTTTCTAAATTATAAAACTTATTACCTGTTTGGGTGTAACAGGAAAAACTAAAGAACGACAAACATTTTTAATCATGAAATTTCGACAGATAATTTCTACCGAAAGCTGTAGGAAATTGAGATAATGTTATTATCATACAGTGCTTTCTTTACCGATTTATGAGTTAGTTAGGTTGAGTGAAACATGCATATATTTGATAGCGTGTTCAGTCAGTCACTACACTTGATACTTGTGCATTCAGAGCAATAAATGGATTAAAACGTAGTTACATGATTTATAACGGAAAATATCAATTCAAAAATCGGATCAACATTTCTTTGCTTATAAAAACACACAGGACACATTTAGTTTTCCGATTTTTTCTAACATGAAAACATAAATACATTTTTAAAAGTTGTGTTTTGGACAAAATAATATAAATATACAATTTACAAATAACAAAAGTACACATCCTCATTCAGTGTTAGGCCCAATTATTTTTTTTACCCAACTGTGGTCAAGCACTCTTTTTTGCTTTCTGAAGATCGTGGGCTTAAATCTAGACCGTGTCGTTTAGTTAGTGGATGTATTTTTTTCCGGAGATTCCTAGAAATGTTGCTAGAGGTAAGGAGTTCGTGATTTGTTCAGTATTCTTGGAAGGTGGCGCACCATTTCTGTCGGAAAGGGACTGATATATTGGGAAACAACCCAGTGTATTGAAGTAAATTCTTAACCCTTAACCTCCGTTTAACACATGTCTCTCAGATTATAGATTTCTGATAGGACTCTTCTTTCCAACAGACATTGCTTACTTTTTACTTATTCCTCCCCTCTCCTAGTGGAACATAGTGCATCAGCTGTCGTTCGCCACTTTTCTCGGTCTTTGGCTGTTTTCTTTATGGTCTACCTGGATAGTAGAGCACTCTTCAGTTCCTGAAGACGACTACGTCTACAGATCTGTTTAGGCGTCCTTTTTCATTTTCCATGCGGGTTCCACTCAAGTGATTGTCTATTGACACACGACGGTGTTTTTTGTAGGGTATGCCAGACCCATCGCTATTTTCTCTTCTTAACCTGGGTCATCATGGGTTCCTGTCCAGTTCTTATTCGTAGGTCTGTGTTTGCAACTCTGTCATACCATCTCAGTCTGAGAATCCGCCAAATGCATGAAAAAATTATTTTTGGTTTCTGTAACTACGTTATTTAAAAAAAAAGATGGGTAGTTAGCCCATCGCACAACCTCCAACCTGGAGGAAAAGGAGGCCACATTTAGTCTGACCTCTATCCTTTGCCCTGTCAGGCTTGGGTACATTACATTACTTAACACATGTCAATACAAATCTTTATATTTTTTCAAGAATACTTGGCTGCATACTATTACAACGTATCAGTGGCGGCTCGTGGTTATTTTTCTTGGTGGGGTCAACACAAATTTTCGGAAAAATCATGGTTTTTGTAGTATTTACTAGTATCTGTCTAATCTGGGATGTTATCCCCATTTCGATTTTTGGTGGGGCTGGGCCCCACTGGCCCTTAATGACGAGCCGCCCTGCAGTGTATGTATAATTAGAAGCACTCAGAAATACCAGAGTTTCAACCATCTCTCATTCACTCTAGACCATGACGATATTAACGTGTAGAGCAGCAACAAAAGAACGTATTTCGTTTATATGCTTGTCCTTCTTCTATGTTGTGCTTACTCTGTGATTCATTTCTTTCAGTTTTTGTTCTAATGTTTTTTTTTTCATGTGATTTTGGTTCTTAAACGTTTTCCTAAAATCTCTGATATCTATCTTAGTGCCGTTCTTGCGATACAGTTACCTTTATGAGTAACATATCACCGATCCATCTACATCGTCTTTTGTTTGAATCAGAGATTTGAAAAACAAGCACAAAGACAGAGACAATAAAAAAGAGACTTTGAGGAAAGATGTCTGAAAATAGTTCTTTGAATTCGTTGGGACCATATAATATCTAATACTGACTTCACCCGGCGCACACGAATTAACAAGGAGATAATAAGATGGAAATGTTTCGCACATACATTTAGAATACAGAAGACCAGGCACCCAGATGTGGCCCTGAAATGAAATCCGAGAGATAAGAGGGGTAGGGGAAGACCTAGAGAGACATGGAGCCCAACTGTAGATAAAGAAAGAGAAGAATCGGGAAAGACGGGAAAAGAAATAAGCTGGCTAGCACTAGATAGATCTCGTTGGACGAAATTTGTTGTTGCCTTATTCTTCAATTAATTTATTGACATGAATAAATTCAACTGCTGATTGTTACCTTTGAAAAATATCAAGTAACTAAACACAATTTTGGAGAAATGAATGGCATGCACTATACCAACATATAATAATAATATTACTAATTCATCTTGTACCATTATACTTTACATAGGGCCTGCAAGCAATTTCTCCATACTGCTCTATCCTGGGCAACTCGCTCAATCCCATGGAACTGAGACCGATATTTCTTGTCTCTCTCAGCAAAATTCGTTTCAGTGTCTCCCTAAGTCGTCTTCTCTTCTTGAACCCTTTCATCTCACTTCAATACCTGCTTTGATATTCGGTAATCATTTCTCCTCAAAATGTGTCCAACATATCTCCATCTTCTATTTCCTATAACAGTTGTATCAACATATGTGTCCAGTAATTTATCACTAGTAGTGTCTAACTGGCAAGAAATTCAGTAATTTCTGTAAGCAAATATGTAAAACAACAATGGCTATTCTATCTGCGTGAAAATCCACTGGATATCCATAATTATTTTAGAATACAACCACTCTGAACTGCAACAATTTGATCCACATCCTCCACTTTTACAGCATTTATTTTTCCTTCGATTCAATTGGGACAAGTTTGCGTTAGCTCGACATAAAGCGTCACATAATGTTAAGGTTCATTGACAAGAGTATTACGAAGCTTCATCTACATATGTAACAGGAGACCTTATGTGATTATTATTATTCCTAATGTCCTTATTACACGGTCTCCATCATTCTATACTTCATATATTCTCATCTCTGTAATAGATCTTCGTTGATCTAGTTGGCCACGGCACCATGGAGAGTCGGTCTTAAAGACGTGACAATCCAACCAATTATATTACTTCGTCCTAACTCCTTTCCTCATCCAATTTAATCAGAACTCACTCACAATAAAAACATAGTCTCACCTCTTCATTTAACATAAGCCAAATTTATTATGTCTTCTTCAGCTTCCTTGCTGAAAACCATAACTTGATCATCACATAAAGAGTCACACTAACAATCAATGCCATATCAAATAAATTGCATACTACTTGAGGTCATCGTAAAACCTTCGAACAATTATTATATCGGCGATCACATATTTGTCACCCCTGATGCCTGAATATTCTTGATCATTCTTGCTGACTATTCTTGAAACTTCCAGAATAAATGATACAATAATTTCCTTCTTCAATTTCAACGAATACAAAAAAATGTTCGTAATCAAACTAAACAAAAAATGCATAGCCATACCTAGACTCACACCGACTTGACGACGACAACCGCTGACAACTCTTGCCAACCGTCTGACAACCTCCTCTCTAACAACAAAACTAAACTAAAACACTGCGCTCTGACCAGTCTTTTATATGCCGCTCTAAACATCATCTACGCACTCTTTTTCTTTCTTGAATATTCTGAGTGCCACCAATCTTCCTGTTTATTTCAAATTTTTCCACGACTTCTCTACTCTGTTCAAAATCGTATATATTCAGTTATTTTAATTTCTTCAGCCATCGATCAAAAACTATAACAATACTCCGATGTCTTTTACACAACTTCAGTTTCCGAATTCTCTGGAACAACCTTAAACTAAACTTAGTCCTTGACCTCAGTGCGCATATGATGATGTAAAAAATGACATGTTTACACGTACTTCCGGCTTCTAGAAGACTTTCGAACGTCTCAAATTGTTAATTGATGCACGAAAACTTCCACCGACTAATCTGTCCAAAACCATTACGTAAGTGTACTCCATTCAGTACAAACAAGAAGTTATTTACCACAGACAAACCATCAACGTCACATCCTAATTCTTCGCATATTTTTATTGCAATTTGTCCAGAAGAAAACACGCCAGTTCTTCACGACACAGTCCTTTTTCTCAAACACACCTGTCCCGTCTGTCTATCTGTTACACATAAAGTTGAAGAATAAACAATGAAATGTACACAACTATATGTCACGGACAGTACGTCATATACGGTTAATTAACATATGGTTAGATTATACTGAGAATGAAACTTGCATGTGTTCATTGACTGACGAAATTGATCTTTCCTTGTTATCGAATCGCTGCTTTAAATCGGCATATAAAATAAATATGACAGGGACAGCATTGACAGAAGGGGACGGTAAAATAGGAACAAAAACAATCTATCAATGCATATCAACTATACTCTTTTAATGCAACGCAATTGAAGTTCTTAGACAAACATTGGACAATCATTAAATTATTTAATTCAACAAGTTTCTGACTTTTAGGTACACTAATTTAAAAATCTGCACACCACAGAAAGCGGTCAAATACATTTCCAAGGGACACCAAGTGGCACCAAGGGACATGACTGTGCAAATGTCTTCATTGGAACGGGAGATAATCAATGCGGAATTCAGTAGGAGATCACTACGTCCATAGACACATAAGTTAGCACGATAATCGATATTACTTCTAATGTCAATCACGTTGTGATTAATCTACCAGTCCGTTTACAAATGTACAAATCCAAGATCAAATCATATCCGAACAATGAAATGAACAAGAAGTCACTCAGTGGAAACATAAAAATACTGGTTTAACTGTAGAAAAATCTTAACGACAGAGAAACAAATTATTTATTATGGACTAATATTCTATAACAATAGGACAGCGAGAAGAAATAAAAAGAAACTTGTCAATACAGAAATATACAAGTAGAGAATAGAAGCTGGGATTCTGTTGTCTCCATTTTTATTAGTTTGGTTATACTAGTGTTGGTATTTGGGTTGTATAGTTGACATGTATATCTAGTGTGATTTTATGATAGGTTCCTATATCATTTGTCACCAGATGGTTGTCAGGTTCCGTTGTGGCTGGATAACACATTCGGTTAAAAAAAAAAGCTTCAGCAATGTATTGCAGCAACTAACCATAAATTAACATGTGTTGGTTCAGGGCATATACCCTAACAGTGGTTAAACAGGCAAGAGCGAGATTGATTGATAGGACCATCATCATTGCACTTCGGTGAGTAACATGTGTGCTCCGATCTCTTTCTTACACAGGAAGATCTTAGCTGCAGTGCATGAACTCCATATTTTTTTTTTTTTTTTTATGGGCCCGTCCCAGATGTGCCATACCAGGTGGACCCCTTACAACGGAACGTGAAAACGTTTATAAAACTATCAAGCCCCATCAATCCTTCGATCGATGGCACTTCCAGTTTTGTACACGGGTAGCCATGTGGCTTAATGAAGGCTTCCGACCTTCGGCTTCGATCAAAAGGGCACTAGTTCCGTAACAGAAGCTGATATCTTTGTAAACCCATATAATGAGCCACGTGACAGATATCAAGCGATACAGATACTACACTTTAATCTTAGCCAAAAGGCCGATCATACATATCTAATCATGAACTCCGTAGCACCGGCGATGGTCCCCGGCAAGAGAGAGAGAAAGAGACCATTTGTGTTAATAACCTCCGCGTTGTGAATTAAAAGATGTAACAAATCCTTGGATAATTGGATACCTGAATTGGTGTTTTTTGTGAACGTAATAACACGGGGACAAAAATAAGATAAGAAGTAAAAATAATGATGGTTAAGATGACTAATCATTCTGTTTGCTACTTAATCCAACCAGTACTGTCAGAGAACAGTATTACGATCCAGTCATCAACATTAAACACCAGCGTCTCCAGTCAACGGACAACTTTGCTTATCTTGGCAGCCTCCTATCCAGATCGGCAAACATAGATTCTGAGGTCCACAATAGGATATCCAAAGCCAGTGCTGCGTTCGGAAGGTTACGTGTCACTGTGTGGAAACGGAAGGGGATAAGCATAGTCACAAAGCTGAAAGTTTACCAGGCCATAGTGCTAACCACGCTGCTGTACGCAAGCGAGACATGGACAGTGTATAGCAGACACGGAAGAAAATTAAACCATTTCCACACAAGCTGTCTACGCAGAATACTAAAAATAAACTGGCAGGACAAAATTCCAGACAGCGAAGTCCTCACAAGAGCAAAGATCCCAAGCGTCAACACCCTGTTGCAGAAGGCCCAACTGAGATGGGTCGGTCACGTTGCTCGAATGCCTGATAAACGCATCCCAAAACAGTTGATGTATGGCGAGCTTGAAGGGGGCAGACGTTTAGCTGGTGGACAGAAAAACGCTTTAAAGACACTCTTAAAGTGTCTCTGAAATGCTTCGATATAGACACTACGTGCTGGGAATCCCTTGCGCAAGATCGCCAAATGTGGCGCTGTAACAACAAAAGAGGAACCCAAATAGCTGAGAATCATCGTATTGTTGAGTCACAGAGAAACGAGCAGCGCGAAAAGACAGAGCACACAACATGCACATGTCTAACCTTGATCATGTATGCCCCACCTGTGGTCGGGGATTCTGTTCTAGGATTGGGCTCTACAGTCACCTCCGCACACACCAGAGAGGTGCAACAGTACACGTCTGAGATTGTTGTCATCATCGCTTGCGATGGACGGCTATTATTACTGTCGTTCCTTGGTTTAATATGTGAGACATCGAACGTTGATTTTGCTTTTATACAGTTGCTTCCCTTTGCATGAATTGTCTGAATGGTTACTTCTCTTGAATGAAATTTGTTCATTTTTTTTCACATAAACCTCACATAGATATTATATAAATGTTATGACTTTTAGTACTAGTTCTAACAAAATAATTTTATTAGATAACCGTACATTGTACTTTTTTTTAACCTTCTCTAGTTAGTAAATATCTTTTTGTTTCCCTAAATTCATTACTTAAGAATGGTTATCTTATTTTACAGGACAATCTTTACCAGTTTTCAGCTTGAGGAGTTAGAAAAAGCATTCAAGGATGCTCACTACCCGGATCTATACGCGCGTGAGTTGCTCGCCCTTAAAATTGATTTACCTGAGGACAGAATACAGGTGAGAATTTAGTGGTATTTTATTGCTCTATAATGTTCATTAAAGAAAAATTATCTTTGCACAAATATCACCATCCGTGTCATGTATCACTAACATTGTAATTTAACTTTATTATGATAAGTCCATTACACAATGTTGTTACATCATTTCACAAACAAATCTGTGAATATGTAGATGTGTGTACGTCAGTATTCACGTAATAAAAGGTGATTAAACTATTACATAATGTCATTAGTTTATTATCATTTTGTAAAGGTGAAACAGGTGAGGGAGGGGGCGGGAATTTCTAAGAGAAAGTGGTGAACAACGTTTTCCTTTCGTTCTAAGGGTTGAGGATTCAAACCTGGGCCGAGTGACATAATATGTGAGAGATTTGATAAATATTATGTAGCTTGAGGAAACAATGTAGATACATTTGTTTTCAAAACAGGATTCTTATAAAGATGCCCATGTTCAGCTCCAGATATATTAGCCTAAAGTTCAGACAAAAACATCACATGGATGAAAATGCTCATGACACACGATGCTTGATTTTATTTACTAACAGTTTTTTTCGGATATACACATCTTCTATGATTCCTCATATGAGTATTACATGAAAATGTTAACTCAGTCACATATTCTCGAGTCGAGTAGTTATTCGAATTGCATTCAGGAACACACAACATTTGATGCAATTTTAAATCATCATAAATCTCCCAAAGTAAACACTAAAGCTATCATCATCAAGGTGCGTATCCTTTATAGGACGTTGTTCTCTTTGCAGCACATCTGAAATTCACTTTGTCTCTGGCCAGTTCACCCACTTCGTCGATGGTCATATTCCTGGTTTCTTTAATATCTTGTAGCCATCTTCTTCTTGGTCTGCCTCTGCGTCCTGGGACCCTGCCCTATAATATTGTTCTTCTAAAGCTATCACTATATCTAATTATGTTCATCAATATATGCCGGTGGATTAATAAACTATTATGACAGAGCAAGACTGTCTTCACATCTTCGTTTATACGTTTAAAATAGCATGTCTTACTCAGTGACGTTAAAGATTACCTCTCTAGGTCGCTGCAGTGAAAGCATATCCTTTCTATTGGTCGCGTTTAAGATTCGCACTTTATGAACTTTGACCTTAAACTAAGCGCAGTAGGTACGAATGCTCACGTTAGTGATTCTTTAGGCGCCTGGGGAAGGGGCGAACAAAAACACACAAAAAAAACGTTAACAGATACGTTTATTTATTTGATAGTTAGAAGGGGAAGACACACGTGAAAATGGACAGTAAATCTCAAAGTTGTTGAAATGTCAATAGAATAATAATACTCTCAGTAGATTGAGGTTTCACATGTTCATCACTTTATATGTAAATAAATAGTGTACTTTTTACATAGGTACATATAAATGTCTAATGCAACTTAATATATATATATATATATAATATATATATATATATATATATATATATATATATATGTATGTAAAATATATATAATATATATATATATATATATATATACATATATATACACACACACTTTCGTACAGCCATATGTGAATACATTATCATCATCATCATCAAATAGCTTGTCCTGAGCAGAACTTTGAGGGGTTCTGGTTCTAGTGCACGATACCCGCTAGCATGGCCAGAAGTCCTGTTTCACGTTAGCTAGATCTTACAAGATAGGAGATATTTCAAAGATATGGAGGACTGGAATACAAAATACAGGATGATCAACAAGTTTATATGCACATACTAAATAGATGACAAGCAATAATAGTTTCTGTGCACATATTAAATATATGGAGAATAGTTTCGTCACATATTAAATATGTGGACTATAGTTTCTGCACATATTAAATATATGGGACGCAATAATAGTTTCTGTGCACATATTAAATATATGGACGCAATAATAGTTTCTGTGCACATATTAAATATATGGGACGCAATAATAGTTTCTGTGCACATATTAAATATATGGACGCAATAATAGTTTCTGTGCACATATTAAATATTGACAATAAAAGTTGTGACATATTAATATAGACTAATAGTTTATGTGCACATATTAAATATATGGGACGCAATAATAGTTTATGTGCACATATTAAATATATGGGACGCAATAATAGTTTATGTGCACATACTAAATAGACGACAAGCAATAATAGTTTTATATTATTCACGTTGACCATGCAGATATAAACAATGTTTAAAATGTCATGTGCATGTCTTCAGACATTTCTAGATGTATGAAAAGTATTTCTAGAACATTCTGTTCAATAGTAAACTGTTCGTGTACCGAATGTATTCTGTACTGGTATTCTTAAAATCATCATTGGTGGGGAAATTGTTCGAATACACTGGGTTTTTTTACCACACCCCAGTGAAAAATGGTCAGGTAGAGAAAAATCTGCAGATTTTAGAGGCCAAGTGGTTTAGAAATTCTTCGATACACAAACACGTCAATCAAAAGTGTCATGGAAATATACTCAGTATGAGTCGTTGAAAATAGGCGTTGACAGTTTCATCTATAGTCAATTATGCAATGAAAAGATACAGAATATTGTTATAAAACCGAATGCTGTTAACAGTTTAAAAAAAAAGGATTGACTATACATCTAGTACATTTTAAATCAAACCGTTATGTTGTCAACATGCAGTGGCGACTCCTGCAACTGATGTGTTGACCAGACACGTGCGTCTTGGCTGGTGACTTACCTTAACAAATGACTCGTCTGTAAACATTGTGAAACGTCCTATCCTTCACGGTCAAAAAAAAAGCCTAAAAACTACCTGCTGTACGTTACCTGCTTAACTTTGTCATTAGTTCTTAACTCATGCGTAGCTGTAAATTAGTACAAACGTACGGCCTAGGAGTAAATTTAAAACAGTATAGACCAGGACGTAAGAGACTTCAAACTATTGTGATAATTTCCTTATGGTGTTTTTGAGCTTTAAATCATACAGCCTGAAATTTTCAGCATTTTCTCATCTATCAGTGTTGATAGTCTTTGACATCTGGTAGAGATACATTTGGAATCGGCTTCCATGAAATTCGTTATCATCTCACCAACTGCAATACAACGTGGATATTTGAGATCCGGAAATTGTGTCCCAAACTTTATGAACATCTTGCGTGTATTCTCTGCCAGAACCTTCGCTCCCTAAAATAAAACTTCACTATCATCAGACATATTCATAGCTTGTGTCACTACTCTTTTCCATACCTTATGATTGCCAATATGACTCAATATAACTTTCATTGTTCGGTATTAAATTGCAAGGGGATTCTTCTTCTTTCTCGAATCCTGTATGCCTCACAGCGTCAGGTCAGGAAGAGATTTCTAAAACGGGCCCTAGTATGCGCTTCGTAGATAGTCTCTTTCGTCGCCTCTGTTATCTCTGAGGTCCATCTTTGCGTGGCCGGCCTTTTGCTTTGTACCCATTGTATCGGAGCAGCATTGCTCTTTAGGGTGCACTGTCTGATGGTAATCTGCTTACGTGACCGAACCATTTAATTTGTTGTTTCTTGATGAAGTCTAGTACTGATGTTGTACCCACTTTTTCCTGATGTCTTCTTTTCTCAACCGGTCTCTTCTTGTTACACCCAGCATTCTGCGTAGACACTTCATCTCTGTTGTGACTAGTTTTCTTCTATCGTTTGTTGTCAGCGTCCAGGTTTGGCACTGGTAACATAATGTGGGGAGAAAGATTGTGTTGAACATTGCTCTTTTTGTGTTCATGGTGACATGTTTTCAAGGGGATACTTGTGTATAATCCTAATAAGCTATTTGTGACACTTCTTCTCAGTGGAGGCTCGTCATTAGGGGCCAGTAGGGCCGGGCCCACCAAACATAATGTGTAAGGTGTATTTATTATTTTATAAATTAAAATATATCCTAACCCAAAACCATGATTTTTCGAAAATTTTTCTCTGGCCCCACAAACAAAAGTGATCACGAGCAGCCACTGCTTGTTCTAATTACAAAAGTAAAACTAATTATTTTTAGCTTTCTATGTTATAATAGCTAGTTTCACAGTGACCTTTTTATCACGGCATACAATCTCACGTATGTTCTATACACAAATGATTTTATTTACATCTTCATGTTTACTTTTTGACATATTTGCTCTTCTGTTTATATAATATGCTCTAAAGTAATTGCCCTTCTTCAAGCTTTGTAAATACCAATGTCAAAACAAGCGATCAGGTCCCGGTAGCTGGTTGATGGTAGTCTCGAATTAAGGCAATCTTTTTCTGAACTGAAGGTAGTTAGACGCTACCAGAGCGGAAGGATCGAGTGTATTCAATCGCGTATGCCGCTAATTATGTTTGCGATAACAAAACATTTAGCCAGGGTAAGGGGAACTGAAGAGAGAGGCAACTATTTAAGATAATATTCTGCTCGGAGTAGTTTGAGATCTACGCCTAGTGTTAAGAAAACAGCCAGTGCAATGTCTAAAATTTCCTATATATGTTCCCCAGAAAGGTGTGGTTTGGGAGATGCATATATCAAATTGTTGATGATGATGATGCCAATAAAGAAAATATGAAATGTTACAGTAGTCGGAAGCACTTGTGGCGTACGTTGTAGTAGTGTCAGCAGAAGACGTGGAAGTAGATCTAGTAGTAGATTTTGTAGTAGTGATGATAAAAATAGTAGCAGGAGTAATAGAAGTAATAACAGTAGTAGGAATAATTGGGTAGCAGGAGTAGTAGAAATAATAGCAGTAGTAGTGATACTAGTAATAGTAGCAGGAGTAGTAGAAGTAATAGCAGTAGTGGGAATAATAGTAATAGTAGCAGGAGTAGTAGAAGTAATAGCAGTAGTGGAAATAATAGTAATAGTAGCAGGAGTAGTAGAAGTAATAGCAGTAGTGGGAATAATAGTAATAGTAGCAGGAGTAGTAGAAGTAATAGCAGTAGTGGAAATAATGGTGGGGTTAGCAGGAGTAGTAGAAGTAATAGCAGTAGTAGTGATAATAGTAATTGTAGCAGGAGTAGTAGAAGTAATAGCAGTAGTAGTGATAATAGTAATTGTAGCAGGAGTAGTAGAAGTAATAGCAGTAGTAGTGATAACAGTAATTGTAGCAGGAGTAGTAGAAGTAATAGCAGTAGTAGTGATAATAGTAATAGTAGCAGGAGTAGTAGAAGTAATAGCAGTAGTGGGAATAATAGTAATAGTAGCAGGAGTAGTAGAAGTAATGCAGTAGAAGTGAATAATAGTAATAGTAGCAGGAGTAGTAGAAGTAATAGCAGTAGTGGAATAATAGTAATAGTAGCAGGAGTAGTAAAGTAATAGCAGTAGGGATAACAGTAATGTAGCAGGAAGTAGAAGTAATAGCAGTAGTAGTATAATAGTAATGTAGCAGGAGTAGTAGAAGTAATAGCAGTAGTAGTGATAACAGTAATTAGAAGTAGAAGAAGCAGTAGTAGTAATAGATAGTAATATATCATAGTATGAAGTAATGGCATAGTAGTGATAAAGTAAAGTGTCGATTGTAATAATATTATAGAATAGTAGTAGTGTAGAGGAGTAGTAGAAGTATAGCATAGTAGAATAATGTAGTGTTAGAGAGAGTAGTAGAAGTAATAGCATAGTAGTGATAATAGTAATGTAGAAGGAGTAGTAGAATATAGCAATAGTAGTATAATAGTAATTGTAGAGAGTAGTAAAGTAATAGCATAGTAGTGATAATAGTAATAGTAGAAGAGTTTGTAGAAATATAGCAGTAGTGAATAATAGTAATAGTAGCAGGAGTAGTAGAATAATAGTAGTAGTGGGAATAATGGTAGGGTAGAAGAGTAGTAGTAGTAATAGTAGTGATAATAGTAATAGTAGCAGAGTATTAGAATAATAGCATAGTAGTATAATAGTAATTGTAGAAGAGTGTAGAATATAGCAGTAGTGGGAATAATAGTAATGTAGAGAGTGTAGAATAATAGCAGTAGTAGTGATAATAGTAAGTAGAGAGTGTAGAAATAGTAGCATAGTGGAATAGTAGTAATAGTAGAAGAGTAGTAAAGTAATAGCATAGTAGAATAATAGTGTGGTTGAAGAGTGTAGAATAATAGCAAGTAGTGATAATAGTAATAGGTAGCAGGAGTAGTAGAAGTAATAGCAGCAGTAGTGATACAGTATGAGAGTAGTAGAATAATAGCAGTAGTAGTGATAGTAGTTGTAGCAGGAGTACGAGAATGATTAGCAGTAGAGTGTAAGTAGTATAGTAAGCGATGGGCACGTAAAGAAGGTAATAGCAGAATATGGGAATAATAGCAATAGGTTAAGGGTAGTAGAAATGTAAAGTATGAATAATGGTGGGGTAGGGAGTAGTAGTAGTACCAGAGTAGAGGATAATAGTAATAGTGCAGAGTAGTATGAATAAAAAAGCAGTAGTATGATAACACTGATTATTCTTGCAGGAGTAAGAAGGTAGAAGACAGTAGTAGATATTAGAATGTGTAGCAGAGTAGTAGAAGTAATAGCAGTAGTGGAATAATAGTAATAGTAAGGAGTAGTAGAATTAGCAGTAGTGGGAATAATAGTAATAGTAGCAGGGTAGTAGAAGTAATAGTAGTAGTGGGAATAATGGTGGGGTAGCAGGAGTAGTAGAAGTAATTGCAGTAGTAGTGATAATAGTAATAGTAGCAGGAGTAGTAGAAGTAATAGCAGTAGTAGTGATAACAGTAATTGTTGCAGGAGTAGTAGAAGTAGTAGCAGTAGTAGTGATAACAGTAATTGTAGCAGGAGTAGTAGAAGTAATAGCAGTAGTGGAAATAATAGTAATAGTAGCAGGAGTAGTAGAAGTAATAGCAGTAGTAGTGATAACAGTAATTGTAGCAGGAGTAGTAGAAGTAATAGCAGTAGTAGTGATAATAGTAATAGTAGCGGGAGTAGTAGAAGTAATAGCAGTAGTGGGAATAGTAGTAATAGTAGAAGGAGTAGTAAAAGTAATAGTAGTAACAATATTCTCATCAATACTGTGGTTGATGGCAACGCCCTGTATAAGATATGCCACAATTTTCATTTTCAACAATATTAAGAATAATAGTAGTTGTAGAAAGAGTTGTAGAAATAGTAGCAATAGTAGTAATAATAGTAGTTGTAGAAAGAGTTGTAGAAATAGTAGCAATAGTAGTAATAATAGTAGTTGTAGAAAGAGTTGTAGAAATAGTAGCAATAGTAGTAATAATAGTAGTTGTAGAAAGAGTTGTAGAAATAGTAGCAATAGTAGTAATAGTAGTAGGTGTTGCAGAAGATGTAAAAGTAATAGTAATATCAGCAGTAGTTTCAGTAGAAGTTGTAGCAATAATAGCAATAGTAGTGGTAGTAGTTGGTGGCGTCTGTGACTCGGTCTATTAACCCCGACGAACTGAGTTAGAATCATGTTACGAACAGTTTGGTTGCAAATTGTTTCTCGTGGATTTTTTACAAAACGACGATGGCGCCACCCTTTCAGAAAGCAATGGCAAACTACTGAACATAATAATGCCTGGAAAAATCACAAATAGCGTTAAAAAGGCTGGTGTGGATTCGCAAAGTCCTGTAAAGGATATGCAATTAACTTTAGTGGTAGTGGTACTTGTAGTGGTAGTAGTAGTAGTACCAGAAGTCAAGCAGCAGTGGAAGTAGAATTATTTACTGTAGTAGTATTGTTAATATAAACACTGTTTGATCGAACTTACCTGATTATTCTGTGTCTAGTTATAACGAAGCGTTTGAGAAAGACACTCTCAGCGAGCCATTATTTTAGAATGTCTCGCTGGCTGTGTTCGTAAGGACGCTCGTTTTGCTAGGCTAGGCGATGGGTGTTGTAAGAAATGAAGGTAAGTAGTTCAAATCTTTCTTTTTCTGCGTTCTCACTAGATTGCGATTTCGGATTCTCTAATAAAGGCAGCCGTCTGCCTCAGATTATCAGCCACGCCATACAGTTTGTCTTGGACGCTAGTGTAAGTGGGCCACCTATTTCTTCTCAAGTCTGCCAACTAGGGGCAGTTCTGTAGGATATAATTCCTAAAATTTCTGCTTTCCCGTTTGTGCCGACCTCTTCAGCAGTAAGTTTTGGCCACCCTCGTGAAAGTAGGTCTGATATTCTTACTGCGCAGGTAAATCTCCGAGGCAGATTGGCGACCGTAGAATCCGTTATCCCATTCCTCGTTAGGAGGGGTCGTTGCACCATGTTATGCGCCTTACGGCCTGGTGCATCCGTTTTCTGCAAGCATTTGTTTCGGGTTAGCATTTCTAGCGGACACATGCATCCGATTTCATCCAAACCTCCTTAGTCGCCTCTTACGACATGCGTTGCAGGTAACAGTGGTTCTATTCTTTACACCCCAAATTTGGGCTCCGGTAACACTCGGGCAGAACATGATACTAGTTAGCTAGTTTGTTAGTTAATTGGTTAGTTAGTTAGTCATCAAATCATCCTCAATGCACAAGTCAATTAGTGCCAAATCTCACTTCAGTGTATCTGTCAGAATGCAGCGAGTGACAGTTCCAGTTCTGTGTTGGTTAATAAAACATTATCTATTAATAATAATAATGAACCGTTAATGAAGGATACATATGCAACTTAGAAAATGTTGATAACAACTGGATACTAAACGTAAAATAACAGCAACAAAGTTGATTGAGACAACAAGACAGGTTAACGGTTTCTGCAATATAAATGAAACAAAGATGATACTATCAAAATCATATCAACGCAGAAGTGACAAAGAAACAAACAAGAATACATTAGTATTAGCGACATCAAGCAAACAAATCAAATATATTTTCAACTGTGTTCTGTTAGTAGTTTGCATATTAGTAGAATCACATTTATTCTCCTTGCAGCAGCCGTGTGTTTCCGGCGCTTCAAAGGAGCAAAGAATAGTAAGACTACGACCTACAAGTCATGTAGTAAGTGGCGACTATGATAGGGATCTAGGGAAGCTACCCTAGTAAAAAAAACGTCGCAGAAATTGGATGTGCTGGCCTACTTATAGGTGCATAACTGGCAGAACGTACAATCGCTCTTACAAACAAATGAACTTGATTTGTAGAAATAATAATGGTATAAAATAGTTTTAATCGTCTTGTGCTACCTACTTTGTTTTTTTGTTTTAAAAATAACGATCACATACAAATCATAAAGAGTGGTTTAACAGGTGATCGTTATGTAGTGTTACAAGAAGAACAAGCAGAAGCCTACTACAGGATGTCAACGTAAAATGTGTTTGAGTGTGTGCTCTTACAGTGATGATTTATATAGAAATGAGACATGGAGGTATATAGTATAACACATAGTGACAACAGACAAAATCAATGAAAGACGAAACAGAAGACGAGAAAGAGAGAAAAGTCTGGACAACCTCGTTTCATATCACGGACCAGTGTCAACGTCTAAACTTATAGTCAGTGCATAGATCACAAGTTTGTGAAGATTCATTCTTATTTACTTCAGCCTACATGGCACATGATAGTTAACATTGATTTAAAGTATAAAGTTGTAAACCCCACGAACAACTCCCGTTAATGAACACAAGTCATCGAGCTTGAACCTGCCTATTCATCCTTTATTGTAAAAAAATACAATAACAATTTCTGGAAAGTAAAATCGTAGTATTCATTTAACAGTCTTCAGCGCCCATCTAACTTCTAAAGAACAGGAAAATAAATAATAGTGATCAAACGACAGAACGCCCTATTTATAGCACATGTCTTACATAAATCCAGTTGCACATTGGCCTCGGAATTTACGCTCACGATTTCCGTAAAATATTTATGGAGATCAGAGGCGGCAACATGATTTAATATTAACATAAAAAAAGCATACAGTTATTTGGGGAAGCCAATATTTGTAACGCAGTATTTGGTCATCCGGAAGTAGCTAGCGAAAATTGGCAGTCTCCTTTCCACTTCCTGTCTCCAACTTTGACCAATCAGCGTAGATATCCTCTCCAAATTAGTGCGGTAGACAGTCAGTGGCTGACCCTTGACCTCCATTATTCGCAAATTGATTGGTCACCTGCCGATAAATCTAAACTCGTTTTGGGGGAAGCAAATGAAATATGACAGCCGGGAACCTCCTAATCGAATTTCGCTGTAATGTCAATGGTCGCTCGAGCGATTCCAATTTCGAATCAACGGGCTAGCGATACTAATTGGATATGTATAGCGCGTTCAAGTATCGATTACCGCTTTCGATGTTCCTATAATGGCGATTGGGTTTGACATGAGATCAGCAATTTGAAGGACGCTCAGTTGTCAAACGTTCCTATTACATCAGTGCTAGCGCCTTTTATTTGCACTGAATATTTGCATTTGGTAGTAGTTCTAAATGTTTCAGGTTTCCATCCATGTACAAGTAATTGTCTTGACATCTTTTGTTATTTGTTTTTGAAGCTGCTTCTTCTTCTTTGTACGCTCCATATCGAGAACATGTTAACCAATTTTGTGATTCTAGCCTAAGAGTGAGTGTACGTTGTGTCAGATATGCGTCTACAAGTAGATCCGATTCAGACAAGCACATCCGATTTCTACGACGTTTTTTATTTACTAGGGTAGCTTCCTCAGGCCAATCTCAGTCGCTTCTAACGTCATGCCTTGTAGGTCACAGTGCTACTATTCTTTGCTCCAACTGTGGACCCTGGCATACACAGACGAATTTCGAAGCAATACACCTTTTAATTATCATCCTGTATTTATAAATCCACTTTTTTTGTCTTTAAGGAATAGGTAATCAGTAAAATTCTTCTCTCAGGATCATACATCATACATCATACATCATACATCATACATCATACATCATACATCATACATCATACATCATACATCATACATCATACATCATACATCATACATCATACATCATACATCATACATCATACATCATACATCATACATCATACATCATATATCATACATCATACATCATACATCATATATCATACATCATACATCATACATCATACATCATCCAATATCATACATCATACATCATACATCATACATTATACAATATCATACAATTCAACATCAAAGCATATCATACATCATACAATATCATACAATTCAACATCAAAGCATATCATACATTATACAATATCATACAATTCAACATCAAATCATATCATATATTATACAATATCATACAATTCAACATCAAAGCATATCATACATTATACAATATCATGCAATTCAACATCAAATCATATCATATATTATACAATATCATACAATTCAACATCAAAGCATATCATACATTATACAATATCATACAATTCAACATCAAAGCATATCATATATTATACAATATCATACAATTCAACATCAAAGCATATCATACATTATACAATATCATACAATTCAACATCAAAGCATATCATATATTATACAATATCATACAATTCAACATCAAAGCATATCATATATTATACAATATCATACAATTCAACATCAAAGCATATCATACATTATACAATATCATACAATTCAACATCAAAGCATATCATACATTATACAATATCATACAATTCAACATCAAAGCATATCATACATTATACAATATCATACAATTCAACATCAAATCATATCATACATCATACAATATCATGCAATTCAACATCAAATCATATCATACATTATACAATATCATACAATTCAACATCAAAGCATATCATACATTATACAATATCATGCAATTCCTACATCAAATCATACATACATTATACAATATCATCAATTCAACATCAAAGCATATCATACATCATACAATATCATGCAATTCAACATCAAATCATATCATATATTATACAATATCATACAATTCAACATCAAAGCATATCATATATTATACAATATCATACAATTCAACATCAAAGCATAGCATACATTATACAATATATACAATTCAACTCATGATCATACATTATATCAATATCATACAATTCAATCATCAAATCATATCATACATTATACAATATCTACAATTCAACATCAAATCATATATTATACAATATCATACAATTCAACATCAAAGCATAGCATACATTATAACAATATCATCAATTCCAACATCAAAGATATCATATATTATAAATATCATCAATTCAACATCAAAGCATATCATATATTATACAATATCATACAATTCAACATCAAAGCATATCATATATTATACAATATCATACAATTCAACATCAAAGCATATCATACATTATACAATATCATACAATTCAACATCAAATCATATCATACATTATACAATATCATACAATTCAACATCAAAGCATATCATACATTATACAATATCATACAATTCAACATCAAAGCATATCATACATTATACAATATCATACAATTCAACATCAAATCATATATTATACAATATCATACAATTCAACATCAAAGCATATCATATATTATACAATATCATACAATTCAACATCAAAGCATATCATACATCATACAATATCATACAATTCAACATCAAATCATATCATATATTATACAATATCATACAATTCAACATCAAAGCATATCATACATTATACAATATCATGCAATTCAACATCAAATCATATCATATATTATACAATATCATACAATTCAACATCAAATCATATCATACATTATGCATTTAGCGACATCTTAAAAACTATTTTAAATTCTTGTTTTCAATGAAACATTCAAACCTGACGCTTTCTGCTAATTATTGTTGTAGGATATATCTTTGGCGTTATCCATGAAGATTCCATTCTCTCTATTAAATCTCCTATATTGTTCTTTGCTAAGAAAAAGCTATTTAATGCCATAGCTAGTTTTTCACTAAACTAGTCTTGGTAGTCCTTTTTTTTTGTTTTTTTGTAATTTAGTTTCAGATGATGTTATCGTTAACAAACTGTCGTTTCTGTCTGTAGTACCGCTTTTTAGGGCGGTGAAGGACATGTGAGATCAACAATATAAAGAAGAGATGGAGGGAGCTGCAGGAGATAGCTAGAGAAAGGAAGACTTGGCATGAGTTGGTTGAGGGTCTATGCCCAAATCCGGGTTTAAAAAAGCAGACATAGTGAGGACAGGTAGGAAGACAGCCTGAGGAATTTAATAGCCTCATGGCTAGTGCAGTCACCGAGAAGCTGGTCAGGTTATGATTTTTCATTAATGCCCACAACAGAAAAAACCCTTTGCTTTACCGTGAATTGAACACAGATCTCAAGCATGGGAGCCGCGCTCAAATCCATTCGGCCAGACGTTATCGTTGACATTGATAATTTGTATTGTCTTTTTCTTCCTTCTTGCGATCGCTTTTATATGCTAAACTATGAGATTGCGTACGTTTATGAGCCTGCTCGTCGTGGATTGTCCATAGTTTGCTCAGTACTCTTCCTTCGTGAGGCTCATTTGCTGATGTAAGTCGTATGAATAAGACTGCAAGATGTGCTATGGAGTCTGTGTTTCAGTCTGAATATGTATAGAAGTAAACAGGTTTGAAATAAACGGTAAACAGAACAAGAGACGTATTAAATAATCTAAGTTACTGAAAGTCACATATGTGTGTGATTTTACTGAAATATATTGAACGCGTGAATATCTGTAGCTCAAACGATAGTGTAGATCACAACCCAAGTGTAGCTGGTTCAAACCCCGCAGCATGCAAGTCTGGAAGCAAATTAGTTTCCTTAGATTTTTACGTACGATAAAAATAAACCTCACCGTTCAGAAAGCAATGGTAGACTACTGAGTGTATAAGTGGTGCCTATAAAATCGGCGACTCGTTTACTGCTGTTGATGGCTAAGTCCTGTAAAGCATATGCTACGATTTTCATTCATATTGATTGCACGAAGCAGTACTAAAATAAAACAGTGTGGAAGGGTCTAGTGAGAACGATGTTTATTACAACATAGTCAAGAATTTACTCTACATCATTTTCTAAGTGAATGCAAATACAATTTCTGTAGCTCACCCATTTGGGTAGAAATGTTGACAGCACGGCGGAAACTCCAAGTTATTTAGTAAAAAAAAATTAAATTACGCATTTTCAAATTCAATTACATTGATGCTCCATTCCTAACATATCCCTACGAGAGTTGAAAAATAAATAAAATTACAAAAAGAAAGTTGAATGCATTAGAGAACAGATGTCTGCGAGACATAATGAACATAAAATAGGACATAATCAGTAGAGGTCATGAAATCAAAGAAATGTCTGGTCAACCACTAGTATTAACGGTTATAAAAAGAGAAGAAAGAGAAATGTTGGGCTTACTCTGAGAAGAAATGATCGAAGAATCTCATAGCAAACATTGAAGTGAAAGGCAACTTTGAAGCAATAAAGAACATCGTAGAAAAACTCAACTTGTTTTACTGTGAGATATGAGAAATCTTGGGCTCAATTACATAAAGAAAATTGAACAAACTGTCCAGGAAAGAGCGATATAGAGAAACTACTTACTTATAGAGACATATGTAAAATATATGTATCCTGTATGGTACTGGAGAAATATAATACAATTATACTCACGAAGAACTTCAACTGACATTCAACTTCATAAAGGCAACCCATTTCATGGTTTAAACGAGCATGTGAAATTGACCGCAAAGAAGAAAAAAAGACGATACTCTTTTCCTTTACCTATTTTTAATTTAATATGATAGATATCAGTTATCATGCGCTATAAATGTACCGCTACTTCTTAAACACTAAACTCATCTTTTTTGTTGTTTTCAGGTTTGGTTCCAGAATAGAAGAGCCAAATGGCGAAAGACTGAAAAAACTTGGGGCAAAAGTTCAATCATGGCCGAGTACGGTCTGTATGGTGCCATGGTGAGACATGCCCTTCCGCTTCCGGAGGCTATTGTTAAAAGCGCAGAAAAAGGAATAGAAAATTCTTCTGCCCCATGGCTGCTAGGTAATATAGCTTGTTATGATTATGTGTTTGTTTTCTTGCTGAAATTGTAATTTGTTGTGGTGTTTTATTTTATTTATGTGAACATAATTTGGTTTATATATTATTTTTCTGCTAAAGTAACAACACATATTTTATGTAATTAAATACTTGATAGATTACTGTAGCTAAACTGTTAAGCATTCAGCCTTGCGTTTCAAAGGTTGTTGGTTTGAATGGCGGGTGAATTTTTACGGAGATTCTTAGAATTGTTTCCGGAGTTAAGGAGTTCGTGTTTTATGCAATACTCTGGAAATATGACGTGCTATTTTTGCGCAAAGAGACCAAGCCATATGGGAAAGCGGCGCAGTGTAGTCATTACTTCATCTGTAGACCTTTCTAGCTTTTAAACTATATGCAACGGTCATATGCTCGTTCTATAGAATGTAAACGATAGCTTTATTAAATAGTCAATTTCATAAATGTTAGGTTCTTGTTAGTAGAGCGCTCAAAACTGCAATATTTGCACTTGTCAATCTATATCAGAATATTATGAAAAGTGTATGTGCTGATGGTTCTTGTGGCTTACCAGTTACATAAATATCCAAAATGTCTTCTCATTTTTCAATCTCACACTTGCCATGTTTACAAACAATTTCGTTATTTATTATCACTGCTTCTTTCAATGTCATGTCTCATCCCTACAGATGTTCATTGAGTAACGTGTTTTTATGGTTGGTCTTATTTATTTACGTATTATATATTACATTTCTATTTCACGGTTATACACAATGTAACATTTTCAAAACTCTTGCAGATTTCTGAACTTGGTATTGAGAACTAAAACTCGTCACGTTCTGTAGTTCCAGTAGATTTCTGAACTTGGTACTGTGTACTAATACTGGAAAAATTCTACAGCTCTAGTAGATTTCTGAACTTTATATTGTGTACTAAAACTGGACAAATTCTACATCTCTAGTAGATTTCTGAACGGTATTGTGTACTAAAACTGGACAAATTCTACAGCTCTAGTAGATTCTGAACTATGTGTACTAAAACTGGACAAATCTACAGCTCTAGTAGATTTGAACTTGATATTGTGTACTAAAACTGGACAAATTCTGCAGCTCCAAGTAATAAACAGAAACAACAACATCAATATCAAATTATTCCTCAGCATTTCCCGACAATACATTTTTGGAACTGCACATTTCTTTTTTCTGTTTCTTCATGTTTCTGATCAAACGTATAATTATATTTATATTTGATGTCTAACTTATTGTTTTTTGTCTTGTATATCACTAGGAATGCACAAGAAATCACTGGAAGCTTCAAAAAAGATGAACGAAGAAGACGGAACACTCTCTGGAGGTGAAACAGGACCAGATGGCAAAGGCCGAGTGAAAGAAGAACGAAAATCAGAAAGTATTGCGACTTTGAGAGCCAAAGCTCAAGAACACAGTGCCAAAGTTTTGCAGGCACTGCACAACGACAGTGACGGAAATTACTGCGAGAAGATAAAAAGTCCTGATCGGAAACGACATGAACTAATGGATTCGTTGCGTGATGTTGATATGTGTTAGTTAAGTTTATGGTGAATTGCATTTATTGTGCTCTCTAAATGAAAACTTTATAAATATAGTTTCATTCTCTTGGATACTTCGGAAATGTTGACCTGTGTTTGGTTAATTATTTTCCTAGTGGATTCTGCAAAAGTGCATAGAATGTCGTTGAAGTGCAATGTAATTGTAAGATGTGAATTCTCTTTAGTCCAATACCCTAACACTGTGTTTTAGCTCACTGAGTTAAAGAAGGGACGGTATAGAGGAAGAGAACTTACCACTTAACTGCTGTCAAACTTAGTTCTCAGACTTTCACAAATATGCCTTTGTCGAGATATGTTTAGTAGGTACAGAGGACATTCTACTTTTCACAACAATATGACACTTTTGTCGAGATATGTTTAGTAGGTACAGAGTGAAACAGTTCTACTCAATACTATATCTGGTGAATTCACTTCAAATCAGTGTTTGAAAATCAGGTTACGTTACATTGCATGCGGTGGGCGTCTGTAGCTTAAGCGGTAGTGAGCTTTATCACAACCGAAGAGTACCTGGTTAAATTCCGAGGTCGGAAGTTTGAAAGCAATTTATTTCGGAAGGGATTTTTACGAACGGTAAAAATAGACGTCAACATTCAAGAAGGCAATGTTGAACTACTGAACGTATACGTGGTGCCTATAACATAAACAACTGGGTTACTATGGTTGATGGCGTTGTAAAGGATATGCCACGATTTTCATGTCATTTTCACATTGCATGCGATGTCGTTAATTTAATTTCAAGATAGATTTCTCCACTCAAGAAAGTGTATGGGACATTCACACAAAATACTCAGAAGTCAAAGATGACGATATTGACATATGGTCAACAGTTTTATGATCAGAAGATATCGTACTGTGTCTTATAATATTGTTAGGACCATTTGATAATGAAGTAAAATTAAACTTTCAAAAACAAAAAAATGTAGTTTGTTTCGTATATTCATTTATGTTTATTTGAAATGTTAAAATTGGAGTGTGCTAATTTTGCTTATAGTTCCTCGTTGATTATCTCAGAGATAACAGGCGACGAAAGATACTATTTATGAAGTGCACACAAGTGCTCGTTCTAGAAATCTCTTCTTATCCTGACGTAAAAGAGGATTGGAGAAAAGAAAAAAAGAAAATTGACTACCAGAACCGTCAGTACGAGATTTCAAGTATTAGACGCATAGGAGCTCAGTGTCTTACCGCAACTAGCACATTGTAAACATAGTTCGAAGAGGGTTGGCTCTACACATGTTACCATCATCGCAGCAATCTTTGCCGACTCAATGAGATGTTTGTTAGTTTGTTAAGTCAGACCCAACTATAAACGTAGGGGCCTTTGGACTCAGGTAAGAATTATGGGAAATCAGACCCGAACTACACCACGTGACTTTGCATTCCAGTATTGGTGTATATAGACAAATTCATTTTAAAATCAACACAAAATGCTAAATCGAAGTTATATTATGCAACAAGTTAAGTTTAACAAATAAGGAATATCAATATAATGAATATTTTTCACCAATAAATAACCATAGACTCACAAAATTGAGTAAAATTGCAAAAAGCTTGCAGTGCTCTATCAAACAAATATATTTTCCGGCCCCCTTTTCTGATCTTGGTCAGGGAACCCCTTGTCAGTTGTCCGGCCTAGTTATCTAGAGTTGGCTGTGGTTAAATGGTGGATTAAGCTTCTATGTGACCGAGTCATGCCTTTCAAGAAAGGAGTATTTTGGCTATATCAGGGCGTAATGGCCTTTTTTTTCTTTATGTGGCTGGAGCTAGTCCTAAAAAGGACTGGTGAGTTTTGCATTCTGGTATATATGTGGAGTCATAAGTAGGACCGTTGGTCTCGATCTAACTGTAGCACTGAAAGAGAATTTTGGTGGTGATTTGGATGCAGTCCTGGTGATTTTTTGCTGATATGGTGTTTGTGTAAATTGTCTGAAATTACTGGTTGACTGGCGTGTTGTTAGTATTTCTTGGTGGACTCCTGCTAGTTTGCTAGCGTCCTGAGGGCGTGTGTGCTGTTGGTAATCTTGCAGGAGAATGGGTCTTCTGCTGTCTGGTCGGCGTCGTTAATGTTTGATGTTAAAAACTTGTTCAGTTTCAAGTTTTGCAGCATCGGCCCAAATATAAACAAATGAAAACACTCCTTCAGTATTTCAGTTTTCAACTCAATACATATTATAAATGAATAAAATAGGACTGTCAAAGAAAACTTTATTGAATTTAAATATATATATATATATATATATATATATATATTATATATATATATATATATATATATATATATTATAAATGTATGTGGAGAGAAGTATGGTATGCGTATGCGTATGCGTATGCTTATTAATCAGTCTATCTCCTGCATTTTTTGAAGCTAGAAATGTAAATTACTGACACTATATAGTCTGCAAGGACAAAGGTACAAATACAAATTGCATTACATTCACAGAAACAAACACACACACACACACAATATACGACCACACCCAGATATACCTCACACAAACCCACCCCACACATTAAAACACACAGAACACTCATGTATATATATATATATATATATATATATATATATATAAATATATATATATAATGATAACATTGTTTAAAATTGAAATATATTATGTACAGGATGAAGTCCTCACATAATGTACAAAAAATCAGCCGTTTAGTGTGCAGACTAAGAAGGACAGAAAGTGTAAAATATCGATGTATTAATAGAATGAGTGGCATTAAAAAACAAGAGCATTGAATAAAATGTTGAGAAAGAAAGCGTATTATTATATATAGTGACAAATATCCTAACACCCGTTTCTTCTGGGTGAAGCGTTAAATGACAATCACATGGTTTGCACACTTAACTAATTAATTGTCACCTTGCGAACACATGTTACAATACAAATATGATAATACTAACTTTTATTATGATCTATAGTAATTTTGGTCTTTTTTATTATGATCTAAAGTGATTTTGGTCTGTTTTGCCACATTTGTTAATTATGTATCAGATGTCTGGAGGTGATAGAACAATACAGATTTGTAGAGGAGAACAACTGAACACTAATGGGAAGAAGTAGTCATGTATTGAAGACACCTTTACTACTGCATTGTAGTTAGATTGGGGTACAATCAAATGCTATAGGAGCAAACCGTACACAAAACTGGACCAAGTAAACCAATTAGTCCAAAAAAAGACTGGTAACCTGGTGAGATGACGCTCAACAACCCGGGAGGGTAGGTCGTCTAATGATCGCTACCTTTAAAGAAAATATATACCTGCTGCCTTGCAGGGAACAGCGAAAGGTTGACGGAGAGCAAACCCAGTAAACGCTGGTTGAAATCGAACACATCGCCGAAGGACAAGCATTAGAGCTCCAAATGGTACTGAAGGTTGTGATGTAAAAAACTTTCTTGGCAAACGCTGTTTATATATCACAGTAAGAATGATCAAAATGGCCACACAAATAAAAAAACGATAGCAGAGAGAGAGAGAGAGAGAGAGAGAGAGAGAGAGAAGACACCTTCATGAAATAACTATACACAATGACCAGTAATACACAAAAATCACACTGAAATCCTCAGGGAAAGAGAAGAGTTAAACTGTGAAATAATGTCTAGCTAATACATTGATAGCGTAGCACAGTGGTCAATGCTGATGAAGACGAAGTGAAAATAAATGTCAATGGGTTGAGACAGCTAAAGTTATACTTTCCATTTGTAGCAAGATGGTTTAGCAGAATTAGTTGTGGTATTTCTCAATAAAGTTATAATCATGGTTTCACTAAAACGTCTTTTTGTATGACTTTTTTCTTGAATCATTTCTCTCTCTCTCTCTTCCTATGTTTGCTTTGTGAATCGTTGAACATTTCTTCTTAGAGAATGCCCAACACATCTACATTTTACTTTTTTATAAAACAGTTGTTATTAGTGGTTGACCAAATAGAGGTTTCTCTAACTTCAGCACTTGTTAGTTCCATTTTATTTTTACTATTTTTGCTATTTTCAAATTACCTTTTATATATTAGTTATTTTTAAACTCTCGCTGGCATATGTTAGGATTAGACGTAACCTCCGATAAAAATTGAATATTGGCCGACGTGATCGCGGGCTCGTATAAAAATTCTAGAAAATAAGATCACAACCGTCGCGTGACTTCGCATTTCAGTTTTGTTAAATAAAGACAAATTGATGTTAAAAAACAACTCAATATGCTCAATCAAGGTTATATTATGTAACAATTAAGTTTAACAATAAGAAATATCAGTATTATTACATGCTAAATCAAGGTTATATTATGTAACAATTAAGTTTAACAATAAGAAATATCAGTATTATTACATGCTAAATCAAGGTTATATTATGTAACAATTAAGTTTAACAATAAGAAATATCAGTATTATTACATGCTAAATCAAGGTTATATTATGTAACAATTAAGTTTAACAATAAGAAATATCAGTATTATTACATGTTAAATCAAGGTTATATTATGTAACAATTAAGTTTAACAATAAGAAATATCAGTATTATTACATGCTAAATCAAGGTTATATTATGTAACAATTAAGTTTAACAATAAGAAATATCAGTATTTTTACATGCTAAATCAAGGTTATATTATGTAACAATTAAGTTTAACAATAAGAAATATCAGTATTATTACATGCTAAATCAAGGTTATATTATGTAACAATTAAGTTTAACAATAAGAAATATCAGTATTATTACATGCTAAATCAAGGTTATATTATGTAACAATTAAGTTTAACAATACGAAATATCAGTATTATTACATGCTAAATCAAGGTTATATTATGTAACAATTAAGGTTAACAATAAGAAATATCAGTATTATTACATGCTAAATCAAGGTTATATTATGTAACAATTAAGTTTAACAATAAGAAATATCAGTATTTTTACATGCTAAATCAAGGTTATATTATGTAACAATTAAGTTTAACAATAAATATCAGTTTTTACATCAAATCAAGTTATTTATGTAACAATTAAGTTTAACAATAAGAAATATCAGTATTATTACATGCTAAATCAAGGTTATATTATGTAACAATTAAGTTTAACAAGAAATATCAGTATTATTACATGCTAAATCAAGGTTATATTATGTAACAATTAAGTTTAACAATACGAAATATCAGTATTATTACATGCTAAATTAAAGGTTTATATTATCAGTAAACAATTAATTTAACAATTTAAAAACAAATATCAGTATTATTACATGCTAAATCAAGGTTATATTATGTAACAATTAAGTTTAACAATAAGAAATATCAGTATTATTACATGCTAAATCAAGGTTATATTATGTAACAATTAAGTTTAACAATAAGAAATATCAGTATTATTACATGCTAAATCAAGGTTATATTATGTAACAATTAAGTTTAACAATAAGAAATATCAGTATTATTACATGCTAAATCAAGGTTATATTATGTAACAATTAAGTTTAACAATAAGAAATATCAGTATTATTACATGCTAAATCAAAGTTATATTATGTAACAATTAAGTTTAACAATAAGAAATATCAGTATTATTACATGCTAAATCAAGGTTATATTATGTAACAATTAAGTTTAACAATAAGAAATATCAGTATTATTACATGCTAAATCAAGGTTATATTATGTAACAATTAAGTTTAACAATAATAAATATCAGTATTATTACATGCTAAATCAAGGTTATATTATGTAACAATTAAGTTTAACAATAAGAAATATCAGTATTATTACATGCTAAATCAAGGTTATATTATGTAACAATTAAGTTTAACAATAAGAAATATCAGTATTATTACATGCTAAATCAAGGTTATATTATGTAACAATTAAGTTTAACAATAATAAATATCAGTATTATTACATGCTAAATCAAGGTTATATTATGTAACAATTAAGTTTAACAATAAGAAATATCAGTATTTTTACATGCTAAATCAAGGTTATATTATGTAACAATTAAGTTTAACAATAAGAAATATCAGTATTATTACATGCTAAATCAAGGTTATATTATGTAACAATTAAGTTTAACAATAAGAAATATCAGTATTATTACATGCTAAATCAAAGTTATATTATGTAACAATTAAGTTTAACAATAAGAAATATCAGTATTATTACATGCTAAATCAAGGTTATATTATGTAACAATTAAGTTTAACAATAAGAAATATCAGTATTATTACATGCTAAATCAAGGTTATATTATGTAACAATTAAGTTTAACAATAAGAAATATCAGTATTATTACATGCTAAATCAAGATTATATTATGTAACAATTAAGTTTAACAATAAGAAATATCAGTATTATTACATGCTAAATCAAGGTTATATTATGTAACAATTAAGTTTAACAATAAGAAATATCAGTATTATTACATGCTAAATCAAGATTATATTATGTAACAATTAAGTTTAACAATAAGAAATATCAGTATTATTACATGCTAAATCAAGGTTATATTATGTAACAATTAAGTTTAACAATAAGAAATATCAGTATTATTACATGCTAAATCAAGGTTATATTATGTAACAATTAAGTTTAACAATAAGAAATATCAGTATTATTACATGATCAATATATATTACAATTAAGTTCAATAGAATATCAGTTATTACATGCTAATCAAGGTTATATTGTAACAATTAGTTTAACAAGAAATATCAGTATTATTACATGCTAAATCAAGGTTATATTATGTAACAATTAAGTTTAACAATAAGAAATATCAGTATTATTACATGCTAAATCAAGGTTATATTATGTAACAATTAAGTTTAACAATAAGAAATATCAGTATTATTACATGCTAAATCAAGGTTATATTATGTAACAATTAAGTTTAACAATAAGAAATATCAGTATTATTACATGCTAAATCAAGGTTATATTATGTAACAATTAAGTTTAAAATAAGAAATAAACAGTTTTTTATTTACGAAAAGCTAAATCAAGGTTATATTATGTAACAATTAAGTTTAACAATAAGAAATATCATATATATAAAAGACTCATAGAATTGAGTAAACGTGAAAAAAGCATACAGTGTTCTATAAAACATATACAAATAACAGCCCCCATTAAACAGTAATTTTTGGTTTCCTGTTTGAGCTAGTCGGTCATATGTTGCCGGCGGTCTCGGATTAGACAACATTAGAAGTAAAAATTCATTTGTAAATTAGTTTTAACACTATATAACTTGGAGATCCATAATTTCAATTATATATTAAATGCTAATGTTGCTTTCATTTTCAGTTTGGAATATCTTCATTGCACTCCCGACATCAAATATTATAAGGAAACGAAGGTGGAAATATTTAGAACATGTTCTTAGATCAGACGAAAAGAGACTAAATCGACAAGTCCTTATGTGGTCAACAGTTGGGAAATGAAAACGTGGAAGACCAAAGGCCGCTATTCGAGAACATCCAACAAGAAAGTAAAGGGATGTAAAACCATACAAGATCTCCAACTGCTAGCAACGAACCGCATCACATGGAGATCTAAAACCTCTGCCCTATGTGCCGCCTTTGGCACGAAAGGAACAAAGTAACTAACTCCCGACATGTCCATAGGTTCTCCGATCTCCTTCGCAATATCTCCAGCTGCGTCCAGCGACTGACCGTACCAGTTCAATTTTGATTGATGAGCCTACTCATATACCTGTTGCTCTGTTCTTTTCTTGCTACTCCAATCTTCAAACTCAACTCCTGCAAACTAGTTAATGTTAATCTAGTCTAGAATTTGTAGCATAATTTATGTATGCATATCTCACGTACAGTTAAGAATACTACCCAAAATAGTTGAAATGCTCTGTTATTTGTATAATATTTTGGATTTCATCGTGATGTCTGCGCTACGTGTCATAAATGTCTACATAATATTTATTTTATTCTAGACATGTGTGCAGACTAACTTGTAACTGCTCACACACACGCATACACACAACCACACGAATATGATAACATATACTTATATGCTTTAAAAATTAGTTAACATCGAATTAATGTAAGAGGAGATTTATCATTATTTATATAAATAACAACATGCATCGAAATAAGAACAATTTATATTACTACTTCAAATATTTGTAACTTAGTCGTTATTGAATAAATCACGAATTGTACCGCAAAAATATCACAAGCCAGTTTATTCGCTCAGTAGTGCGAATAGTAGTGAGAATAGACTCGGTCTATTAACTCCAACGTTCTGAGTTCGAATAACGCTGCGGAGAATTTGGTTGCAAATTGTTTCGCGTGGATTTTCAAAAAATGACGATGGCACCACTTGTTCAGAAAGCAATGGCAAACTACTGAACGTAATAATGCCTAGAAAAAACACAAACAGCGTTAAAAAGCTCGGGTTGATTCGCAAAGTCATGTAAAGGATATGCAATTAACTTTTAACTAATAGTGCGAATGGGGTTAAAACATCTCTTGGTGAATAATTATATTAACAGGTCATCTCCCCTTCTCTTTATAACAAATGCAGGTCGAAATTTGACCAAAGGGACATAATCGAATTAAATGATTTCATTCTAACACTGAAGATTATTTTATAACCAGTGGCATATTTCTAGATTACGAAACGGTGGCATTGAGCTTAGTGTCGTTTTTTGCTAAACAATAAGACTATCTTCTATTCAATCATCAACGTTTAATGGGATCAGATTTTGTATAACTTTATTCTCTAGTCCATTCATATAACAATGTGTACACTATTTCCCAAATTAACAAATAATATGTATATATCCTTAGCTTTTATATTTCGAGTGTGGCTGATTAGCGCAATGCGTAGTGTGTTCTCTTTTCAAATATGACACATTAGGGCTGAGGTTCCTTTGCCACACTCAACGTTCAACAAGGGAGGCAAGGAATCTGCCCTTCTACATCCAGCATACCTGGTTCATAAAATGTGAAATTACGTTCATTTTATACCATGCGATCTGAACAAGCTACGAGACATGTTCATTCAGTATACGTTGCAAAGTGGAGCATTTCTCCGAATGGTTTAGAGCACAGCTGCAATGATGGAGACCAGGGTTGAATTCACGGTAAGCCAAATGCGTTTTGTCGGGGGCATGAAGATAACATCCTAATCTGAACAATTTCGCTTCGACTGCTCTAGCCATGTGGCCATTACATTCCAGATGCTCATGTCCCCCATTATCCTACATCGCCGTTAAAAGCAGTATTACAGGAAGTAACGAATATAATGTTCTTGTATGAAAGCGTTCTGAGTTGAGAGACATAAATTTCCACCTGTTACTCTATATATCTACAACACAATTCAGCCAGGACTAGTTAGACGTTAACATAAAGACATCGTCTCTGCAGAGGGGTGGGGGTGGAGAACTCTGTGGCGTAGCGGTTAGGTGCTCGTCTCTCGTGCCAACGGTACCAGGTTCGCTCCCTCGTGGATCCATCGGTCTATTTTTCCAGAGGTCCCTGGTCTCATTGTAGGTGAGATCGAGTTCCTAATCCTAGTTTGAGACTGATGATAAAACATATATCCCTTGTTCAATACGAGCACTAAAAGAACCCCTGGCAGTTCAAAAATTAAATAGAGAAGGCTGGAAAGACGCTGCACGGGCAACATTCTTTAGAAAAGTTGACAAATTAATTTCCTACATAAATATCTTTACCATCTTCAAAATTACATCGGTGACCCATGCCGATCACCACATGCCGATCACTACATAAATATCTTTACCATCCATGCCGTTCACTACATAAATATCTTTACCATCCATGCCGAACACCACATAAATATCTTTACCATCTTCAAAATTACATCGGTGACCAATGCCGATGATTCGGAGTTCGTAAACTGCTGATGAGATTTTCATGTGTAAGAACGAGATCGGTGCACACATGGTTACTCACCGAAATGCACTGATGATTGCCCTATCATTTCAATCAATCAATCAATAAAGACGTTGCTCTTACCACTATCTATTATTCCTTCACATTTTCAATGGAACATTGAAACTGTAACTCATCACTAACACTTATCTTATTTGTCTTTCATATCTACAGTTCTAAATTAAATATAATTTTGAAATTGTTCTGGAAACTGTTTAGTTTTATTTGCAGTTTAACATAACTATTTTTATATGTTTGGGTTACTAGCTTTAACCCAAAACCCCGATAACCAGTTTACGGGTGGGAGTTTCTGCAAGAAGACAGTCATTTGTGCAGATCGTTTACTGATAAGATTTGCAAACATAAAACCCAACCTTATTGTACTATATCTATTGAGTTGTATTACTCATACTTCAATTCGCCGGGGCTACGCAGTGCGTGCATATATAATGAGAATCGATGCAGCAGAACCAAAGAAGAAAGAAAAAGAATGTGTCATGGCAGACGATTGAGAGAGAGAGAGATGTGATGGTGTCCGGAAAAGTATGCCCACAATGGAAAGACTAGAAACAAAAACATATACACACACTTTACTGGAACTGTAGAAATGTCTGCCAACGAGGACCTGTCTTGGAAAACACGTATTTATGAAGAAGACGTAAACGCGCTCCAAGAGAGACGTACCAGTTGCACGGAGTGAAATTTGCGGTTTCAATCCTTTCTGCAAAGGCAAACACTTATTTGTTTGTTTGTTATGTAGAGATGTAAAGCCTCTTTAATAAAGCCAAGGCATTCCCCTTCAATCTACTTCGGTCAAGTAGTCCTGCTTAGGCAAGAGCTCTCTGTACTACATAGAAGGACTCATCTACATAGAGCTCATATGACATGCAGGTGCCGGCAGTAACAATAAACGGAAGTAAACAGTTCATCATCATCATCAAATAGCTTGTCCTGAGCAGAACTTTGCCACTCCAACAGTCCTCCGGAATTTCTCTCTCATATGTCAGATGTCCTGTCTGCAGCCGTCATGTTCAAACCATCAGTCACATCCTGAATCCATCTTCTCCGTGGTCTTCCTCTTCTTCTCTTTGCCGGTATGCCTCCTTCCATGATGGTCTTCTCCAGCACTTCATGTCTTTTTATATGTCCAAAATATCTCAATTTTATCTTTCTTATTTGTAGCATAAGCCAGTTTTTTTTTATTTTGAGTAAACAGTTCACCCGTAGTAATATACGTCTGCAATATTAAAAAAAAGAAAACGACATTTGGAAGAATTGACAATCAATCTGTCTCTAAGCTACATCAAATGTGATTATATTTGCCAGGCCAGGAAAACCTTTTGGACAATAACATTGTCAACTGTCAGGCTGAAACAGTGGAGAAGGTAAGAACTGAGACAGACTTGATTTGCATGAGTAACAGCAGGTCCACACAAATATCTGATAGACATTGCGACAAAGACATTGTATCGGTTCTCGCTCTGGTATCCCCGTACAATGTGTCGATGGAATGTTCTCAACATCATAACAGTCATCTTGTACCATGTGTAATAGTTGTTGGATAATCAGCTAGGATGAGGGAACACAATCATGCCTCAGCTTTCTGCTATGACATCCATCAGCCTAATGTCATCAGTCATCTGCGAATAAAGGTACATTGTTCTTTCTCTCTCTTGTACAGTCATACACTACATAGGACATGTACATCATTTCCAAATACCGCTTTATCCAGGGTCGTGCCGTGCTATGCTACAGAGAGGCGGTCGCATCAGACGTCACCGTAATGGAGGCGGCATAAGCAGCGAAAATAGAATCACATTTGAAGGTTATTTTAAAGAAAAACACATTTAAGGGCGGCATTTCGAAAACTTGCATCATACTAAGAACACATACCGCACAGCCCTGGCTCTATCCTAGACAACTGGCTTCATCTAATTAAAGGTACATGGCACACCATTAAAAAATAGGCATGGCATCCAGCAGCTACCATGCTAGACACCTTAAGCTGCATATTTGTTGAGCAGAGAAAAGGATGACAACCAGAGAATGGGAGACAGGTAGTAAATCATCTAATCTCTCCGAATATCGTACGAGAGCCGTGACAGAATGGAAACGTATTCTAGCTATACATTGAAAACAAATGACACCAAGCATATAATAATTGAAAAATTATGCGTTAAAATTGACACGAGAAATCACTGGTAAAATTCTGAAGATTATACAGCAGCATGGATGGTGGTGGGAGACCTTTATCAATGGATGATCTGACTATAGACAGTTTGATAGTTTTGAAGACAGACGAAGCGAGGGGTGAGTTATTCCTGCATAGCTTTGTATTGAAGACAGAAAAGAAAGACATAGATGAGGAAAAAAAGATGCAACACATTTTACACCAAATGCTAGAGATGGAGGCTGCCATAGACGACGATTTAGAATACATTAATGTCGATGGTATCAAATCCATAATACTGTCAGGCACCGGTACTTACAATGTAGAGCCATGTCTTGCTGAATTATGCAAGCTTTTCAATGAGAGTGATCATAATGGCACCATTCCTGATGAGTCACTGCTATCTCAAAGCACCGCCTATAGTTGGAAAAGACCACACTCGAACAATTGGATGTAGAATCATTATCATGCAAAACACGTCGTCAAAGTTCTTGAAAACTTCATAGCCTGTAGGGTTTGACGTTTACTTGATACAAATGGTCTTTTTCTACCACTTTTTCGAAGCTATCGCGAGGGAGAGAACACATGACGCAATGAAGCGGTTTTGAAATATGACGCATATGAGGGGTTTCAGATGGGGATTGAAGAAACAGCAGCTGACATTGATCTGGAAGACTAATATAACAATGTCCTTACAAATTACTTATTAGTGGACATGCAGGTGAAATCAGGCTTGGTCAACTGGATTGCAGACTCACTTATGGCAGATTGCAGACATACTTTCTGAAAGCAGACTCATTATACGTTGTGGTTCTCAAGCATCAAGGCTGCAGCAGTTCTTAATTAGTCTTCCTCAGGGATCATCACTCTCCACGGTCTCGTAAAAGGTATATACTGTCAGGGTCATCATCGAACCCAGGGTCGGACTCGATAGGACAATGTCTTACGTAGATGATATTCTAGCCTATCGAATGGGCAAGGACAGCGATGAAATCTCTTCAGCATTACAATGTAAATTGGATATGATTGGTGATTGGTGGTGCAAGTGAATGTGAATTAGGTAAAGGTTTCGCTGACAAAGTTATCTCTTAACACATAAAAAATAAAATGTCTTCAGTTGCCAGTGTGTGTAAGAAAGACATCGATAGAATGGAACAAATCAAATATCTCGGAATTACTATTCACAGAAGCATGTTATTTAAATCATGGCGATAATGTAATCCTCTATCTATCTTTCTATTCTCTAATCCTGCTTGTTTTTCAGCGTCAAGTCAAAAGGAGACACCTGAGTAAGCCTCTCTATGCATATTGTCTTTCTTTCTCTTCTCTCATTCTGGTTTGCCTCACAGCTTCAGGGTAAGAAAAGTTTTCTAGCACAGTCTTTTGTGTGTGCTTCATAAATAGTGTCTTTCGTCGCCTCTGTTATCTCTGTGGTCTACCTTTTGCGTGGTCAGCCATTTGCTTTGTATCCATTATATCGGAGCAACATTGCTCTTTGTGGTATACTGTCTGTTGGTAATCTGTTTATGTGGTCTAACCTTTTAATTAGTTTCACATTTAATTAGACCTTATTCAATGTAATCCTGAAGACCAGAAAGGGCTTACTGATCTCAAAGTTATGGTGAAATCGGATATTGAACAGCGCCTGCTTCTTTTTTTTTTTACGGCGACTTGTGCCGAACGTGATGGATACCTTGGTCTTTTGACATTGAGTAAAATATTGCTGTATAAGGGGATAGGGTTCAAAATAAGGTAATCAGTCCTAGCTCGTTTGAAAATTAATCAGAAGAAAACAGAAATAACGACTCTGAAGATCATCGCTACGGCACAAGTCAAACTAGATGATATAATTTGATGAAACGATTGCGAGAATTGGGAGTTAGGTATGTACAGGGCACACAGAATCGTCTTCGTGGTAGAGACATAAGATTTACAAAAAAGTTCTCATTACTACCGTCAGCAGGTGGACTTTGGGATAACTGCTGCAGCGGAGGACGGAGAACACATTTTAAAAAGTAAAGGACCTTTTTATAACACGTGGTATATAGGGTAATACGGTGTTATGTCCGTTTTCTATCGGCACACGATGGGTGATGTGGTCAACATCACGCCAGCGCTTTACTTTCCAGTGCTTTTTCTGGTATTCAATTAAGGCTGGGTAGATCTGAGAGACGTTACGGTCGAAAAAAATATTACACGCCTACATTTGGGATTGAACCCAGACCACTAGTCAAATGAAGTGGTTTGGACATTTCATCATAATGAAATACAACCAACCACCAATAACAGCAAACAATAAAAAGATTGGATACTAGAGCTAAGGGAAGACCAAGAAAAAGATGGATAGACAATATCAAGACCACACTACATAAACACGGATACAACACAACAAGGGCGACTCATCTGGACCTAGAAAGCAAATTAAAGCTCCCATCCCTACGCTTAACGGCAAGAGTGGACAACCAACACATTCTTCCACCTGGGAATAGACACTAGACAATAGACAAAACAATAGACAATAGACTAGTCGAATACCACAGTCGAGGACCACATCTGTCCGTGTAGTGTCAGAGCCTGTTAGGTAAGCAAAGAATAGTACCACTGTGACCTACACTGCATTTTGTATGAGGCGACTGAGATAGGGTCCTAGGAAACTACCTAGTAAATAAAAAGCGTCGCAAATATCAGATGTGTGGCTTACTGATAAGTGCATAGCTGGCACAATGTACAATAGCTCTTAGGCTCATATCACATACAAATCACAAAGAGTGGTTAACAATTGATTGATATAGAGCGTTCGAAGAAAAAGAAAATACTGTAGAAACGTGTCATAACTGATTTGTGACAGGCCGTCAGAGGTGACCCATCCACCGTTATAAGATTCTGAATCTCAATCCAGTTATGTTGTCCCTTAATCGCTGGTTGCAAGGTTTCTGTAGCGTCCCGTTACAGCCATTGTCTTGGACGTATCTGGCAGCATCTTCCAGAACAACTGCCAACATTGTTACTTCCTCTCTCTCTTTCTCTACTCTGTCGTGATGTTTACTGTCAACAAGATTTGTTTAGTTTACCAGACATTCTATTGTTTCTAAACAAATGTTACTCTATGTTCAGATCTTAGATACTGTTTATATTTTTGTATCTTCTTTGCAAGGGTCTTTCTAAGTTGTTTTATTAGTAACATAGTGGGTAGTTACAATGTTAAAATGTGCGTGTGTGATTTTTTAAGCCGTGTATATCTCATAGTGACTACATTTGGTAGATTATGCATGTCGTAGGAACTGAATACGACAAAAACCTAGAAGAAATATATTCTAAATTTAAAAGTAAATACACAGAAAAATTGGGAGGATTTAAAGGAAACAAAAGCAGAGAAATTAAGAAATTCTGACATATGATAAATAGTAAAAAAAATGAAAATCGTGCTTTCCTTTCCAGGACTTGCCATAACCATGAACAAGTCGTTGATTTTTAGGTACCACTTACACGTTCAGTATTTTGTCATTGCTTTCTGAACGGTGAGAATATGTTTACATTCGTAAAAATCCACGAAAAATTACTTCCACACTACCCACCGCGGTGTATGATCGAGGTAATCTTAGGTTGTGATTGTCTCACTACTGCTAAGCTCACTGACGCACAAAAATATTTAAAAATTGACTTAGATTAAAAAAAAGATTCAAATTTTCACAACATACTGAAACTGATTGCATAATCAAAGAATAGTATAGAAGCAATTATAAAGAAAATAATATTATGCAAGGACGTCGCTATGCTGGATCAAGCCAATGAACGTGATTCCGCGGTGGAATAATATTACCGGGGTTACGAAGTCAATAGACCTCTGGTTCGAAAAAATACAAACACGAACATATATGATGCATATCTTAACGCTCGTTCACTGTCTTGGCAGTCCTTAAAGGTATGAATGATTTTCATTTCATGTGGATAACATACAATTATAGAACATTACTTTCTTCTCTAATTTCTTTTACAAACGTAATATTGTTTGTGATATATTGCTAGTTTTGATCTATCAACTAACAAACTCATATATTCATTGATACTATACAAACTGACAACAACTCATTATATTGCTTAGTTGATACATACAAATCAACAAACACATTATGCTAGTTTGATACTATAAAACTGCACAAATCATTTTTGCTATTTTGATGACTATAAACTAACAATAAACAATTATATTGCTAGTTTTGATACTATACCTGACAACAACTCATATATTCATTTGATATATAAACTAACAATCATTATATTGCTAGTTTTGATACTATACAAACTAACAACAACACATTATATGCGCGTACATATCTTCTTCTTCTTCTTCTTCTTTCAACGCTCCATATCGACTACATGTTAACCACTCCGTGTGATCTATATGTGATCTCAACATAAGAACGATTGTACGTTGTGCCAGTTATGCGCCTACATGTAGACCAGCACACCCGATTTCCGCTACGATTTTTATTTACTAGGGTAGCTTCCATAGACCCCTACATCAGTCGCCTCTTACGACATGCGTTGTAGGTCGCTGTGTTACTATTCTTTGCTATATTTACTAACCCCGCCAACACACGAGCGCGACTATATATGATGTGTACGATAATATTTTTCACAGTAAAAAAAAACAAACATAATAATTTCACAAAGAAGAAGAAATTCTGACATGGAAATGCCATCATTGAACGCATCTTTACATTGACACATGTCAGAAAAAGAAACGTTTAAGATAAATAAATTTAAAAAAGCAACAAAAAAACGAAAAGAAAAATAGTGTGTTCTCTGAAGGCAACATCAGCAGAGAATAAGGCAGAAATGAAAAGTATGAAAGTGGGTAAAGTAAAGAAAATATGAACAAATAGATATAAGTAATGGGTGGACGTTTGCTTATAGTTTTATTTTTGGTTTTTAAAAGTTCAATGACGTATATAAGAGATAGAGAGAGCTGCAGGAGATAGCTAGAGATAGGAAGACTTGGCATGAGTTGGGTGAGAGCCTATGCACCAATCGGTGTTTAAAAGGCATGAGAGATAGAGAGAAAGGGGGGAGATAAATTTGCATCGATACACTCTTTATCTCGTAATCATGTATACGATATCGTGCATTAAGTTGCCTCAATTCTTAAATAACGAGAAACGTGTTTCCTCTCCCCCACCCCACGCCTGTCAATTTTTTAAAATATGAAAAATTCCATTTTCAAAATCCTCACAGATGCCATGTCATGATTAAAGAAAAATGAAAATCTAAAAGGAAAAGAAAATTGCGGAAATTCAACTCGCTTGGTGCCTAAACGCCATGTACTGTCAAATCATTAAAATACGGGGTGATGAGCGCACGGTGCGGTCCAAATTGTAACCCAATACATATTCCGACATCGCTAATAAACAGGTCTGATTGCCCAAATCTTGATAACCGCTCATAATTGGGGAATAGTCCGTCACGTCGGAAGGATACAGCCTGGATAAAGTTACTATCTGCCGGCGCTGAGTGTCAAGCACGTGACAGGAACAGGGACTTCTTTTTTTCAACTTTATAATTTTTTCTGCAAAACCTGTCGATATGTCTAGAATTTTGAACTTTCTAGAACGTAATATGTCTCTTTTTCTTCCGACAGCTTTGAAAATTATTTAACAGAAGGTTAAAACAAAAAAAACAAGTTTTTCTCTGAAAAAAAAATGTTACTGAAGATTTAATAACCCAGAGATACAGAGGCTGTTAGCAGCTTCTAGCTGGACTAATGCCGTCGGTACAATTACTTGTCTGTTTGTATCCTTCGTTAACGATATCTCACTGTCATGATGTCTTGTTGCTGCAGGAAACTTGTCCTGTATAATGTCGCTATTAGCAGACATAAACATCTCGCTGATATAAAGTAGTGAAAATTATAAACAGCACAATTATAATTTATTTGAATGATATCATCTGAAAGCTTATACATTTTATATTTGATATAAGTAGAAAGTATATGGTAAGTGGTATAAAGTAGAGTATAACGTATACGCGTCTGTGGCGTAGGGGACAGTGACTCGGTCTATTAACCTCGACGTTCTGAGTTGGAATCACGCTGCGGACAATTTGGTTGCAAATTGTTTCGCGTGAATTTTACAAAAGGACGATGGCGTCACCCGTTCAGAAAGCAATGTCAAACTACTGAACGTAATAATGCCTAGAAAATCCCAAACAGCGTTAAAAAGCTGGGTTGATTCGCAAAGTCCTGTAAAGGATATGCAATTAACTTTTTTAGAAAGTTTACATCTTAAAAATATTTGACATCAGCAGAAATTAAAAATTGTGTATATATGACATAAAGAGAATGTTTACACTTTTTATCATCATCAAGGTGCGTATCCTTTATATGACGTTGCTCTCTGTGCAGTACATCTGAAATTCACTCTGTCTCTTGCCAGTTCACCCACTTCGTCGATGGTCATGTTCATAGTTTTTTTAATATCTTGTAGCCATCTTCTTCTTGGTTTTCCTCTGCGTCCTGGGACCCTGCCCTCTAGTATTGTTTTTCCCAGGCCATCGTGACGCTTGATGTGACCAAAGTATGTAAATTTTCTGTATAGTATGTTGTTTATCAGCCAATTCTCTTTAACATTTAGTTCTTTCAGGACATGTGTGTTCTTTCTTTTTTTTCTGTCCATGGTATTCGTAGGATCTTTCTGTAGCATTTAGTTTCGAAGGACCGGATTTTCGTTCTTAATTTGTGTGTAATAGTCCATGATTCACAACCATAAGTAGCCACTGGGAAAATGCATGCTCTCAATATTTTTAATTTTAGTATTTTGCTGGTGCATTGCCACATGTTCTTCATTGTGTTTAACTTCTTGATTGATAACACTTTTTATATATGACATAAATAAAAACACTTTTTATATATGAGAGGTGAAAGTTAACACTTTTTATATATGACATAAATAGAAACACTTTTTATATATGATATAAATAGAAACACTTTTTATATATGACATAAATAGAAACACTTTTTATATATGACATAAATAGAAACACTTTTTATATATGAGAGGTGAAAGTTAACACTGTTTATATAGGACATAAAGAGAAAGTTTACACTTTTTTTTATTTATGACATAAGATGAAAGCTTATGTACCTCTAAAGTTGGACAAGGCCGCCTGATTGACGAGTTGCTCCAGTAAAACGGTAAGTATGCTTTCACGCAAAATCAGTCAAAGCACCCATCATACATAGCGACATAGCTACGCCTGAATTCTTAGCGGGCTACCGCAGTAAAAGAAGGAAAAGAAAGCTTTTATATGTGACGAAATACTGAATGAAAGAATACGAGTGTTCAATGTAGCAGAAAAAAAACTTATAAATAAAGATGTATATAGTGATGTTCGGTAGTTCACCTTTACTGTACCGGTTGTCAAAGTAAAATATGCGCTAAACGTTGCATTTATAATGTATTTTATGATATATAAAGAAGGTTAAATTGAATGTTATATGAGAGGGAAAACAGCAGTTTAGAAAACAACGACTATTAATTGATTAATAGAAACATCATCATTGTACTTAGTTGAATAACCAAGCTTGCTCTGATCTCATTCTTACACTAGATGATATCAGCGACAGTGTACGAACTTCGTAACATCGGCGAGCGTCCCTGACGGGCTCCGATCTCATTCTTACACTAGATGATATCAGCGACAGCGTACGAGCTTCGTAACATCGGCGAGCGTCCCTGACGGGCTCCGATCTCATTCTTACACTAGATGATATCAGCGACAGCGTACGAGCTTCGTAACATCGGCGAGCGTCCCTGGCGGGCTCCGATCTCATTCTTACACTAGATGATATCACCGACAGCGTACGAGCTTCGTAACATCGGTGAGCGTCCCTAGCGGGCTCCGATCTCATTCTTACACTAGATGATATCACCGACAGCGTACGAGCTTCGTAACATCGGTGAGCGTCCCTTGTGTCCTTTTGAAGATGGTTAAACATATATCGGTGGCGTCTGTGGCTTAGGGAATAGTGACTAAGTCTATTAACCCCGACGTTCTGAGTTCGAATCACGCTGCGGACAGTTTGGCTGCAAATTGTTTCGCGTGTATTTTGTTTAAAAAGGACGATGGGCCTGTTCAGAAAGCAATGGCAAACTACTGAATGTAATAATGTCTAGAAAAATCACAAACAGCGTTAAAAAGCTGGAGGTTGATTTGCAAAGTCCTACAATGGATATGTAATTAACTTGTTTTAACTTAAACAAATGTCGGAAATTGTATTTTAATTGATTTGTGAACTTTGCCATATATACATTCTTTATTATATACATGGATAGTATCACCAAAATAGATGACGCATCACTCAACGCAGACCAACAAAATGAACTGCTCTTTGCTGACGACCAGTGTATATTCCATAATAATATTGAACAGCTTCAAGAACACATAAACTTACTCAACAATAGCTGCCTCAAATACAACATGAAGATCAATATTCAAAAGACAGAAGTCATGACTATAAGTAGGGAACATAAAGATATCAACATAAAAATAAATGACCAAACGCTAAAGCAGGTGAGATAATTCAAATACCTTGAAAGTATCTTCACATCTGATAGTAGACTGGACAGAGAGATCGAAACTAGAATCCAGCAAGCCAACAACATTACATACCAGCTTACCCCAATCTTGAAGCACCCAGTAAATCCAGTAGAGACTAAAAGACAGATTATAAATGCAATCTTTATACCAACACTGTGCTACCAGAGCCAAACATGGGCACTAACAAAAGAACAAGAAAGGAAAATTACCACATGCGAAATGAGATGCCTGAGGAAAGCAGTAAATAAAACAAGAAGAGACCATATAAGAAATGAGGAAATTAGAAGAACAGTCGGAACAACACCTGCTGTTAGATTTATTAAAAAACAGAGACTCAAATGGTTTGGCAACTTGATCAGAATGAACCCGAATACACCAGTTGCAAGAGCGTACAACCTGAAAATGGAATCATCAAGAGGAAGGGGCAGACCAAGAAAAGATGGGTTGATGGAGTTACAGACATCTTAAAACTCCACAATACCACACCATATCAAGCGACTGAGCGTGCATTATCTCGGAAACCGATCATCAGTTAAACCTGCCACGCCTAGCGGCAAAAAAGCAGAGAAGGACAAAAGAAAGAGACTTTGCCAGACTGCAGCTTTACATACTACTCTTATCGATATGTAACTGTTAATGTTTCTTTTTAAGTACTCAGCTTGGAAATTGAATCTACCGTTTTATCGTTCGTCTGCGATATCACTAGGAACCGGATCTCACCACCAAGGAGCTTACATATCTCTAGAAACATTTACCGATTCCTTCAAGACGAATACCTTTGAAGCTAGAGGCGAGTACCTTAACTTCACACCACAGAAACCACCACCTACCAACCACTACCACATTAAAACAATAATATACAGTAATTATTTTCATAGGGAATTAAAATATAGTTCTTCACAGCTGTAAGCGTCGATTATTTTAACAGAAAAACAATGGGAAATAAATACAAGAAAAATAGCATTGTATCATGAGCATTTGCGTCATTGAGATGTAGCTGAAATAATACTAATAGTAGTATCATGAACAGCAAGTAACATATTTTAGTTGAAAATATATTTTAAAATTACATAACTCTTATTAAGTTGAAATTTTCTCCGTTTTTTCCATCTCTTCTTCTTAGTCTTCTTCTTCCTACGCTCCATATCAACCACTTGTTAAACCACTCTTTGTTATTTGTATGTGATCTGAGCCTAAGTGCGATTGTAATTTGTGCCAGTTACGCATACACAAGTAGATCAACACATACGCTTTCTGCAATACTTTTTATTTACAAGGTTACCTTCCCTAGGTCCTTACCTTAGTCGGCTCTTACGACATGCCTTGTAGGTCGCAGTGTTACTATTCTTTGCTCCCCGTGTGCGCCTCGCAACACACGGGCGAGCTCGCTATCTTAAAGTTATGAGTTAAAATGCATTTTATGAACGTGTTACTTACAGAACACTATTGTTAATCTTACCAATTGTCAATTGTGTCCTCATATTTTTGTCCACATTGCATTAGAAATCCAATTTAATCAATTATTTGCAATTTCATTTTAAACAAACAAATAAAACAAAAACATTGTCCAACTTTGTAGCATTGTTTTAATGATCTCGATAAATAGCCCAATGTATATGAATAATGTCATTCATTTCCTGCAACTCAAACTTGGAGATCTCAAATAATAATTAGATAGTCGTTCTAGTCTGTTTTATTTATATTCACTAAAACCTGTATTTGTTCTTCTCTCTTCCTTGTAACGATCGTTGCATGAACAATAAGCTGGTATTAATGTTATTTGTTTGATTCCAGCGGCTAATAAAACAAACATGATTTTTTTCTTCTAAAATGTGCGATGTTTCAGTAATGAATTTTGTTTAGAGTCCACGGTAGCTTCTTATAATACAGGGAATCAGCCAACCTGGGTGTTGGGTTGTGTTTATCTGGGTAATGTCATGCGCAACCCAAATAGGGGTATATTGTTCTGGTCAGATCCTTCCTTCAGTCTTACCTGAGCCGCTTACTTCATGTCAAACTAGTAATCATAATTTTGTTTGCTAAATGTTTCTGTAGTTTATCTGCTCCCACCGCTTCCATGGTAGGGACAAACAAATTGGAGCGGCTTAGTTTGATGCTGTTTACCTAAAGTTTTATAATTTGTTCCATACGTTGTCGTTGAAAGTGTGGATTGATTCACAGTCTCATCGATTGTATGACAGCCGGTGTTCTATGTATGCTTCTATATGGTTCTGCACAACGGGCCAGGTCATTTGGCAGGAGTTAGAGGGAGATAAAAGGATATCCTGGTCAAGTGGTTAGTGGACTGTCTTTTCAACCGAAGCAAACCCTAATAACTTACCAATGTAGAGATAAAGTATGCATCAGGATATAAAAAAAAACACAGTTTAAATGAAGCTGGAAGAGGGAGACATATTTTTTTTCTGGTGGCCTGTGATTAAAGTGATATTTAAAAAACATATTTGATAGGACTATCATCATTGCACTTCAGTGAGTAGCCACGTGTGCTCTGATCTCTTTCTTACACATAAAAATCTTAGCTGTAGTGCAAGATCTCCGTAGCACCGAGAGAGTCCCGTGTAAATTTGAAGATGGTGAAGATATTTTGTAGAAATTGTATTTTTAATCTTTTCTAAAGAATTTTGCCGGACAGCGCTTGCCTGCTCTTCTCGATTTTGAACTGCCAAGCGTTCACTTACAGGCTCCAATTGAACACGGGATCTATGTTTTATCTTCCGTCTCCGATAGGACAAGGAACTTGATCTCACCTACATTGAGATCAAGTATCTCTGGAAAAATATCCAGATGACTCCACGAGGCATCGTACCTGGTACCTTTAGCACAAGAGACGAGTACCTAACCTTCTTAGCCGCATTGACTACACCATACATTAGTAACAATGCATGTCAATCTGTGACTGAGATAATGAAATCACATGCATATATTTAGTACTGACAAGTCTCTAGTCTTCAATATGTCATATCCTATACGATTACTGTCACCGTTGAACTTTAAAGAAAATTGGTATTGTCTTAAAAAAATAGAACAAATTATCAATGAGCGAAAAGGTTAAATAATATTCATCTCTTACTTGCCTAAAATTGCCTAGAAGAAAATGTGACAAACTGAGTACAAAATAATGAAGAAAACGTAATATATTTCAATAGTTAACGAACAACTAGTTTGTGGTGGAATTATTTTTTAATTCAAAAGATATTACTAATTTAATTGTAGCATACATTTAACAAAAAATATAACAAAACACTATATATAGATTACAAACATCATCATATTTTTAAAACATCATGTTATCTGCACATTGTTTAAGTTAAACGACAAATAATATAATCGCTATAAGGGAATGATAAAAATAACAGAGCAGTTCACCTATTTGGGTAGCAATTTTGATTGCACAGGAAATGTTAAAAAGAAATTATGATACGAATTGGCAAAGCAACATCAGCTTTTAAAAGTCTAAATAAAATATGGAACTGCAAGTTATATAGTATTAAAACTAAATTACGAATTTTCAATTCAAATGTTGTATCAATCCTAACATATGCCAGCGAGAGTTGGAAAATGACTAAAATTATAGAAAGCAAGTTGAGTGCATTTGAAAATAGATGTCTGCGAAAAATAATGAATATCAAATGGAACGAATTCAGGAGAAGTGATGAAATCAGAGACATGTCTGGTCAACCACTAGTGACAACTGTTATAAGAAAGAGAAGATGGAGATATGTTGGGCACACCTTGAGGAGAAATGATCAACGAATATCAAAGCAGGTATTGAAGTGGGATGCAAAGGGTTCAAGAAAGAGAGGTCGACCTAAGGAGACCCTGAAGCGAACTTTGATGAGAGAGGCAGGAAATATCGGTCTCAGTTCCATGGAGGAGATTGAGCGAGTTGCCCAGGATAGAGCGGTATGGAGAAATTACTTGCAGGCCCTATGTAACGTATAACGGTACGAGAGGAATTATTATTATTATTATTTTTATAAGGGAAGTCTGCAGTAAAACAATTAGCAATGACGAAACACATAAAAACAAGTACTGTAGTTTGACAAAATACAAAAACAATAAATGTACAACGTTTCACAAACTGCCTTTATCAAGTAAAGGATACAAGAGAAGTGAAAAATTCACTTCTACACATCACATACTATGTAGAATATTTGACATGCTATATGCTACATCACATACTATGTAGAATATTTGACATGATATATGCTACATCACATACTATGTAGAATATTTGACATGCTATATGCTACATCACATACTATGTAGAATATTTGACATGATATATGCTACATCACATACTATGTAGAATATTTGACATGATATATGCTACATCACATACTATGTATAATATTTGACATGCTATATGCTACATCACATACTATGTAGAATATTTGACATGATATATGCTGTGTTAGAAGTGAATTTCTTCACTTCTCGTGTATTCTTTACTTGATAAACGACAAATAGTGATACAAGAAAAACAAGTAATTAGAAAAAGTAATAGAAATGGGCAGAACCTTCCAGAAAATAAAACCCCAACGTACCTAGGAGTCACACTCGACAGAAAGCTGACTTGGTGCACCCAGATCGAAAATGCTACGGCAAAAGCGAGACATAGGCTAACAATGATGCGTAAACTCGCAGGTTCCACATGGGAAGCAAACAGCAGAATTCTCAAGACACTTTACTCTGGTAGAGTGCGACCGGTCCTAGAGTACGGTATGGCAGCGTGGAGCAATGCATCGAACAAGCAATTCGCAAAAGTGAGCAGCAGTCAAAACCGGGCCCTACGCATTATCACTGGAGCCATAAAGTCCACGCCCATCAAGGCGATGGAGACCATCACAGGCATCCAACCAATGACAGACCGAAGGGACAAGAAAGTAGTAGTACTTGCGGAAAAACTCAAACGGCTCAAATTGCATCCAATGCATGAAAGAATGTTTCAATCAGGAAAGTGGAGAATACAGAGATCTAACTTCGTTAGAATCTCTAACGCACTGACCACAGACCACCCAGTCCTGTCCAAATGCACAGCTAAACCAATCCCGGCAATCGACAAGTGCCCGCCATGGAAAACAAAAATGCCAGAACTAAGGGAATCAATCCCAGGCATAATGAGCAAAAGGGACCAAACGAACCTCGACAGAAAACTGCAGCAGAAGAGTACATAGAATCAGAGTACCCTGAAAATGAGTGGACGCACGTCTACACGGACGGATCGGCAAATAACGCAATAAGCGATGGCGGAGGAGGAATAGTGCTTAAAATCTCCAAGAAAGTCACGGTCAAGAAAGCGATTGCAACTGGCAAATACTCGAATAACTACCGAGCTGAGGCAGAGGCAATCAAAAAGGCGGCCGAAATGATCTTGGAGAGAAGAAACACTACACGCAACAAGGTCGTGATATTCACCGATGCTCTATCGGTCATCACGGCACTCAAATGCGTCGGCAAAACCGAGATGAATGAGCTCAAAACGTCCCTCGCTGAACTAACGAGTTCACTCAAACGCACTGTCATCCAGTGGATACCGTCACACTGCAACATTAGGGAAAACGAAGCGGCCGACAAGCTAGCCAAAGAGGGCGGGCGACTACCCCAGACTGATCTCGAGATCAGCTATGAGGAAGTCAAAACAACCATCGGTTCGCACTATCGAAGCAAGTGGGCAAAAAACCACCCGCAGTACACAGACAGTGACGGTTACTATGGTCTCTCGCGCAGTGAACAAGTTGCCATATTTCGCCTCCGTACCGGCCACAACAAGCTCAGAGCCCACATGTTCCATAAATTTAAAATTGGCACAACTAGCCTGTGCCCATGCAATATGGCAGACATGACGGCAGAACACGTCTTGCAAGACTGTCCACGTTTAGCAGGTATACGAAAAAAAGTACTGGCCACAACACACAGAGCTTCGCGAAAAGCTGCACGGAGGAACGGAGTCCCAAAAAACAACAGTAAAATTCATGATAGAAGTTGGTCCATCAGGGTAGCCGGAACGCAAGAGAGAGAGAGTATCAGAGTACATATGGAATGTTTTATTTGTTTAGTTTCGATCCTGGGGAGTATACACCTGCACTAATTTTGTGTGTATATGACAGGAGTTGTACCTTGTATTATCGGCTTAATACAGATCTTCCTGTAGTCACCAATTTAAACAGTTGGTTTCTAGAATTGTCTTTCAAACTCTGTACAGCTGCTTGACACTGCGAAGGTAAGTTCAGTGACACACGTTGGGAAGTATACTACAGTGGAGAGGGCGTAACATGACCCGTTTACAATATCCATGGAATTCTGCAAACGAAATGCTGTTTCTCTCCTAGCAGACTGCCAAATGTTTTCAACATGCTTCATCACAATGGAGATAATTTCACTCATTTCTTCACTATTCGCCACAAAGGAGATCACGTCAATCGGTGCCACATTATTCACAACAAAGGAGATCACGTCAATCGGTGCCACATTATTCACAACAAAGGAGATCACGTCAATCGGTGCCACATTATTCACCACAATCGAGATCACGACAATCATTGCCTCATTATTTACCACAATCGAGAGTACGACAATCATTGCCTCATTATTCATCACAATCGAGACCATGTCAATCAGTACCAGATTATTCACCACAATCGATATCATTTCAATCATTGTCTCATTATTCATCACAATGAAGATCATTTCAATCATTACCATAATATTCTCCACAACGAAGATCATTTCAATCATTACCATAATATTCTCCACAACGAAGATCATTTCAATCATTACCATAATATTCTCCACAACGAAGATCCTTTCAATCATTACCATAATATTCTCCACAACGAAGATCATTTCAATCATTACCATAATATTCTCCACAACGAAGATCATTTCAATCCTTACCATAATATTCTCCACAACGAAGATCATTTCAATCATTACCATAATATTCTCCACAACGAAGATCATTTCAATCATTACCATAATATTATCCACAACGAAGATCATTTCAATCATTACCATAATATTCTCCACAACGAAAATTATTTCAATCATTACCATAATATTCTACACAACGAAGATCATTTCAATCATTACCATAATATTCTCCACAACGAAGATCCTTTCAATCATTACCATAATATTCTCCACAACGAAGATCATTTCAATCATTACCATAATATTCTCCACAACGAAGATCATTTCAATCATTACCATAATATTCTCCACAACGAAGATCATTTCAATCATTACCATAATATTCTCCACAACGAAGATCATTTCAATCATTACCATAATATTCTCCACAACGAAGATCCTTTCAATCATTACCATAATATTCTCCACAACGAAGATCATTTCAATCATTACCATAATATTCTCCACAACGAAGATCATTTCAATCCTTACCATAATATTCTCCACAACGAAGATCATTTCAATCATTACCATAATATTCTCCACAACGAAGATCATTTCAATCATTACCATAATATTATCCACAACGAAGATCATTTCAATCATTACCATAATATTCTCCACAACGAAAATTATTTCAATCATTACCATAATATTCTCCACAACGAAGATCATTTCAATCATTACCATAATATTCTCCACAACGAAGATCCTTTCAATCATTACCATAATATTCTCCACAACGAAGATCATTTCAATCATTACCATAATATTCTCCACAACGAAGATCATTTCAATCATTACCATAATATTCTCCACAACGAAGATCATTTCAATCATTACCATATATTATCACAACGAAGATCATTTCAATCATTACCATAATATTCTCCACAACGAAAATTATTTCAATCATTACCATAATATTCTCCACAACGAAGATCATTTCAATCATTACCATAATATTCTCCACAACGAAGATCATTTCAATCATTACACATTATTTCTCACAACGAAGATCATTTCAATCATTACCATAATATTCTCCACAACGAAGATCATTTCAATCATTACCATAATATTCTCCACAACGAAGATCATTTCAATCATTACCATAATATTCTCCACAACGAAGATCATTTCAATCATTACCACATTATTCTCCACAACGAAGATCATTTCAATCATCACCGCATTATTTATCACAATGGAGATCATGTCAGTCATTACCGCCTTATTCATCACAATGGAGACCATTTCAATCATTATCTCATTATAAACAACATTGGAGGTCGTGTAAGTCATTGCCTCACTACCTAATCAAGTCTGTTAACAGAATCACACGATAATCAAAAACGATATTGATTACTATGTTAGATGATCATGTGACGTATATCTCTGCATTGTTCTCACCAGGATATACATTTGTAGATGTAACTGCAGCTAGACATTAAGTATGATCAATAAAAAAAAGGTGACACATAATTGACATGCTAGATCGTTGCCAACTACTATTTCAGCGATATCGTATTCAAAAGCAGCATATCAATCAATCAATCAATCAATCAATCAATATATTTACATAGAACTGTCACATATTACTAACATCTGTCCATATGCTAATGTACAAAAGCTGTTAACGTTTCTCATGAGATTGCTAAAAATCTGTTAGCATCGTTGCGAATAGAAATGCCCAAAACATGCTTATTTCTCCGCGATAAGAATAAACGAAAATCTTCTAATATCTCTGACCATATGAATGTCTCAATACTGTTTCATTATATATTGACATAGAAATGTAGACATACTGTTAAATTATATATTGACATAGAAGTGTCAACATACTGTTACCTTACATATTGACACAGACATGTCCACATATTGTTAAATTGTACATTGACATAGAAATGTCCACACATACAGTAGAATTATTTATAAATAAAATATAATTTTCCAAAATCTTTTCAGACCTTATGGTACGAAGTTCCTGCCACTTCACATTTATATACCCTAGTGTACAGGACCACTTCACATTTATATACCCTAGTGTGCAGGATCTAGGACGGTCAACTCCGTTACTCACTTATAGAACGTCGAGTGTGGGATTGAGACCACAAACCAATTGACTCATAGTCGATAGACAAACGTTCATGCATTACGCTAATCCCTACCTTGCAAAATTATATTGACATAGAATTGTCCACACACTGTTACATTAAATATTGACATAGAATTGTCCACACACTGTTACATTAAATATTGACGTAAAACTGTCCACACACTGTTAACATCTCTCTGTAAAGAAATGTATAAAAATTACTTACATCACGTCCCACATGAATGAATACAAACTGCTGACATCACTGCACATTGTTATCACTAATGCCAATAAACTGAAACAATCTCTAGACATTACAATATCTAAAAACAAATAATATCACTGGACATAAGAATGCATGCACATTGATAAAACATCTTTGCATTGGAATTTTCACAACTTGCTAACATTTCCCCACATATGAATGTCCACAAACTACTCTTCTTTTTCTTCTTTGCGTTCGTTCTTTACGACCAATTTTAATCACGCTTTGTGATATGTTTGATCTATGCCAAGAACGTGTATACGTTGCACATTGGTTTGGTAGGCCCCTAAACGCATAAGACTTCTACATGTTTAGAACACATGCATCCGATGTCAACCAAACCTCCTTAGTCGCTCTTACGACATGCGTGGCAGGTAACAGTGGTTCTATTCTTTACACCCCAATTTTGGGCCCGGTAACCACTGACGCCACAAACTACTAACTTTGCCCCATCGTCCACTAGAAATGCCTACAAACTGCTAACATCTGCACACATAGAAATATCCACGAACTGCTAACATCTCCCCACATAGAAATATCCACAAACTGCTAACATCTGCCCAGATAGTAATGTCCACAAACTACAAACATCTGCCCGCAGAGGATTGTTCACAAACTGCTAACATCTCCCCACATAGAAATATCCTCAAACTGCTAATATCTGCCCAGATAGTAATGTCCACAAACTACTAACATCTCTAGCCATAGATTGTTCACATTTCTCTAACATATCTTCGTATAGTGTTGTTCACAAACTACTCACATCTCTAGCCATAGATTGTTCACATTTCTCTAACATATCTTCGTATAGTGTTGTTCACAAACTACTAACATCTCTAGCCATAGATTGTTCACATTTCTCTAACATATCTTCGTATAGTGTTGTTCACAAACTACTAACATCTCTAGCCATAGATTGTTCACATTTCTCTAACATATCTGTCATAGTGTTGTTCACAAACTACTACATCTATTACGATTGTCACATTTCTATAACATATCTTCGTATAGTGTTGTTCACAAACTACTAACATCTCTAGCCATAGATTGTTCACATTTCTCTAACATATCTTCGTATAGTGTTGTTCACAAACTACTAACATCTCTAGCCATAGATTATTCACATTTCTCTAACATATCTTCGTATAGTGTTGTTCACAAACTGCTAACATCTCTAGCCATAGATTGTTCACATTTCTCTAACATATCTTCGTATAGTGTTGTTCACAAACTACTAACATCTCTAGCCATAGATTGTTCACATTTCTCTAACATATCTTCGTATAGTGTTGTTCACAAACTACTAACATCTCTAGCCATAGATTATTCACATTTCTCTAACATATCTTCGTATAGTGTTGTTCACAAACTGCTAACATCTCTAGCCATAGATTGTTCACATTTCTCTAACATATCTTCGTATAGTGTTGTTCACAAACTACTAACATTTCTAGCCATAGATTGTTCACATTTCTCTAACATATCTTCGTATAGTGTTGTTCACAAACTACTAACATCTCTAGCCATAGATTGTTCACATTTCTCTAACATATCTTCGTATAGTGTTGTTCACAAACTACTAACATCTCTAGCCATAGATTGTTCACATTTCTCTAACATATCTTCGTATGGTGTTGTTCACAAACTGCTGAGAAGACAGACACAAATAGGCAAGAAGTGACGTCAAATGCAGCACATGCTTCTGTAGCTTATGTCTTGTGTTGAAAACCACTCTGTTCATCTGATTAGTTCTAACCTATATCTTGGTTTGTCTCTCTATCCTCCCTCCCCAGTTACCGTGTTTCCACAGGTAGCGAAACACATAACCACTATTTTCTCTCGTTTGCCGTAAAAGACGTTTAGGTTGGGAGGGAGGCAGTGGGGGGCTGGATGGGGGTTTTAGGGAGAGGTGACAACTCCACACTTAGAGGTGACTGGAAGACAAAAGTACATTTTCAACCACATCCTGTCACCGAAAAATAGTATTCACTGAGAATCGAGACAGTAAGAGATAACAGTAACAGTAATGTTTAATTAACAATTTAAAACTCGTTTCTTTTATTCTCTCAATCATTCATTTCTATCCCATCTCTCCTCTAACAATGTCCATCTTTCCAGCCATGATCTCGGCCGCAGTTCTTCACTCCATCAGAATAAGGGACAAATATTGACCAATGGTGAAAATTGGATTACCTGCTAATGGTGGCCCACATGATGTGGATTGTTTGCGTGCCGATTCCAACTATTAATCACGATTAGCAAGAAATCCCCAGTCTCCTCAACGACACAACTACGTGAGGAAATTCTCTGAACGAGGGACAGAATCTTACACGAGAAGTCAGAAATCCTTCAAGTAGCCAGGGGCATGTCAACATGACAAGCTGACTATCTGTTATTTGTTAGATCAAGCCAGGTGCCATTTCTACATGGAATATCGGATGTAATGGATCTACACAATTTTCTGTCTTCTACTAATAAAAGTACTCTGTTAAATGCTTCTACTGAGGTTCTAACTTGTTACTATCACGTATACTATGTCTTTCGTTTTATTTCTCCAATCCTGGTTTGCATCACAGCGTCAGGATAAGCTTCATAAATAGTGTCTTTCGTCGCCTCTGTTATCTCTAAGGTCCACCTTTTGCGTGGGCCTTTTTCTTTGTATCCATTATAGGAGCAGAATTGCTCTTCGATGTGCACTGTCTGTTGGTAGTCTGCTTATGTGATCGAATCATTTAATTTGTTTTTTTTTCTGGATGAAGTTCAGTACTGATGTTGTACCCACTTTTTTCTGTCTTCATTTCTCAACCGGTCTCTTCTTGTTACCACAAGCATTCTGCGCAGACGTTTCATCTCTGTCGTGACTAGTGTTTTTTTATCATTTGATGACAGCGTCCAGGTATCATAATGTAAGGAAAATGATTGTGCTTACACTATGTAACGTTATCAATACTTTGTCCTATTGTATTACTAACATAATAAAACGTTTTTACATTAACAAGGAAAGAAACATTTATAGAAATAACTTACGAATTATTGCCATAAATTCGAATGTGCGTGTCTTATATACATTACTGTGGGGACAACCACTTTGATCTTGGTTTAAACCAACATCTAACATATAATAGTTAACTTGGTTGAGAAGAACGAACGCAAACAATAAACAACAAACTGAAAAATGAACTGTAAGAATGTTTGTTTAAAGATGTCAAAAATACAACAATAACTTTGTTCTTGAAATAGTTGATGACAACTTTTATCTCCAGTTCGATTTGTAATGGTTCCGAATGTACAAAGTACACTATCATATACAACTAATATACAACAAATATATAATAACATTTTTTTTTCTTACAATGCATGTCTTAAGAAGTGACAACAGAGATTTGCTAATCAGATTGCTTCCCTCACCATGTTCTAAAGCCTAAGACAAATATTTAAAAAATATGAAAAACACAATTTAAGAGAGAAAAAAAGCAGAACTTTGATGTAACTAGAGAAAGTTAAAAGCAGAACTTTGATGTAACTAGGAGAAAGTCAAAAAGCAGAACTTTGATGTAACTAGGAGAAAGTCAAAGCAGAACTTGATGTAACTAGGAGAAAGTCAAAAAGCTGATCTTTGATGTAACTAGAGAAAGTCAAAAGCTGATCTTTGATGTAACTAGAGAAAGTCAAAAGCTGATCTTGATGTAACTAGAGAAAGTCAAAAGCAGAACTTTGATGTAACTAGAGAAAGTCAAAAGAGTCTTAATGAAGATGAATCTTGTCTCTACTAGAAAACCAAGAGAGTAGGTAAGTGTACTTGTAGAATCTGAAATTAACAATGAAAAGCTGCAAATGTGACAGCAGAGATAACATAATATAACATATACATTTTAGTTGCGCGTGAATTAAAATGAAAATGAATATATATAATTAAATAAACACATGAGATATGGGACGGCCATTAGGACACGAGAGAGAAGAAACAACATTGAGAAGAATATACTCCAATGCTGTTGTTGAATGAAGCACATTATGCATCAGTACCATCCGGAATCCATCTTCTCTGTAGTCTTCCTTTTCTCTTTCTCGAAATGTCTCCTTCCATAATGGTCTTCCTTCAACCTGTTATATGTCCAGAATATCTCAGTTTTCTCACTCTTAGTTGTAGCATTAGCTAGTTTTCTTTGATGTTAGCTTTTCTGGATACATTTATTTGTTCTCTTCTCTGTCCATAATATACGGATGACTTCTGTAACACTTATATTAAAAAATCATATATATGTTTTTATACTACTTTGTTAAATGTCAATTTTTCAGACACTTACGTTTCCACTGGAAATTCGCATGCTCTTGGTATTAATTTTTCATTAGATCCATTTCTTACTGTATTTAATTAAATTTGTGCAATTTTAAATTTGGTAGTCTTTTAATTGCCTTTCTTCTTCTTCTTCTTCTTCAATGATCCAGCGGCACTTGAGCTCTTGCCCTTCGGCCCAATGCTATGTAGTGGTATCTGCATGTGTCTGTAGTTGTTCTTTGTTCTGTATAATGTGTTATATTTATCTGGCCTTGGGAGGAAGGAGGGTCTTTCTGATGTCATCTAGTGCTTGACACTTGAAGAGGTGGTGGTGAACGGTTTCATGATGATGTGCACAGTTGGCACTCTGGAATGTGTTGTGGATGAATTCTGTTTAAGTGATTATTAAGTGTTATGTGTTGGGTTTGGAGTCTAAAATGGTGCTCTGATCTCTTCTTGTAAGGTGGTTGATGTTGTCATTAGGTTAGGTCTAGCCTATGGCTGTACACCTCTCTTCCTGTGTTTCCCATGACCCATTTGTTCAGCCAAATTTCTTTATTTGTTGTCATTAGGATTTGCTTTGCTGTATGGAGAGTTGTTGCTGTGATTGGTTGTTCCTGTGTTGACCCTTTCTTGGCTAGCCTATCTGCTTTATCATTTCCAGGTGTGTTTGCATGTCCATGGATCCACTGCATGGTTATTTTGATGTCATGTGATATAATAAGTCTATCAATATCTAGGGTTATATGGGAAAGTTAAGATTTACAATGTCCACCATCTTCTAGAGCTTGAAGGCAGACATTGAATCTGTGAAAATAACGATGTTTTGTTCCTTGGATGGAAAGGCATCGAAAACTGTAGAGAAATGTAAAACTGTTCACACTTTCTAGTTTCTCTCCGTTGATTACAATATCTTTTGGCATGCTTGCATCTTCGGTACAGCTCCTGCATGACTTACCTTTTGCCAGTTTGCTTCCCTTATGTATTGTCAGCACATTATGGAGTGAGAACGTTAATATTTACACATGGGAATATAATAATTTCTCTCGCACCGTTATACGTTACATAGGGGCAGCAAGCAATATCTCCATACCACTCTATGCTTGGCAACTCGCTCAATCTCCTCAATGGAACTGAGACCAATATTTCTTCCCTCTCTCAGCAAAGTTCGCTTCAGGGTGTGTTTAGATAGTCCTCTCTTTTTGAACCCTCTGCATCCCACTTCAATGCCTGCTTTGATATTCTTTGATTATGTCTTCTCAAGGTTTGTCCAAAATATCTCCATCTTCGCCTTCTTATAACATTTGTTACTACATGTGAATATCAAGTGACGATAAAGACTACTTGAATCAATCGTAGTGACACCCTAAACATAGCTTAATTAAAAGTGATTATGATTGAAACATAGCTACTTTATCATATCCAGTTGGCACCAGAGACTTTATTCTGTTAAGTTATTGATTGTAACCACCATAGACATTCATCTTGGATGTTTAGTGTGTCCCAAGTCATTCAAGATTGCAGATGTTATTCTAATCACACGGTCTCTAAGGAAACGCCCTGTTTGCACGAAACAGAAACACAGAAGCCCAGGCGAATCAATGTCAATGGTTATGTGTTTCTGTATGTGTGTTGAATGAGTGAACATGTCGTTCAGTTTAGCGTCCGATTATCAACTTAACGTGGAAGCATATCAAGAAAATCGAACTTGAATATATTAAACATATTCCATTATGAATTAAAATTTCAAAATAAAGGATATGTTACATCCTCCTTTGATTGATTGATTGATAGGACCATCATCATTGCGATTCGGTGAGTAACCATGTGTTCTCCGATCTATTTCTTACACAGGAAGATCTCAGCTGCGGTGCACGAACTTAGTAGCACCGGCGAGAATCCCCGATGTAAGTTGGAAGATGGTGAAGATATTTCTGTATGAATTTTATTTTTAAATCTTGTATACTGAATTTTGCAAGGGCAGCGGTTTTCCAGCTTGATCGTCTCGATTTTGAACTGCCAAGCGTTCTTTTACGTGCTAAAATTGAAAACGGAACCAACGTTTTCTCGTCCGTCTCCTATAGGACTAGAAACTCGATCTCAACTACAGTGAGATTAGGGATCTCTGACGCCCGAGTGGTTACCGCGGCCCAAATTTGGGGTGTAAAGAATAGAACCACTGTTGCCTGCCACGCATGTCGTAAGAGGCGAATAAGGATGTTTGGCTAAAATCGGATGCACATGTCCTAAACGTGTAGAAGTCTACGCTTTTAGGGGCCTACCAAACCAATGTGCAATGTATACACGTTCTTGGCAAAGATCAAAACATATCACAAAAAGTGATTAAAATTGGTCGTAAAGAACGAACGCAAAAAAGAAGAAGAAGGGATCTCTGAAAAATATCCAGATGGCTCCACGAGGGAGCGAACTTGGTACCTTTGACACGAGAGACGAACACCTAACCTCTACGCTATAGAGACCAGTTTAATAATTAAATAGGTGTATTTGAAATAAAATAACAACAGTGAACATTTTCTTGACATGATTTTTATGTCATTTCATTCAAGAATAGAAACATTGTGTGTGTTCATATTTAGCAGATATATTATTTGTATATGTTTTAGTATAATATTTTCTTGTTTTTCTTTCAAATTATGATGCAATAGAATCTTGGAACAGTCAAAGGCTGACGGAAAGCAAACCCAGTAAACGCTGGCTAAAACTGATCACATCGTCATAAGAGCTCCAAATGTGGCTGAATTTGTGACGAAACATACTTATGCTAAGGCTGCATGAATCAAATTTCCACATGAATGAGATTTATGGGAAAATCTGGTACATCAGTCTAAACGACGATCGCAAGAGAGAGAGAGAGAGAGAAAAAAAAAAATAATGCCATACTTTGCAAAACGCTGATGAGTTATTAACATTTACGTTTTTCTTGTTCCTTATAAATGTTCCACTTAATCGTCAAGCGAAAACTTCCCACATCGACCAGTAATTTGTTTTCAAATCTTTGGAATGCAATTGCAGGCAATGAAGAAAGCAGTAGACAAGGACATGCAACTGTACGTGATGTACTAACTCTATCTTGAAGCAGAAACAGATACTTTTGCTTGAACAGTTTAGCAAGTATAGTCATCAGATATCATGAATTCATGTCCCATATATCTTTATGAATTCATGTGTCACTCCATATAGCTGTATAAGCTTTACTTCTGTGAACACTGAAATCGACATTACTGGATGACATTCTGACAAATTTTTGAGAGTAATAAATAGTATTTGATATTTTATTCTTTATTTTCAAGTCTGTTGATAAGGAATGCGCCCGATTCAAACGATTTCTACTTGACTTCTTCAATATTTTACAATCGTCAAGTCTCGATAGTGGGCGTCTGTAGTTTAAGTGGTAGTGAGCTCAATCACAACTCATGCGTACCTGGTTCAAATTCCGCAGCGGGCAAGTTTGAAAGGATATTAATTCATTTGGATTGTTACAAACGATAAAAATAGACCACACCTTCGAAAGCAGTGACAAACTACTGAACGTATAAGTGGTGACTAGAAAAATGACGAATCGTTTACTGTTGTTGATGGCTAAGCCCTGTATAGGATATGCAACGATTTCCATTGTCAATTCTCAATAACAACAACGTATAATCATCATGCTTGTCAGGTTCGGTCTTTTTTATTTATCTTTCTGATTATTCAATAAACAAAAGACTGCAGCTATATGTATACCTTTTTTACAGTTATATTCTCCGTTTTTTTTAATGTTCTATTCTCAAGCTCAATATGATCCTATTTCTTAGTGTTTCTTTTCTCCGTTACTTGAATTTTGATTCCATTACGCTTTGATTATTTAGTTCAACACAGAGGAAATTTGCTTGCGATTGTGTACTAATGAAAAAAAAATATCTTACCTAAAGATAACAATATCTGGCATACAAAGTAAACAATTGTTATAGAGAGTTTTTGTCTAGAATAAAAAGAGTCAATATCCATAATATAAGTGGGCAATATTTAGATTACAAGAAGTTTATATGTAGAATATAAAGGGGTAATGTCTAGGATATGAAGAGTTAAGAGTTAATGTCTAGTATCAAACAGAATTAATGTCTAGTATGAATGGGAGTTAATGTCTAGTATAAAAAATGTATGTTCTAGTATAAAAATAGTTTATAACTAGTATTTTTTTTTTCCGATCCAGAAGCACTTGAGCTGAAAGCTCTTCGGCTCGTGTCATGGACATCGTAACCCTTCGGCTCGGTGCCACGAACACCGTAAATCTGGGGAACCTGTAGCTTTTCTGCCAGTTCGCGTAGTTGAACCCGCACTTACAGAGAACTAGTCACCCGTAGTCCAACGCGCTACGAACACGCTGGGCACGCGGCATAACTAGTATAAAAACGAGAGTTAATATCTAGTATAAAACAAGAGTTAATGTCTAGTATAAAACAGAGTTATTGTCTAGTATAAAAACGAGGTTAATGCCTAGTATAAAAACGAGAGTTAATGTCTGGGATTAAAACGAGAGTTTATGTCTAGTATGAAAACGAGAGTTTATGTCTAGTATTAAAACGAGAGTTTATGTCTAGTATGAAAACGAGAGTTATTGTCTAGTATAAAAACGAGAGTTAATGCAGAGAATAAAAACGAGAGTTATTGTCTAGTATAAACAAATTTATGGTCTAGAATATAAACAGTTTATTCTAAGATATAAATAGGTAGAGTCAATTTCTAGAAAAAAAGAGTCGATGTCTAGTATAAAAAGAGTTAATGTCTAGAAACATAAAAGTTAATGTCTGTATAAAAAGAGTTGATATCTAGTATAAAAGAGAAATGTCTAATATAAAATGAGTTAATGTCTAGTATAAAAAGAGTTAATGTCTAGTATAAAAAGAGTTGATATCTAGTATAAAAAGAGTTAATGTCTAATATAAAATGAGTTAATGTCTAGTATAAAAAGAGTTAATGTCTAGTATAAAAAGAGTTAATGTCTAGTATAAAAAGAGTTGATATCTAGTATACAAAGAGTTAATGTCTAATATAAAATGAGTTAATGTCTAGTATAAAAAGAGTTAATGTCTAGTATAAAAAGAGTTGATATCTAGTATAAAAAGAGTTAATGTCTAGTATAAAAGAGTTAATGTCTAATATAAAATGAGTTAATGTCTAGTATAAAAAGAGTTAATGTCTAGTATAAAAAGAGTTGATATCTAGTATATAAAGAGTTAATGTCTAAGTAAAATGAGTTAATGTCTAGTATAAAAAGAGTTAATGTCAAGTATAAAAAGAGTTGATGTCTAGTATAAAAAGAGTTAATGTCTAGTAAAAAAGAGTTAATGTCTAGTATAAAAAAGTTAATGTCTAGTAGAAACAAATTTATGGTCTAGAATATAAAGAGTTCATGTCTAGAATATAAAGAGTTTATTCTAGGATATAAAAAGGTATAGTCAATGTCTAGAAATAAAAAGAATTAATGTCTAGTATATAAGTAGTTAATGGCTAGAATTGTTATGATCAACGCTTCACATTTATATATCATTAAATACATTCCTAGAAACAGTGACAAAATCTTGCATACACGACAAGTTGGAACGAGAGAACAAAATCATTATCTGAAGTAATAAATGGATGAGTAGTTAAATCGTTATAGATGGACTTCATTGTCAGTGGCGGTAGGAACGATTAATGTTGATGACATATTAACAAAAATATTTGAACTACATTAAATTCAAACATGTTTTAATATTATTTAGAAGAGCATAATTTTTCTTTGGATCATCAGAATTAATAAAGAAATAGGCAACACCTGGAGTCACAAGACATTTAGTCAATTCTGAAAAAAAATACTTATGAGTTCTTGATAGATTTGACCTTGAGAATGCTATCAAAGGGCATGCATGTTGCTGATCTGAATGACCCAAACGTTGGTTCTTTGTTCACCACTAAAGCCATCCAGCTAATAACATCAGTATCTTACAGCTCACATCAACAGCAACAATTAAATAAGGATATAAAAAATACGGAGCAACTTCAAACGATCACGTTGAGTACGATCTTCCAGATGAGAACGATAATACAAAGTGTACTCTGAACAGCGATAACGGGTCTCTTTCTGATTGTAACCCCTATAACCCCGTCGACAGCTACCAATTAGCCATTAGCACACAAATCCAAAATCGCACCCTGTTTGGGAGACTTCCAAAACAATCTATTAATTGCAAACGGGAATTAATTCAGTTGCGATCCCATTGGGAGTTATTAATAGCTCTAATGGAGAGAAGGGCTCACGTCGATTCCCAGGGCTATTATACGGACTTAGCCGTCGCATCAAAATCTTTACCGATTTGCGTCCCATGGGACGAGTTGGAACGGATGGGTCGAGGCATTTCCGATGATTGAACGGGATGTGTTTTGAATGTTTACGATGCGAATTTGATAGTCAGGACGCGAGTGCACGCCCGACACGTGATTAATTGATAAAGATTGAAAGCAATTATGAGTCTTGTAGACTAACCTGGGAAGTGTAACGTTCTCCACATGTTGGGTGTCCCAGAAGAGCGCTTTTCATGGTCATGAGTACCTGACACGTTGAAACTAGCTGTTAAGCGAGCTGGTTGGTTGGTTGACTGCGGTTATACTTAATACTGATCGTCGTAAAGTGTTGTTCGGCATTCACTACATTTCTTTCTCTTTTTTTTTATTATTCATCACAAATGTTGACAAACGTAAACACATCCAACATTCAAATGTATACGGGGAAATGTTGGATTCAACATTTGTTTTTTGTGATATCCGAACTTGATAAATACAAAAAGCATTCGTCAGCGGAAAAAAAACTATCACAAAATAAACATAACAACAAATTGTATTTAAGACATCGAACTGACCACACAACAAGCGATTATTATTGTCATATGCTTAGCAAATATAACTTTCTGATGTGTAATATTCATACATGCTGATAACCTTCTTAAGCAAAATAAAAATAAATGTAACTTCATGGAGAGATCCAACTATTCTATTTGATGTTTTCTCAGTAAGTGGTGTATTTGTTCTGTGATTTAGCATTATATCAACAATTGTTGTATACACAAACATATATATATATGGTACTTGTATATATATATATATATATATATATCTACATATGAAAATAATGACATATCCGTTACAGGGTGTAGCTATCAACTACAATAAACGAGTCGTTGATTTTTTAGGCACCATTTATAGGTTCTCTAGTTTGCCATTGCCTTCTGAACGGCGGGGTCTATTTTTACCGTTCGTAAAAATCACCAGGAATAATTTGCTTCCAAAGTGCCCGCTGCAGAGTTTGAGTCAGGTACTCTTGGGTTGGTATCGCACTCCCAACCGCTAAGTCACAGACGCCTACTATATATCTATAATATGAAGATCAGCGACACATGGCAACTAATAGGTTTGCTAGTTAGCAATGTGCTTCAGAGACAACATTTACATTGACAGACTCAATAGAACGATAGTTTTATCTCTATAATGAAGTAACATTCTGATGTATTTTTAATTCATGTGCAACTTTGCAATGATGATCGATGCTAATCTGTGTTTTTGGTTTTATTTATTTCCTTTTCAGCAGTTCTGCAATAAAACAATATTCGAGCAAACTCGGCTAACCTGTGAAGAGTGTGAGGGCGAGGGAGAGGAGATGGGGGTGGCGTCGGGGAGTGTGGCGACACAATTCTCGTTTGTTTGTTTGTTTTGTGTGTCTTTTTTCGATCCAGAAGCACTTAAGCTTTCAGCTCTTCAGCTGCCATGGACATCGTAACCCTTCGGTTCGGTGCCACGAATGCTGTAAATCTGTGGAACCTGTGGCTTTTCTGCCAGCCCGCGTAATTGAACACGCGCTCACAGAGGGCTACCCATTCTCGTTTGTTATATACCCTCATTCTATATTGTTTACATTTATCCATTCAGAATACAGACACAGGTAAGTGTTACATTTGTGTATGCAGAGTACATACACATGTATGTGTTACATGAATTCATTCAGAGTACAGACACACCTATTATCAAATATTATAAGGAAACGAAGGTGGAAATATTTAGGTCATGTTCTTAGAGCAGACGAAAAGAGACTAAATCGACAAGTCCTTATGTGGTCACCAATTGGGAAAAAAAACCGTGGAAGACCAAAGACCACTCTTCGAAGAACCATCCAACAAGAAAGTAAACTATTGGGATGTAAAACCATACAAGATCTCCAACTGCTAGCAAAGAACCGAATCACATGGAGATCTAAAACCTCTGCTCTATGTGCCGCCTTTGGCTCGAAAGGAATAAACTAACTAACTAACTAACTAACAGACACATGTATGTGTTACATGAATTAATTTAGAGTATAGACACTGGTGTGTGTTACATGTATTCATTCAGACTACAGACACAGGTATGTGTTACATTTATGTAAGCAGACTACAGACACAGGTATGTGTTACATTTATTCACTCAGACTACAGACACACCTATGGCAATCTAGTGTTTCCTGAACAATGATAATTTTATTCAGTCAGAGACACGTGCAACACTGTCATGCAGCACGGTTCGTGCTCTGACAAAGTACCTGGTTAATGGTTGCTGCTTTAGCTAAAGAAACTCCAAGCGCTGGCTGTCGTTATTACCCTTTGAACTCGTTTACAGTCATAATAATGGACTGCGACTAGACGATGATGTTCTGCACTATTTCATTTCTCTCACTTGACAAACATTTCCGTTTAGAGAGAAACTTTACTTTGCAGCTTCTACAGTATGTTGGCTGTTATATTATCTTCTTTGGTAGCTCATAATTCATGTAGTTTAACTGTGTACCGTGTGCACGCCGTAAATTCATTACACTCACTGTGGAATTGAATTGAACAAAGGAAGTCGGGCTGCCGACTCACCTTCTTCAACTCAGAAGATCTCCAGATTGGCATCTGGAATATCCGCATGATTTTCGAAACTGGAAACACAGCACACGTGGCAAAGGAGCTGAGGTGCCGAGTGGTTAAGGAACTAAATTTAGGGTGTGAAGATTAAAACCACTGTTACCTGTCATGTATGTCAAAAAAGTTGGCTAAGGAGGCTGTGCGTGGGTATAGCTACCACACTCCGTAGAAAAAAAAACTAGATAGCTACAGAAACCACAACAAAGAACATTCTTAGCTCACCACCAGAGGAAGAAGAAGGGCCCCACAAGGAATGGCTCATGAAGCGATCAGATTTAATTTGAAACATCCAAAAGGTGCAGATATTCATCAATAGATGCATGTGAAGTATAGTCCATCTGCGATGGTATGATAGGAACAAAACCATGGAGCTGCGTGATAGAGCGGAACAACGGCAGCTGGAACAAGAGATAAGGAGCAGACGGTGACCATGGATAGGGCACACACTGAGGAAACCCGCCTGACGAGAAAGGATCTCAGATGGAACCCTAGGGCAATAGGGGTAAGTAAAGACACAGAACACCTGGAGACGAGTGTTGCAGACGGAATGCAAGAGAAGCGGGAGAGAGTGGAGAGATCTGGAAAAGATGGAATTGAATAGTCGGGCTTGGAAGGCCTTTGTTGCTGACCCATGCCTCCCTATGGGCGAAGGGTGAGTAACAAGATGCTCATTATTCCACCTATGTTGTTAATAAGTTCAGTCATTAGTCCTAGACAGTGCTGTACATGTTACACGTGTTTTAAAAACTATACTTGATTGGATTCTCAGTAAACAGTTAATTCTTAAATGTATTTTTGCTAGCCTACAATCTTTGATATCACTAAAAGCAAAAATCATCCGAATGATGACAGATCGTGTCTTGGTTTTAAAAGCCTTTTATTCACAACAAAACAAACATAAAAACAAAACCAAAGCTTGTGAGAGATTTTGAAAATTGAAAACTAAAAATGCAGTTTCCATTTTTGTCTCTTCTGTTTTTCAAATCATCCAATATCGTAAACTGTATTGATTAAAACCGACTGAAATAGAATGCTTAGATGTATCTATATGTATTATATCAAGTATGTTCTTGACATCCAATTCAGACTGTAAGGACACAAACACTTTCTGAGTCTGACAGTAAATTATAGCAGAACAGGGGATTCTGGTCTGAAACTACGCTGCTTTCATATTAATGTAGAATTGTATAACAATTTTGAGAGATTATGACTTCAATTATGGGTAGAAACAGTGAGAGATTATGACTTCATAGGTAAAAGAGTGAGAGATTATGACTTCAATGAGGTTAGACAAGAACAGTGAGAGATTATGACTTCATAGGGTAGAAAGAGTGAGAGATTATGACTTCATAGGGTAGAAACAGTGAGAGATTATGACTTCATAGGGAAAACAGAAACAGGATGAGAGATTATGACTTCATAGGGTAGAAACAGTGAGAGATTATGACTTCATAGGGTAGAAAGAGGGAGAGATTATGACTTCATAGGGTAGAAAGAGTGAGAGATTATGACTTCATAGGGTAGAAACAGGGAGAGATTATGACTTCATAGGGTAGAAACAGGGAGAGATTATGACTTCATAGGGTAGAAACAGTTTAGTTTACAAAAATATGTCAACGTGTTGCCATGGAAAAAATACAAAATGGCCCTTAAACACAACATTTCAAATCCATAGTGATCTGAATCTAATGAATATAAATGAATTCTGTTTTCACTCTAAGGTGAGCAATTGTAATATCTAAACTATTACACATGTCTTTTTAGAATATATTAAATATTACATTTTTAATGAATTTTTGGCTAAACACCCACCCCCAAATATCTTTTTTTTACCAAATTTTAAGGGTATTTTTACCTAAAATTTTTAAAAATGTAATATTTAATATATCCTAAAAACCATGTGTAATATTTTAGATATTACAATTGCTCACCTAGAGTGAAAACAACAGAATTAATTTACATTTATTAGATTCAGAGTCTTAGGGATTTGAAATGTTTTGTTTGTAGCCCTTTATATTGTTTCCATGGCAACGCTTTGACATTTTTGTGTAAACTAAACATTTTCTACTCTTCTAAGTCATAATCTTTCAAACTGGCTATACAAATGTTACATTAATATGAAAACAACGAAAATAGCTTCTTGACCCCACATTACAGAGTTCCCTCTGAATTAAAACATTTTAAAATGAAATTTGTAGTCTGTTGTATCCTGACCACTTATCGCGGGTTCTTTCTATCTTGTCGTTTGTCATAACTTCAACGTAGGGTATTTAAAAAGTCTTCATTTCTACACAGTGTTAGTCATTGTGTCTAACAACATTTTCTGTTATTTTTGTCTTGTACATTGTTTCTGTCTAGTATTTGAATTTTCATAAGCTTGTCTTCAATTCCGTTAATGTCGAATTCTTTTAATGTATGATGTTTACCACATCAAAGTAAATATGGTGAGCCGTAATTTACAGCAAAGCCGTAATATCTGTCTAATAATTTTTGTTTCTAATTCTTGTTCTTCATCTTTTTCAAGCCTTTTAGTTACATTGCTACATATATCAACTTCCGCCATACCTCTCTGTTCTTAGCATTCGATTTCTAATATGTTTTTCTAGGTCCCTAAGCATCTATACGTTAAGTGTCACCTCCTCCTCCCCTCCCCACCGCCTATATCCCTGGAAAATGACTTTCGGATAAAGCTTTTATTCTAATCTGTATTGTCCATTTCCGCTTAGTAAATTACCAACTAAAATATTTGTTATACATTTTGTTCCCTCTCCTTGTGGACGCCCATGTCAAGGTCTACTTCAACCATGTCTCTACTCCCTTGTTTTCATGCTCTGCCTCGTGGTCTCTTCCCTATCATATTTGTATATGCAATTTTAAGACTCCTTGTTTTCATGTCTGCCCGTGGTCTCTTCCCCTATCATATTTGTATATGCAATTTTAAGTTCTCTGTTCTAGATTTCTTCACATTGTCGAAATTAGATGGTTTTCGATGACAACTTTCTTGTGTATTTCCATGTTTTTCAATAACGATGGTTTTCACCTTCTTCCACTCAACTGACAAAGTCGGACCAATTAATTTAAACTAGACAAAAGTCAGTCAATAATGGTGATAATGAATCTACAGCTTTGACATATTTCAGCATCTTTACTTTTCAAATTTAACAGATATTTTAAACCATTATTTAAAAACAAAACTGAGTGTGTCATTTTTCAACTAGGTTGAAAATATAGTTCATGTTATTCAGTACGTTTTCTGCACTGTGCATGGCATGTGCCATCAGTGACAAACAGTGCACTGTATAACAATGTGAATGCATGCCATTTTAAATGTGAAAACATGCACATGTTAGTACACTGTGCATGGCATTTGCCATCAGTGACAAACAGTGCACTGTATAACACATCGTGGGTATATCATGCCATTTAGTAATGTGATAGACATGCAAACATAGGAATTTGTAGTAGTAAATAATGTAACGAACACGTATGTCTATATTGCATAGAATGCGCATAATAAACATATGTTACAGACTTCAGTTGCAAACGATTATTTTATGGTTAGTTAAAAGTTGTTATTGATTGTTGATAAAATAAAATGCTGATAAATGCAGATACACAGTGTTCTTCAATTGCACTGAATTGGCAAACAAACGACTGGTGTTACATTTCATTTGATGTAAGTTCCCGACCATACTTTGAAAATGGATATGTTGACATTTTGAGCTAGAGAAGTCTATAATTCCTAAGTGATCTACTGTTGCAAGAGACTGAGCACACAATTGACCGTTCTTATATCATTTTCCTCTTACAGTAGTACATCCTGAACATACCTCCACTTGCATGTGATAGATTCTTGCAATTCTTTATAGATTCTTTACAGTTTTTAGATTAGTTCTAATAGACATTGATTTTAGTTATTCTTCTAACTTATCTTTTATATATATCTTTATCTTTTCCCTTTCCTCCATATTAACTACTTGTTAAAATCACTCTTGGTGGTCAGTATAAAATTTACTTCTGATGTCACTGTGCCTGAGTTCGTTGCACAAGTTAGATATCTACAGAACCGTAGGCCAGCAAGCCTGATATTTGCATACTTTTTTCGGGTTTATCTCCCCACGAAGGACATACAAAATAAACCAGTACGGTAGTCCATACCTCTCCTCCCACTTCCTAGGCGAGACAAAGCCCGCTAGCAATTGAACTCTGGCTAATTTTCCTGGTCTGCACCCCTGGGAGGAGGGGTTGACATGTAGGTTCTAAGACCATTAGCAGGTTACAAGTTTCACTTTGCGCCCATCCTAAGAAAGTCTAGCTGACCCCAACACTGTTGAATGCATAGCCAAGCGCTGATTATACATTTTAAACCAATAAGAGACATCAATTCGATATATTTTTAAAAAACATTCTATCACAGACATTGATTCCGTAAAGTTTCATAAACCTTGATTCTTTAGTGTTACAGTTTAACTCTCATAGACAATCACTAATTGGGTTTTTCTTTAGTTTTATTTCAGTTTTCTGTTGTTCTGTTTTGTTACCTTTCTATTCATTGCATTCCATTTCAGTTTATTACTTTCTGTTTCTATTCATGACATTCTGTTTCTATTTATTACATTATATTTCTTTTTGTTACATTCTGTTTCTATTTATTACATTCTGCTTCTATTCATTACATTCTGTTTCTATTTATTACATTCTGTTTCTATTTGTTACATTATGTTTCTATTTATTGTGTTCGGTATCTATTTATTACATTCTGTTTCTATTTGTTACATTCTGTTTCTATTTATTACATTCTGTTTCTATTTGTTACATTCTGTTTCTGATTACGTTCTTATTTTATTCAATGCATTTGTTTCTATTCATTGTGTTCTGTATTCATTTTATTATGTTTATTTTCATTGTGTTCTGTTTCTATTCATTGTGTTCTTTTTCTATTCAATGTGTTATTTTTCTATTTTTATGTTCGGTTTTTATTAATCATATTATTCATCCATTGCGTTCTGTTTTTAATCATTGTGTTCTGTTCATATTTATCGTGTTCTGTTTTATGTTGATTGATTATGTTCTGTTCATATTTATCGTGTTTTGTTTTGATTGATTGTGTTCTGTTCATATTTATCGTGTTCTGTTTTTGCTCATTATCTTCTGCTTTTATTAATTGCGCTTTATTTAAAAAAATATTAATTAATTTTCGTTCTTGCCTTGTTCATTTAAATGTTCATTTTGTCCATTCTGAACGATGAGCATACTATAATTTGCCCATGCTCGAGTGATATTGAGTACCGATCAGAACGTTAATTTTTCAATTAAATGTACCCATTTCGCAGATACCTCTCGCAGCGATGATTAGTCTAGAGATGATCGATCTCGTCCCGAGTTAGCTATTTGAATGGAGAAGCTACCCCACTACCATCTATTGTCTGTACCCGGCGTCAGGTAATAAGTGGTATTTCCGTTTGCCTCGTGGTCTGTCGGCCGCTTTTATGCATGACTGATTAGTATCGCTCGTAACTGTTCGAGAAAGTAATGTCTGATGTTGGTCTCTGATGGTAGATAAGCGTATTGTTATATTTCATGCTGACACAATGTCTGCCACTTTTTTATGTTCCAATGTTATTTCCAGTTTTATCAGTTAACAGTTTCCCTAATGTTGTCATGTTTTGTATTCAATAATAAATACAATGCAGTAAATACAAATAAAAATGATGGTTAAAGTACAATAACACGCAATGATTTTGTGCAACTGCTTTCATTGTTGTTTGATGTTTAATCTCTAATTGAATTTCCATTTACTGTAGGACACCATGAACAATTTAGTATTGGATAAGATGGAAAGCAGTAATCATATATATAAGATATCGTTCAAAATATTGTTTTTAAAAATATTTATGTACATAGTTTTGAAAGAATATTTGCATATGTAGTGCTGCGAAGTAATAGTAATTGCACATCTTTGGCAATTTCGAACAGAAAACTTTGGTAGATATGGCATGTACTGTTAACCACAGTCAGATAGAGATGGCATGACCTGGTAACCACAGTCAGATAGAGATGGCATGACCTGGTAACCACAGTCAGATAGAGATGGCATGAGACCTGGTAACCACAGTCAGATAGAGATGGCATGACCTGGTAACCACAGTCAGAGATGATAGAGATGGCATGTACTGGTAACCACAGTCAGATAGAGATGATAGAGATGGCATGTACTGGTAACCACAGTCAGATAGAGATGATAGAGATAGCATGTATTGTTAAACACAGTCAGATAGAGATGATAGAGATGGCATGACCTGGTAACCACAGTCAGATAGAGATGATAGAGATAGCATGACCTGGTAACCACAGTCAGATAGAGATGATAGAGATGGCATGACCTGGTAACCACAGTCAGATAGAGAGATAGAATAGCATGTATTGTAAACACAGTCAGATAGATGATAGAGATGACATGACCTGTAACCACAGTCAGATAGAGATGATAGAGATAGCATGACCTGGTAACCACAGTCAGAGATGATAGAGATAGCATGTATTGGTAACCACAGTCAGATAGAGATGATAGAGATGGCATGTACTGGTAACCACAGTCAGATAGAGATGATAGAGATAGCATGTATTGTTAAACACAGTCAGATAGAGATGATAGAGATGGCATGACCTGTACCACAGTCAGATAGAGATGATAGAAGCATGACTGTAACCACAGTCAGATAGAGATGATAGAGATGAGCATGTACTGGTAACCACAGTCAGATAGAGATGATAGAGATAGCATGACCTGGTAACCACAGTCAGATGAGATGATAGAATAGCATGTATTGGTAACACAGTCAGATAGAGATGATAGAGATGAGTACGTAACACACAGATAGAGAGATAGAGATAGCATGTATTGTAAACACAGTCAGATAGAGATGATAGAGATGGCATGACCTGGTAACCACAGTCAGATAGAGATGATAGAGATAGCATGTACTGTTAACCACAGTCAGATAGAGATGATAGAGATAGCATGTACTGGTAACCACAGTCAGATAGAGATGATAGAGATGGCATGACCTGGTAACCACAGTCAGATAGAGATGATAGAGATGGCATGTACTGGTAACCACAGTCAGATAGAGATGATAGAGATAGCATGTATTGTTAAACACAGTCAGATAGTGATGATAGAGATAGCATGACCTGGTAACCACAGTCAGATAGAGATGATAGAGATAGCATGACCTGGTAACCACAGTTAGATAAAGATGAAAGAGATAGCATGACCTGGTAACCACTGTCGATGCGATGGAAGATAGCATGACCTAACACGGTCAGATAGAGATAGAGATGGCATGGACTACAACAACGATCAGAGAACAATTATAGAGATGGCTTAAACTGGAAACCACGATCTTAGAACGATGTTAGAGATGGTTTGGACAAGTGTGTAAAACAACACCTGTAACTATGGCAAAGAAACATTTTCTTTTGACAGCAGACGGAAGGAGGAGACATATTAAATTAAAGGAAACCTTTAGAAGTGCAGTTTAAAGGAACTGAAAGCATGTGGATTAACATGGGATACCATGAGATGAAATAAAGGAAAGTTCCGTAACAGTGTGTTTACATATGATATGCCTTTGTATCATCTGTTACATGATATGAATATAGATCGATTATGCAATAATTACAATTGTGTTATAATAAGTTTTTATAGTAATATTAGTTTCATCACGTAAATCACGTAAGCCATTTGTTTTATTTATATATATATATATATATATATATATATATATATATATATATATATATATATATATATATAGACAGAACAGCATGAAAAAAGGGAGAGAAAGATAACAGCAAAGATGAATAGAAGACAGAAAATCCTGTCAAGAAGCAAAACTATCACCCAAGCCACTAGAGCAGCGTTAGTCATAAAAACATAAAAACAACTACACGGTAACAACCCGGTAACAATGTGACAACAATAAAATAGGAAAAAATATATGTATACAAAATATGTGATAGCGAAGACAAATGGCGAGAAGATAACTTTGATAAATTGTCTGAAATGCCATGTTGATATGTCCCCAGCTGAATAAACTAACGACTTGCTTATTTAGATTTTAAACCGACGGTATTTGAAGCAACGGAAACGTCAATTAAAAATGAAAACGGCGACCACATCTCCGAGAGTCTAAATTAAATACATTTTCTAAAAGAGGATATAACTAAGCACTGATATCTCAGTTGCGGGTGTCGCTGCTTATCGCGCCGGAAGCTCAGGATCAGCCAAAGGGCGCATGTCACGACCAACAAGAATATATACTTTCCCAGATCGAGGCTTCATTAGTCTGACATCCGGAATGGCAGCATGGCTGAGAGAACTGCCGGGTTCGATGCGCATTGCTACTGTCTTGCTTGACAGATGCAATTATGGATAATGACAGTTCAGAAAAGCAAATACATGGGAGTTGGTAGCGAATTAATGCTCATATTGATATGAATTTCAGATAAAAATGCTATTCCTTTACAAAATCTATAAGCAAGTTCAAAATAGTTTTGATTACTTTTTTTTGGCTATGTTATTCCTTTTCTCTGTTCGGTCTATGTTGGACGTTTGTTACTTTGGATTTTAGTGTACTTAGAAAATATCCTGTTTTAACTTTTCAGCTCAGAACACGGTATTAATAATTTTTTTTAAACAGAGTGTTTCCCTCGCTACTAGACAAGTACTAGATTATTTAACAACAAATATAATATAATGTTTCAATGCTTTAAAGTTTGAAACATAAAAACCCAGTTCCTTAGAAGTTTTGAAATGAAATATTTTCTTTTCTTTGCAGAGTTACCAGACAATGTAATACTGTAAATAAAATTTCCAAGTATCAAGTGAAGAAATACATTCTCGAACAAAAACTAAACATACTAGATGAGACCAGTTATCGAATTGTTAATACCAAATTAAAAGTATAATGGAAAATTTGATGATCTGAATGGACACAATACAATTAAAGCTTGCCAATTAAATCACTTTACATATACAGCCAAATATTCTTATATTCATTTAAAGTTCAGAGAAAATCTAAGACAAATCTGTTTCACTTCAAGATGTGATATTAGTTCTCTAAAGTGTATCTTTCTTGCGCTGCTACATACTTTCTGAAGACGGAGCTACAAATAGCTACCCTTTGTTTCTAGGTCACAAACGTAAATGTACGCCTATAGCAGTGACAGTAGAAATGTATAGCGTGTTAACACGTCTTTAGCACACAGAGGACCTATAATAACATACGTTTTAATGCGTCTTTAGCAGTGAATGGGGAAAGCGTCTATACACGTCCTTAGCAGCTAAAGGGTTACGGCTCACCTTCACATTTCTGTGACTTCTGGTATTTTCTGAGAAATTGATATTTTATATATCAGGAGAAACAAAGTAAGAACGATGTCTATTATTAAATTTGGAAATATTATTAAATATAAACTATTAAGTTTTGATATGAATGGAATATCAAATATCAAAATTTTGATTTCATTGTTACAAAAATGCCGAGACAAAATAAAAATCAATGACTGTTCTGAATAAACCACGTGTTACATATTTCTTTTGTCGTAACTCGGACGATGCCGGGTACAATCCCTAAAATTAATTTTTACCAACGATTTAAGGAGCAAAAAGGTCGCCTGGATACCAGCTTGTGAAAGAAACTATTATTAAACAATAAGGAAAACATGATCTTAAAAATAAAATCTCAAATTGGTTAAAACTATAATTACAATTTCCAGTTTATATTCTCTTAACAAGTGAAACCATTTATGAAGAAAAAATAAAGACGGAAGAGGGAATAAAGTAGAAATAAGATTGAGATGATAAACTAAACAGAAACAGAGAAAGAAGGGAGAAGAATGAAATGAATAAGATGACACGGATGTAGAAAACATTGAGCACTTTGTATTGTACTACAATTAATGTGAAAACATTGAGCACTTTGTATCGTACTGCAATTAATGTGAAAATATTGAGCACTTTGTATCGTACTACAATTAATGTGAAAACATTGAGCACTTTGTATCGTACTGCAATTAATGTGAAAATATTGAGCACTTTGTATCGTACTACAATTAATGTGAAAACATTGAGCACTTTGTATCGTACTGCAATTAATGTGAAAATATTGAGCACTTTGTATCACAATTAATGTGAAACATTGACACTTTGTATCGTGCAATTAATGTGACAACCGTGTCCAACATTCATCTATTACCTATTATTAATTTTTAAAGAGTGATCGATATGGGAACAGGGAAATAGAAGTCCCGTCAACAAAACGTTTGTTGCCACCATTGTTCCAGCTAATTCACCCATTTTCACTCTGCCCTTATCATCGATGGTGATCGAGAAAGTGAGCTGGGCCCATATTTTCGGTCGAACTGGCGAATTTGATGTTTCTGTACTCCTGCTATTTTCCATGATCATTTGGTATTGTTAGCATTAGTAAAGGAGATGGTCGTCTGTAGCTTAAGCCGTAGTGAGCTCAATCACAACCCAAATGTGTCTGGTTCATACACCGCGGCGAGCAATTTGGAAGCAAATTTGTTCCCTTGGTAACGAACTGTAAAAAATAGACCTCAACGTTTAGAAAGCAATGTCAAACTACTAATCGTGTAACTGGTGCCTAAAAAATCAACTGCAGTAAGTTCACCTGAATGGCTAGGGACGCTGTTGAAACGGTAAGAATGCTTCCATGCAAAAATCAGTCAAAAGCACCATTCCAGGCTCCTTGACTGCGCATGAATTCACAGTAGACGAACACAGAAGAAGAAGGGAAAAACAGCATGCTTTAACTAACTTGATCTCAACTACTCAAACAACTGATATGACGTAAGTATCTCGTGTAGGCAGTTGACATGTTTTGATTGATTCATGTTAGAACTTTATTTGAGAATATCGTCTTCAGAAGATAACGGTCGTCTCTGCCATGCTAGTTCTAACTTTATCTTCTTTGATCTTACACATGTCCAACAACACATTTCAGGCCACGTTGGCGAAATCCATTCATTTATATGCAAAACTATGATGTCCTGATGAGCAACAAATGTAATAAAGGGAATATGTGTGTCAGTAAAAACATTAGTAGACTTGGCGATGCTATCTTGGTGCACATATCAGGCTATACTGTGAAACCTTGTGGCAATAAAAACAGTAGTAGAACAGAGTATTATATCCTAGTGTACATAGCATATTGATGAGTGAAATGTGTAGTAATTTTTTTTTTCGATCCAGAAGCACTTGAGCTTTTAGCTCTTCGACTCGGTGCCATGGACATTGCAAAACTTCGGTTCGGTGCCACGAACACCGTAAATCTGGAGAAACTGTGGTTTTTCTGCCAGTCCACGGAATTGAACCCGTACTCAAAGAGGACTTGTCACTCGCAGTCCAACGCGCTACGAACACGCTGGGCAGGCGGGTAATTTGTAATAATAAATACATTACTAGACCAGAACATTAGATCTTCTCCTCCTCTTCATAATATTAGATCTTGGTGTACAACACAGATCATATAGGGGAGCAGACTTGAGGATTAGCGGATGAGGCTATACCATTGTAGACAACACAGGTCATAGAGGGGAACTGACTTGAGCATTTGTAGACGAGACTAAGCTAGCATGGTAGACAGCTCAGGTCATAGAGGGGAAATGACCTTAGCATTAGCAGACGAGCCTATGCTATTATGGTAAACAACGTAAACCATAAAGGGGAACTGACCTTAGCATCAACAGAGGAGACTATGATATCATGGTAGACAACAGCTGCTACATACTAAAACACTGTGAGAATATAGACATTAGTAGACCAAGGTGTGACATCCTAGATCATGAGAAAAGGTAAATAAAGCATCTTTGTTCATGTCTCATCAGTTGTCCAGTTCGCCATTTGAGGGGTGATGTTACATTTTAGTAAAGATCACGTTGGTCACCCTTGATGTAAGCGACCTCTAAGTCACTGGTCATCTTAATAGTTTCATTGTTAGACAGAAAAAAAGATCATAATAAACATGATATACGAATGGGCCGACTCTACACAATTTCTCTTTTTTTGTCATGTACAATCAAGTGCATCATCAGTAATGTGTGCAGTCTATAAGTGACAATCCAATATTTTCTAGAATTTATTGTCTCTTTTAGTTTGCCACAAACATTAAGAAAAGTATATGAACCCTCGCCGGTGCTACGGAGTTTGTGCACTGCAGCTGAGATCTTCCTGTGTAAGAAAGAGATCGGAGCACACATGGTTACTCATCAAAGTGCAATGATGATGGTCCTATCAATCAATCAATTAAGAAAAGTAGATTATTCGGTAGACAATAAGAAAATTGTGATCATTTTCATGTTTTCTGAAGTAATTCTAAATGAATACGAAACCAATTTTTGAACACAAACGTAAACTGTATGATTCACCAAAGTATATCACCACTAACTGAATGACCTAGCGTCTAACTGTTTGGTGATGTACCACATCAACACCGGGGCAGTGTTTATACATTGCATAGATCCGTCGCTATAATCCTCTGTAATTAGATCACCATAGTGTCTCCCCTTCCTCACACCATATGATAATATAATTGCTGTGTTTGCTAATATCATACAGGACAAGCAATATCACTTATCTATTAGACTACCAATAATTAACCTCGACCTGCTTTTCATCTGTCATTACAACTGAACCTAATTTGACGTACACTGGAAAGGAGGTACGTGGTCAGCTTTGTATTAATCAGTACTGATGTAACGTGGATATCAGAAGCATCGTTAGTACTATACCATGCATACAGTACATCGAGAAGCAAAGAAGCAAGTAGTTCGGCCATCTAATAAGAATGGAACCACACTTACTACCATCACGTACCTAAAATAATCGACAATCAAGACGCAGAGCACGAGGCAGGCCAAGAACACGATGGATAGATAACATCTCAGAGTTCCTGCGAAAGCATGGACTGACAACATCAAGCGCAGCACACCTGGCACAAGATAGAAAACTAACTCTCCCACGCCGATTCACGGCACATGTGGTTAAGATAAGATAAGAAGATAAGATAAGAAGATGTAACGTGCTAGATTAAACAGTTTTTGTGTACAGTTCTGTCACACATAATCAATCGATCCCTTTGTCGTCTTTAGACATATTTACATCACATGTCTGACTGTATTTGTCTCTTATACATCAATGAGACTTTTTTGATATGCGTCGTTCTAATTGCCCTGCTCTTATCGTCACATTATTATTTACATTCTTCGTTTTAATTACTGTATCCAGAAAAACTCAAAGAACACTGAAATTGAACAATATTTTGAATATAATATTTTTCACTACTTATCGTCTATGATACTATTGCTTGGTGCTTGAAAACACGATAAACAGGAGAATAAACATTATTTTTACCGTCAGTCAATAGCATGTGATTCGTGAATTATACTTTCTGTCGGTAAATTACAGTACCCTACCGAAACGGAAAGGTAGAATATAATACTTGTTTCCTAAGAAACAAACCGTGATGCTCACAGCGGCTCACCGCCATGGGCAAAGAAATGCTTTAACGATTCCAGATACTTCTTGGAGAAAATTAGTTTAAGAGGAGTTTGAATTGTCTCTGCGGGCAATCTTGACTATTGCTGTGGTTGAGAATTATAATCTGTTTAAACTTATGGTGATAATTATTTATCCGGCCGGTCTAATTTGCATACTGCTGTCATTGGTTTACTGTTATCCATAAACCAACTTTGTATACATTATTTCAAAACTTTCCTCCACGAGTTGATATGAATTAATTTATTTTGAAATTAGTGAAAGCCAGCAGAGTTAAATAACTATGGTGAGAGGCATTAACTATTTTAGAAATTCAAAACATTGAAGATAAGTTTGAGCATTGTTATATTTTACGAATGCCCATCTGTTGTAAATAAAAAAATTACATTTACAAATTCCCTACGAAAAATTAACAAACAATTGTTATATGCCGATCTCAAAGAAAACTCATTTACCTACAAAATGGTATATTACTTATATAAATATTTTAATAATTAAGAAAACTACAGCTGAATTTGTACATACACTGCGAATGGAAAAATGGCCCTAAATTCAATGCAGCTACACCCATTTTTCAATTCAATAGCTAATGAAACAATACATGTTTCTCACAAGCTGCTTTTGAATAAGGCAACAATCGATGTAGATCATCATTCATTTATTTCATAACTTCGTGAGCGTCTGTAGCTTAAGCGGTAGTGAGCTCGATCACAACTCAAGTTTGGTTCAAATTCTGCGGTCAGATTTGAAAAAATGTATCCGTGTGGATTTTTACGAACGGAAGTAGCCCAACCTTTCAGAAAGCAATGGCAAACCACTGAACGTGTAGTGGTACATAAAAATCAACGACTCGTTTATGTTGTTGATTGCGACGTCCTTAAAGGACCTATCACGATTTCATTTCACTAAACGTACTACTAATACAAGCTATACATTTCACTAAACGTACTACAAGAAACAAGCTATACATTTCACTAAACGTACTACAAGAAACAAGATATACATTTCACTAAACGTACTACTAGAAACAAGATATACATTTCACTAAACGTACTACAAGAAACAAGATATACTTTCACTAAACGTCTACTAAAACAAGATATACATTTCACTAAACGTACACAGAAACAAGCTATACTTTCACTAAACGTACTACAAGAAACAAGATATACATTTCACTAAACGTACTACTAGAAACAAGATATACATTTCACTAAACGTACTACTAGAAACAAGATATACATTTCACTAAACGTACTACAAGAAACAAGCTATACATTTCACAAACGTACTACAGAAACAAGATATACATTTCACTAAACTACTACTAGAAACAAGATATACTTTCACTAAACGTCTACTAGAAACAAGTATACATTTCACTAAACGTACTACAAGCAAGCTATACATTTCACTAAACGTACTCAAGAAACAAGCTTATACATTTCACTAAACGTACTACAGAAACAATATACATTTTCAAACGTCTACTGAAACAAGCTATACATTCATTAAACGTACTACAGAAGAAGCATATACATTTTACTAAACGTACTACAAGAAACAAGATATACTTTTCAAAAACGTACTACTAGAACAAGCTATACATTTCACTAAACGTACTAAAGAAACAAGCTATACATTTACTAAATTACCTACAGAAACAAGCTATACATTTCACTAAACGTACTACAAGAAACAAGTATATTTCAAACGTACTACTAAAACAAGATATACATTTCACTAAACGTACTACAAAAACAAGATATACATTTCACTAAACGTACTACTAGAAACAAGATATAATTTCACTAAACACTACAGAAACAAGATATCATTTCATAAACGTACTACTAGAAACAAGATATAGATTTCACTAAACGTACTACAAGAAACAACTATACATTTCATAAACGTACTACAAGAAACAAGATATACATTTCACTAAACGTACTACTAGAAACAAGATATACATTTCACTAAACGTACTACTAGAAACAAGATATACATTTCACTAAACGTACTACAAGAAACAAGCTATACATTTCACTAAACGTACTACAAGAAACAAGATATACATTTCACTAAACGTACTACTAGAAACAAGATATACTTTTCACTAAACGTACTACTAGAAACAAGCTATACATTTCATAAATTACTACAAGAACAAGTTATCATTTCACTAAACGTACTACAAGAAAAGCTATACATTTCATAAACGTACTACAAGAAACAAGCTATACATTTCTTAAACGTACTACTAGAAACAAGATATACATTTCACTAACGTACTACAAGAAACAAGATATACATTTCACTAAACGTACTACTAGAAACAAGATATACATTTCCTAAACGACACAAGAAACAAGATATACATTTCACTAAACGTACTACTAGAAACAAGATATCATTTCTAAACGTACTACTGAAACAAGATATACATTTCCTAAACGTACTACAAAAAAAGTTACATTTCACTAAACGTACTACAAGAAACAAGCTTTCATTTCACTAAAACGTACTACTAGAAACAAGATATACATTTCACTAAACGTACTACAAGAAACAAGATATACATTTCAAACGTATACTAGAAACAAGATTACATTTCACTAAACGTACTACAAGAAACAAGATATACATTTCACTAAACGTACTACTAGAAACAAGTATACATTTTCTAAACGTACTAAGAAACAAGATATACATTCACAAACGTACTACTAGAAACAAGATATCATTTACTGAAACGACTACTAGAAACAAGATATACATTTCACTAAACGTACTACAAGAAACAAGATATACATTTCACTAAACGTACTACTAGAAACAAGATATACATTTCTCTAAACGTACTACAAGAAACAAGATATACATTTCACTAAACGTACTACTAGAAACAAGCTATACATTTCACTAAACGTACTACTAGAAACAAGCTATTATATTTCCGTACGAGAATGAGAACAACACCCGATTTTCAACAATTTCTAAAAAAAACCTTTATGTGTTCATATTTGCAACAATTTTATATTAACCTCAGAAATTCATATTTATCACACGTTTTACAAAATGAAGACTCCAAGAGTGAAACTTTACCATTCGACATTTCGGTATGGACTTTCTCGTGAATTGTAACTGTGTAATCCTTCACTCTCGCTTAACGCTCCCCGAGTTCGTAGATTACGAGCCATTGTCTCTAAGGGAAATAGAGACTTACCGTGAAACAATTCCTACCGGAAGGTTGGTAATTACATGAATGGCTTCTGCTTCGAGCAGACTGTCATCTGATTTGGTGATGAAATGATCCTAAATAAAATAGATAAAAGAGAGAGGATCGAAAAAGATAACTTTTAGAGAGCGGTCAGAAGCAGTTGTTAAAATTAGTTGATTAACGTTTCTGAGGTGCATTGAAAGTTTTAAATCTCTTCGTTTGGAAGAAAAAACTGGTTAATCTACCTTTAACTGGAAGTATATTTTATAGTTTGATTAAACACATGATCACATTTATAGTTGTTTTTTCAACATGTATCGTTTTCATGTGTTTCTTTCGTATCCTTTGACTGTCTGAAATCTGTCAGCAGAATAATTACATTGTACATATCGATGTCCTCTACAAATCGGAACACGTTTACTGCATGTGAACAAATATTCAGTAAAATTTTGGAAGCAGGAAAGTAGAAAAAGAATGAAACAGATAGTAGCAGCCTGTACATTTAAGAATAGGAAGAAGCGGAATGAGCAGCCGTAAAGTAGCAGGAAAAAGGAAGGTCTCTTGGCGTGCTGATGAGGTCTTACTATTCAAAGGTACTCAACTCTTTCAACGCGTGGAAAGATGGGGATATTTTCCCAATGATCCCTGATCTCAGTGCAGGAGAACAGGTTCTAGGCCTATCAGAAGAAGACGCTGAAAAGTATGTCGAATGTACAGGATGAGCAGTAAAATAAATTATGAGAAGTAAGATATATCGTAAGAAAACAGTAACAGTACAATAAGAAGATAGAAATGACATAGGAAAATGTAAAGAAATATAATAACAAGTAAGATATGACATAGGAAAAATAACAAAGTATAATAACAAGTAAGATATGACATAGGAAAATGTAACAGAAGTATAATAACAAGAAAAGATATGATATAGGAAAAGTGTAACAGTACAATAAGAAGAAAGATATGACATAGGAAAAGTGTAACAGTACAATAACAAGAAAGATATGACATAGGAAAAGTGTAACAGTACAATAACAAGAAAGATATGACATAGGAAAAGTGTAACAGTACAATAAGAAGAAAGATATGACATAGGAAATGGGTACAAGAAGTACAATAACACATAAGATAAGCATTAGCATAGGAGTAGCAGACGTGTAATAAGCAGAATAAAAAACAAAGTAAAGAAGCTGAAGTCTATGAAGATGTAAGAACATAATAAACAAGCAGTAAAGTCGCAATACAATGGAGAATATAGAGATATAGTAGAAAGAGAACAGATAAAAGAATAAACAATACTCTAAAATGAAGTAAACAAAGATGACCAAGTCGATGAAATATAATCAATTCGATAAGATTACTAATGTGTTAGCATGGCAAAAACCAGACTCAATTCAAAGAATACTGTACTGTTAAAAAGAAAAAACAGAACAGAATCCATAGTAAATGCAAGATCTTAACCAGTGTGAACATCTGTAACTTCCTGCAGATGGATCAAGTTGTGATCTTACGAAAAATTTTCCTTTAAAAAGACACAACGATTACCCGTGGTATTAGTTCATTTCTACAAAAGCAGGTGATGTTGTATTTGTATCTATTTTAAAAAAAGCATAAAAATGAGTCGGATAGAAATGAATGAAAGAGTAAAGTAGAGGAAAGTCTAGGAAAAAATTTCAGCTATGAAGTCTGGGATTACGGATCAAGAGACAGCTAGGAAAACAACAGGATTATCCTGAACCAGAGGAGAAAGAAATGTCTTGGAGGTTGAGAGATGTCGGTCTATCACAATCTTTCAGTTTTAACTAATTGACGGATAAAGTGATCAGTTTACAGAGCTAATAAGTGATGCTCAGTTATCTCCTCCAAATATTGAGCATATAAAGATACCGTGAATTTGTTGACATTGACTAAATGAAAAAAAGTTGAGCAATGATGTTAGGTGAACGCAACAATATATCACGTTTTGATGGGATTAAATTATAAATATGGTAGCATAAAAAATACAACACCATGTAGTATTGTATTAACTGAAAAAATAATTTTTGTGTCGAAATGTCCATTTATTAATTGGTATATTCGTTTTATAATAGTGACAAATGGAAAATGTGTTCGACAAGAATAGTGTTTCGATACAAGTATTTTCTTGTCGATTGTTTTCTTATTTTAGTTTTTCTTGTCGATTGTTTTCTTATTTTAAATTTTTCTTGTCGATTGTTTTCTTATTTTAGTTTTTCTTGTCGATTGTTTTCTTATTTTAGTTTTTTCACGTCCATTTTATTCTGTTATTTTTCTCATGTATTTTCTTTATTAAATTCTCGTATTGAGAAATTACTGATTACTCGTTGTTTTATTATTAATATTTTATTTTTTCTCTTTTATATTTATTTCGCCTGTTTTCTTCTGTCATTATATTTATTTGAAAATTTCCTTGTAATTGTATATCGTCTGTTTTCTTCCTATATTTATATCTTCTGTTTTCTTCCATTATTATTTATATATAAAACAAGTAAGAACTAAACATGTATACATTTTCAACATTTATTCGACTGTATATATTTATATATCTACATGAGAAATGTCAGGAATGACAAAAACCGGAACTCGTTTGACCCGTTTATAATAGGGGATATATATATATATATATATATATATCAAGAATTAATGTACACAGATGACACAGTTCTTACCCATAGTGTAAAGGGGCTGGAACAGCTTAAATCTAAGAGGCCATAACGTCACTGCCCAGAGGTCACATTTCCATTGCAAACATTTTTACAGAAACAGCGGTTTTTTAAATTATAAATACCCTTAACTCAGTAAATATATTAAAAATAATTACCCTAAGCGTAATATAGCTTCTAAAACCCCCATTCAACCGTCATCGTCTACCGATTGCCAATTTTAATATTATGTTTACATGCGTTGACTCTTCATGTCAACTTCAGAGGGTCAGCAATATCGCAAACTTTGGGAATCGCTGATCTAGCAACGTTAGTTTCAAGTTGTAATTACTTCCCCCATCACCACCCCCATCCCTCCCTCCAAAAGAATCCTAACACGTCCAGTCTTAATTTTAAAAAATTCCATCAATTATTGAACGTGGCGTATCTTTGTGAGGATTAAAAAATTACCTTTTCTAAAAGAGAAAACGAACTCTCAGCTACTTAAGCCTCACAACATGGACACCTTGTCAGGAGTTACTTACTTTCATATCGAGGGGAGACGAGACAGAGGAAGACAGAGAGAGAAATGTTTTGATAGCCTGACTTCATGGCACGAAAGAGCGTCAACATCTGAGATGGTAGCAGACACCAGGGACAGAAATTTGTGATATCCATTATCGACTACTCAAACCTGCACGGCACCTGATGATAATGATGTTGATGAAGCAAATATGTGATTTGAGCATACACTTATACAAACATCATTCTGTCGTCACCGTCGTTTACTGAATACTTGTATTTTCCAGCAGAAAGAAGGTAAAGTGAAAATATGACAGGCGAGATAGCATGAATATGCTTAGTGTCATGTTATGGTACTGTTAGCTGTAGTTTGTCAGTGGATATACTTCTTGCTCTAAATGTGCATAGATCAATGATTTTTAAAGTGTATGATAGAAGAGATTTATATACTTTCCAGAAAGATAAGTTTATATTGATAATAGATAACTATGTGTTTTTATAAGGAAGAAGATCGAGTAGTTATGATTAATTTAAATCTTAATTTACTGACTTACTTTTACATGTTATACAGTAATTAGTGAAAGAATAATTGTAACCATAATTAGAAGTTTTGTGTCTTTTTGTTTCCTTTAAGAGAGTAAATAGTTGCAGGTAAGTTGTAACTGTAATTCGAAGTTTGTATCTTCTTCTTTTCTTTAAGAGAGTAAATAGTTGCAGGTAAGTTGTAACTGTAATTCTAAGTTTGTACTTCCACTGTCTTAGTTTAGATAATAATTAGTTACATGTCAGTTGTAAACATAAAAGGAATATGATAACTAGAAATGGCAACCCTATATTGAATATTTAATTGTAAATTCTTCGCAATTACGCTTTAAAAACTGCATGTAATATTAAAGCTTTCATATCATAGCAGGAATTCTAGCAATGACAGCTCATCTGTAAAATGACATATGCTATTGCCTAATTGGTAAAATAAATCTAAATGGCATCTCATTTGAAGGAATGGCTGCTAGATCGATATAAAACAGTAATGGTTTGTTATCAACCATTTGTTATTTGTTGATGTGAATATAATGCAATAACTATTTGTCAAATAGTATACTCAAAACAAGTGATCCGGACTGTGTCTTTAGCATAGATAGTACACAATCATTAATATAAAATATTTGCATGACTAAGAGAAGAACAATTCAATCCAAGCACCATTATACAAAATAAGTCTAAGAAACGTCTTACCAACAGCAAAGATATTAAAAACAGATGGAAAGAATATTTTACGGAACTGTTAAACTGCCAAACACAAGGTACAAAAACATTGCAAATGAAGCATGGAAAATACTAACAACTTTACATTTTAGAATCTGAAGTTGAAATAACAATAAAACAAAGCAAAAGAAAAAAGACAGCAAGGATAGATGATATTACAACAGAAATGTTACTTGCATGTAAAACAACAGCAATAACATGGCGGACCAGAATTTTCAACATAGCTTGGGAGGCACAATAAGCTCCGTAGGACTGGCAGAGAGCTATTATAGTCCCAATATGGAAGAACACAGGAGACAAAAGAGAGTGTGAAACATTCAGAGGTATCTCTCTTTTGAGCTATATAGGAAAAATGTTTGCAAAAATATTGGAGCGAAGAGCAAGACATATATTAGAGCCCCAGCTAAGCAATAGCCAGTTTGGGTTTAGGGGGGGTAAGAGCTGCACAGAAGCAATATTTATACTAAGACAGATCTGCGAACAAACAATTGAATACAATCAAAGTAAACAGCTTATATTTATAGACCAAGAAAAGGCATTTGATAGAGTAAACAGGTGCAAACTATGGAAGATCCTTGAAGAATATGGCGTCCAGGGACAACTATTAGGTAATATCATCGCCTTATATCAAGATAGCCAGAGTACAGTATAAACAACAGAATGGATGACAGACTGGTTCTCTACTACACCAGGTGTCAGATAAGGTTGTGTCCTCTCACCACTACTCTTTATTGCATATATCGATAAAATAACTCAAGATCAAATTCAGATAATGATGAAATAAATGAACTGCATTTTGCAGATGATCAGTGCTTGATACATCAAAATGAACAAGATCTACAACAATATATTGACACCCTGAACCAAAATTGTATAAATCATGACATGAAAATCAACAACACTAAAACAGAAACAATGAATATGGGAAGAAAACCTAATAAGCTAGACATCCATGTAAATGGCACTACAATAAATCAAGTGAAAGAATTCAAATACTTAGGAAGCATATTCACAGAAGACGGAAGACTAGATAGAGAGATAGAGGTAGAGTGCAAAAGGCCCGCCTGCCCAGCGTGTTTGTAGCGTTGGACTGCGGTGACTAGCCGTCTGTGTGTGCGGGTTTAATTTCGCGGGCTGGCAGAAAAGCCACAGGTTCCCCAGATTCACGGGTGTTTATGTGCACCGAGCCGAAGAGCTGAAATCTCAAGTGCTTTTGGAACGGAAAAAAGAGTGCAAAAGCTAATGCTGTAACCTAACAACTAGCCCCATTGTTAAGACCCATAAATTTCACGGACAGTTAAACAACAGATGATCAATAGCATTTTCATACCTACTTTGTGTTACCGGAGTCAAATATGGACAATAAACAAGGCGCAGTCCAACAATTAACTACATGTCAAATGCGCTGCCTGTGAAAAGTTACCAACAACACCAGACAAGACAGTCACCAACATCAGCATAAGAAAAAATGTTGGGAAAAACCTTCTTGAATTACACTGAGAAAAAAGAATGAAGTGGTTTGGCCACTTAATAAAAATGCATCCAAACTCCACAGTATACGAGTCTTCTACAACAGAACATCAGGAAAGAAGGCGAGAGGAAGACCTCGAAAAAAGGGTTAGATGGCATAGCAGAACCCTGTCAAAGAGCGAAAAATACAATCACAAAAGCCAGCAGAACAGCGCAAGACAAAAACAGAAAACCACGACACTGGGCAGCAACCCGGTAGCAGTGTGACGACAAATAAAAGAAAGAAAGATTCGCATGATGTGTACAAAGCGAACGATTGAATATGAAATATGAGTGTACAAAGGAACTGATAATGAGTTATGAATTAATTCAAGTTGAAGTAGTAGCATGTCTCTTGCGAAACGTCGATTTCATAGCAGCTCGCCTAAAAAACTCTCTGTCGCCATCAAGATCTCCCGTCGCTTCCAGTGTCATGTTCATTGTTCCTTTGATGTCCTGTTGCCACCTTTGTCTTGGTCGTCCCATGCATCGTACTTCAGGAACAACTCCTTCCATTTCCGATCTCTCTAAACTACTGTGACGTTTAACGTGGCCAACATATTTCACCTTCCGGGACATTATATTATTTATGAACCAATACTCTTTGATATGCCGGTCTTGTTTTTGTTTATATATTGGATTACACGTCATAAAATCTCTGCGATTGACGCGTCATCTGTAATATCCTCAAACATGAATAATGTAGCTGAGTACATTTTAAAACAGGTTTCATTGAGTGTGTACTTTGCTGTCGTCAATGTAGATTTCACAGATTTTATATTTCTATTAGATCAACAATGTAAGGTTTCACAGTTTTATTTTATATTTGTATTAGATAAACAATGTAAGGTTTCACAGTTTTAATTTATATTTGTATTAGATAAACAATGTAAGGTTTCACAGTTTTATTTTATATTTGTATTAGATAAATAATGTACGGTTTCACAGTTTTATTTTATATTTGTATTAGATCAACATTGTAAGGTTTCACAGTTTTAATTTATATTTGTATTAGATAAACAATGTAAGGTTTCACAGTTTTATTTTATATTTGTATCAGATAAATAATGTACGGTTTCACAGTTTTATTTTATATTTGTATTAGATAACATTGTAAGGTTTCACAGTTTTATTTATATTTGTATTAGATAAACAATGTAAGGTTTCACATTTTTATTTTATATTTGTATTAGATCAACAATATAAGGTTTCACATTTTTATTTTATATTTGTATTAGATCAACAATGTAAGGTTTCACAGTTTTATTTTATATTTGTATTATATAAATAATGTACGGTTTCACAGTTTTATTTTATATTTGTATTAGATCAACAATGTAAGGTCTCACATTTTTATTTTATGTTTGTATTAGGTAAAGAGCCTGAGCGTAGTTGTAGTGAACTCGCTTCGCAATGCTGGTGGTCTGGGTTCAGCTTCAGCAATGTGCGTGGAATTTTTCCCGACCATGACGGCTCTCAGGTCGACCCAGCCTCAAATGGGTACCAGACATGCTCTGGGAAAGTAAAGGCGGCGGGCGTGATGCTGACCACATCACCCATCGTGGGCCAACGATCAATGAAAAATACAGGCCTAACCACTACTACTATATATTGACCTATATACCACAAGGTATGAAAGGGTTCCTTTACTTTTTTTTTTTTCTTATTAGGTAAATAATTTAAGGTTTCACAGTTTTATTTTGTATTTGTATTAGATAAACAATGTAAGGTTTCACAGTTTTAATTTATATTTGTATGAGATCAACATGTAGTTCATGGTTTTAAAAAAAATTTTTATTTACACAACATTGTAAGATTTCCAAGTTTTTTCATAGATTCTTGAATTATAGACAACCTCCAGCAACGCACTGGACTAGACAATTTAAAGGACATACATATATATTAATCTTGAACAATATATATTAGTTGATTATATATTCAGCGAGAGTTATCATGCTAGTTAGTTGCATACTATTAGCAAGAAGATCTGAGAGTTTTAAGATTATTTCAGATAATTTAACCTCTCGATTAAGTTAATTCTAAGTTGACTTAGAATAGATAAGTCTTCAAGAATACCCTAGTTTGAGAACCACTAAAGTAAATGATGCCATTGAAATGATGCCTCTTCAAGGCATACCAAAAAAATATAAGATAATATTTACTTGAATTCTTTAAGCGGAAAATTTTGCAAAAAAACAAGCACTCTAACATTTTGCAAATATCACACACAGGAAGTTAATTATTACACCTTTATGACTTGGACTAAAAGCCAATTAGAGACAAATAAGACAGTGTTAAGTTCAATCCTGTTTTTAATGGTAAGAATGTCAAAAAAATTGTAGAATGTTTAAATACGAATTAATGGAACTATTGTTAGGGCTTATAGACACAGGTGGGCATGTGCCTATTGCTACAGAGGCAACTCCCATCACAACACTAACACCACCTCAACAGCCAACACAACTTTTAATATTTCTATGTTTACTACTGTTATTACTACTACTACTACTATTACTACAACTAGCAGTACACTTACTGTTGCTATTACTACAACTACTACTTCTACCGCTATTGCTTTCACTAATACAACCGATACTACTACTACTACTATTACTACTACTACTACTACTACTCTACTACTACTACTACTACTACTAATACTACTCTACTACAGCTGATAGTACTACTACTAATTATACTACAGCTGCTACTACTACTACCACTACTATTATTACATCTGCTACTACTTCTACTATTGTAGTTGCTATTACAACTAATGCTACTGTTACTACTTCTAACACCATTACTACTACTGCTATTACTACTACTACTACTACTACTTGTCCTATTACTACTGCTACTACTGTTACTACTACTACTTTTGCTACTACTACTACTACTACTACTACTACTACTACTACTACTACTACTATCTATCCATCTATATTTTTTCGTATCTTGTTTCACACATAAGGCTACCAAAAGATGTTTTCTTGCAGTAATGCCGTTTTCTACTAATATTTCCCATGTCATGCCACAGTCTTTTAATTATTTTTCCAGTTCTCCATTTTTGTTTTCATGCTCAGACCATCTTTTCCCACTCACTATCAATTAGAGAGCTGTACTAGCCAATACCCCAACTGAAATACGCATACACCCCAATTCACTTCCTCCACCTCCATCCTTGTCTTTTAATGTTGGTCTAAAAATGATGTATAGTTTGTTATCTTAAAAGTCTCTTCATTTAATGTTATATTTGAGCAGAAAATTGCAGAATTATTCTAAAATATTTATTTTGGAATGCCTGCTGATGTGGGCCAGTTTCTAGCAGAACACTACTGTACAATAATACTCACATGTCAATGATTATACATATTTTTAGTTTTGTTTAAAGTTTTAATCCTCTGGCTTTTCAGATTTTGTTAAGCACGGCGAAAGTTTTCTTTGCTTTCTTGACTTTGTCAATGATGTTCTTTTCCAAGTGGTTGTTGTGCTATGATGTACTTCCTAGGTATACACAAAGTTAAACTTTCTCTATGATTTCAATTTTGTAACATAATTAGATTTTCATATTTTTATTTCTTTCTTTACTTTTGCTTTTGCAAGATTAACTTAAAAGTTTCTTTATTTGAGTTGTTCTGGAAAGTGTAATTATTGTCCTTGACTTTCCCCGTATCTGTTTCACAAAGACTAATACGGTCTGCATAATCTAGATCTTCCAGTGCTGAGATATGGTCTTCAAAGTCCTTTGCTGTTGTCCTTTGGTTTCTGTTGCCATCCTTCTATGAATGTTAACAATGAAAAAGGTTGAAGAATACGCCCTGATGTAACTCCTGTTTTAACATTGAATCACTTTCACATGCTATTGCAAATACTTGACACTGAAAGTCTGCATATAATGCGATAATTACACCAACTATTATTGTTAGTGTTTCAGAATAATGGAGTATCTTCCATAGAGTATTCCTGTGAATGCTATCAAATGCCTTAAAAATCAAACAAAACCGTATGTGCAAATGTGTTTTCATTGTTAGTAGTTTAGATATTAACTATAAATGGACAAGTAGACAGATGATTACTGGACACAAGATACACTAGACAATCTAATGGACTCAGGTTAAATTGTATTGTAATTTTACTAGACTTATAAACGTATTCACAACCGCATTAGAAGCTATAGACAACATTCCCAGCTATTGATATTGTCAACATAACAACAATCGTCTGTGTTAAGTTTTTATCCCTTGATGCATTGGCGTACGTTCTATCCAGCTAAACATTCTTTCATCTCTCACTTATTTTGGTATATCTCAAATCATATATATATATATATAATGTAATATGACATGCCAGTTTGTTATTGGTTTAAATGTTGGTGCCACTCGCCTTCCTGTGTTTAGCACATTAAGAATATAAAGACAAGTATAGACAGTTTATATATTCTTATGTTACAGTTTCAATGCAACATCTCATCCACTGGGAAAGATGCACACACTTTTTTACACCTCTCTAGTTGATCTACAATCTCGTTTAGGGATATTCTAGACGTTTCTGCAATCAGTGTATACATCGACAGTGTCACATTTTCAATGGCACTAATTGAATACACATGAAACTAGATGTCATATTTTTTTTGTCTTACTTATATGTGGGTAAACAAAAATCTCTTAAGACTGTGCATGTACGAATTTTATGACGCGTTGTGCCAGTGCCAAGATGTTCATGCACGTGTTGAAAACGCGTTTGTCCATATCTACGTCTTGATATATATAAATGAAATTTGCAACATTTTTTTCGTCTCTATATATATATTTATTAAAATGAGACACGCGTGTTGTGTTCTGCCATCTTTAACAAAATGTTGTTTGACGTCGGTTTATGTATTACTTGTTCGTTAGATATGATTAATACAACTTGTTAGACATGTTTGATGTACTGATTCCGTGCTTTCATGTCATGAATTTGTGACTCCACTGTATAATATTTTGAATTATTTTGGTACTTAACAAACAATAATGTTTTGAGTATTAAAATAAGCGCCACACCAGGCGACATGGCAAACGCCTGAATTCACAGCGGGCGATCGCAAAGAAGAAGAAGGATGAATATTAAAAGAAGAATAAACAAAGATTTACAAAAATGAAAAGAACTAAAACAGAATGGAACTGAACTGATAGGAAATCAAAGATCATAATACTAGGACTATGCATGCTCCGAGTGGCAACGTATGGGGGAGAAGCATGGACATTTAACACGGCAGTGAAGCATGTATGTACTTCTGAATATACCAGTTACATACCGTTTCCTACGCTTATCACGGACACAGAAAAGAACAACATATCTATCCACATAGAAGGAATTTAAACTCAAAGAAAACTTGCTTATGCCACAAACAAGATTGTGACAATTGAGATATTTTCCACATCAAAAGACACGAATGGTAGAAAAATACCATTATTTAAGGAGATATTCCGACAAAGAGGAATAGAGGAAGAAAACGGAGATTATGGATTTATGATGGGACTGATGATTTTAGAATGACAACTGCTCAACGGCTCTTTGCTACACAATTTACTATGAAAGATATTGCATAACATGTACATGATTCAGATTGTTAAAATTGGCAGCATGTCGTATTAATGCATGTCTCTCACATCATTTCTTTCAACCTGCAGGGGATTATATCTACATATTAAGGAGGTAACGAGAGAACATATAGGAACCATTGTTCATACCTCGATGTGTATTGGGAATTTGCTTTTAGGCCTGTATATTTTATTGACCATCAGCACACGACGGGCGGTGTGGTCAACATCCCGCCCGCCGCCTTTCCTTCCTATTGTTCTTCTGGTACCAACTTACGGCTGGGTTGACCTGAGAGCCGTTGTGGAAAATATTCCACACCCATTGAGGAATTGAACTCGGACTACACTTTTTAGAAGCTAGTTCATTAACAACTATGCTACTACGGCTCTGAGAGAACATATCGACTTTCTGAAAATAGACTACAGTGATACTGTTAGAGATTGATAAAGGGAACGTACCACGTTTGTTTATCGTTTACATATGAAGCGAGGCGACGCGAGCGACCACAAGGCGAAAGGTATATGGTTGAGGAATATACTTCTTTGTATCGGAATTAACCATTTACCTAGGTCATTCTACGCAGAAATGGTACGCCACCTGCCTTGTAGATTTCGCAAATTCCGGTCTCCGTAACTCCATTAAAAAATCCTAAAGAATCTCTGGACTTAATTAAATTCCCACGGGAGCAGACAACATGGTCTGGTATTTGAACCAAAGACCTTCAGAAGGTAAAACAAACTGTATAATCACTTCCTATAGAGACACTCCAACTGCAACCTAACGTTGCAGACGTATAATTGAGAAGCTAGGAGGGGTTATAGATAAAGATGCTTGTTTTGCTAGGAAGCCACGAGAACCACCACAATTCTCAATTATCGACATCTGTTGTTTGGATAGTGATCATCTATGTGACTCCCTGGTATGTTATAAGATTAGTTCAGTAACAAATTAAAAGCAGACGATATATGTGTGCAGTTAGATGCAGCCTGGGTGTATTATTTATTTATATATTCCAATGTTTTTATTGTTTCTTCTTTACTTTATTTTAGTTTGCTATGTCAGACGGTGATCTAATTTACTCTATTGTCATTTGTTAGATCAGACAGTGATCTGTTTTACTCTATTGACATTTGTTAGATCAGACAGCGATCTGTTTTACTCTATTTACATTTGTTGTGTCAGACTGTGATCTGTTTTACTCTATTTACATTTGTTATGTCAGACTGTGATCTGTTTGACTCTATTTACATCTGTTATGTCAGACAGCGATCTGTTTTACTTTATTTACATTTGTTATGTCAGACTGTGATCTGTCTTACTCTATTTACATTTGTTATGTCAGGTTGTGATCTGTTTTACTCTATTTACATTTGTTAGATCAGACGGTAATCTGATGTATTTAATTTTGTTCATGTCAGACGGACATGAGTCTGGTTTGTTCCGAGTTTTCTATAACAATGGCAATATCTGGATGGTTAAGCTATTCTTTCTGGTGCAGGTAATTTCCATTAAAAATTAATTGTCAATTCTCTATTTGGTTTAGTAATGAGAATACAATAGTTTCATTTTCCTCAATTCATCTTTTCTAACCACTCATTGGTGCACTCTACTAGGGTTGATTTTGCTTGCTGTATCATTGTGTTCGTCATATAATGCAACCGATCGGGTGATTTTAATGCTGAACTATCTGCGGAGGATAAGATGATTATTAAGTTGTTATTTACCGGTGTCAATATGGTTTGTTTCATAAGGCTCTACTTTAGGAATACAATGTGTACATAATACAAATCTAAGCAGACCATCATCATCTATTAAATCTTTTCCTTATTTCATTTCGTGCCAATTTCGAGATGTATTCTCGTCAGAGGTTATTGCAACTTTTCTGCTAGTTAGTAGCGCTGATGTGAGAGCAAGTAAGAATCTATTTTGGAAAACAAATACAACAGCAAATACGTGATTATGAGAATGATGATGATATATATTTAAATGAAAAGATAATAGCGATATACGTTTTACATTTGTGTATATATTTACTTTGAACTGGTTAGAAACAAAATGCAAGGAATAGAAGATATGGCAGAAAAACACAGGACCAGAGATATGCACAGAGAAATAAGACAAATGACAAGTAAGAAAAATACTGTAAAAGTGGAGGATGTATCAAAAACAACAACAACCAACTTTTGTTTGATAAAACAGAAATATTGACAAGATGGACAGAATATGTAACGGCTCTATTTGATGATCAAAGAAGCAGTAAACACAGTATAAAGTGCAATGACAGCCCAAGAATATTAAAATCTGAAGTTGTAAGAGCAATCGAAACAATGAAGCGAGGAAAGGCTGCAGGATTGGACAATATTACTGTGGAAATGTTAACCTCCTTAGAGGATTTTGGTATTTCAACCATTACAGATTTGTGCAATGATATATATAACACAGGATATATACCAAGAGACTTGAAGACATCAGTATTCATACCACTACCCAAAAGCCCAAAGCACAGGAGTGCACAGACTATAGGACAATTAGCCTGATGAGCCACATAAAAAAATACTACTCAAGATCATACATGAAAGAATTAAAAACAAGATAGACATAGAAGTAGGAGAAGAACAGTTTGGCTTTAGAAAAACAGAGGAACAAAAGAGGCAATACTTTGTATAAGACTACTCGCTGACAAGTATATAGAAGTGCAAAAAGTATCTACTTGTGTTTCATCGATTATAGCAAAGCTTTGACAGAGTCCAACATGAAAAGCTAATCATATGTCTACAAGAAATAGGCCTAGATGGGGATGATATCAGACTAATAAGTAACATATACTGGGAACAGACAGCAATAATAAAATATGAAAATAGCTACTCTCCATACATAGACATAAAGAGAGGAGTGAGACAAGGATGCATACTGTCACCAAGCCTATTTAACATCTACACAGAGAAAATCTTCAAACAACTAGAGGGAATGCCAGGACTCAAGATCAATGGAAAAAATAATAAATAACTTAAGATATGCAGATGACACAGTATTGGTAGCAGAAAATGAACAAGATCTACAAGAATTAGTGGACCAATTGGACAGAACTAGCAAGGAATATGGATTAGACATTAACATACAGAAAACAAAAACTATGGTAATCAACAAGGAAATGGAAAACCTAAAATGAATATAAAAATACATGGAGAATTACTACATCAAGTAAAAGCTACTCCTATCTCGGTCAGATGATAACAGATGATGGCAGATGTATAACTGAAATTAAAAGAGAATAGGAATGGCCAAGGATAATTTCAATAGTATGAGAAAGTTACTGACATCCAAACAAATCACAAACAGGCTAAAAATTAGAATGATCAAATGCTATATATATCCTATATTAATGTATGGCTCGGAAACATGGACAATGAACAAGCAGTTAGAAGACAGAATTGATGCATTTGAGATGTGGATATATAGAAGAATAAGCAGAGTTTCATGGACAGAAAAACAGACAAATAAACAAGTTTTAGGAAAACTAGGCATGAAGAAACAATTATTAAGAGAAATAAAATTCAGACAAGTAAAGTATTTTGGGCACATAAAAGGCATGACACCATGATAAAACATTTACTAGAGGGGAAGTTGAGGGAGGAAGAGCAAGAGGAAGACCGAGAGATAAGTGGGAGGAAACTTTAAGAAATGGACAGGTTACAGTCTGGCAGTGTGCAACACCAAGGCAAAGACAGAGGATGCTGGAGATTCATTGCAGCCAACCTTCGATGTGGAGACGGCACCTGATGATGATGATGATGATATATTTACTTATTCTAGCAGAAACTTACACATTATTCTTCTAACTGAATTCTATACTAGAAAACAATATACAACAACAATATAAGTTGGAAGTAAACAGCAAGATATCTAATCGTATGTATGATTGAATTTACTACATTTACACGGAAAATACTATTTGCAGCATGTTTTACATCTGACCTTCAACTTGGTGACGATAAAACCATTGATCGTTGACATGGTGACTATACAACAGAGAGGGGGTCTCGTGGCTAAGTGGTTAAGCCCTTTGTCTTGTGAGTCGAAGGTCGTGGGTTCGAGTCCGAACCGCGCCATTCTGTTCATGAGTGCAGTTTTTCCAGAGACCCTATTATTGTTGCTGGAGCTACGGAGTTCGTGCTTTGTGCAATACACTCGGCAGGTGGCGTGCCATTTCTGCTGAGAGGGACCGAGCCATATGGGGTAAAACCCGGTGCAATGAAGTCAATCATTCGGCTTAAAACCCTTTTATACAACTTTTGAACTCTCCAGTTGACCGAAATGACATTCTTAACGCATTGACTGAGTCTTTCCGAACAGAGGAGTTTCAGGGCTGTGAGTCCTACCCGCTGACCAGAATGATAGAGATATGTGTGGATAATGGTGCAGCCCGAAAAAAGAACATACCACATATGCAAACAGATTAATTAATAAAATTATAACTGGCGTGTTGGGCCGCTGGACGTCGCTGTATTTATTGAGGCGGAGATCGGAGCGCCTATGGACGTGTCTAGAGTGCTATAATGAGTTCTCATATAACTGATAATTGATATACAACATTTGATATGTAGCATCATGTAAAAAATTGCAAGAATTGTTTATAATTAGTTTAGAACGCAATGACAAATTAAGTTGATGTTTTTCTCTTTATCTCAATATATTGTTAGTAATAAATATATTTATTAACGCACTCAATATAAACAGTGTAAATAACATCGAGATGGTGTAGTTAGTCTGCAACACAATAAGAAGCATGCTTAGAAAGGAGATAGAACCACATATGGACTAATGTGTTCAATGTACTGTGACGATGATCTGACGACTAAACTACGTTGAATTTGTCGATTGATTGATTGATTGATTGACCATCATTATTGCACTTCGGTGAGTAATCATTTATGCTCCGATCTATTTCTTACTCAGGAAGATCCAGCTACCGTGCACGAAATCCGTAGCACTGGCGTGGGTCCCTAAATTAATATTGGTGATCAGAGCTTAGAGGTCGGTATCGAAGTGATTGCAGTTTGAGAAGTTAACAATGAAGAATAGGCTTCTGACCAACAAAATGGAGTAGCAAACATATTCTTCGTTATATAATGTGTCGATGCACGGAAACATACACATGTCAGGTGGTCAGATCGGATGATATCAGATCTAGAGAGAACTCTGGGAAGGTTGCGGTAATACTAAGTAAATGGATAATTTTAGACAAAGACATATACATATATATATATATATATATATATATATATATAGTAGTACATAAGTCAGCAAAGAATTATTACTTAAATAATAAAGATGATCTTTATTATTTAATTACTTATTGTTTTCTTGCTTATGTACTACTATATATATACATTTCTTTGTTCAATATCGATATGTAATAGAACGATTAGTCAGTCTAAAATTCCCAACTGATATTTTGTAATTGATAGTCGCCATTGTAATTATAATTAAGGAGAATGTTGAAAACAGGATTAGTTTATTTGTAAAGTTTGTAATATTAAAAATTGATTTTATTTTTGAGTCTTATCCTCCATTTATATGCAGTATCATTAATTTTATAGTTAACTTTGTCTGATCTCATTTTTTCCAACCTGTTAGAAGTACCTGCTTGTATATATATTATTACATTAGGAAATAAATGATGTATCCATTACTGGATATAACAAATTTTGTGTTAGTAGATTCAGTACATAACACCAATAGTTATTTGTTTTTGTTTCCATGATATACGAATTGCTATTTTTCACCAAGATATTTCAATAGTTTTATGGATTTTGTGTTTATTAATATTGATTATTTAAAGTAATACCTGTAAACTATGATACAAATTAATTAAAATGAACACAAAATATCGCATCTAATACTACAAGAAATTACCACAGATGTTCGTGAAGTGTGCAATGAAACTTTTATTACAAGTAATTCACAGTAAACATCTAGTACAATCATTGCATTTTAAAAGTAATTCACAGTAAGAAAAAATATCACATTAAGTTGGAGTCTAGTAAACTAACATGACTATTTTGCTTTGTTTTCAATGAACTTTACTCCCACAATTTCACAATCTTGTGTCGAAGTATTGTGTGGTGATTTCGTATTTCGACTCTGAGCAAAGTAGAAATTGTATGATGATGTGAGTCTATAGGTTGTATGAATTATGCACGGGAATGCAATACATTTTTGTTTTTCACTTCTATGCTAAATGAATATAAAATGGGGCGAATTCAGAAGGGATGACGTCAGAAAAACGACTGGTACCACTATTACAGCTGTCAGAGAAAAGAGAAGATAGAGATATGTTGAGTATACTCTGAGAAGAAAATGTCCAAGAATTGTAAAACCGGCAATGAAGTGAAATAAAGTGTTCAAGAAAAAAATGGTCATTTAATGCAACCTTGAAACGAATTTTAGTGAGAGAAGCAACACATATCGGTCTAAATTTCCCATCAGTATTGCGTTATTTAGGTTATTTAGTATTTGCAAGTTATTTAGAAGTTATTTAGAAGATGGTATAGAGAATTTGCTTGTAGGTCGTATGTAACGTATACCGGTGCGTGAGGAATATAATAATAATAATTACCTAAACAAAGTACTGCTATATTAATCTGCAATGCACAACACGCTATAATAATGTTTAGTTTTCTTTCAGAGTGTAACGAAGTACATACATGCAGATGTACATATGTAACTATGTACATATGTAACTATGTACATGTATTTCACAGTAACTACAGATGGGAAAAAAGTGAACATGTACTTAAGGACAATATAATATCTTGTACTATTATTATTACTTTCACTATATGTAAATTATGACCTTTTACCTGTATATATATATATATGTATATATATATATACATATAAATATATTTGTATATAAAATAGTTGTTCATTTATTCTTTTATACCTTTCATAATAAGTCGGCTTGACGACAAATGATTTCGTTATTGATCTATCATAACCCAAATGGTGATATTGTGTGACGTAGGAAATGACTGTACCTTGAGGTGAGTTGGATAATCTACAGATATAAAAAAGTGTTTTCAGTTACTGATATAATTAGGACCACTAATGCGGAGAAATAGAGCACGTTCAATTTTTGAGATTTATAACCGAAAAAAAAAATATTTTCTCCATTAGATAATCATCTTCCTGTGTCATGCAAGGTTGTACTGGAGATAATAAAACCACAAACGTCTATCCTGAACGCTGAGTACTAACTTTCAATTGATATGTTATCAGTGTTCTTACAATAAAGTTATGTTGTTCATAACTGTATTTCTGGGTTGTCATGTCTCGGTGTTCCCCAGAATGACTATACTATCTGTCACCATGAGATCTAAATTGTCATTTTTCGAGAAATGCTTGATGAATGCTTGTTTTCTCATTCTTTATCAATGACGAGCATTTTATAAGCGTTGTCTTTTTTTAAATTACATCAACAATAGTTATAGCATATTTCATGTCAAATATAGTCAAATACTACATGTGATAATTGTAATTTATACAATGTGTTGACTTTATTGTCATGTGATATTATCATGTATAATACGGTACTTGTGTTCGTATCTAAAATGTGTAACAGAAAGCAGCGTGATAATAAGAGGGACACTATTAAAACAAGTAAAATGATTTCAATATCAAGGTACTCTGACAACACACAAGACAAGAATCAACAACACATGAATCGACAGTTATGAATACCGGTATCAGAGAAAAGGTTGGAACAAGACCGTGCTTGAAATATATAGCGAAACAGAATGAAATGGTTTGACCGCTTAGTAAGAATGCGAACAGACCAAACTGTCTATGAAGCTTGCCACAACAGAAAATCAGGAAGGAAGGCGAGAGGAAGACCGAGAAAATGTTGGATAGATAACGTTGTTGAATTCTGCCAGGGGATTAAGAAAATCATCACACATGTCACCAGAGAAGCGCAAGACAAATACATAAAACAACGACAGTGGGTTAACAACCCGGTAACAGTGTGTTGACAAAAGAAAGAAGATATCAACATCATTTTTACGAACCACCCACATTTTTGTGATAGGTCTTGCGAGATCCTTGATTTTTTCTGCATCCTCCTATACCTCTAGAATGTGTTATGCTTCGTGTTCAGCAAATTTCTCGCCAGGATTTTTATACCAACCAACATAGATCTTTCTCCTCTGAGAGAGTTAATTTTATGTTGTCTCTCCAATCACATAGTCGAATGATGAAAACTTCTTATTCTGTCATCTTTCTATTCTCAAATCTGATCCTGAGACACGTTCATTCTTTGATATTTATTCTTTAGTGGCTTACAGACAGGACATGAATCTATAGGATATGTTTGTACACAGTAGCCTTAAATCCAATGTCCTGGATTATTTTGGCACCGTCCGGTATGGACGTCGGCAATGTTATACACGTACGTATGTGATTCAAACCCACACTGGATCGTTACACAAAGCCACTTTTGTTATTTTAGTGCAGTTAGGGATTTACCTTCTGCCTGTAATTGTGAAGAGACATTAGAATTATCTTAATCCCATCATTTATCTTGTATCATTTGTTTGATAAAGGTATTTGATCGAAACGTCGCTGTATATTGTTTTTGTACTTTGTAAAATTACTTTACTTAGTTTTGATATGTTTAGCTTTTGCAACATATTTTACTGCAGTCTTCCTTATATCGATAACATAATCTTATATGTTTTCAGTTATGTGTTGCTACATTTATAAAGAGGATATATTTTACCCTTACACTTACACTTACACTTACACATATGTAAGTCATTAAATGAAAACGTAGGAGTAATTGATTTATTAAATTATAGAACCATTATTATTTCACTATTAAAAATAAATATAAATCCACCGATCTCTTTCTTACACAGTAATATCTCAATGGCTTCGCAGAAACTACGAAATATTCACAAAATAGATGAGACTGCAGTAAAACTATTTGATTGGCGAAACACGTAATCACAAAGTACTGTAGTTTTACAAATTACAAAAACAATGAGAAAATACAGCAACGTTTCGACCAACAAGGCCTTTATCAAGCAAACGAACAACAGGAGTGACACATTTAAAAAAACAAATGGACTACCAAATACAAACGTTTCTAATGAAAATCGGGGAATAAAACCGAATAACGAAATAAATGTAACACAAAAAAAAACATAAAAACTAGAAATAGAACGGAAGAGAAACAATGAAAAATCTAGTAAATATATAACTTGAATACATGCAACATATACCCATATAGATTACAAGGCATGGAAAGAGAAAGTACTAAGAAACATAGGAATGTAATACGTTGAGCCTACGTGGTAGCAATGTACCATACAAAGAAATCAACCAGTTCTCCAGAGCAAATCGACTGCGATCATCCTAGGAACATGATCGGATGGCTGTGACCTGGACATCGTGAGCTCCTAAATGGCCAGTATCATTGAAATGGGTGGCTACAGGGTCACAGAGCATTGGCGTATGTCGAGCAAGTATTGGGCGAATCGTACACTGAGCTTCTTGCCTGTCTCGCCGCTATAAACCTTGTTACACCGCTTACAGAAAATGGCATATATAAGATTACGGGACTCGCATGTGAAACCATCGTCAATAAGAAACGTGGCTAAAGGAAAGATACAGTACGCGTCTGTATCACATAAGCACACGTGTTGCAACGCCGACAGCCACACTGAACAGTGCCAAAATGAGTCTGGATATTGGACTTAGAGGCGACTGTGTACCAACATATCTTTAAGACTTCTACAGGAGAAAACTATGTGCATCAGTACGCTTGTAATATACTGATGTAGTGATAGTGGATAGGCGTATGGTGATAGTAATGTCAAGAAAGTTGACACAAGTAGTGGAGATGTGAGAAGTAAAACGAATAGAAGGGTTGAAAACATTAATGAAATTAATGAAGCGTGACAAATCGGCTTCAGGCATATCAGTAATGCCAATACAGTCATCAATGTATCTGTGATAGACAGACGGAAGGGGGCCATCATATGTAGTCCATACTAGGTGTTCAAGATAACCCATGAATAGACAAGCATAACTAGGTCCCATTTTAGTACCCATGTCAACCCCAATGATCTGCTCAAAGAATTGGTCATTAAACTGAAAGGAGTTAAGAGTGAGAACTAGTTCCGCAAGACGAAGGAGAGCAGAAGTTGACACAAATGGATTAGTTCTCCTATTGAGAAAGAACTGGAGAGCTGTAAGGCCGTCATGATGAGGTATGGAAGTGTACAATGAGCACACATCAAGGAGGAAGAGATGGTAGGTTCTCTCGGGTAGCAACTCAATGGAAAAAAAGACAGACAAAGCGTGGTTAGTATCTTTCAAAAATGACGGGTGTGTGGTGACTATGGGATTAAAGATACTATCAAGGAATTCGGAGATGTGTTCCGTAGGGCAAGAGCAAGCAGAAACGATATGCCTACCGGGATTGTGGAGTTTATGAGTTTTCGTAGCACGTCTGATAGTCTGTTAGAAATTTTCTATAATGAGGAATAAAGTACAAAACTGTCAATCTTACTTTAAAGATATTACACTTGATCTATCTAATGTAATACATGTCGAAGTGCATGTGATAATATTAAAACATGTGTTTGTTATCTTGATACAAAAATACGCTAATAACTTTAGTGGATTTATTATATTTTAAGGTTATGCAGTGGTTAATACAACTCTCTTCTTTTAGTATAAATGCAGTTACAGATTACGTTTAATAAAAATAAATATGTGCACACATGGCATTGGTGGGTGGTACCTTTCCCTTGCTAAAAGTGTCACAGAAAAACATTTACACAGTAATTAGGCAACGATTCCAAATTGTAACTCATTTCATAAAGTAGTTCAATTGTTCAATTCTGTGGTGTAGATTTGAAAATAGACTGATCGAAGTGCCAGATATTAGTGCTGCTCAAATCCAGTCCAGTGTCACTCATCGGCAGGTGCCTTGCGGCTAGCGTACGCTATCATGGATTTTCACAAATCTCTGTCTCTTGTGTTTGCTATCATATCAGTAGTTGACGCTCTTCCGTGCCATAAAGTCAGGTGGTTCACAATTTTCCTTCTCTGTCTTCCGCTGTCTCGTCTCCCTCTCAATTTTAATCTCGCTACAGCATTTCAAATGTGTCACTACATTTCAGTGTCACTACATTCATTCATTACATTCAGTGTCACTACAGTCCAGTGTCACTACATTCCAGTGTCACTACATTTCAGTGTCATTACATTCCAGTGTCACTACATTCAGTGTCACTACATTCCAGTGTCATACATTCAGTGTCACTACATTCCAGTGTCACTACTGTTCAGTGTCACTACAGTTCAGTGTCACTACATTCCAGTGTCACTACATTCCAGTGTCACTATAGTTCAGTGTCACTACATTCCAGTGTCACTATAGTTCAGTGTCACTACATTCCAGTGTCACTATAGCGTTTAAAAAATAGATATGCTTTCAGACAACGTTCTTAGTAGAGGCATAATTATCTTCTTTTTCTTTGCGTTCGTTCTTTACGACCAATTTTAATCACTCACTGTGATATGTTTGATCTTTGCCAAGAACGTGTATACGTTGCACATTGGTTTGGTAGGCCCCTAAATGTATAGACTTCTACACATTTAACACATGTGCATCCGATTTCAGCCAAATCTCCTTAGACGCCTCTTACGACATGCGTGGCAGGTAACAGTGGTTCTATTCTTTACACCCCAAATTTGGGCCCCGTAACCACTCGGGCGAGGCATTATTTTGAAGTCATGTCATTCAAATTGCACTAATTTACAAAGAAATGAAAAATCTAAATGTACACAAAGTAAAGAGGTACATAATGTCCTGCATACACATACGCACATACATAACAATATTTCATGTTATATTATGTATAATATTTTATGTTCATAGAGCTATCACTGAACTTGGAACTGAGAGCGACATATTTTTCTCTACGATATCATTTTCTGATAAATTTAATCTTGGGCTCTGATGCATGGGATTCAAGTAAGAACGAACACTCAAAGATGGTTTCTCGTGGGCACCAAAATTGTAGGCATTCATAAAAGGGTGGTTTTTAAGATGTTCTTGTCTCATTCCCGGAAAAAGTCCAGAAAACGGGTTTCCCCAGTTTGAACCAGCGAAATTAAGAGGTAAGGCTAATGCTTTAGCCGATGTGTTGCTGTTGCTACTGTTTGTACCGACATGGTTCATTTCAAATTGTCCACTGAGGTAACTGAAAGGTCGAGATAGAAGCCCGCTATTTAACATAGTTTGTCTTGAAGAAATAGAATTATTCTCGGAGTTTGATGAAGATTGGGGAAAAGTGTAACCATTTCCGAGTGGAGTCAACATAGAGTTTGGTCCGTGAACATCCATTGTGGTAATTAGCTGCTGATTCTGTAGAGCTATGTTAGAGAAAGTTCCTCTAACTCCGCTTCCTGGTGACCTAAAGTTCTTGTGAAGAGAATGTTCAGTTTTGTCTATTTCACGACCAGTAGACGACAAAAATGCAGCAGACTTTTGATCTTTGGAGGCCCGGTCCCGGTCTTTTGTTGCTTTAGTTTGTGTAGTTTTCGGAGTATTTTCATTAATAAGATGAATACTGTCTTTTCTCATATTTTGTTTCTTAGTATCTTGAGGTATAACTTGTTGTGAATCGTTTAAAACTGGACCTTTGACACTAATTGGTGAGACTTTCATAGACGTTACTTCATCGTCGGTTTTGTTCTCATCGTCAACTTCTGATCTGTGGTGGGAAATGGAATCACAACTGTTATCACCATCAGAGATCATAGAATCGCTGTCGTCATCAACTGTATCTGTGGGTCTGGGGAAGTGCTTTGCAGTATATTCTTGTGCACGGGCTCGCAAAGCAGCAATACTTTCAGATCTAAAATCATCGGCATTGTGGGCATTACTACTATCAACACCTTGCTCCTCGCCAGATGTACAACCTGCATCGGAGGACTGACTGTTGTTGCCTGTCGATTTTGGGATGTTTCCTTCTATAGACTTGCGGTACATACCTGCGAAAGAGAAGCAAGCGCATTGATATCAAAGAGATTAACGGAACAGCAATGAATAGGGTTAAAGCATTTATAAATATCTTTATATATTTAACACTTTTTATATGTATATATATATATATATATATATATATATATACATATATATACATATATACATATTTTTTAAATTGTTAAATTATATACTTATCTATGTATACTTGAACAATTGAATAAATACAAAAAACATGTATAAAAGACAATACGAATCTCATTCACAGATAAAATGACTATTGTTTATTTATTGAAAGAGATCAATGCACACAATAGAAGCATTATCAACATAGAAAAGAGGCAGCGATATTTTTCAGACATATTACAGTGGAAAGAGAATTGTAGCATACAATCATAACTATTTAAAACATTGGTAAAGACAAAGGACGACAGAGACAGAAAATGTTGGACCGATAACTTCATTTCTCGTAGAAAGGTCAACAACCGATCTGATAATACGTATCACATGAGAAGCTTGTAAGATCCATGATTGCGTACGATAACGAACACATCACATGATGCTGATATGCAAGTGGATATATTTATAGAGGTAAGGATACATAAATATTAGATCAATGGAAGAAGGGAATAATTGTTAAGATCCCCAAAAAGGTGATCTCAAAGATTGTAACAACTGGAGAGGATCACCCTATTATCAGTAATGACCAAGACTTTCTGCAAAATCATTCTTAATAGAATCAAAGGAGCAGTGGACACAACCCTGAGAGAAGAAGAGGCTGGTTTTAGACCTGGGAGAAGCTGCTTAGACCAAATAATTACCATACGACTAATTTTGGAGGAACATATTGAGAAGCAACTGCCACTCATACTAAATTTCATCGATTTTAAAAAAGCCTTTGATAATCTACACAGAATCTCTCTGTGGAATATTTTGAGATGCTATGGAATACCAGACAAAATAATAAACATTATTAAGAGCCTCTATTATGGTTCACAGTGTGCAGTTCGCACTGATGGTGGACACAGCGACTGGTTTATGAAACCGGAGTAAAGCAAGGCTGTATTCTATCTCCGCTATTGTTTGGAGTGGTCATTGATTGGGTGATGCGAAAATGTTGCAAGGGGCGAAACTGGCATCGATTGGGTAGAAAATAGTCAACTAGAAGATTTGGATTTTGCAGATGATATTGCCTTGTTAAGTAGAAACAACCAAGATATGCAAAGAAAAACAGACAACTTGTCATCTATAGCAACAATAGTTGGACTGCAGATAAGCTATGAAAAAACAAATATAATGAAGACACCTATGGCAAGTAATGCAGATATCACACTGGAATCTAAAATGATAAAAATAACAGAGCAGTTCACCTTTTTAGGTAGCAATTTTGATTGCACAGAAAATGTTAAAAAGAAATTATGATACGAATTAGCAAAGCAACATCAGCTTTTAAAAGTCTAAATAAAATATGGAACTGCAAGTTATATAGTATTAAAACTAAATTACGAATTTTCAATTCAAATGTTGTGTCAATCCTAACATATGCTAGCGAGAGTTGGAAAATGACTAAAGATATAGAAAGCAAGTTGAATGCATTTGAAAATAGATGTCTGCGAAAAATAAGGAATATAAAATGGAACGAATTCAGGAGAAGTGATGGAATCAGAGATATGTCTGGTCAACCACTAGTGACAACTGTTATAAGAAAGAGAAGATGGAGATATGTTGGGCACACTTGAGGAGAAATGATCAACGAATATCAAAGCAGGCATTGAAGTGGAATGCAAAGGGTTCAAGACAGAGAGGTCGACCTAAGGAGACCCTAAAACGAACTTTGCTGAGAGAGGCAGGAAATATCGGTGTTTTTGTAATTTGTAAAACTACAGTACTTTGTAATTACGTGCTTTACCAATCAAATAGTTTTACTGCAGTTCCATATATATATACTGGAGGAGATTGAGCGAGTTGGGCAGGATAGAGGTATGGAGAAATTACTTGCAGGCCCTATGTAACGTATAACGGTACGAGAGGAATTATTATTATTATTATTATTATACATAAAAATGAAAAAGCCGTACATATTCCTTACATATTGGTTACAAGACAGACACAATTAAATTTACATCCAAATGTTTAGAAAAGAAAAATAGAAACAAGACTTGAATAATGTATATTCGTATTAACAGATCTCATAACAAAATAAAACTATCATTTAGCATTTATCCTAGTTAGTGTGTCGCTATATGATTATTTGAGCTGATAACTAAAGACTGCTAACACTAGCTATCATCTCTCTGTGTGAAGGTTGGTTTTCTCATAGTAGCATCCACAAAATACAAAAACCTTTTCGTGACTGGGAGAATAGCCCTGTCTGTTTGTCTATACATCTCCTTCATTATTTACAAATCATATACACTTTATCAGTTGTTTTTTCTTCTATATTTCCTTAGTTCTCTATAACACTATTGTTTTTCTAATCACCGTAAACCACTAGTAAACTACCTTTAGGGCATACATATAGTACCATGTTATTAGCAATAGTATTACATTTATCTTCTTAAGTGTTAGAATTATTGTGTATTGTTTTTCTTATGAGCAGTGCTTTTACAAAAGTGTTTAGACTATTTATAAATAATTATATTTGGTTACATATATACTTGCTTCCTTCTTGCATTCTTGGGAATATTAATAATAATGTCTTTGTTCTCAGTAATGACATTACAATAATTTATAGAACCATTTATATTCACTTCATTCTAGATTACAATAATATTCATTTCTTTACACTTCGTTCTATTGAATAACATGTTTATAAGATTTAAAAAAACTGCTATGAACTTCATTCTGAAGAAGAATGATATTCACTTCATCTTACAAAAAGATGATACTCATTTCATTCATGAAATAAAATGTCAGTATTTTCTTCATTTATAGTGATAATGTGGTTAACTTTACAAACAATTTAGCAATGACCTTAACTTTATTCTTAAAATAATATGAACTATATTTTGTTTTATTAACAATTATGCTCACAGAACTGTTAGAAACAATTATATCCCCTTTGTTTTTGTTAAGGCCTTAGGAAAACACAGAAACACATTTTCCTGAGAGATGCAATGAATATCGGACTCAATTCGATGGAAGAGATTGAGCGAGTTGCCCAGGACAGATCGGTATGAAGAAATTACTTTCTATGTAACGTTTAACTGTACTAGAGAAACATATATATATATATATATATATATATATATATATATATATATATATATATATATATATGTTAACAATGACATATACTTTATCCATAGTGCAACTAATATTTTCCATTGACATAAATAATGGCATTCATTTCATTTGAGAAAAACAACCGATGTTTACTACTTCTGTTGGAATATTGTATTACATTATTCATGTACATTACACTCTTCTTGTTGTTTATTTTTTACAATATTCTTTTTTTTTAAATTCTCATTTTAATCTTCAACTATAACTTACTGAGAAGCCATGGTGCCGAAGATTCCAGAACGCCTTCCTTTGCACTTTTGACGATTGTTTCAGGAAGGGGCAAGGAATGTCTGACCATGGCACCGTACAATCCGTATTCAGCCATAATAGAGCTGCGACCCCATGTCTTCTCGGTTTTTCTCCACTTGGCTCTTCGATTCTGGAACCAAACCTATTTTGAGGACAGAAACAGAATCATAGAAATATGTTACACAAATTTCATATATCAGTCAAATTTAGAGCTAGACGTAGATTTTGACATATCGATTGGCAATCGACAATGATATACGGCAAGACTGCAGTAAAACTAAATAATAATAATTCCTTTCGTAACGTTATACGTTACAAAGGGGCGGCGAGCAATCTCTCCATACCGCTCTATCCTGGGCAACCCGCTAAATCTTCTCCATGGAACTGAGACCGATATTTATTGCATCTCTCAGCAAAGTTCGTTTCAGGGTCATCTTATGTCGTCCTCTCTTTCATGAACCCTTTGCATCCAACTTCAATGCCTGTTCTGATATTCGTTGATCTTTTCTTCTCAAGGTGTGTCCAACATATCCCAATCTTCTCTTTCTTATAACAGTTGTTACTAGTAAAGCTATACTGCAACGGCAAAACACGTAAAAACAAAGTACTGTAACTTTATATATATATATATATATTATGTATTGTAATACTGTATATCGATTGCTGTATGTTGTTCTTGCTCTTTATAAAACCACAATACATTTGTTATGTGTTTTGTAATCGAAATAAAATGTGTTTCTCAATAATACACGCAGATTTAAGCTGAAACTGAGTTTCTGGTTTGCTGAACTAAAGTGGGGTAAAGCTGGCGAGATAGAGATTGCTCATTGATTGAATGATATGGTTCATTATTGAGAGATATCTACCAACTTGTGATCACTAAAGCATTACATTTATAAGATCATGTACAGAGATACTTGTAGGCAAAATACAACGTATTGATATACCAAACAGGACAAGAAAAAACAGCAAGTGTATTACACAACATATGTTTGTTTTTTATATCATGTTTATCTACATACACAACAGAAAGAGATCGCTACATTATATTTCGTATGTATAACTTCATGAATTCTTGTATATATCACAATATTAATTCTTGCCTGCAGAACGCAAAAATGTGTTTTAAACATCAGCAAACTATATGTTGTCTATATCATTTATTATTTCCTGTCTGTTTCACAACTTTTTTGTTGTCTCATTCACAACAAATGTTTTTGTTTCAAACACAAATCTGTTTAATATTTATATCCGAAATTATTTTCTGTCGGTATCACATCATTATTTCATGTGGACATCACAACATTTTTTATGTCACGATTGCAATATTATTCCCCTGTTGTTATCACAACATTATTCCCTGTTGCTATCACTACATTATTCCCTGTTGCTATCACAACTTTATTCCCTGTCGATGTCACTACATTATTCCCTGTTGCTATCACTACATTATTCCCTGTTGCTATCACAACTTTATTCCCTGTCGCTGTCACTACATTATTCCCTGTTGCTATCACAACATTATTCCCTGTTGATATCACTACATTATTTCCTGTCGCTATCACAACTATATTCCCTGTCGCTGTCACTGCATTATTCCCTGTCGCTATCACAACTTTATTCCCTGTCGCTATCACAATTTTATTCCCTGTCGCTATCACTGCATTATTCCCTGTCGCTATCACTACATTATTCCCTATCACTATCAATACATTATTCCCTGTCGCTACCACAACTTTAATCCCTTTCGCTATCACCACATTATTTCCTGTTGTTATCACTACATTATTCCCTATCACTATCACTACATTATTCCCTGTCGCTATCATAACTTTATTCCCTGTCGATATCACTACATTATTCCCTGTCACTATCACTTCATTATTCCCTGTCGCTATCACAACTTTATTTCCTGTCGCTATCACTACATTATTCCCTTTGGCTATCACTACATTATTTCCTATCACTATCACTTCATTATTCCCTGTCACTATCACTACATTATTCCCTGTCGCTATCACTACATTATTCCTATCACTATCACTATAATTTTTGCCTGTCGCTATCACAGCATTATTTCCTTTTGCTAACACTACATTATTTCCTGTCGCTATCACAATATTATTTCATATTGTTATCACTACATTATTTTCTGTCATGATCGCAGCTTTTTATTACGTCTCTATGACAACAATACTGTATGTCACTATCGCAACATTATTTACTGTCTCTATGACAACAATAATGTGTGTCACTATCGCAACATTATTTACTGTCTCTATGACAACAATAATGTGTGTCACTATCGCAACATTATTTACTGTCTCTATGACAACAATAATGTATGTCACTATCGCAACATTATTTATGTCTCTATGACAACAATAATGTATGTCACTATCGCAACATTATTTATGTCTCTATGACAACAATAATGTATGTCACTATCGCAACATTATTTACTGTCTCTATGACAACAATAATGTATGTCACTATCGCAACATTATTTACTGTCTCTATGACAACAATAATGTATGTCACTATCGCAACATTATTTACTGTCTCTATGACAACAATAATGTATGTCACTAACGCAACATTATTTACTGTCTCTATGACAACAATAATGTATGTCACTATCGCAACATTATTTACTGTCTCTATGACAACAATAATGTATGTCACTATCGCAACATTATTTACTGTCTCTATGACAACAATAATGTATGTCACTATCGCAACATTATTTCTTACACACAATTTACTTTATAAGGAATTTTGTTACAGATAATATACTAATTTTATGATTTCGTGACGAAAAATATACTTTTAAAAAGGCAAAAAAAACAGGTATACTCTTGGAAGCTTTTCCGAATACACAAATTTATAATTGAATTAAACGTTAGAAACATGCTTCCTAGTTACTACATTCACATTTATTTTATCTGTGCATAGAATATGTGACCAGTAGGAAATACAAAAAAGTAATTATGTTACTGGAGTTGGGTGGGGCGAAAATACGCTCAATAATGTGATATTCTTACATTTCACTTCAAAGTCTTAAACTCTCAACGATATTGATAGTAGCTTTGTTTTACGGTTGATGTCTGTTCCTAATGTTTGACACATGATAGGATAGTGCCTGCGAGAGTTATTGTATCAGCCTAGATGTTTAGCATGCATAGAATTGTGGACGAATAAAATTAAGGGATTTTTGCTGGAGCAACTTGGAAGATGCGGGAGGGAATCTGTAGAAGATCGTTCAAGCGTTGAAGTCTATTTGCAAGCATTGAATCGAGCGACGTGTAAATACAAAAGAAAAGACTACATATTGTTAAAACTAGTAAAGAGGTGAGTGCATGCGCAATTACTTATGTATACTTCGAACGATTAACAAAGCTACATCAGAAATGCTAAATACTTGGCAGTAATGATTATTGCTTGGAGAGCTACTGAATAAAACAAACCTGCATTACCGCAGTAGTACAAGCATAACTGCTGAAACAAATGCTAAGGCAAACGAAGAAGAAAGAGAAAAACATGAAGAAAAGCTTCAAATCACGTATTGCCTAATTAAACATTCAACACTGATCTAACAAACAACAAAACTTGCGCATAATTTCTCATTGAGCGCTTCAACTGCATTAAATCGGATGATTAATTGTAAACATTTAACGCTGAAATTACGAACTAACCCGAACTACAAAACTAATCTAGTTAATTGAAACGTTACATTTTCTTCATCCCATGGGGGAAACTTCACGCGGGCGTGTCGCATGTAAGATACGGACAGGTGGACTGCTTGTTTAATGCACGTGTAATGGGGTTGATGATTCAGGTGACATGTAAAAACATAGGATAGTTATATCCAGAATAGTTTAGAGAATGGTTTCTAATGTTACTAATGCAAAGTTGGTACGGTACTAATATGTTGTTTGTTTAGTGGTAGTAAGAAGAGCTGATTAGAACAATTTAATACGACCATGATTTGTCAGTTTATAATACATGTACATACAAAATCTACTAATGTACTGACATACCAAATTAATGTACACTATATACAAATATTAGCTGTAGGTGTGTAACAGGATAGGTTATTATGATGATGATTAGATACTGTACCCAGTTTCAGTTCTGACAGTCTTTCTCTGATCAATCAGATCTGATATAATGCTACAGTATAACAACTCCAGATGTGATACTTTAAAGTAGGGGTTTTTATATTTGTTACTTCTTCCAGTTACCTGTCTGTACATATTTGTGTATCGTTGTGTTATATGCATACACTTTGACCAAATTTCGTTTGTGCTTGCCCTACGTTCCGGTGGAGCCTTAGGGAAAGGCAAGTTACTTACTTTGTAGCTCAAAATACACAGATAACAAAGAAGGATTAAATTAGCTTATAAGAACTAATACAACAAAAAACCCACATGTAAATTAGTTTTAAATATTATTCGTGGAAAAAAAACAAGATAGATGGAGAATAAGTATAACTAACTTTTTTTAAAAAGTGTATTTATTTGAATAACTATATGATAATGTTAATCAAATAATATTATATGTACGTTGAAACAGAAATACGCTTTCTTTTTCCTACACTCTCTTACGTCAACTTGAGTATGTTCAAATCTGGATTGATTAGCATGAGGTTTGTGAAATCTGAATAGATTTCCACTTGTGACGGCAATAGCATTCTTCTATGTTTATCAAACGTTGGACAAAATTGTAAGATATGTTAGGAACTCATTATATCAGGGCCTCAGTTACCTTCATCAATAGTATATATCTTAACGCTAATTGAAACGATTATATCTCAGGTTGTTGTGGTAAAGTAAAATATACGATCATTTTAAGTGAATAAATTAATAGACAGTTACTGTAGCTATTTTGTATTGAGAGCCGGAGTAGGAGTAGTTAGGGATATACCACCTAGGCAGGTGTTTAATCTCAAGATTGATAGGAATATTTTGAACTCAAATGGCTGTCATGTTGACCCAATCTCAGTTAGGAACGACAGAAACAATACGACAGTACGACTACAAACTTATTTGTTTATAATACACAGCTTGCGAAAAGTAACATTGTAATCACAATAAGATATTATGAAAACTTACAGTATAAACGAAGATGCTAAATAAACTCTACAAAGTATATTAATAAGTGGGTTCTGACTGATGGTGAAACTTTACATAACCTATAAATCCGCTTCAATAGTATTGCTTTACATTGAATAGATATACAAATAAACAATATTGCAACTTTGCTTATTGTATTTCATTTTACAAATTGAATGATTATCTTGTAGTTTTTTTTAACATTAAAATCCTGGTATATTACTGATATTGAAGTGTCATATTATGAAATATACAACATTTTAAAGTGATAGAGAATCTCGTCAAACAACAAGCGTGAAAAATGAACCCTCCTTTATAACCGACTCTGCCGTTACGCACCGTAAATTCAATTGTATTTTTTTCCCCCGGAACTTCAGCTGCTGAGTGCAGGAAAAAAGAATGCAAGGTTTATTTAACCATTTTTTTAAAAGGTCGATGTCTGTGAACAGGAGCTACCGGTGTGTGGACTGTGTGTATTCAGTTAATTGCTGGAATCCGTTATTTCCCTCTGGGATTCCAGCAAATTAGAACGGGGTGTATCTTGATTAGCAAGTGGTTAGGCAGTGCTAAACATTTTGTCTGACTTCAGAACAGCTCGTTCAGCTTGCAATGTACACACATGTTGACACATTTTCTTACTTACAAACTGAGCAGAATAGATCCCACTAACTAGTTCCAACGTCAGCTTTATTTATCATGTTTTAACATACTATAAATTAAAATTGGAATCACATAAAGCAGTTGTAAATTGATTTGAATTAAATCACTAAATGCTAATTGTAGTTTGAAATCGATCTGATCCACAGTGTCGATCATTGTATATGGAAACATCACCCAACCATTATTATATATTACGATAACCCGTTAATATTATTTTCGTAAATTTGATCTATTGATAACTTGCATTTTATTCTTTTCATTTGTCTGCATTTAGATAAAGTCAACTCATGTAGTGGATTCCAGCACACTGCAATATAAATTGAAACGAAGTGGCAGACAGGCTCGCAAAGGCAGGAGGACGACTACCGTAGACCGATTACGAGATCAGCTACGAGGAGGCTAAAACAACCATCGGATGGCGATATAGAGAGAAGTAGTCGAAAGACCACCTTCAACACAGCGCCAAAGATGGGTACTATGGTCTATCCCGCAGTGAACAAGTTGTTATATTCCGCCTCCGTACCGGCCATAACAGACTCCGGGCCCACATGTACAACAAATTTTTAATTGGCACAACTAGCCTGTGCCATCGCGAAAAGGCGGGCACGATGGCAGAGCATCTACTGCAAAATTGCCAACTGCTGGCAGGCCTTAGAAAAGAGACCTGGCCAAAATAACACCGAGATTAGTGAAAAACTGTACGGAGTGACGGAGTCCCTAAAATCCACAATATAATTTATGAGAAAAGCTGGTACACCAGTTTAAACCGGATCGGATATATATATATATATACAGAGAGAGAGAGAGAGAGAGAGAGAGAGCGATGAAGTCAATGAGACTAATATTGCGTTTCTGGCTGAGCTTTGAGTACAGGTTTGCTTTCCTGATCACCATTGTCCCTCTCAATAAAGACGATCTTTACCCGTCTTCAAAAGTATTTGTAATTTATATCCACAAGTAAATATCAGGTTTCCCATAGTTCAACAGTGTACCGTAAAGATTTGGACAAGGCTGACTTCCACGGGGCTTCAAAAAAGCTTCCACGGTGTAGCAGAAACAATGTTTTCTTAAAAAAATCACTAAGAGAATATACTTGATTCATCATCCTAACAATATTTCATTTAGTCATCTCTAACAATATTTCCTTTAGTCATCACTAACAATATTCCATTTAGTCATCACTAACAATATTTCATTTAGTCATCTCTAACAATATTTCTTTTAGTCATCTCTAACAATATTTCATTTAGTCATCACTAACAATATTTCATTTAGTCATCTCTAACAATATTTCATTTAGTCATCACTAACAATATTCCATTTAGTCATCACTAACAATATTTCATTTAGTCATCTCTAACAATATTTCATTTAGTCATCTCTAACAATATTTCATTTAGTCATCTCGAACAATATTTCATTTAGTCATCTCTAACATTATTTCATTTAGTCATCACTAACAATATTTCATTTAGTCATCACTAACAATATTTCATTTATTCATCTCGAACAAAATTTCATTTAGTCATCACTATCAATATTTCATTTAGTCATCTCTAACAATATTTCATTTAGTCATCTCTAACAATATTTCATTTAGTCATCTCTAACAATATTTCATTTAGTCATCTCTAACAATATTTCATTTAGTCATCTCTAACAATATTTCATTTATTCATCACTAACAATATTTAAATTAGTCATCTCGAACAATATTTCATTTAGTCATCTCTAACTTAGTTATCACTAACAATATTTCATTTAGTCATCACTAACAATATTCCATTTAGTCATCACTAACAATATTTCATTTAGTCATCTCTAACAATATTTCATTTATTCATCACTAACAATATTTCATTTAGTCATCTCTAACAATATTTCATTTAGTCATCTCCAACAATATTTCATTTAGTTATCACTAACAATATTTCATTTAGTCATCTCTAACAATATTTCATTTAGTCATCTCCAACAATATTTCATTTAGTTATCACTAACAATATTTCATTTAGTCATCTCTAACAATATTTCATTTAGTTATCACTAACAATATTTCAATTAGTCATCTCTAACAATATTTCATTTAGTCATCTCTAACAAAATTGTATTTAGTCATCTCTAACAATATTTCATTTAGTCATCTCTAACAATATTTCATTTATTCATCACTAACAATATTTCATTTAGTCATCTCTAACAATATTTCATTTAGTCATCTCCAACAATATTTCATTTAGTTATCACTAACAATATTTCATTTAGTCATCACTAACAATATTTCATTTAGTCATCTCTAACAATATTTCATTTAGTCATCACCAACAATATTTCATTTAGTCATCTCTAACAATATTTCATTTAGTCATCACTAACAATATTTCATTTAGTCATCTCTAACAATATTTCATTTAGTCATCACTAACAATATTCCATTTAGTCATCACTAACAATATTTCATTTAGTCATCTCTAACAATATTTCTTTTAGTCATCTCTAACAATATTTCATTTAGTCATCACTAACAATATTTCATTTAGTCATCTCTAACAATATTTGATTTAGTCATCACTAACAATATTCCATTTAGTCATCACTAACAATATTTCATTTAGTCATCTCTAACAATATTTCATTTAGTCATCTCTAACAATATTTCATTTAGTCATCTCGAACAATATTTCATTTAGTCATCTCTAACAATATTTCATTTAGTCATCACTAACAATATTTCATTTAGTCATCACTAACAATATTTCATTTAGTCATCACTAACAATATTTCATTTAGTCATCTCTAACAATATTTCATTTAGTCATCTCTAACAATGTTTCATTTAGTCATCTCTAACAATATTTCATTTATTCATCTCGAACAAAATTTCATTTAGTCATCACTATCAATATTTCATTTAGTCATCTCTAACAATATTTCATTTAGTCATCTCTAACAATATTTCATTTAGTCATCTCTAACAATATTTCATTTATTCATTTCGAACAAAATTTCATTTAGTCATCACTAATAATATTTCATTTAGTCATCTCTAACAATATTTCATTTAGTCATCTCTAACAATATTTCATTTAGTCATCACTAACAATATTTCATTTAGTCATCTCTAACAATATTCCATTTAGTCATCTCTAACAATATTTCATTTAGTCATCTCTAACTATATTTCATTTAGTCATCACTAACAATATTTCATTTAGTCATCTCTAACAATATTCCCTTTTGTCATCTATTACTTAGTTATCACTGACAATATTTCATTTAGTCATCTCGAACATTATTTCATTTAGTCATCTCGAACAATATTTCATTTAGTCATTTCTAACTTAGTTATCACTAACAATATTTCATTTAGTCATCACTAACAATATTCCATTTAGTCATCACTAACAATATTTCATTTAGTTATCACTAACAATATTTAATTTAGTCATCTCTAACAATATTTCATTTATTCATCACTAACAATATTTCATTTATTCATCTCTAACAATATTTCATTTAGTCATCTCCAACAATATTTCATTTAGTCATCTCCAACAATATTTCATTTAGTTATCACTAACAATATTTCATTTAGTCATCTCTAACAATATTTCATTTAGTCATCTCCAACAATATTTCATTTAGTTATCACTAACAATATTTCATTTAGTCATCTCTAACAATATTTCATTTAGTCATCTCCAACAATATTTCATTTAGTCATCTCCAACAATATTTCATTTAGTTATCACTAACAATATTTCATTTAGTCATCTCTAACAATATTTCATTTAGTCATCTCCAACAATATTTCATTTAGTCATCTCCAACAATATTTCATTTAGTTATCACTAACAATATTTCATTTAGTCATCTCTAACAATATTTCATTTAGTCATCTCCAACAATATTGCATTTAGTTATCACTAACAATATTTCATTTAGTCATCTCGAACAATATTTCATTTAGTTATCACTAACAATATTTCATTTAGTCATCTCTAACAATATTTCATTTAGTCATCTCCAACAATATTTCATTTAGTTATCACTAACAATATTTCATTTATTCATCTCTAACAATATTTCATTTAGTCATCTCCAACAATATTTCATTTAGTCATCTCCAACAATATTTCATTTAGTCATCTCCAACAATATTTCATTTAGTTATCACTAACAATATTTCATTTATTCATCTCTAACAATATTTCATTTAGTCATCTCCAACAATATTTCATTTAGTCATCTCCAACAATATTTCATTTAGTCATCTCCAACAATATTTCATTTAGTCATCTCTAACAATATTTCATTTAGTCATCTCCAACAATATTTCATTTAGTCATCTCCAACAATATTTCATTTAGTTATCACTAACAATATTTCATTTAGTCATCACTAACAATATTTCATTAAGTCATCTCTAACAATATTTCATTTAGTCATCACCAACAATATTTCATTTAGTCATCTCTAACAATATTCCATTTAGTGATCTCTAACAATATTTCATTTAGTCATCTCTAACAATATTTCATTTAGTCATCACTAACAATATTTCATTTAGTCATCTCTAACAATATTCCATTTTGTCATCTCTAACTTAGTTATCACTGACAATATTTCATTTAGTCATCTCGAACATTATTTCATTTAGTCATCTCGAACAATATTTCATTTAGTCATTTCTAACTTAGTTATCACTAACAATATTTCATTTAGTCATCACTAACAATATTCCATTTAGTCATCACTAACAATATTTCATTTAGTTATCACTAACAATATTTAATTTAGTCATCTCTAACAATATTTCATTTATTCATCACTAACAATATTTCATTTATTCATCTCTAACAATATTTCATTTAGTCATCTCCAACAATATTTCATTTAGTCATCTCCAACAATATTTCATTTAGTTATCACTAACAATATTTCATTTAGTCATCTCTAACAATATTTCATTTAGTCATCTCCAACAATATTTCATTTAGTTATCACTAACAATATTTCATTTAGTCATCTCTAACAATATTTCATTTAGTCATCTCCAACAATATTTCATTTAGTCATCTCCAACAATATTTCATTTAGTTATCACTAACAATATTTCATTTAGTCATCTCTAACAATATTTCATTTAGTCATCTCCAACAATATTTCATTTAGTCATCTCCAACAATATTTCATTTAGTTATCACTAACAATATTTCATTTAGTCATCTCTAACAATATTTCATTTAGTCATCTCCAACAATATTTCATTTAGTTATCACTAACAATATTTCATTTAGTCATCTCGAACAATATTTCATTTAGTTATCACTAACAATATTTCATTTAGTCATCTCTAACAATATTTCATTTAGTCATCTCCAACAATATTTCATTTAGTTATCACTAACAATATTTCATTTATTCATCTCTAACAATATTTCATTTAGTCATCTCCAACAATATTTCATTTAGTCATCTCCAACAATATTTCATTTAGTCATCTCCAACAATATTTCATTTAGTTATCACTAACAATATTTCATTTATTCATCTCTAACAATATTTCATTTAGTCATCTCCAACAATATTTCATTTAGTCATCTCCAACAATATTTCATTTAGTCATCTCCAACAATATTTCATTTAGTCATCTCTAACAATATTTCATTTAGTCATCTCCAACAATATTTCATTTAGTCATCTCCAACAATATTTCATTTAGTTATCACTAACAATATTTCATTTATTCATCTCTAACAATATTTCATTTAGTCATCTCCAACAATATTTCATTTAGTCATCTCCAACAATATTTCATTTATTCATCACTAACAATATTTCATTTAGTTATCACTAACAATATTTCATTTAGTCATCTCGAACAATATTTCAATTAGTCATCTCTAACAATATTTCATTTAGTCATCACTAACAATATTTCATTTAGTCATCTCTAACAATATTCTATTTAGTCATCTCTAACAATATTTCATTTAGTCATCTCGAACAAAATTTCATTTAGTCATCTCTAACAGTATTTCATTTAGTCATCACTAACAATATTCCATTTAGTCATCACTAACAATATTTCATTTATTCATCACTAAGAATATTTCATTTAATCATCTCTAATAATGCGTTATAGAATCGTATCTAACATTTCTTCATTGTGTTATCTATAGCAACGTTTCATGTATCAACGATGTCACAATTTTCCCCAACATTCAATCCAACCATGTGCGTACTTGTACATAAATAATAATGTCACCACTACTTCGTTCATGTCATCTTCAACGCATCTCGCATCTATTTCACGATAAACGTTAGCGATACTACCCACTAACGTATTCTAACACATCTATTTTGTAGTAACTGGCACAATTATATCATTGCTCTTACTGGAGAGGAATGAGCATATCCCCATAGGCGTACGTTCTCATCTAGTGCAGGCGGCGCCAAGCTTCAACGCTCATGACAAGGATAGAGATAATAACATTAATAATGTACCGTCTGGGTGACAAATTGAAAGCCACTTAATTAATCATGTACTTTAAGTGGGACAGATGAACTAGCTGCAATAAGAATGATCTATTTCTATTGGAATACAACATATTATAATGCTTTTATTTGTTATTGATTATTGGTTACTAAACTGACGTCACTTCACTTCGGGCAGACCCATAGGTGCTTTCAGTCTCCCCCAACAGATATCGAAGAGTATGCATACTGATGATTCCCGTGGCTCGCTGATTAAACACACTCCTAACTCTGCCCTCAAAGCATCCAGTTCTACTTGTACACCGGGTAACTCCAAACTGTATAAATCACTGGATCGCTTGGACATCTATTTCAGTGTCCTCATCCAACAGGCAGTCGCGAAGAGACCGAAGAACATCCCTTATCTATCTTCAATTCCCAAACAATCGAAGCTGTTGATGCTAGCCTGCACGCTCTCTCATTACCATAAACACATGTATGCCCAGTACAGTATATTCACGTACGTCGCTGGAGGTTAGAAACGTCTATAGACGACATCCACTCATACCGAAACCTGCCCTTCTGGATATGTATATAATGTTTAACAGAAAGAAACAACAATTTTGAAACAATTCAACGTTTAATTCAACAAACAGTTCATCTCTTCATTACCAAAGACCTGACATTTTAAAAAAACAAACCGCTCGTTTAGGAACGAATAAAATTAGTCGTGATTCACAGAAAACAGGTGAAATGTGTCCTTAAATATTTTATGAAGTGTAGCATTAATGGTATCAGCGTTAAAAATTCACCAGAAAAAATTGAAGGTATTGTAACACTAACAAAGGTATTTCACATTATTGGAAACACTTCTAATGAGCACACGTGAAAAGTCATCAAAGTAGGGATGTTCAGCGTTTACGGGAGATAAAACTTGATCGCCTTTAAATATTGATGATGTGTCGTCAACTCAAAAACCAGCTCGAAGACCAGATCTCCCATGGGACGCCCATTGCTGAATTGTCTCCTAATAAACTCTGTCAGGCGTGTTAATTCAGAAATGTGTGCATTTATCCGTGAACCAGAACTCAATCTCTTCTCTGTCCCTATACTGTTTGGTGACACGTGAGCATTTGTATTATCTATCTATCTATCTATATATCTGTCTGTCCGTCAGTTTGTGTGCCCGCTTGTTTATTTGTTCATCTATTTATTCAAGTTTATTTCAGGGTTTCCTTTAAGGCGTCTTATCTTTCTTAAACTCTTTGACTCCAACTTCAATACCTGCTTTATTATTCTTCGATCATTTCTTCTTAGAGTATGCCCAACATATCTCTATCTTCTATTTCTTATAATAGCTGTTAATAGTTGTTGACTAGACATTTCTCTGATTTCATCACTTCTCCAGAATTCGTCTCATTTTATATTCATTATTTTTCACAGACATATATTTTCAAATGCATTGAACGTACTTTCTATATCTTTAGTCATTCTAAAACTTATCGCTGGTATATGTTAGGATTCTTGCAACATTTGAATTGTAAATTCGTAATTTAGTTTTAAAACTTTATTGGAGTTCCATATTTATTGATACTTTTTAAAGCTGATGTTGCTTTGGCAATTCGTAGCATAATTTTCACTCCTAGTTATATAATATAAACACGTAAAAAGTAAAGGGACCTGTGTTCATACAGCGTGTTGTATAGGGAAATAAGGTGATAGACACTTATTTTTCATTGATCATCGTCACACGATGGGTAATGCGGTAAATATCACGTTGGTGATCAACTTCCCATGGATTTTCTGGTATCCAATTCAGGCTGGATTGAAATGATAGCCGTTACATTCGGAAAACAAATCCACTCCTATTGTGGTATTTAACTAGGATTACGCGACTAAGAAGTGAGTGCATCACCACTACGCTTACGTACTCACCTACATAGTATATATATATACACAACTGTTTGTTACACTTGACACTAGTTTACAGGTTTCCATGTGCATCAATGTTATCAAATCACTACAATATGTGTATTCAGTTTTCAGTTGATATGGATCTCTACAAAATATAAATGATAATTATATATTAGTTTCAGTTTCAGTTTTAAATATCTTTCTGATCATGCACTCCGGAAATGTCCATAGCTTCTCTGATCTCCTTCGCAATGTCTCCAACAGTGTCCAGCAACTGACCGTCCCAGTGTTATATTGATTGATGAGCCTACTCATATACCTGATGTGGTGTTCTTTTATAGCAACTCCAAACTTCAATCCCAGCTCCTGCAATCTAGTAAATGACGTGGATTGGTTTAAATGAAAATCTTCTTTGCGGCCATACTCTATGAGGGAGTTCAAAATATCAGCTCTATCCATTGGCTTGCCCCTTGTTATAATGCCAGAGCAAGCCAGCCTGTCTGCTTCCTAATTGCCAACGACACCCATGTGCCAGGGGACGAATATAAGTATAATTCTGCAAATTGTTGACGCTTGTAGTGATTCAGTCCACTGTCTGCACACAGAACCGGCATTCACCTTCGGATCATACTCAATGAAACACTCAGAATGCACGCAAGAGTGTAGTTATATACCTCTATTGCCATTATGCTTGTTGTCATACTAAATGCACCACTGGCTTTTTTTTATCATTCCACCGAATGCGCTTGCAGAGAAGACCCATGCGGACTTTTCGTGGCGAACTACCGATCCATCCGTGTAAATCACAAAATCACCTTCCTTGCAGTTTTCATCATTGATTGCTTTATTGTCTGCATGCATCGCCACGGGATTCCTCTCTCTGTGACCTTTGTTGAGTTTAATGATGGCCGAAAAGGTGTTCTCGTATATTGAGGTTACCGGTATCCATTCTTCCCCACGGTCGATATTTGGGAGCCCGCATACCATCTGAACAGTGTCTGCAGAATGGTCAACCCACGACTTGCCCCACTTTAATCAATTTTCACCTCTGGTGTTGAGCAACTCGTGCAATGAGTGATTTTTCTAGCACTTATTGTGAGATACTCTCCTGCTCTAGCTATCTTGAATTTTTACTTTATGGTCCGGAAATCCAGGAGAAACCTCATCGTCACGCAGTGTGTATCCCTTGTGCAACTGAGGGTGATACGCATAGCTTCATTTTGCAATCTCTCCGGTCTTTAAATTTTCTTTTTACTGACAGTGCATATTCAATGGTTGAAAGAACCAACGCCTGATACAGGACGACAGGCAGCCGTTGCTCGATATTAGCGACCGCCATCTCATTGCTGACAGATCTTTATGTGTCATTACAATGACATGATCAACATGTTTCCTGAAACACAGGCTTCGGTCAAATTTCACACCCAAAAATGTTATCGATTCAGCTCCGGACAAACCAACACAGCAAAGTTTCAAATCGGTGGACATGCGTTAATTAATATTGTGATTATTGATTGAGCACCACGTTACTGTTGCTGTTGTAGGTTGTTGCCCAGTGTCGTGGTTTTCTGTTTTTGTCTTGCTGTTTTATTCTGTTCTGGTGGCTTGGGTGATTGTTATATTTGTTCTATGACAGGATTCTTCTATGCCATCTAACCATCTTTTTCGTGGTCTTCCTTTCTCCTTCTTTCCTGATATTCTGTTATAGAATACTGTATACTGTGGAGTTTGGATGCATTCTTAAGTGGAAAAACCACTTCATTCTTTGTTTCTCAATGTAATTCAAGCAAGGTTCTGTGCCAACTTTCTTTTTATGCTGATGTTTGTGACTCTGTTTTTCTGTTGTTGTAATAATAATAATAATAATAATAATATAACCAATAAGGTAATTTAGACAGCACAATCAATATAAATATCATGCAAGTGTGTCTTTTCACGTACTTCAATCTGTGTTATTGTGTTTACAGTTTTGAATTGCATTTGACTAGCACTATGTTTGTTGCTATATATATAAATATTTCCTACTTTGCGTCTTCCAGAATGTCATATGATTATATCAATCAGTCTCTAGATTAAAACTATTGAGGACTGATAAGTTCAGTCTCTAGATTAAAACTGTTGAGGACTGATAAGTTAGTTGTAAGAAACATTATCATTGTATTTTGTTGATTTGACCGCTATGTATTCTCCAGTCTCTGCCTTATACATGAATCTCAGATGTAGCGTATGAACTCAAAAGCATCTAGTGGGTAGCTACTGAAGCAATTTTGAGGATGCTGAAAGTTTTTAGTAATATATTTTAGTGGACATTCACTAGTTATCTTTTTAGCAGGCAGCGGATTTCCAACATAATCTTTAAACAGTCGATGGATTTTTAACGTGCTAAAAAACGAAACAAATCTTTCTTCCTCAGTTTCTGATTAGGTTAAGAAATTGATATGACCTAACTTGAGATCAGAAAACATTGAAAAACTGCCCAATAGTTTTATATATATAGAAACTACTGATTTATGTTGCCAAGAACTTGATGCAGAAGAGTGAATTTAAGATGTGCTGCAAAGAGAGCAACGTCCTATAAAGGATACGCACCTTGATGATGATGATGAGCTTTATATAGGATGCGAACCGAGTTTTGGAACAAGAGTTTGAAAACTATATCTACACATCTCTGAGACCACTAGCCTGAGTTTGCATTTATTATAAACTAGGTCAGAATAATGTTTTGTGCTCCCATACTGTAAAGTATTCTTATGAATGTCTTAATCGCTGACTTCTTAACATTATTATCTTCCAGTGAACCTTTATCTAACATTTAGCAAACCACATTTGAATGAAAAAATGTTATTGTATGTTTCAATCCGAGAAAAAATAAACAACGGCTCTCTGTGTTTCATTCATGAAAAAGGTATCGGATGTTTAGTTAATATATTATCTCTACCTCAAACAAGTTGCACTCATTACCATTACATACAAAAGTGGTGTAGCTAGACAAAAACAATATACTGGCAGCCAGAGAAGAGTAGTAAACCAACACAGAACCGGTGTTGCTAGTCGCCACACGATGAGAGACATACTGTGGTGGGGATCGGTTCACTTATGGACTAAGTGGTTCGACTTGCAGTGATGATGATCCGACGACTAAACTAAACTGAGAGACCTACTGTGAAGGGGATCGGTTCACTTATGGAATAATTGATTCGAATGGAAGTGTTGATGATCCGACGACTAAACTAAACAGTTGCAATCATTACTTTTACATATACAAAAAATCATCTACCACTAACTTTCATAAATATAAATACTATTTACGTCACATACCAACAAATACATACACATTCCCACATATAAAAACATATCATATACTCACTCTTCAACATACATAAATGATATTCCATTCATCCACACAGTCTTTACGTATAAAGATTTCCTCATTCGTCTACACTTTCAACATATCATCATACATCCATTTTTTATTTTTTTTTCCTATCCAGAAGCACTTGAGCTTTTCAGCTCTTCGGCTCGGTGCCATGGACATCGTAACCCTTCGGTTCGGTGCCACGAACACCGTAAATCTGGCTTTTTCTGCCATCCCCCGGAATTGAACCAGCACACACAGAGGGATAGTCACCCGTAGTCCAACGCGCTACGAACACGCTGGGCAGACGGGCATCATACATCTATAAACCAGATTTGTCTGTACTGAAAGTAATATATCATCTATTGAAGGAAACATGATTCTTACCCACAATCATATTATCGGTTTATCTCTCCCAACCCTTACCACTACCACAACCCCCCAAAACCTTTCTATTAAAAGCACTTGCTGGAATTATCCATAATCGAATTCCGCTTGTTCTAATTAAATGACAATACACGACACACATATATATGTACACATAAATTCTACATACATCTATCGTATCGTTGTAAACCGACATTATATAACTTGTAGAAAATAAAAAATATAATCGTTAAAGCTGGAATCACTTCATAAACACAACAATTTCCCTCACACCCGCTCTATACAAACTACACACACAGTCTCATCTTCTACATTTAGCAGATCATCATCATTCCAGTACCTTCCATCTCTCTTACCCGTCCGCTCATTACGCTCTGGATCAGTGCTAGCTTTCTCTTCAGTTTTCCAATCTAAATTAACAGTTAATTGTTTCCATTGAGTGCTGGAAGTCTGCGAGTCACCAAACAGAGCGCTTTGAAAACCATCCTGGCGATGCAGAGTACTTAGTAGCAGGCAACCGATGGAACACATTAAAAAAATATATGTTCATTGTTGTCTGTGCCATCCTTTTACTGTTTACAACATTAAAATGTTGGAAACAATTGATTTGCGTAATGCACTTACTTTAGTTTGTTATGTATGGCTAAATAGTTTTGTAACAGCATTGCAAGAGATTTTCAGAAAAAGTAGAAACTACATCATTACTAGCTTGTAATAATATAATGATACTTTAGAAATGTTACAATAACAACCAGAAATTACTGGAATTACAACATTTTATTGCGAGTAATTAATTGAACAGAAAATAGTGTTTGGGACTTCGAATGTATGTATGTATATAAATACATAATTCATACAATTAAGTTATAGGCGACCTCAATGTATTCGATTGTGTAGAGTAGTGCTTTTCACCGATTTTGTGTATAGGTGGCTCAACTGAAGTAATTCTACTACTACTAAAAATAATAATAGCATTATTAACAGTAGTATTCACAGAGTTAAGATGCCGACTCTTTCTCCGGGGAAAATGAAGAGGGTGGTGCTAGTGGGCAGTAGAATTTAATAATAATAATTTATCTCGTACCGTTCGTTATACGTTACATAGGGCCTACAAGCAATTTATCCATACCGCTCTATCCTGGGCAACTAGCTCAATCTCCTACATGGAACCTAGACCGATATTTCTTGCATCTCTCAGCAAAGTTCGTTTCATGGTCCCCCTAGTTAGTCCTCTTTCAAAATATTATGGACAGTTGAATAGCTATAGACTTAAACACGTTTGCAAAAGTGAGTCGATCGTTTTTATGAAAGTGCTACGAACAAACTGAAAAATTGTTTCTTTTCTTGAAAGCTTATTAGATCTAAAGCTGTCGGAGTAAAATGGGACGGCATCAATGTATGACAGGGAGACCAAGGCTCCTGCTGACGCTGCGTTGTACTGGTGTAGAGTGCAGGAGACTAGGAATTGTGAAAAATAAGGAATGACTTGTGTTTACAATTACGTTTAATTATTAGAACAGAACAACACAGTGAACATATGACAGCTGCTAGCATGTGTAGATTTACATCAGATTATATCTATATATTTATATATTCTTTATTTTTGTTGTGCGAATCATTCAGGGTATGCGAAGTGTTCTGGCAAGGTCCCTCAAACGCGCTTCGTATATGGTGTGTCTTACCGCTTCTAATATTTATGAAGTCCAGATTGCTTACATCAGATTACTTTCGTAAAGAGAAGTCGTTTTTAAAATGTACATACTTAGGTCACTTACAGGGCAACTATGAGTATCTAATCTATTGCTCCAATCATTGAGCAAAGCTGATATATTTAGCAGGTTTGATTATATTGTTTATATTAAAAGAGAAATTGAGATATTTTCGACATAAAAACAAACACAACAATGGACTGGAGAAAACCATCATTGACGAAGTTTTACTGGCGAAAAGGAGAAGAGGAAGACCACAGAGAAGACGGATTCAGAATGTAACTGAAGGCTGCAGAGGAGGGACATCTGGCCTATGAGAGAGAGAGAAATTCCTTAGGACTATTAGAGCGATTACATTTCACTAAAATTCCTTTCCTTACCGGTGCTGAATTGTTCTGAATCTTTTCTTTAAATATTCAATACCAACCAACTATTATCCTTTTGATATTACCAATATTTATACAATTTATTACTATCGAAATTTCAAATTATATATATCTATCTCTAATATGATATACTGCTTCTAATCTTTGCTACTTTGAAAATCATTTATGCATCTACATTCACGGAAAGTGGCTTTTTTTAAAAATGGTTATTTAATGCTTTCAAACGTTGTATCATAATACACACACAAATATAACATTATAACTGCTTTTATGCAACTGTCCACATGTCTACTGTATTAATGAATGGCTTCAGATTAGTATAGCTTTAAGTAAATGTATTTCACAAAGAGAAAAGTTGTTTGTTAGCTTGTCTATGTGCCACTAAGTTCACTTCTGTGTCCACAAATGGTGATTGCTTATTTTTCTTCATTCCATTGACAGTATGTTCACATCTCTTTACTTCGCGATAGTCTTTGTTTGTTCTTCTACAGCAGCTATCAGTCAGTTCGCTACTTATGTTGCATGCGATTTACGGTCACTTCTAAATGTGTTCATTATTCTGGATTGATTTCATGCTAATACTGTGCATTAATGTTGAAATTCTATAGTTCAATAAAAGCATCTCCTGAAATATTGTGTTTTACTTTATTGCTAGAATAGTGACTGCTCTTGAGTCCCGTCAATAAATTTACATATTTTTCGATTACGCACATTCAAACATCTCATCACTAATGGGCCTGTTTTTGTAAATTGTTCTAAGCTGTCAGTATATTTTAATTCTATAAGAATGAGGCAAATTGCAACATTTTAAGTAAAAGGTTTGAACTCAGTTAACATCAACATACATAACTATTCAATATTCTTTTAACAAGAAGAACATTATGTATGTTTGCAATTATAAAATGTATGCATCATACAATTTGTTTTCTATGAGAATGTATGGTCCATAGAAACATCTGAATCCACTAACAGATGAGCGAGCTTACACGTTCTTGTTTGGCCTAATACGTATGGTTCAGTTCTGTTTCTCTAAATCCGTAGGGTTCACACGCTCGTGTTTGTCTTAATACGTTTCAAACATTCTTGTTTGTACACATACAAACTGCTAGTGGACAGAAAAAAACGCTTTAAGGAGACTCTTAAAGTGTCTCTGAAATGCTTCAACATAGACAACAGGTGGTTAGAAATCCCTTGTGCAAGATCGCCAAATGTGGCCCTGTAACAACACAAGAGGAACCAGAGCCAACTATAAACTTATGAGCTTGCGGACTCAGACAAGAATTATAGGAAATCAGACCACATCTCAGTTTAATCAAAGTTATATTATGTAACAAGTTAAGTTTAACAATAAGGAATACCAATATGAATATTGTTTACCAATAAATAACAATAGACTCACAGAATTGAGTTAAATTGCAAAAAAATACTGCAGTGGTCTATCAGTCATATATAAATTCCATCCCCTCCCCCACCCTCCCGCTCGGATCTAGGTCAGGGTTTTCCTGTCAGCTATCAGACCCATTTAGAGTTGGCTGTGAGAGGAATCCGCATAGCTGATAATCATCGTGCCCTTGAGGCACAGATAAATTGAGCTGCGCGATAAGACAAAACACACAACACCCACATGTCTAACCTTGATCACGTATGATACACCTGTCGTATGGGATTGTGTTCTAGGATTGGACTTTACAGTCACCTCCGCACACACCAGTTTTAAGAACCCCAGAGGAAGATCTAAACAAAAGTGCACACAACGGAAGCAATGAATATGATCAATAAACAGACAGTGTACAAGTAAAAGAGGCTACCAGAAAAATAAAAAAAACGAATTACCAAACACAAGATTGGAACTAAACACCGTTATTTCTTACGGCACTCATTGTCTAGTGCTATGATACTAGCACTTTTATGCCTTTATTTCTTACGGCACTCATTGTCTAGTGCTATGATACTAGCACTTTTATGTCTTTATTTCTTACGGCACTCATTGTCTTGCGCTATGATACTAGCACTTTTATGTCTTTATTTCTTACGACACTCATTGTCTAGCGCTATGATACTAGCACTTTTATGTCTTTATTTCTTACGGCACTCATTGTCTAGCGCTATGATACTAGCACTTTTATGTCTTTATTTCTTACGGCACTCATTGTCTTGCGCTATGATACTAGCACTTTTATGCCGTTATTTCTTACGGCACTCATTGTCTAGCGCTATGATACTAGCACTTTTATGTCTTTATTTCTTACGACACTCATTGTCTAGCGCTATGATACTAGCACTTTTAGTCAATAGAACCATGTTACGAGATACTACACTTTGAAATAGCTTTATTTCTAGGCACCATTGTCTTTCTGTACAACTTTATGCGTTATTTTACACATCAGTCTACCTATGATACAGGCTTATGTCTTTATTTCGACACTCATTGTCTAGCCCATGATACTAGCACTGTTATGTCTTTATTTTACGGCACTCATTGTCAAATGCTATGATACATTCAGCACTTTATGTCTTATTCTTACGAACTATTGTCTAGCATGATACTAGATTAGTTTTAATAGGCACTCATGTCTTGCGCATGATACTAGCACTTAGGTCTTATTTTACGACTCATTGTCTAGCGCATGATACAGCACTTTATGCATTTTTTACGCACTCATTGTCTTGCTATGATACTAGACTTACAAGCAAACCCGTTAGCTACTGGGAAATAGCTTACCGAGGAGTGTCTTTCAAACGCTTCGTTTACAACACTACAATCAGGTCAGATTCGTCGAAAAATGTTTGCACCACACAATGCGATGTTTATTGATGTACAGGTATACACAAACAGCAGACGCATTCAAAATTATAGTAGCTATTGTAAGATAATAGAAATTTTAACATCAGAGGAAGTGAAGCAATGATTACGATCAGTAGATCAAAAGCAGTGCACATGGTTTAAATGATTACGATCGGTAGTGAGATCGATCACAACGCAAGTGCACATGGTTTAAATGATTGCGATCGCTAGTGAGATCGATCACAACGCAAATGCACATGGTTTAAATGATTACGATCGGTAGTGGATCGTCAAACGCAAGTGCAATGGTTTAAATGATTACGATCGGTATGAGATCGATCACAACGCAAGTGCACAATGGTTTAAATGATTGCGATCGCTAGTGAGATAATCACAACCGTTTCACATGGTTTATGATTGCGATCGTAGTGAGATCGATCACAACGCAAATGCACATGGTTTAATAGCTCTGCCAGCGGTCTCAGGGTTTGATGCAAATTGTTACTGCGATTTTCGAACGGAAAAATAAACATCATCATTCAGAAAGCAATGGCAATCTGCTGAACGTATAAGTGTTGCCTATAAAATCAACGACTGTTTGCCAGGGTTGATGGCATCGTCCTATAAAGAATATGCCACGATTTCCGTTCATTTTGCAAGTATTAGAGGTTCCGGAAAAATCAAGTTACCAAATACAAGATTCAAACCACACACTCTATTAATTACAAAATCAAGTTACCAAATACAAGATTCAAACACACTCTAATTACAAAATCAATTCAAATAATTCAAACCACACACTATTAATTACAAAATCAAGTTGCAAATACAAGATTCAAACCACACACTCTATTAATTACAAAATCAAGTTACCAAATACAAGATTCAAACCACACACTCTATTAATTACAAAATCAAGTTACCAAATACAAGATTCAAACCACACACTCTATTAATTACAAAATCAAGTTACCAAATACAAGATTCAAACCACACACTCTATTAATTACAAAATCAAGTTACCAAATACAAGATTCAAACCACACACTCTATTAATTACAAAATCAAGTTACCAAATACAAGATTCAAACCACACACTCTATTAATTACAAAATCAAGTTACCAAATACAAGATTCAAACCACACACTCTATTAATTACAAAATCAAGTTACCAAATACAAGATTCAAACCACACACTCTATTAATTACAAAATCAAGTTACCAAATACAAGATTCAAACCACACACTCTATTAATTACAAAATCAAGTTACCAAATACAAGATTCAAACCACACACTCTATTAATTACAAAATCAAGTTACCAAATACAAGATTCAAACCACACACTCTATTAATTACAAAATCAAGTTACCAAATACAAGATTCAAACCACACACTCTATTAATTACAAAATCAAGTTACCAAATACAAGATTCAAACCACACACTCTATTAATTACAAAATCAAGTTACCAAATACAAGATTCAAACCACACACTCTATTAATTACAAAATCAAGTTACCAAATACAAGATTCAAACCACACACTCTATTAATTACAAAATCAAGTTACCAAATACAAGATTCAAACCACACACTCTATTAATTACAAAATCAATTTAGCAAATAAGATTCAAACCACTCATTTAATTACAAATCAAGTTACTTAAATCTAGATTCAAACCCACTCTATTAATTACAAAATCAAGTTGCCAAATTATAGATTCAATCCCACCTCTTGTAATTAAAAAAGATCAAGTTACAAATACAAGATTCAAAACACTCTAAATAACTTACAAAATCAAGTTACCAAATACAAGATTTAAACCACACACTCTATTAATTACAAATCAATTCGCAAATTTGACCTCAACCACACTCTATTGATTACAAATCAATTACCAAATACAAGATTCAAACACATCTAATTTATGTATATAAATCAATAGAAGTTTTAAAACTCAAGAACACAGCAATATTACGATCAGTGAATCAATCAAAGCACATGTTTAAATATTAATCGGTTGATCAAATACAAGATTCAAACACAGTTAATGTAATTACAAATCAAGTTGCAAACAAGTTCAAACACACACTTTGTTTAAAAATCAATTCCAGTAAGATTCAAACCACACCAATCAAATTTAAAATCAATTACATACAGAGATTCAAACCACACACTCATTAATTACAAATTCAAGTGACAATACAGATTCAAACCACACACTCTATTAATTACAAATCAAGTTGCAAATAAAGATTCAAACAGCATCGATTATTCACAACATCAGTTCACAATAAAGATTCAAACCACACTCTATTATCAAAATCAAGTTACCAAATACAAATTCAAACCATGCACTCTGAATTGTTACAATCATTTTCAACAAAGATTAAACACACTCATTAATTACAAAATGCAATTGCAAATACAAGATTCAAACCACACACTCATTAATTAAAAATCAGTTATGGCAAATACAGATTCAAAACCATCTATTAATTACAAAATCATTGCAAATACAAGATTCAAACACACATCTATTAATTACACATCATTCTCAGACCATTTTACAGCTAGACGTTTAGAAACAAAACCGGCTAACTATTCTGAAAAATAACTTGACAGAGGAATGTCTTAATAATACTTCGTCTAGTAAGAACTTAAGAATAATCTAGCCTTTAAATGATAAACTCTATCTATTTATTGATCTATTCATACTCATATTCCTGCTACGGGCATTTGAAGCAAATTAGTTCCGTGGATTCGTAGAACGATAAAAAAGACCCCACCGTTCAGAAAGTAATGGCAAAATACAGACGTATAAGTGGTGCCTAGAAAATCGACAACTCGTTTACTGTAGTTGATGGTGAAGTCATATAAGGGACAGGCAAGTATTTTCCTTTCCGATGTGGAGACTCAACGTAATCGTAACGGAGATTCACTGATGAGGGAAAACGTAATCGTAACGGAGATTCACTGATGAGAATACGTAATCGTAACGGAGATCCACTGATGAGCAATACGTAATCGTAACGGAGATTCACTGATGAGGAATACGTAATCGTAACGGAGATCACTGATGAACAATAGCAACATCCCAATAAAAGACAGTTATTAAACAAATTAATATTTATTATTTTCATGTATTAAATTATATTAAAAAAGGAAAGACGACTAATATAAAAATCACAAACCACATTAAGAACTACTGTACCACTGAACAATGTCTGATATATTAGATAGATTATTATAGAGAATGTAAACACTAAAGTAAATAGACGATCTCCTTTTATACCATATGGCATATAAAGTAAAAAGGGGTTAGGCCCATATTTTTTTTATTGACCTTCGGCACACGATGGGTGCTCTTGACAACATAACGCCGGCCGTCTTTACGTCTCATTGCTTTTCTGGTACCAATAGAGGCTTTCTGGTACCAAATAGAGGCTTTCTGGTACCCAATAGAGGCTTTCTGGTACCCAATAGGGGACTGGAAATATCTGAGAGCCGTTACGATCTGAAAAAAATCATCGCTCTCTGTGGAATTGAACTCAGACCACTAATATAAGAAGCGAGTTGACTAACAACTAAGCTTTCTGCAGCATTCATAGTAGGATGCCAGATAGGAAGAAAAAATGGTTTTGTAGAAGAATAGATATTACGCAAAGTACATTCAAGGACATGAACAAGTTACTTATATCTTAACAGATAACAGATAAGCTAAAGGTGAGGATTATCCAGTTTTTATATTTACTCTAATTTTGGTATGATTTAGAAACGTGAACAACTGCAATACATTTGGGAGACATGATTAATGGTTTATGATGTAAATTTTTCTTCTTCACTGTTCGCCCCCAGGAAAGCATAGGTCCGCAACCAAGGCCTTCCAAGCCCGCCTATCCAAGGCCATCTTTCTTTTCCTGAGTGACGAGCTATGAATTTCACTGGTTGTGGTTTCTGTATCCATCTAGTGTTTTTTACTGGGTGTGGTTTTAACATGTATATACAGAAGAATAATTAGGAGTTTATTAAGGAAAAAGCAGGCACAAAAATACGTTCTCGAAAAAGCGATAATGAGTCAATGATGAATGAGTGAGAACAGAAAACATAGAAAAACTAGCAATGATGAATGAGTTAAACAGAAAACATAGAAAACTTAGTAATGGTGAATGAGTTAAACAGAAAACATAGAAAAACTAGCAATGATGAATGAGTTAAACAGAAAACATAGAAAACTTAGTAATGATGAATGAGTTAAACAGAAAACATAGAAAAACTAGCAATGATGAATGAGTTAAACAGAAACATAGAATGTTCCTCAAATGCAAGACGGAGGGCAAGGAAGACTGAGGCAGAAGGGGAGGGAAACACAAGAAATACAATAATGGTAACTTGGCAGCGTGCAACATCAAGGGAAAAGAAAGGGGCTGTTGGGGTCCACTGCAGCCAACATGCGATTTGGAGAAAGCTATTATATATATATATATAGTTTTTATTACCAAATGATAAAAGTTATTACTGAAGAAACCTTTAGAAGTTAGGGCTAACGACTAATGGTTACATATACATTTTCCCTATATCACAGAGATAAAAACACACAAATAAACTAACACTGAGTACATTAACAATGAAAAAAGAAAATAATTGAAATGAATTAAAAAATAGACATACAAAATTTATATTCGAGACACGAAATTGCAAAAATACCTACACAAAGATAAGGAAAAGTAAGAATGAATTACGCCCTGTTAGCGGGAATAGCTATTATGAGATGAATCAAAAGCAGATTAACAACAGGATATCCAACATGGAAAGAAACATAATATTGTAGAGATTCATTTCAGCTGAGTTTCGATTGTTTGATGTATCTATTTTGATCTGTATGCACACATATATTTTGATTAATCAAATATTACTTAATATAATACACTTGAAATCATATAAATATCATATGTACATCGATTTAGCTAGAGGTATGTCCAAAACCTTTTATCACAAATATGGCAGTAGATGTTAAATTCCTTTACTACTTCCCGATGAGTGGCAATCAATCGAATATTTCATATTTTGGACGACAAAGACATATGCATTTATGACGATTCTAGACATGGGGATCAAGAAAAGAACAATAGTAGTTTGAGAAAATTGATAAACAAGAATCCAGTAGGTTTGAAGAAAAACATTTGCTAGAGTTGGATGTCGTTTATTATGTCCAAATTGTCCATAGCTTCAAAATAGTCATTGGTTACTGAACCGAAGTCATTGCAATCCGGGGAGACCAATGGGTGCTCAGTCTCCACCAACAGATGTCGAAGGGTATGCATTGTTCACTGTTCATTTTTCATTTTAAGATCATCTTCATTTCACTTCGGGCATGTCGATAATTGCTCCGATCTCCTCCAAGCATGTATCTCAGTGTGTTTAGGCTAACAACTCTCGTTCTGTGTTGATTGATGTATCTACTGGGTTTTCTCTCGTGGTTTTCCGTCCTGTCGTATGCATACTAATGGTTACAGTGGCTAGCTGGTTACATGACTACATGGTTACAGTGGCTAGCTGGTTACATACTAATGGTTACAGTGGCTAGCTGGTTACATACTAATGGTTACCGTGGCTAGCTGGTTACATACTAATGTTACGTGGCTGCTGGTTACATACTAATGGTTACCGTGCTAGCTGGTTACATACTAATGGTTACAGTGGCTAGCTGGTTACATACTAATGGTTACCGTGGCTAGCTGGTTACATACTAATGGTTACAGTGGCTAGCTGGTTACAGTTACTCCTAATGGTTACAGTGGCTAGCTGGTTACATACTAATGGTTACATGTGGCTGTTACTCTGTACAGTGGCTAGCTGTTACTAATGGTTACAGTGGCTAGCTGGTTACATACTAATGGTTACAGTGGCTAGCTGGTTACACACAACATCCGTTGCACCACAGACATACTAAATAGATGTGTTGCTATCAATGTCTGATTACGAATGCAATCAAATATCTACAGAACTTCGTAAATAAAAGATCACGGCTCGTTCATACATTAAACAATTTCCTCTGTTCGTTACTTATTTTTTAAATGAATCTCCGTAAACTGTTCTACTACTGTCCTACCGCTGTCCTACCACTGTCCTACCGCTACACTGGATTCTTGCATTACATTAAACGAATCTTGCAAATATCAAATACAATGTTGCTGACGACATAGTGAGTGTGTAATAAATATACCTCTAGGTTTAGATTTTTCCGAAGAAACTTTCACGAGAATATATTTTATTTTTCTATTAAGGAGACTTGTTGCATTACTTTTTCTTTTTTTTCCTCTTTTTTCTAAGGATTGACTTCATTGCACCGGGTTTTACCCCATATGGCTCGGTCCTCTCCGCAGAAATGGCACGCCACCTGCTGAGAGTATTGCACAAAGCACGAACTCCGTAGTTCCGGCTACAATCCTAGGGGTCTCTGGAAAAAACTGCACTCGTGAACAGAAGGCAGTGGTCAGGATTTGAACCCACGACCTTCGACTCGCAAGGCAACGGGATTAACCACTCAGCCACAGAGACACCGATTTCTGATAATCTGATTACTAGTCACGACAGAAATGAAGTGTCTACCCAGAATACGTGGGGTAACCAGAAGAGACCGGTTGAGAAATGAAGACATCAGGAAAAAGTGGGTACAATATCAGTACTAGACTTCATCAAGAAACAACAAATTAAATAGCTCGGCCATATAAGCAGATTACCAAAAGACAGTGCACTCCAAAGAGCAATTCTGCTTCGATACAATGGATACAAAGCAAAGGGCTGGCCACGCAAAAGGTGCACCTCAGAGATAACAGAAGCTGCGAAAGACACTATTTACGAAGTACACACAAGAGCTCTTTCTAGCAATCTCTTCGTAACCTGACGCTGCGAGGCAAAACATGATTGGAGAAATAAAAAAAAGATAGGTACTTTGATAAAATAAACAAGGATAACTTTCTATGCAGGAAACAAAAGAGATACAGAGAGATAGAGAGAACATACCTGTATTCTATCTTCAGGAAGACTGGTCTTCATAGCTAATATTTCCCTGGTCTGAACATCAGGGTAGTGAGCATCTTTGAATGCTTTCTCAAGTTCGTCGAGTTGGTAACTGGTAAAAATTGTTCTGAAAGAGATGAAATAAACATTGTTTTCTGTTCTATATAACATTATTGTATTCGTATATTTCATCAAGTATTTGCTCAATACAAGAACATTATCTATCCAAAAGGAAGTTGTTTATCATTGAAGATGCTATATTACTGATAACAGTGATTACTTATATTAGTGAATATAAACAGCTAGAGTTAAACATGTATAACCAAATACTTACTAATAGAGAAACAATAGTATGTTTTCCCTTTTTAGACGTTAACCTTTTTCGGTCCTTTGAAAAAACGTTCTAACCAGATTTCACATTATATACACATGTATTGGTATGTATGTATCTATGTATGTGTGTGTATGTACGTATGTGTGCGAGTGTTATAGATTACATACATGCTTTTGAGATAATATATCCTAATATAATTTAAATTTGTTTTTTCTTACTTTAATATTTTACATATATATATATATTACATATTTTGATATATAATATAGATATATATATATATACTGCATCTAAAGCTCCAAATACAACGTCAAAAGTCAGGGTCGGCGAACCAGTGTTGACCATGTCCCTATAACATAATCAAAAGATATTGCAAAATGACTGCATCAATGTTTTCTGACCAAGTGAGTAGGGATTGACGAGCAACCGCAAATTAAGTTTTAAAAACATTGTCTGGAAACGTATGTTTCGAAATTAAAGATACATATATCGTAACTTCTCTCTGGAAAACAGAGACACAGCGTATTAATGCACACTTTATAACGAATGAAGAATACGAAACCAAAGTTAAAACTTTTCGTTCACAAATTGATAGACGATTGATTGCATTCTGTAGTAGTTACCAGTTCATACATATCCTCCATCATCATTTGTTAGTATTATGTTTTAGTTAATTTAGTTTTTTTGTGTAAGTTTTTTTGTTCTTGATAAAGGTCTAATCACCGAAACGTTGAGTGTTGTTTTTTTCATATCATAATTAATTTTTCCCTTCTTATGTAATACTGTATATACCTGTCTTTGCTCTATCACATTAGCTATTAGTTTATGGACTGACATACTTTATACAACAATTTTATAGTCAAGTCATCTCACTTACATTTTATCAACCTTGCAAATCTTGTTTATTTGTTTGTTAAGTACGAAATTAAAGACTCTTTAAACCGAGGAACGCCTGATCCACCTAGGGGCGTGCCTTTGTTTGTGTTACATCAGAGCATGCATGCTAACAAATATTAATAATAAGAATTAACACCTTGTGCGTAGAATCTGATATAGCAGCTACCTGTGTGTTGCAGGGGCTCGCAAAGTGAGCAAAAAATTATTAACACTGCGACCTATAAGGCTTGTCGTAAGAGACAATAAGATAGGGGCCTAGGAAGCTACCTAGTAAATAAAAAGTGTTGCAAAAATCAGATGTGCTAGTCTACTTGTAGGAGCATAACTGACACAACGTACAATCGCTCTTAGGCTGAGATCATATACAAATCACATATGAAGTGCTCGAAGAAGAAGAAGCTGATACATTTTATTTGCAACATGTGAAAATGTTGATCACATTGTCATAATGATTTTTAAACAAATTTGAAATACGTTGTGTTGCCAATTCGTCACAAGTCCGTTTGATAAATGTGAATTTAAAAAAAAAACACAACTATTGATTCAAACACTTTTTATTTATCTATCCATTACCTGTGTCTCCTCTTTTTCTTCTTCTTTTTGCTCTGTCCTGTCATGCGTAGATGATCAAAGTCTGGGCTGTCTCTGCAATCTTTATCGCTGACATCTGGAATATATACGAATTAATCAATAGATCCAGACATAAATTGTCAATGTTGGTGCAATTCTACACGTTTTACCAAATACTACATTCATTTGATTATAATTATATACAGAACGTAAACAATAATTGCTTCATCATCATCAGGTGCCGTGTCGGCTGACGTAGATGATTATGGATCTCCACAACTCTCTGTCTCTGGTGTTTACTATCATCTCAGATGTTGACGTTCTTCCGTACCTTGACGTCAGGCTATCCACAATTGTCTCTCTTTGTCTTCCTCCGTCTCATTTCCCCTCGATTTTACCAATTGTTACTATGTGTTCTTAACCTCTAAACAACTAAAACAATTGCTTAAATTTTCTGAATATTATTTTAGGGTATCGTTTGGTAGCTTCAACGTTGCACAACGGCTAATGTGCTTAGGATCCACAATTGTCTCTCTTTGTCTTCTCCGTTCATTTCCCCTCGATTTTACCAATTGTTACTATGTGTTCTTAACCTCTAAACAACTAAAACAATTGCTTAAATTTTCTAAATATTATTTTAGGGTATCGTTTGGTAGCTTCAACGTTGCACAACGGCTAATGTGCTAAAGTATGGGAAGTTCAAATCTTCGTATATGGAGATGCTAGTTCAAGATGCTGAAAATGGTAGATATGGATGAAAACATTGTTTATTAAATACTATCGCTGGTCCTGCAAAGGAAACCTCAACATTCTTAGTCGCTGAAATTGTGGATACTCTGTTGGGAACACTTTGTAATTGATATGTTGCTCGTACTGTCATCATTTTGTATGAAACTCTACACCTATAGGCGCCCTGGTATCAGTCAATGTTTATTCTCATATTGTAGTCGTTGCATATTTACTGAAGTCGGTTAATTGGTTGCTGTAGCTGTTCCTCTGTTGTTGGCACGATTGCCCGATCGAAAAGAAATTCATGTAATAGTTAAAGTAAGTATATAAAATTACATTAAGTAAAATGGGATAAAGTCTTAAGCAAGGAAAATTGTTTATTTGTTGCAAGTAACTGTCAAAGATGGATTAAGGATGTAACTGATGGTTTGAAAATGCCGGTTGCAGAGGCAGGACATATGGCCTAGGAGAGATAGAGACATTCAGAAGGACTGTTAGGGTGTCAAAGTTCTGCTGAGGACAAGCTATTTCATGATGATGATGAACTGCAAAAATATGAAGCTCCTTTTCTCTTTCCCATTTGCTAGCATTTAGACAGACAAATCGCTTTTCCTAATTGAGAAGGAACAGTTATTTTTCTATCTCTGCAAGTCTGTCTTTCTGTCATGCTTCCTGTCCATCTGTCAGTATGTATGCTTCCACGTTTGCTACTATACGTTGGTGGTGAATGATAATTGGTTATCAAGCGTCCAAAATGGTGTCACTGAGTATAGTCTTACCCTGTGACTGTAATATGCTTCTAGTGTCATCGATACACTTCTGCTTAACACTTTTGCTTGTTTCAGTACACGTTGTGCAGGTATTGTGGGTGTTTGTTGTCTGTTGTATCGGACACTGGAAAGCGGGCTCCTAGAGGGCAGAATGTAAACTGTGATCAACAAGGCATGTTGAGAGACGGTGAGGTAGGAGCCTGGAAGCTACCTAGTTAATAAAGCGTCCGAAATCGGTGTGATACTTTGCGAATGCTACAAACGTACAATGTCTTGGATCGATCTGCAATTCAAAGTGGTTCACAGTGGTCGATTGGACTTCGTGAAGAGAGACGTATTCGCGAATCTACTAGTTACGACAGCTGTTACTTCTGTCTAATCTACTGTTAATGTGTCTCAGTGTGTTGTTCGTACCTTCTGTCTGAATCTACCATTTAACTTGTCAGGCACTTGCTGAACTAATTTAATGGTAAGTGTGTTCTACCTTCGTCTGAATCTACTATTTAACTGTGTACTTGTGTTGTTCTACCTTCTGTCTGAATCTACATTTAACTGTGTACATGTGTTGTTCGTACCTTCTGTCTGAATCTACATTTAACTGTGTTCACAGTTGTGTTGTTCGTACCTTCTGTTCTGAATCTACATGTTACTTGTCACAGTGTGTTGTTCATACCTTCTGTCTGAATCTACTATTTAACTGTGTCACAGTGTGTTGTTCGTACCTTCTGTCTGAATCTACTATTTAACTGTGTCACAGTGTGTTGTTCATACCTTCTGTCTGAATCTACTATTTAACTGTGTCACAGTGTGTTGTTCATACCTTCTGTCTGAATCTACTATTTAACTGTGTCACAGTGTGTTGTTCATACCTTCTGTCTGAATCTACTATTTAACTGTCAAGTGTGTCACCTTCGTCGATCTCAACTGTTCCGTGTTGTCGTACCTTCTGTCTGAATCTACTATTTAACTGTGTCACAGTGTGTTGTTCGTACCTTCTGTCTGAATCTACTATTTAACTGTGTCACAGTGTGTTGTTCATACCTTCTGTCTGAATCTACTATTTAACTGTGTCACAGTGTGTTGTTCGTACCTTCTGTCTGAATCTACTATTTAACTGTGTCACAGTGTGTTGTTCGTACCTTCTGTCTGAATCTACTATTTAACTGTGTCACAGTGTGTTGTTCGTACCTTCTGTCTGAATCTACTATTTAACTGTGTCACATTGTGTTGTTCGTACCTTCTGTCTGAATCTACTATTTAACTGTGTCACAGTGTGTTGTTCATACCTTCTGTCTGAATCTACTATTTAACTGTGTCACAGTGTGTTGTTCATACCTTCTGTCTGAATCTACTATTTAACTGTGTCACAGTGTGTTGTTCGTACCTTCTGTCTGAATCTACTATTTAACTGTGTCACAGTGTGTTGTTCATACCTTCTGTCTGAATCTACTATTTAACTGTGTCACAGTGTGTTGTTCGTACCTTCTGTCTGAATCTACTATTTAACTGTGTCACAGTGTGTTGTTCGTACCTTCTGTCTGAATCTACTATTTAACTGTGTCACATGTGTTGTTCATACCTTCTGTCTGAATCTACTATTTAACTGTGTCACAGTGTGTTGTTCGTACCTTCTGTCTGAATCTACTATTTAACTGTGTCACAGTGTGTTGTTCATACCTTCTGTCTGAATCTACTATTTAACTGTGTCACAGTTGTTGTTCGTACCTTCTGTCTGAATCTACTATTTAACTGTGTCACAGTGTGTTGTTCATACCTTCTGTCTGAATCTACTATTTAACTGTGTCACAGTGTGTTGTTCGTACCTTCTGTCTGAATCTACTATTTAACTGTGTCACATTGTGTTGTTCGTACCTTCTGTCTGAATCTACTATTTAACTGTGTCACAGTGCGTTGTTCGTACCTTCTGTCTGAATCTACTATTTAACTGTTCACAGTTATTGTTCAGTACCTTCTGTCTGAATCTACTATTAACTGTGTCACAGTGTGTTGTTCATGCCTTCTGTCTGAATCTACTATTAACTGTGTCACAGTGCGTTGTTCATCTCTGTCTGAATCTACTATTTAACTGTGTCACATTGTGTTGTTCGTACCTTCTGTCTGAATCTACTATTTAACTGTGTCACAGTGTGTTGTTCATACCTTCTGTCTGAATCTACTATTTAACTGTGTCACAGTGTGTTGTTCATACCTTCTGTCTGAATCTACTATTTGACATGTGTACAGTATGTTGATTCAGTACCTTCTGTCTGAATCTCTAGTTAACTGTGTTCGTAGCGCGTTGGACTACGGCTGACTATCCCTCTGTGTGTGCAGGTTCAATTCCGCGGGATGGCAGAAAAAGCCACAGATTCCCCAGATTTACGGTGTTCGTGGCACCGAACCGAAGGTTACGATGTCCATGGCACCGAGCTGAAGAGCTGGAAAGCTCAAGTGCTTCTGGATCAGAAAAAAAAAAATTATTAAGCTAGTGTTCATGTTTGACACTGGTAGAATAAGTAACGTATTAATATGCTATTTGCGATATTTGCAAAATTGTCAAGTACCAACACGTTCTACACAAGATGTGGTGAATTTAACATTACATTTATACTATATATATTTTATTTAGTTTATGAAGTCTTAATGTTATAACAATCAACATGATTTATCGTAAGATCTAAAGCTTGGGCTAAACACAACTGACTAACTCGTCAAACTGTAAAAGATAAATTCACTTGATCTTCACCTCCAATCTTCACGTACAGCTGTTGTCGGTGAATGTTTCTAATACACATTTGTTCATTCCGATATCCTTTTTGGTTGTTCTTATAGACTTTTTTAAATATCATTTGGTGTCATCCATCCGGTCTTTTCGCAGAACTGAAGAACGTTTACTATTCTATTTATTATTTTTACAAGTTATTTAGTTTAACAACAATATCATTTGTGCTGGAAATGAATGACGTCATCTTGTTAAACTTCACCTTTGGATTTAACCAGAGTGTTCACATACTATACTGTTCCTAGAGTTTGAGGAAGTAACAAATGTATATGATAATCACACCCTTCACACATATTAAATTGGTCATATCTTTCACCAGTTCAGTACAGTTTTCCTCTTGTCCATATTGGAGATGCACCATGTTGATTAAATTGATTCAGGGCGCAGAGCACGAGACAGGCCAAGAACACGATGGATAGATAACATCTCAGAGTTCCTGCGAAAGCATGGACTAACAAAGTCAAGCGCAACACACTTGACACAAGATAGAAAACTAAATCTTCACGACCCTTCACGGCAACTGTGGTTAAGATAAGATAAGATTATATTGATAATCGAATCAATCATCGATACGTTAGAATGTTAGTATATACAGACTCTTCTCAGAATGACATATTTCTTCTAAAATGAGATGATGATCTCTATATTCGTTCACGCAAACAAATATATTACTTCTGAGCTTTACTTAATATTATCTCTACGTGTATGTATTAATATGTCGTTTTGAGTAGAGGTAAAACAGTAAGTTTCTGTACTTTACCAAATATATCACGATTAGTGACTAAACAGTGTTGTGCTATCTGATCGTATGGTAATAAATATATTACAATATGTTAGAGTGTAGTCTTTCTTTTCTTTTTTCTGTTGTCCTTCTCTGCTTTTTTGCCGCTAGGCGTAGCATATTTAACTGATGATCGGTTTCCAAGATAATGCACGCTCGGTCGCTTGATATGTTGTGGTATTGTGGAGTTTTAAGATGTCTGTAACTCCATCAACCCATCTTTTCTTGGTCTGCCTCTTTCTCTTGATGATTCCATTTCCAGGTTGTACGCTCTTGCAACTGGTGTATTCGGGTTCATTCTGACCAAGTGGCCAAACCATTTGAGTCTCTGTTTTTCAATAAATCTAATGGCAGGTGTTGTTCCGACTGTTCTTTTAATTTCCTCATTTCTTATATGGTCTCTTCTTGTTTTATTTACTGCTTTCCTCAAGCATCTCATTTCGCATGTGATAATTTTCCTTTCTTGTTCTTTTGTCAGTACCCATGTTTTGCACTGGTTGCACAGTGTTGGTATAAAGATTGCATTTATAATCTGTCTTTTAGTCTCTACTGGAATTGTTGGGTGTTTCAAGATTAAGGTAAGCTGGTATGTAATGTTGTTGGCTTGCTGGATTCTAGTTTCGATCTCTCTGTCCAGTTTACTATAAGATGTGAAGATACTTCCAAGGTATTTGAATTCTCTCACCTGCTTTAGCGTTTGGTCATTTATTTGTATGTTGATATCGTTATGTTCTCAGCTTGTAGTTATGACTTCTGTCTTTTAGGGTGTAGTACAGGTACATAATTGTTTTGACGTAAATAGTAACTAACAGTGATTATACCATATTTATATTTTCTTTTAAAACGTATGTTATTGCTTTTTAAAAATTGTTATTGACCGGAACATCATCATTGCACAACTGTGTGTTCCATGTGTGTTCCGACCTCTCTATTTCTTGCATACAGGAAGATCTCAGCGGCAGTACACGAACTCCGCACACCGACGACGGTCTCCGATTTAATTTTAAAGATAGTGAAAATTGTTGTATGAATTTAATGTTAATCACATTAATTACATTTGCTGCAGTGGTTTGTCTGCATTCTACTATTAACGATTTTCAAATGACAAATGTTTTTTTTCAGTTTATCTTCCGTCTCCGATAGGACTAGAAATTTGAGATCGATTAAAGGTTGACAGGGGACAACTTATATATCAGCTAGTCAGTGTAAATGCATTCCAACCTAGGAACTATCTGCTTGAACGTATAGATGATCGACCCGCTTTTTTACAATTGTAAATGTCTTTGAACTATGGTGACAGTTTAACAGGTCACCTCCATGGGTTTTTTTTTTCCTCATTCGCTTTGGTTATGTACTTGGCTTTGAGGGACCACTTTCAAGCTTCAAATAAACGCCCCTTCTCTATTATTTTACTTTATTTATTTGTTGCTTGTATTATTTTTAAATTGAAGCATTTTTAAGTCGAAGCTTCAATCTGTGGTGCCCGTGTGGGGCCGGGGCACGCAATGGACGCAAAGAATAGTTCCACTGCGACCTACAAGACATGTCGTAAGAGGCGACTGTTGTAAGGACCTAGGGAAGCTACCCTAGTAGAAAATAATCGTAGCAGAAATCGGATGTGCCGGTCTTCTTAAAGGCGCATAACTGGCGCATTATACAATCGCTCTTACGCTCAGATCACATACACATCACACAGAGTTATTAACAAGTGGTCGGTATGGAGCGTTCAAGGAAAAAGAAAAGAAGAAAATAAAACAAATTGTGAAATACTTTAACAATTAATTTTGTGAGTATATGCTGCAAATGTTGATGCAATAAATATTCGGTCTATGTGTGTGAAAAACAAAATCTAATAGATGTTCTTAACCAATGATTTCTAGCTTACAAAACAATCGTTATTATTAGTTCACATACTTCTGTACAGTCGTACATTTCTTGTATAATTGAATATAATATGTACAGTCTAAGAAAGGAGGGCTTCATCATTCTTCTTCTTCCTCGATCTCTGGTCATGCGCTTAGTTTACTGTAGACTACAAATTGGGCAGTCCGCTTCAGAATATAATGTGTTTTGCGAAGTCTTGTATAAATAATTCGATATTTCATGCAATAAATTGAAGTATTGTGTCCTTTATGTACAGTAATATAAACTTAAGTTATTAAGTAAAAATAACATGTATTTTACATATATATAAAGGTATATAATTAAATAAAAGAGAAAATACACATATTTTGTAGATGTTAATATACACTTTATTTATTTAAAATGAAATACACTGTATGTTATGTGCATACATAAATAATTAATTAATTATAGTATAATAATATTAGTTTATCCACGTGAATATACATTTCATTTACAAACAAAATATAGAGAGATATCGGTACTATTACTGGAACAATGGAATATATATATATATATATATATATATATAAATATATATATATATAAATATATATATATATATATATATATATATGTACAAGGATGCTGCCACTTGTGTATTATTCAGATACTTAAATGTCGTTTATATGATTTATAAAACAACTACAGCTCTGCTTTACTCAATGCTGAGTAAGGATGCGATATATTTAAATATTTGCAGTGTCAGAATGAAAACTTTGTTATCAACTGATGTAGTTTTATACATGTTCAACCTTACGTTCAGATATTGTCAATAATAGCGACTGAAATAAACGCACACTTACCGTTATAGTTAAACATTTCCCGAGCTCCGTGAGATGATGAAGAAAACATATTAAAATTCAGTATTGGTTGACCACCTGAAGACATTGTGTCCATCTGAGAGCCTCTCCACCTTAGGCTAGAGGTGTCGAGTCTACTGTCCATCCCAGAAATATCTCGAGCCCCCATGGACATCAAGGCAAGTCTTTGGTCTCTTTGCTCATGATGAAAACCATTTCGGTTTGTTAAGTGTACAGATGGTGATGATTTTTGCTGAGATAATTGACATTTTGTTGCTTCTCGAAACTTTTTAGGTTGATGCAGCTGCTGACTGTTGTTCTGCTCCTTCTCTTCATGCTGTTCTGCATTGTGACTATACATATTAATAACTGTCGGTACGGACCGTGAATCTGCGCTTGGTAATGTAATTATATGAGACTTTTCACAATGCTCTGGCTCATCTGTGATACCTGTGGTATTCTCCACAATCTTTCTATCTGGTTCTATAAGGTTGTTTGAATTTTTATCCACCGGTAACTTAGTAAATCCAGTTTGATCTTCAACATCCATGTTGATAGGAACGTTCTTGACCTCAGCAGGATCTTTAGTTTGATGAAGGTAGCTATCATCTTCATCTTTGAAGAGTTCATGAACATATTGATGTTGTTTACTTTGCTGCTGTTGCAAACCCAAGAGATCTCTTATTGAAAATGCTGTTGGCTTTTTCTGCTCCATAATGTTAGCTTATTAATGAACGAGCATGAAGTATACACTATGTTGTTGATAGTCACAATATTGTATCTGAAATAACTACAACTTTCCTTTCAATTCTTGCAGATGAAATGTTAAAATTGTAATTTTATTTTTTGACTAAACTTAGATTTATATAGGGACAGTATAACCACTTTATCTCTGAAGAAATCTTATTAATCGCGCAATAAATACATAGACAAAAAGTAATTATGTGAAATTGCCGAGTCCTCTAGAATCACATATTGTATGGTTGAAATCTATATAAAAGAGCGTTGACTTAAACGTTGCGTATCACTCACTACATAATCACGCTACCAACTAGCTGTTCAACCCCATGTCTCAAAGACACTGAGAAACAGAGGTAGTTTAAACAGAATTGAAAGTTTAATAAAGGATTACAGAAGTAGTTCTGTTTGGCACGCGCGTGTCCTGGAGTCGTGTGAGGTCTGGTCACGATCAAACTTGGCTCATTATTATGATAATAATTAGCCAGCAGGCGGTGCCTGTACAAACCGATGCAATTTCACCAACGCTGTGGACGTTGCCATGAGCCCAAATAATACTCCAACGTGATTCCTACCTCAACCCCTCACTCACTCTTACTTAAAATATCACTCTCTTGCTTTGCTGGGTTTCAACTGACCATCTTTATTCCTTTTTCACCACCCCTTTAGTTGTCATCCGCCCTGATGCCATCCAATTCTACGTTCCCTTTGGTGCGTTCGTTCCGACTCGCGGCGATCGATAGATATCGATCATCAAATTTACCAATGCCAGCCCACTTTGGAGTCCTGTTCTGTGTCTTCGCTGTCGTGTTCCATCACGTACATTGCGACGTTTGTCTCGTGGACGAAAGAGAGTACTAGCTTTTTTCCTAACGATAAGTTAATGATATTGTTAAGCTAATTTTATAAGAACTTTGACGTTTAATTGTGTATGAAATAAGTTTAAATTATAACACATGAAAGATATGTGAAACGATGACAGCCTAAACAGAGTACACTACTAAGTCACAAACGATATAAAGGAAGACTGCAGCAAAACTGTGTAGCAAAGGTGAAACACGTAAATACATAGCAATGTAGTTTTACACAGCACTAAAACAGGATTTTTTTGTTTCCGATCCGAAGCACTTGAGCTTTCAGCTCTTCGGCTCGGTGCCATGGACATCGTAACCATTCGGTTCGATGCCACGGACACCGTGAATCTGGGGAACCTGTGGCTTTTCTGCCAGCCCGCGGAATTGAACCCGCATTCACAGAGGGCTAGTCACCCGCAGCCCAACGCGCTACGAACACGCTGGGCAGGCGGTCCAAAAACAGGATTACTCCTTCTTTTGTTTTGTCTCTGTTGCTTGATAAATGCATTTTGGTTGAAACGTCACTGTACCTTGTTATTGTCTGTAGAACTACATTATGTCATTGTTATGTATGTTAGTATAGTTATGTGTATGTTATGTGTTATGTGTTATGTGTTTACTATACCAATAGGATATGTCAAGTTTAACCATCAACATTGACACGGATAACTCATAGTTTACTATACCAATAGGATATGTCAAGTTTAACCATCAACATTGACACGGATAACTCATAGTTTACTATACCAATAGGATATTTCAAGTTTAACCATCAACATTGACACGGATAACTCATAGTTTACTATACCAATACGATATTTCAAGTTTAACCATCAACATTGAAGGATAACTCATATGTTTACTATACAATACAATATGTCAAGTTTAACCATCAACATTAATGGATAACTATGAGTTTACTATACCAATAGGAAAATGTCAAGTTTAACCATCAGCATTGACATGGATAACTCATAGTTTACTATGACTAATAGGATATGTCAAGTTTAACATCAACATTGACACGGATAACTCATAGTTTACTATACCAATACGATATTTCAAGTTTAACCATAAACATTGACACGGATAACTCATAGTTTACTATACCAATAGGATATTTCAAGTTTAACCATCAACATTGACACGGATAACTCATAGTTTACTATACCAATACAATATGTCAAGTTTAACCATCAACATTGACACGGATAACTCATAGTTTACTATACCAATACGATATGTCAAGTTTAACCATCAACATTGACACGGATAACTCATATATTTGAATTTTTGTCTTATTTGAAATAAGATGTAACTTACTTATGGAAGAGATTGTTATATCGTTTATTCAAATACTTCTTTTATGCAGCTGGTTATAAATATTAATAAATAATGTAACTTGAATTTGAGAAAAAAAGGGACAATAGTGAAATACTTAGGTACTGACGCAGTTCGACATTGTGAATAAAATGGCAATATAGCAACATATTCTCGCTGACGTAATTTGATTGTAAAAGTGAGATTTAAAAAAAGAAATCCTACGTGCTAATGTAATTTGACTGATAATAAAATGACAGTACATTAAAAAAAAACTTCGTAATTAATCAAGGACTTAAACAAATTGACACTTTTTTTCAGTCTACAAAAGCAGAGAACCTTGATTATAGTAACTCAGTATATAGATTGTTGTTTATTTTCATTGTCATCAAGAACTAAAATGTGCAACTTTGCACTTGTTTATCAGTATATCTTGTGGTAGAGAGTCGTAGTATTCATTGATTCAAGTTGTTTAAGAATTCGGATATAAGACTATATGTTCAAGTTAGACATTTCTTTCTCTCTCTTTCACACATACATACATACATACATACACACACACACAGACACATATATATGTGTGTGTACACACCTTACATCTTACTTCTATCTGGAGACGTGTTGTCAGTATTAAGTTTAAGGGCTTTCTGTGGCGTATAGAAATGCTGTTCTCCTCTCGTTCCAAAGTTACTAGGTTTGTTTCCGCATATTGTTACAGATATCCATGTAGGTGAGATTGAGTTTCTAGTCCTATCGGAGATGGACGATAAAACGAATGTCCTGTTTTCAAGTTGAAAACGTAAATAAACCGTGGCATTCGGAAATCGATAGGAGTAGATTGCAAATATGATGCCTGGGTAAAATTCATAAATAGATTAAAATAAAATTCCTACTAATTTTTCACGAACTTCAAAATTACATCGGGGACTTCGCCGGTGAGACGGATTTCGTAGACTGCCGCTGAGACCTTTATGTGTCACAAAGAGATCGGAACATATATGGTTATTTACCAAAGCGCAATAATGATGGTCCTACCATTGATCCACCCTATCAATCTATTATTACTTTGCAATTAACAGTTGCTTTGGTTAGAGTTACAAACATCATGGTCCAGAACGTGTTTCAACTCCTGCAGGGACATACTAGTTACAAGATTGTCTGACTAAAACAAAAAGGGAAGGATCACATTCTTTCAATAGGGGTAAAGACTAGTTAATGTTTATGTTTCACTCTTACAAGGAAATCAACATATTCTGAGCCAAGTTTCTAGGTCGTTGGTTGTGCGCGAGCCACGAAATTTCCACTGCGATTGAGTGTAACGATATTACAACTGTCAAAGTGAGCTAAGTGTTCTTGAACGTAGAATATTGCTCATTTCACGATATTTTACTAACTGTCAAAGTGAGCCAAGTGTTCCAACTTGGTAGAATATTGCTCAGTTCACGATATTTTGCTGACTGTCAAAGTGTGCCAAGTGTTCCAACTTGGTAGAATATTTCTCAGTTCACGATATTGTCCTCTCTCTCTCTCTCTCTCTCTCTCTCTCTCTCTCTCGCGTTCCCGGCCTAGACTGATGAACCAACTTTATCATGAATTTTACCGTGGTTTTGAGGGACAACGTTCCTCCGTACAGCTTCTCGCGAAGTTCTGTGTTTAGAGTCCAGGTTTCTTTTCTTATACCTCCTATCAGTTGACAATCTTTCAGTAAATGCTCTGCCGTCATGTCCGTCTTTTTGCAGGGGCACAGGCTAGTTGTGCCGATTTTAAATTTGTGAAACATGTGGGCGCGGAGCTTGTTGTGGCCCAAACGGAGGCGGAGGATGGCAACTTGTTCCTTACGAGTCAGACCATAGTACCCGTCGCTGTTGTTATACTGAGGATGGTCTTTTGACCATTTGTTTTTATAGTGCCAGCCGATGGTTGTTCTGGCTTCCTCATAACCGATCTCGAGATCAGTCTTAGATAGTCGCCTGCCTTCTTTAGCTAGTTGATATAACTGTCAAAGTGAGCCAAGCGTTCCAACTTAGTGGAATATTGCTCATTTCATGACATTTCATTAACTGTCAAAGTGAATCAAGTATTACATTGCAGTAGAATGCCTGTATGCCAGTTCGGGATATTGTGACCTCTGTCGAAGCAAATCACACCTTCGGCTATGGTTTAAAAGGTCTAAAACTTAGTCTGTTCAAGTGAACCTTTATGAAAATAAAGCTATAGTCTGTCCATTAATTCGTGAGCACGTTTGAAATTGATTTTCTCGAAAACTACCTGTTGGATCTCAGTGATTTTTGCAAGCAGCCTTAGAATATCCATGACGCTAAAATAAAGCTAACCAGTAGTCCATAGATGCTACGGATTTTGCACATCGGCGAATTCCTTTGATCTTTTATGACAATTGCAAATACGGGGCTCAAATTTTAGATTTTACAGTATCCCTAGAATTTGTCCATGTCAATTCTATTCATAGGTGTATCTCCTTATTAACTTGATAGGTCAAGTAATTAAATGTGTTGCCCTTTATGTGCAATCGTAAACTTGGATACAATATGCAACAGTTAGTCCCCCCTTCGGTCACCATTAGACCCCAGGGTGTCTTAACTTCACCACAAATTGTATGATGGTAGACGCATTTGGATATGGAAATGTATACGTTGCTATTTCTCAGTCTGTAATCAAAATATGATTTGTATCATCCCGAATCTGACGATTCCATGAGGTTGATAATTGTTACTGGCTGGACAAATTGTAATCCATCTCGGTGCCAGTACTCGTCTTCCTCTCGGAGCACATGTTCAACACACTTCTTCCAGAACTGCATGTCTATCATTGAGAAGGACTCACGTATCAGAACTTCAACATCACACATTTTAAACGTCCTGTTCTGTTCGGCAACTTACCCTTTTACTTTAGCCCAGACAAGCTCTATCGGATTGAGCATGATATGGAGGTAGTCGCAAAGACGTGTGGCCGTATTCCGCAACGATTTTGTCAATATGAAACACCTTTGTTTTATTTGTCATCCTCACCAGGTGCAACAACTCGGGTTTCAAATATGTATCATCGAAGCTGACATTTTCCTTAGCAAGCCAAGTCCTAATTTGATCTTTTGTATTTGATGCAGTTGGTACTTTGTCTTCCGCTGATACTGCGTTGTGATAGGATGCATTATCCATTACCAAGCATGATGGTCTGTTTAGAATTGGAAGTAGATCTTTCTCCATCCAGTGCCTGAAAATATGTCCATTCATTTCTGTGTGGTAGTCCCTACCGTCGGTACTTTTGATTGGAAAATAAGTCCAGCGTCATAGACAAGACCTTCTTCACTGCTTCCTGCATGTGTTAGTATAATACGCTGGCCTTTGCTGCTTGGTAGAAGCAAAAGATTTTTCTTTTCTGTTCACCGTCTACTGATTGCCATTCTTTAGCATTGGTGTGGTGAGCATTGACCCAGGATTCGTCCAAATATACAATATCATAGCCTTGCTCCGCCGCTCACGGATCTGCCTCAGGTATTTACTTCGGGCAGCAATTAAATGTGGCTTTTCACAAATAATATTCCTATAGTTTTTCTGAGGGTGAAGACGGCGGCTCTTACAATTTTTCATATAGTACTTTTAGAAATGTCTTTGCTGCAATCTGATTGCAGTTTTAATTTCAGTTTCCTGAGAGTAACAAGTTGATTTGTCGCAAACATTTTCAAGAGCTCCCGTCTTATGACATCTATGTCAAAGTCGTCAATTGTTCTTTTTCGTCCTTGCTTGACATTAGTGCACTTTGTGTCCTGTTTAATCCATCGGGAAAAGGATTCTCTATTCAGACCAAGCGCCAGTTGCGCTCGTTTCTCAGGGTTATGAATATCGCAATATAGATGACCTCTCTTAGATTCCCTACGGAAGTGTTGGTATAGTAAAACTGTAACCTTCTGCATTGTTATAAATGTGCACTTCAGACTCATTATGAATGTGATATCAATGTCAGTTTTGATAAGCCAACAAATATGATACAATAGCTTCATACAAATAGCGAGATACGCCTATAACTATACAACGGTATCCCAATTATAACGTCATATGCTTTCCGCTTTCAAAGTCGACTGGGTTAGGTGCACGGGATTTCGTGAAATTGTTGTATACTCACGATATTTCTATGTTACCATAATGTATTTTTAGAACAACGCGTCTGTGTACCGTAGATCTGTTATTATTGTGTACAATCCGGTGAGGTTGATTTTAATATAACCTGAAGAAGAAATATTTCAAACTACATCAAATTTTCTTGGAAAAAAATATTTCTCTAGCGTCATGGATATTCTAAGGCTGCATGCAAAAAATCACTGAGATCCAACAGGTAGTTTTCGAGAAAATCAATTTCAAACGTGCTCACGAATTAATGGACAGACTATATCAACAGGTTACGGATGGAATAACTACTAACTGACACAAGGAAAGTATGTACAAACTCGTACTTCCTTGCTGGCCAAAACAAATTTAGAAGGCGCGCATATGTTCAAGTTATTTTTCTACTTTCTTTCTACTTTGATGGTTTATAAATATGACCTAACTTGTAATAATAAACTGCGAACACGTTTTTCATTGTTTTGTTCATATCTACGCCCGTGTTTTACCGGGGTCTAAAAGGTGAACAAACAATAGTAACACTCTGACCTACCAGGCATGTCGTATTAGACCACTGAGGAAGAGACCTAGTGAAGCTACACTAGTAAATAAAAGGTGTCGCAGAAATCGGATGTGTTGGCCTACTTGTCGGAACGTAACTGGCACAACGTACGATCACTCGTTACGCTCAGATCACATACAAATCACAAGGAGTTGTTTAACAATTGGTCGATATAGAACGTTCAATGAAGAAAAAGTGTATATCTATCATCATCCTGGTAGCTAACGGTTCAATATATTTTCATGTTCTTTTCCAATGTTTCATATTGGTAACATCACTAAAAGGGTTTAAATAATAATAATAAGAATTCCTCTCGTACCGTTATACGTTACATAGGGCAGGCAAGTAATTTCTCCATACTGTTCTATCCTGGGCAATATCGCTCAATCTCCTACATGGAACTGTGACTGATATTTCCTGGCTCTCTCAGCAAAGTTCGCTTCAGGGTCTCCTTAGGTCGACCTCCCTTTCTTGAACCCTTTGCATCCCACTTCAATGCCTGCTTTGATATTCGTTGATCATTTCTCCTCAAGGTGTGTCCAACATATCTCCATCTTCTCTTTCTTATAACAGTTGTCACTAGTGGTTGACCAGACATGTCTCTGATTTTATCACTTCTCCTGAATTCGTTCCATTTTATATTCATTATTTTTTGCAGAAAAGGGTTTAAAGGCGAGGCTTTATTTCATTGTACTGGGTTTCCCCATATGACCCAGTCCCTGTTGGCATGCAATAGTACGCCATCTATAGAGATGCTGCACAAAGCAGGAACTCCGTAGCTCCAGCAACAATACTAGTGATGTCATGAAAAAATTGTACATAACACATGGTCAGAATTTGAGCTCAGCTACCTCAGAACTACAGGAAAAAAAAACTTGAACCCTTCGCCATTGAGACCCCCCACCCCTTTCCCCTCCTATACATCACAAATTAAGTCAAGTAACAAATTGTTCTGAAGATTTGCGTTAATTTCTTTGCCTCTGAGTTTTGATGACTCACGAATTAGTCTCATATATTTGGCACCCTTCTCTACGTTCATTCAGTTATTTACTGTTCTGTCTTACATACAAAAATATATCAATGTCTTGGTCTCAGTGTCTTGTGTCCATTTGAAGTTTTCATTTTTAAACGTAGTTGTTTGTTTAATTTCCTTGTTCAATGTTTATTACCTTTAGCTACTCATACGATGTTTGTGGAAAGGGACAAATTGAGAAATGTAAACTCTATGACATAAATAGAAAGAGTAAGATAGATAAAGGGAAAGAACGAGAGAAGATACTGAACAGTCTAACTGCATGACGATGATGATAGAGATTTGTTGAGCAGTGATTGTCAAGGTCAGCAAACATAGACGCTGTGGATGATGATGATGATAATGGCTGATACTAACATTTTTATTTGTATTAAATAATTATTTCATTCTGATTTGAATAATGTTTTTTTGTTTTGTATTTGCCAAAATTGAAATGATATGTGTTTCTGTGATTTTTTAAAAGTTATAATTTGTTTTATTTTGTTTTGTCATTAGTTTTTAGCTTAGCTAAAACTTGGATCATATTTGATTCATCATACTGTTGGACGGAGATAAGGAGACCCTGAAACGAACTTTTCTGAGAGAGGCAGGACATATCGGTCTCTGTTCAATGCATGAGATTGAGCGAGTTGCCCAGTATAGAGCGGTATGGAGAAATTGCTTGCAGACCCCATGTAACAAATAACAGTACAAGATGAATAGCCACTGTGACAATCTGTCGGACTCTCTCTCTCTCTCTCTCTCTCTCTCTCTCTCTCATCTACATGGTCTTCCTCTTCTCTTGCCAAGTCCAACATACTTCAGTTTTCTTATTCTCATTTGAAGCATCAGCCTTTTTTCTGTGTTTTTGAGTTATTTCAGGATATATCTTTTTGTTCCCTTTTCTGCCAATGAAATACAGATGAGTCTTCTTTAAAACTAATATTCAAAAGCACATATAAGATTTGTGTACCGCGTTGTAGCGTCTGTGGCTTAAGGGATGATTTGGTTGCAAATTGTTTCGCGTGAATTTTTACGAAAGGACGATGACACCACCAATTCAGAAAGCAATGGCAAACTACTGAACGTAATAATGCCTAGAAAAATCACAAACATCGTTAAAAAGCTAGGCTGATTCGCAAAGTTATGTAAAGGATATGCAATTAACTTTGTTGCTAAATGAACATGCTTCACGCCAATACGTTGCCACTGAGATTACTACTACCTAGTTGGCATCTTTCTGTCTTTGTAGACACCGTGGAAGCTCTAGTCTAAAGAAATATGAACTACAATACATGGCAATAACTAACATAATAATCACAACCAATCTGCGCCGTGAATCGACTTAAACGTTGCCATAGAAATAAAAGAATGATGGTACTAGGTACCATGATGTGTATCTTCATACGTTAAGTTAGGAACCTGTCTACAATCAGTTTCATATCGATAAGAAATATGATATCAAATGAAACGCTAAGAAACATTATAGGGTCTAACCAAATAACGATTCATTTAGAATGTCGCATAATTAAACGTTTCATCCATTTGGTTAGAATGGAACTTACCGGAATCAGAAGAATGTCATAAGAGAACATATGGTTACAAGACAAGAGGGTATCCAGAAAACAAATTGTTAGACTGAGTCAACAATACACTAAATAAACTCATTATGACAACAGTTAAAGATACACACCTGACCACCAAATTTAAACTATACATACATTTTCTCTGCAAGAAAATATATAGCTCAAGAAGTTGGACATATGAACTAAGAAATGAATAAAGCTATCCTTTATTCTAAGTCCACTATTCATCTTTCACCTCCCTGCACAGCTATTTATAGTTTTCTGTTATCAACAACCAACTGCAGAGCCCATATCATGCTTGTTTCACTTGCACAAACCGTATTGTTGAAGTAGAGGGTGGCCCAGAGATCTCTTACATTTCTGCATTTTCTCATTGAGTAGATCTATAGATATTCTGCCATCTACTCTCCTCATAATGTGCGCTAACCATGTCAATCTTGCACAATCGGACACAAACCACCTCTCTAATGTTTTCTTTCTAGCTCTATATCCTTCCTTGTCGGGGTTCTCTATCTTTGTCGTTTTGTCTCTCTCTTTTACTCACATTTACTACACACATACTGCAATAATGTCCAAAATACACAGAACAAAGAGAAAACACATGATCAATCCCATATCAGTCCAAGACAATCTATATGGAGATGTACATGGACTCCGGTAGACCACTAACTACTTTAAAAGTATACAAATCGATGTCTGAACATGGTGGAAGAAGAAGAAAAAGACTCTTTTTCTGACACATTCTCTCTATCTTGCTTTACAGGCTTCATGCAAATCACAAACTTATTTCACTATATATTAAACATTCCTTAAGTAGAAATAGTAATTTATATAAAATATATGAAGCTAATGATATTTGACATATCACTCTCACTGGTATGGACTGTAATAGCCGTCCATCGCAAGCGATGATGACAACAATCTCAGACGTGTACTGTTGCACCTCTCTGGTGTGTGCGGAGGTGACTGTAGAGTCAATCCTAGAACAGAATCCCCGACCACAGGTGGGGCATACAGATCAAGGTTAGACATGTGCGTGTTGTGTGCTCTGTCTTTTCGCGCTGCTCGTTTTCTCTGTGACTCAACAATACGATGATTCTCAGCTATTCGGGTTCCTCTTTGTTGTTACAGCGCCACATTTGGCGATCTTGCGCAAGGATTCCCAGCACGTATTGTCTATATCGAAGCATTTCAGAGACACTTTAAGAGTGTCTTTAAAGCGTTTTTCTGTCCACCAGCTAAACGTCTGCCCCCTTCAAGCTCGCCATACATCAACTGTTTTGGGATGCGTTTATCAGGCATTCGAGCAACGTGACCGACCCATCTCAGTTGGGCCTTCTGCAACAGGGTGTTGACGCTTGGGATCTTTGCTCTTGTGAGGACTTCGCTGTCTGGAATTTTGTCCTGCCAGTTTATTTTTAGTATTCTGCGTAGACAGCTTGTGTGGAAATGGTTTAATTGTCTTCCGTGTCTGCTATACACTATGGACTATGGTATGGACTAGATATACTACGTCGATGTTTATTGTTGATAGTGCATGCAATATTTGCGTACTGACTGTATACTACCGTGTTTATTGTTGATAGTGCATGCAATATTTGCGTACATCGCTTACTTTCGGTATACCTAATCCTGAATATATATAACTATATGTACAAGAATGAACACAAATAGCACTTTATTTAGGGCGGTGTCTTCCTATATAAATATGTTGTCTGTTGTCAATTATCAGTTTGAGTATGATTTTTGTCCCAATAAACGGCGCTCACGTCGTCCCAGAATAAAATGGATATCAAACTAGCTGTATGAAATAAAGGCAGACGATTTGATGTTGACCACATACTTTATTGGATTTCATTGGTCAAATTTTTTTTTTTTTTTTTATCCAGAAGCACTTGAGCTTTTCAGCTCTTCGGCTCGTGCCATGGACATCGTAACCCTTCGGTTCGATGCCACGAACACCGTGAATCTGGGAACCTGTTGCTTTTCTCCCAGCCCGCGGAATTGAACCCGCACTCGCAGAGGCTGAGTCACCCACAGTCCAACGCGCTACGAACACGCTGGACAAGCGGGTCCATTGGTCAAATAAAATTAACGGATCTAATACCGTATTTGCTAATATACTACATACTATCAACAAGGGTTCCTTCTTCTTCTACTTGCTTCTTCTTTTCTTGTCACACTGCTACCAGGTTGTTGCCCAGTGACGTGGTTTTCTGTTTTTGTCTTGTGCTGTTCTGGTGGCTTTGGTGATTGTTATTTTTCCTCTTTTGCAGGATTCTGCTGTACTATCTAACCATCTTTTTTTTGGTCTTTCTCTCGCCTTCTTCCCTGATATTCTGTCGTAGAAGATGCTGTATACTGTTGAGTTTGGATACATTAACTACATACTATGAAAAAGGGTTCCTTACGTTTTGTAAATTTACTTAGCGAAGCTTGTCAAATTTGTTTATTATATTTCTGGAATTTAATTATAATTCAGTTTCAGTTTCAGTTTTGAATATCTTCATTGAAATCCGGACATGTCCATAGGTGATCCGATCTCCTTCGCAATATCTCCAATAGTGCTCATCGACCGACCGTACCAGTTCGATTTTGATTGAATAGCCTGCTCATATACCTGTTATGCTGTTCGTTTCTTGCTACTCCAATCTTCAAACCCAGCTCCAGCGATCTAGTAGTTGACGTGGATAGGTTTAAAGGAAAATCTTCTTTGCGGTCATACCCTATGAGGGCGCTCAAAATATCAGCTCTATCCATTGGCTGGCCCGCTGATATGGTTGAAGAGCCAGCCAGCCTGTCTGCTCCCTCATTGCCAACGATACTCATGGGCCCCGGAACGAAGATAAGTGTGCTTCTGCAAAATGTTGACTCTTGTAGTGATTCAGTCCATTGCCTACGCACCGAACCAAACCTCCACCTTTCGGATCATACTCAATGAATCATTCAGAATGCACGCATAAGTGTAGTCTTGTGATTTCAGACACAGTAGTGCATTAGTCATCGTCAGCACCTCCATTGTCATGCTGCGTGTTGTCATACAAAATGCACCACTGGCTTCCTGTGCCATTCTGCCACCCACTAAATATGATGAACTGTGTGAAACATAAACAAAAAGATGTGAAAAGATGCAGTGGACAGTAAGAAAATGTGAAGTTATCAGTTATATAAGGACTGTGATCATAGCTTTTCGTACATGTCTGTAGGTACTGCGATCACCGCCTCAACAAATCAACAGCGTCCAGTGGCCCTTCACATCATTTCGATGTTCATTCTCTGCATATCTGGTATGTCGTTCCTTTCGAGGTGTACAAATATCGACACCCATCGTCCTCAATGAGGTCAGCGACTGTGATTCCCAACCCTGAAACGCATCTGTTCGGAAATAGTATCAGTATGTTAAGAACATAGTTCGAACCATTGCAGTTCTTTATGACAATCGTAGCCATACCACCCAATCTATCAGTTCATTCGTTACCTCTTAGTAATAGACAAATAAGGACAAATATCAAGATCATTTCTCTGTTCACTGTCTGTACCAGTGCTTCCATCCTGCGTCGTATCGCTATTTCAACCTGTTTCGACTTTGCGAGTCATACTCATGGAGTCACAATTGAGATTCCCACCACGTCACTGTCCCTGTTACCGCCCGCACCTTCAATGTCATACTACTTGTTATATTTTAAATATGAATGTTTACGACTTTCTTATTTTACTAATGAAATGTGTGGTTGTGTATACGGTGATTTACCGATATCTGCAGTCTGCAAAACGTTTCTTGCCATTACGTTGTAGTTTTAATTGATAATTCAATGCATTTCGTACATAATTACAGTGAAGTGTTCCTCCCTTAATGTTCGATATGATGCAACAGTTGTCTCCTTGTGGTAAAATATGCAATAGTATTTACTTTTTCAAATGAAATGCTTATTCAATTAAATTATATTGCCCTTGATATGGACATTTATCCGCAACGTCAGAGCTGTTTTCCTAATAATATCGTTGGTTGCATTGGATGTTGCAAAAATATTCACTGTGTTTTAGCAATTTCAGACTGCTCTCGATGAATGCTACAGTAAGCTGACTATCTTGTCATATTCTAGTGCAAACAATTGCATTCATTGCAATGTTTACTGGACAGCGATAAAACATGTTTACATTTTCGTTTCAGCTGCCATGCGTATTTATTATACTAGAACACCATTATAATATTAAGTGTATTTGATAGCATCCTTCAACTGGCTAAATATGAAAGTAATGAAACAATTTTGTAAGGTAAGGAAATCGCTCATAGTTACATTAAGATAAAACAGCAACTATTCTACACACTGATATGAGATAGATGAAATGTATAGTTTGTAGTTTTCAACTGTGTACCACGTAGTATTAACATAAACGTTAATGTTAGGTATAGGTTTGTCATGGCTATAAACGAAATGCTTGTCGGCCAGCACGAATGCCCAGCTCTACTATAGTCTGTCCATTAATTCGTGAGCACGTTTGAAATTGATTTTCTCGAAAACTACCTGTTGGATCTCAGTGATTTTTGCATGCAGCCTTAGAATATCCATGACGCTAAAATAAAGCTAACCAGTAGTCCGTAGATGCTACGGATTTTGCACATCGGCAAATTTCTTTGATCTTTTATGACAATTGCAAATACGGGGCTCAAATTTTAGATTTTACAGTATCCCTAGAATGTGTCCATGTCAATTCTATTCATAGGTGTATCTCCATATTAACTTGATAGGTCAAGTAATTAAGTGTGTTGCCCTTTATGTGCAATCGTGAACTTGGATACAATATGCAACAGTTAGTCCTCCCTTAGTCACCATTAGACCCCAGGGTGTCTTAACTTCACCACAAATTGTATGATGGTAGACGCATTTGGATATGGAAATGTATACGTTGCTATTTCTCAGTCTGTAATCAAAATATGATTTGTATCATCCCGAATCTGACGATTCCATGAGGTTGATAATTGTTACTGGCTGGACAAATTGTAATCCATCTCGGTGCCAGTACTCGTCTTCCTCTCGGAGCACATGTTCAACACACTTCTTCCAGAACTGCATGTCTATCATTGAGAAGGACTCACGTGTCAGAACTTCAACATCACACATTTTAAACGTCCTGTTCTGTTCGGCAACTTGCCCTTTTACTTTAGCCCAGACAAGCTCTATCGGATTGAGGTGAGCATGATATGGAGGTAGTCGCAAAGACGTGTGGCCGTATTCCGCAATGATTTTGTCAATATGAAACACCTTTGTCTTATTTGTAATCCTCACCAGGTACAACAACTCGGGTTTCAAATATGTATCATCGAAGCTGACATTTTCCTTAGCAAGCCAAGTCCTAATTTGATCTTTTGTATTTGATGCAGTTGGTACTTTGTCTTCCGCTGATACTGCGTTGTGATAGGATGCATTATCCATTACCTAGCATGATGGTCTGTTTAGAATTGGAAGTAGATCTTTCTCCATCCAGTGCCTGAAAATATGTCCATTCATTTCTGTGTGGTAGTCCCTACGTCGGTACTTTTTGATTGGAAAATAAGTCCAGCGTCATGGACAAGACCTTCTTCACTACTTCCTGCATGTGTTAGTATAATACGCTGGCCTTTGCTGCTTGGTATTTTTCTTTTCTGTTCACCGTCTACTGATTGCCATTCTTTAGCATTGGTGTGGTGAGCATTGACCCAGGATTCGTCCAAATATACAATATCATAGGATTGCCTCCGCCGCTCACGGATCTGCCTCAGGTATTTACTTCGGGCAGCAATTAAATGTGGCTTTTCACAAATATAATATTCCTGCCGCCTATAGTTTTTCTGAAGGTGAAGCCGGCGGCGCTTACAATTTTCCATAGAGTACTTTTAGAAATGTCTATGCTGCAATCTGATTGCAGTTTTAATTTCAGTTTCCTGAGAGTAACAAGTTGATTTGTCGCAAACATTTTCAAGAGCTCCGTCTTATGACATCTATGTCAAAGTCGTCAATTGTTCTTTTCCTTCCTTGCTTGACATTAGTGCACTTTGTGTCCTGTTTAATCCATCGGGAAAAGGATTCTCTATTCAGACCAAGCGCCAGTTGCACTCGTTTCTCAGGGTTATGAATATCGCAATATAGATGACCTCTCTTAGATTCCCTAGTGTTGGTATAGTAAAACTGTAACCTTCTGCATTGTTATAAATGTGCACTTCAGACTCATTATGAATGTGATATCAATGTCAGTTTTGATAAGCCAACAAATATGATACAATAGTTTCATACAAATAGCGAGATACGCCTATAACTATACAATGGTATCCCAATTATAACGTCATATGCTTTCCGCTTTCAAAGTCGACTGGGTTAGGTGCAAGGAATTCGTGAAACTCACGATATTTCAATGTTACCATAATGTATTTTAGAACAACGCGTCTGTGTACCGTAAATCTGTTACTATTGTGTACAATCCGGTGAGGTTGATTTTAATATAACCTGAAGAAGAAATATTTCAAACTACATCAAATTTTCTTGGAAAAAATATTTCTCTAGCGTCATGGATATTCTAAGGCTGCTTGCAAAAATCACTGAGATCCAACAGGTAGTTTTCGAGAAAATCAATTTCAAACGTGCTCACGAATTAATGGACAGACTATAACAAGAGGAATACTATTCTTTCACGCTAATGTTAGATCATATACTAGTCCATTAACACGGAAGACAACTGAACAACTAGAGTGAAACATTCTTGACCATCCACAATACTGTAGTGACTTAGTCATGAGCGACTCAAACATCTTTATTTACCTCTTGTTTGCATACATGATCATTTTCTCTACAAATGCTTTACAAAAGGTGATGTCGAAATCGAAATTTATTAGAGACACATTCATAGATCATTTTTAATTCTGTCCACCGGCCGTTATTTTGTTCATGCTGATCTTACTTAATTCTGTCCACCGGCCGTTATTTTGTTCATGCTGATCTTATTTAATTCTGTCCACCGGCCGTTATTTTGTTCATGCTGAGCTTACTTAATTCTTTACTCTCCTCGTGGAGCATAGGACTCCATCAGTTGTTCGTCATATTTCGCGGTCTCTGGTGTTTTCTTTATGGTTTTCCATCATAGCTCATCGTCCTTCAGTTCCCAAGAAGATTCCGTCTCCAGGTCTGTTTCGGACGTCCATTTTCGCTTTCCTTGTGGGTTTCATTAAAGTCTTTATCCCGGCTAGAGCCTTGTCATTCCATCTTGTTTCAAACAATCAAAGCATTGTGAGCTTTTAGTGAGGCACTTCTTTCACCACTTTTATACAACTCATTCTCTTGCATTGTTACCAACAACACAAGAAAAAGACAGAATCACCAACATCAGCATAAGAAAGAAAGTTGGCACAAAACCGTGCTTGAATTACATAGATAAACAAAGAATGAAGTGGTTTGGCCACTTAATAAGAATGCATCCAAACTCCACAGTATACAGAGTCTTCTACAACAGAACATCGGAAAGAAGGCAAGAGGAAGACCACGGAAAAGATGGTTAGATGGCGCAGAAGAATCATGTGAAAGAGCAAAGATAACAATCACACAAGCCACCAGAACAGCGCAAGACAAAAACAGAAAACCACGACACTGGGCAACAACCCGGTAGCAGTGTGACGACAAAAGAAGAAGAGAAGAAGATTCTCTCGCATTGTCATCCCATACTCCAGCCCTATAATGTTTTCTTCTTCAGAATCAACTTGAGAGTTTCAACTATTTTTGTTGCCTACTGTCGAAATACTGAACTTGACGTGAAACAATTATATTATGATGTGTTTGTCAGGCATGCATGTAACATGTCCCATCTATCTCGCTTGGAATTTCTATACAGTGTGCATGTATGTGTACGCTTGCATTTTTTTCCCTATCGAGGACATAGGTATTTTATACTTTATCATCCTCTTGACTGAACAATCTGTTTAGACTGCTCACTTGGAAGGGATGTACTTTTCTGACATGCATGGCATACACTGTTCAAGCACCTTAATCTGGGGAAACCTTGATGATTACTAGGAAACCGTCTTGTTCACTGATGTATGGTCATGCGTGAGCGAATATCAAGATAAATGAAGCTTTCAGCTATTAGAAGAGGAATTGTATTTTTTTATCTTATTAGTCGCTGTGCTAGTTTCTAGAGCAGTGGCTCTCAACCTTTCCAATGCCGCGACCCTTTAATACAGTTCCTCATGCTGTGGTGACCCCAACCATACAATTATTTTCGTTGCTACTTCATAACTGTAATATTGCTACTGTTATGAATCGTAATGTAAATATCTTATTTGCAGGATGTATTTTCATTATTACACATTGAACATAATTAAATCATAGTGATTAATCACAAAAACAATATGTAATTATATATTGTGAACAATTTATTTCTAATTACAAATAAATGAAATTTTGTTTTGAAGCATGGTGTAGCATGGGTAACAGTCTTAATATAACAACAGTAAACGACATTTAACTGTGGTGTCTCGGTTCCTAAGACCATCGAAAATATGTGTTTTCCGATGGTCTTATGCGACCTATGAAATAGTCGTTCGACCCCCAAAGTGGTTGCAACCCACAAGTTGAGAACCGCTGGTCTAGAGGCACACTGAATGTGCTTTCAGTTGTCCTAGAACATTTTTCGTTTCAAACATAAACTAGACCAGAGAATGCCTGCCAATGATGGTCTACATATATATATTTTGTTTAAGGTTATACTGTAAGAGCTCAACCATTAACAAATTTAGAGAAGAACTATTATTACTTATTTTCTTTGCGCTTGTTCTTTACGACCAATTTTAATCACTCTTTGTGATATGTTTGATCTTTGCCAAGAACGTGTATACGTTGCACATTGGTTTAGTAGGCCCCTAAACGTATAAGACTTCTACACGTTTAGGACACATGCATCCGATTTCAGCCAAACCTCCTTAGTCGACTCTTACGACATGCGTGGCAGGTAACAGTGGTTCTATTCTTTACACCCCAAATTTGGACCCGGTAACCACTCGGGCGCCAAAAGTATTATTACTTATATTAATCCTCATTAACAATAATATTTTGGAGTTCATTTTATTTTGGGTAGAAATCTAAGAGCAGTTTGCCAGAGAAACATAAGAATAAAGTATATGTGCTACACAAAGTGTGAATATAAATACTGTTACACATGTATATATAAACAACTTCCATACATACATACGTATACATATTAACACATGTCATGATGTGTTTGTTGTTATAAAATGTCCCAAATCGGTGTCGTTTTAGTGGATATTGCAAAGTTCTTAACCATAAAATCAGCTCTGACTGTGGCTTTTTTTTTCCTGCGTTGATTGAGTGACAACAGAGCAATTTCGCTTCTAATATTAATTAAGTTCATTTAAGAAGACATGCGATCACTAACCTAGTTAACAGAAATGCGACCAAATTGACTCCAGCTGGAAGCTTAACATGTTCAGAATAAAACAAACGCAACGTAAGGTTGCCAGTAGCGTTAGATTTCCTGAGCTAATGGAGATCGGGTTCATTGGAACAACTGTAAGAGTGAAATTTGGTATCAAAGCGTGTGTGTTTTCTTTACGTTAATAATGTCCGGATTTTGTAGTTCATCCATTGGTTTCTGTTTGTCTGCGTCGAGGTTTGGTTCACATCTTTATCTGAAAATTCTGACATTGTCAGTATTGTTTCTTATTGTTCTCTGTTGCATCATACATATTAAACTAAAACTGACACGAACATTGGGTATTCTATAACTGTCATTAGAATGTACATATATAATATATTTGTGCTTTTGAATATAAGTGTTACAGAAGAGTCCTTCGTATATCTTGAACAGAGAGGAGAACAAATAGATCTATCCAGAAAGAACTCAAAATCAAAGAAAACTGGCTGATGCTACAAATAAGAAAGAGAAAATTGAGATATTTTGGACATATAAAAGACATGAAGGACTGGAGAAGACCATCATGGAAGGAGGCATACCGGCGAAGAGAAGAAGAGGAAGACCACGGAGATAGAATCAGGATGTAACTGATGGTTTGAACATGACGGCTGCAGAGGCAGGACATCTGGTCTATGAGAGATATACATTCCGGAGGACTGTTGGGGTGGCAAAGTTCTGCTCAGGACAAGCTATTTGATGATGATGAATATAACGTGACAAGATGACAGTGGAGCAACAAACTAGAAATTATGCACAAACTGTGACAAGATGACAGTGGAGCAACAAACTAGAAATTATGCACAAACTGTGACAAGATGACAGTGGAGCAACAAACTAGAAATTATGCACAAACTGTGACAAGATGACAGTGGAGCAACAAACTAGAAATTATGCACAAACTGTGACAAGATGACAGTGGAGCAACAAACTAGAAATTATGCACAAACTGTGACAAGATGACAGTGGAGCAACAAACTAGAAATTATGCACAAACTGTGACAAGATGACAGTGGAGCAACAAACTAGAAATTATGCACAAACTGTGACAAGATGACAGTGGAGCAACAAACTAGAAATTATGCACAAACTGTGACAAGATGACAGTGGAGCAACAAACTAGAAATTATGCACAAACTGTGACAAGATGACAGTGGAGCAACAAACTAGAAATTATGCACAAACTGTGACAAGATGACAGTGGAGCAACAAACTAGAAATTATGCACAAACTGTGACAAGATGACAGTGGAGCAACAAACTAGAAATTATGCACAAACTGTGACAAGATGACAGTGGAGCAACAAACTAGAAATTATGCACAAACTGTGACAAGATGACAGTGGAGCAACAAACTAGAAATTATGCACAAACTGTGACAAGATGACAGTGGAGCAACAAACTAGAAATTATGCACAAACTGTGACAAGATGACAGTGGAGCAACAAACTAGAAATTATGCACAAACTGTGACAAGATGACAGTGGAGCAACAAACTAGAAATTATGCACAAACTGTGACAAGATGACAGTGGAGCAACAAACTAGAAATTATGCACAAACTGTGATAAGATGACAGTGGAGCAACAAACTAGAAATTATGCACAAACTGTGACAAGATGACAGTGGAGCAACAAACTAGAAATTATGCACAAACTGTGACAAGATGACAGTGGAGCAACAAACTAGAAATTATGCACAAACTGTGATAAGATGACAGTGGAGCAACAAACTAGAAATTATGCACAAACTGTGATAAGATGACAGTGGAGCAACAAACTAGAAATTATGCACAAACTGTGATAAGATGACAGTGGAGCAACAAACTAGAAATTATGCACAAACTGTGACAAGATGACAGTGGAGCAACAAACTAGAAATTATGCACAAACTGTGACAAGATGACAGTGGAGCAACAAACTAGAAATTATGCACAAACTGTGATAAGATGACAGTGGAGCAACAAACTAGAAATTATGCACAAACTGTGACAAGATGACAGTGGAGCAACAAACTAGAAATTATGCACAAACTGTGACAAGATGACAGTGGAGCAACAAACTAGAAATTATGCACAAACTGTGACAAGATGACAGTGGAGCAACAAACTAGAAATTATGCACAAACTGTGACAAGATGACAGTGGAGCAACAAACTAGAAATTATGCACAAACTGTGACAAGATGACAGTGGAGCAACAAACTAGAAATTATGCACAAACTGTGACAAGATGACAGTGGAGCAACAAACTAGAAATTATGCACAAACTGTGACAAGATGACAGTGGAGCAACAAACTAGAAATTATGCACAAACTGTGACAAGATGACAGTGGAGCAACAAACTAGAAATTATGCACAAACTGTGACAAGATGACAGTGGAGCAACAAACTAGAAATTATGCACAAACTGTGACAAGATGACAGTGGAGCAACAAACTAGAAATTATGCACAAACTGTGACAAGATGACAGTGGAGCAACAAACTAGAAATTATGCACAAACTGTGACAAGATGACAGTGGAGCAACAAACTAGAAATTATGCACAAACTGTGACAAGATGACAGTGGAGCAACAAACTAGAAATTATGCACAAACTGTGACAAGATGACAGTGGAGCAACAAACTAGAAATTATGCACAAACTGTGACAAGATGACAGTGGAGCAACAAACTAGAAATTATGCACAAACTGTGATAAGATGACAGTGGAGCAACAAACTAGAAATTATGCACAAACTGTTACTGAGAAAGTAAAATAGCCAGTTATTGAAACTACCATCAAATATATATAACATGAGGCATGTGAGATATCACATTTTTCCACCAATTTTTTTCTAATGTCAGTTTTATTAACACGCCATCCAGCACACAAGTACATATTCCTATTGTTTTAGTTTACAATTTATAATTATGGTTTAGTTTAGTTTTAATTTAATTTATTAGTAGGTTATTGAAAGAGAGATACCATAGAGACATCACACATATAGTATACGTGAACGTACATGACACCCTGTTGAAAACCATACCGGAATGAAATGATAATAGTAAGCGGGCAAGTAGAAGAAATGGTATTAATGTGAGGAAATATTAAGTAATGAACAAAGACAAGTTTAGAAGATACCAACATGTCAAGACACAGGATGTGGTGTAGATTCCTTAAAATTGATCTTCGATCAATCAATTCGTATATACACACTTTCTCTTGAGTATGAAAATACTATGATACGTTCAGATGGCGTTGTAGCTTCAGTACAGTGAAAATGTGAAGATAGATTCTAGCTTCGTACGCTGGGTATAAAAAGACTTCCAAGATTTATTATAGTTTTTTGCAACAATTCATTTGATTATGTACGTTTATATGTGCAACAACATTAACTTTATCTTTATCTCTCTTTGTGCTATACGTTTTAGCAAATCTTACATGTTATCATATATATATATATATATATATATATATATATATATGAACACACATATCTAATTCTATACCTGTTACTAATTCATTTATTTACTTTATTACATACCATGATTTTAAGATAGCTAATAGCCTCTTTTTTACGTCTCTTGTCTTTTTATCCATATAGTATCAACGTCACAACACAGCTTTCCAGCTAATTTTTTTCTTATGATTGACTTTTCACTGTAATTTTTATCATAATTTTCTTTCATACATTTATATTGGAGAAGAGAGCTGGAGGCTGATATCCTAATTTTCTTTCATACATTTATATTGGAGAAGAGAGCTGGAGGCTGATATCCTAATTTTCTTTCATACATTTATATTGGAGAAGAGAGCTGGAGGCTGATATCATAATTTTCTTTCATACATTTATATTGGAGAAGAGAGCTGGAGGCTGATATCCTAATTTTCTTTCATACATTTATATTGGAGAAGAGAGCTGGAGGCTGATATCCTAATTTTCTTTCATACATTTATATTGGAGAAGAGAGCTGGAGGCTGATATCCTAATTTCCTTTCATACATTTATATTGGAGAAGAGAGCTGGAGGCTGATATCCTAATTTCCTTTCATACATTTATATTGGAGAAGAGAGCTGGAGGCTGATATCATAATTTTCTTTCATACATTTATATTGGAGAAGAGAGCTGGAGGCTGATATCCTAATTTTCTTTCATACATTTATATTGGAGAAGAGAGCTGGAGGCTGATATCATAATTTTCTTTCATACATTTATATTGGAGAAGAGAGCTGGAGGCTGATATCATAATTTTCT